>CM068386.1:38869989-40069989 GCA_034770075.1 Aralia elata | reverse complement strand
GATTAAATATATTATTTAAATAAGCATAATGTTATTTCTAATTAATTTAATAATTAATTAGAGATTTAATAATTTGTCATTATTAATAAAGGAGAATTTTATTTATGTGACTATGTGATTTAATGTAGAATTATTCTATTTTATTTAATTGATTTAAATGAGATTATTTAATTGATTAAATATGTGACATGAACTATATTATAAGCAAAATATTAAAATAAACTAGAAGGGAGGATAAAGGTACTAAACAAACGAGGCCTTAAGGGAAGTTGGGGTCAGTTAACCATTATAGGATTAACTGATACCATGTTGCGCATCAGTTTATACCGTCAGTGGCCTTTCACGTATTATTCCAAACCAAGTCAGAGAGGAAAAAAGAGGAAATCTGTGAAATACTGAGAGTTGGGAAGAAAATTAGAAAATTGGAAGCAGAATTCTCATCACCTTGCATATTCTAATCTATTAATTGAAGGTAATTTTTTAAATCTAAGCTTTAATTACGTTTTTAAATTATTCCATGAAAGTATTCTGTAAGTTTTCTGATAATGGAACTTCATGTGTAATTGATTGTAAGTTGTTTATAAATGTTTAAATGCATGTATAATCCACTATATGATGTTATATATGGTTTTAATTAAGTTAATTCATGAGATTATGCTTTAAATTAAAGTTCTAAAATTTATAGAGTAGTTATATACGAATATAACTTAAATGTATGAAATTGATGCTTGTTTTGCATGTTAATCGGTTAAATTGATAATTGATTATGTTTATGCATGTAAAAACGAAGAAAACGTAAGTTAAACGGATTGAATTGGTTAAGAAACGAATTCACAGTGATTAATTACGTTAACTGTATCAAAACATGTTAATAAAGTATGAACAATGAAATTTTTAGCCTTTAATTGGTTGTTTAGATTGTCTGTGATGTTAAAATCACTGTGTATGTAATGGGTTTTGATTTCATAACATATATGATGAATGGGTAGTGATTTAATCGGTGAATTGTGAAAAACTTTGGCCAAATTTGGCATTTTTCTATGTTTTTCGCGAATTGCAGGAACTGACATTTGGGTCTACCTCCCGGCTGTGGAAATATACTAGAATTAGCGCTCCGACGGTGTCACCGTCCCGGCGATAGAAATGAACTGATTTGGTCGCCCCGACGATGACCTCTGTGACGCCCCCAAATTCTGACGTCACTGTCTCGAATCTGGTTCGTCACGCTTTAACTTAATGACGACATAAAACTAATACATCGGAAATGATAGAATGAATTACATTGATTTAATATAATTATTCTCGTCCCAAGGTCTTGCAACCGTTACTACAATACTATCCAAAAGTCTTGATTCAAACTAAACATAGTACTAATACATATGTAGACACCCAAATTTTGCGTTTCCTTCTACTAACCATGACAGGAGGGCGAAATCGTCAATTGAACCGGCTTGCGGGAGCAAAGGAGCGGGCACAAGGGCAAGCGCCCGGCACCGCCGCAATGTTTTGAACAACCCAAGTTTACGTGACAATAAAGCCGTCCGAGGCAGGCCTTTCCGAATGAGGTGGCACGTCTCCCGGAAATTTCCGGACTGCAGAACACGAGCCTGTCAACGAAAACCGACGTTGCGGCACGAAAATCGAGGCGTGGCACGAAAATCGAGAAAATCAAGCCCGCCAGCCGCGGATAGATCTGCGGCCAAGTGGGTGCGCCAGCACGGAAACCAGGAAATCAGCACTACCAGCTGAGTGCGATGGGAGGCGTGCCAGCTGGCCAGCCGCAGATCCATCTGCGGCCAGCCGCAGATAGATCTGCGGCCAGCCGCAGATAGATCTGCGGCTGGCTCTGGCCAGCCTATTTAAGCCGCTTCGGGCAGCATACAGGAGGGTCAGCAATTTTTAGAATTGGAAAGAAGAAGGAAATTCCAGCAGCAAAAGAGCACGAAAATTGAGAGGAAAAAGAGAGAAATTTTGCAATCAAATAGGAAGAAAAGAGAGAAAAAAGGAGAGAATTCAATTCTTTTGATTTTGATTGTATCAATACACTCCTTATTCTATTCAAATACATCAAGTTCACATCCATTTGGATATCAATTGCAAGGTGAAATCTCTTTCGTGATATCAATTTCTATCATATCATTTGATCAAATTAGATGCAATTTTTCATGTAATTTATTGATTGAACAATGAATTAGGGATTATGAGTGAAGTTTTCCATCGGAATAAAACTCTTCCTAATAACCCGATGATATTCGTTCATTAATTTCTTTGTTTGTTTTAAGGTGTTATATTTGGTATCAATTCCTTTAAATCGTTATTTTAGGATGTCTTGGTATTGTTAGATTATCCGGGTTGGTTCATTTTCTTGTAATATCCGATTGTTTGTGTGTGGATACTTGGTTGTGAGCCTAGGAAAGCGACCCCGGGGTCCCAATCCGATGATGGACATATCTTGATGTAAGAAGTAGAAATGACGTAGTTTTCATTGTAAATATGTAATCGTTGGGCCTTAAAACGACGCTAAGGCGAGAATCGTGCTTAAGGCCCCGAAATAGTGAAATTTGTGATTGTTGGCGTTCGGGGACATTTTGATGGCTTACATGCCCATGAATAGCCCCGACGCGTGTTTATGCTTGATTTGATTTATGACACGAAATTGGTTTCAAAGCTAAATGATAAGATTTTCATAAAATCAATCAAAGTAGGATATTAGAATCACGAGGTTAAAATTTGAGAAATGTTAATGAATGTCGATTCCTATCTAATGAGAAAGCTAAAGAAGGATTGTTTTCCAAAACATCACACAAAATGATTTTATAAATAAAATGACGTTTTTATTAAACCGTTGTATATAGGGTTTAAAGAGATTCTAGAAGTTGCCCATCGTTTGAGTTACAAAAGCAACGTATAGATCTCGATTCCTATTTTGACGAAGGTTTAAAACTCTTGTTTCACCAAAACGACACCTAATGGAAGTCTCATTGTTTTGACAAATTAAAATCAAACCTTTCTTATAAAGAATAAAGCTTTCTCGTGTATGCCGAAAAGATATTCCGAAGCGTTCTCAAATTAAAACACGATTTTCCCTAAAATCCAAATGATTCTTTCATACAAACTCACCACAACATTCATTTAGGCACACACACACACACACGCACGCATATACGTTTTATGAATTAAAGGATAGGAAAAGCATCAAGATTGCGGTAACCGTGTTTCACGGAAGTCGAGGGGTGCCTAACACCTTCCCCTCACTTAAGCAAGCCCCCGAACTCTATGAATCTCGATTCGCAGACCAATTAATTCGGAGTCACACATGAGCCAGCGATTCATAAAAAAACGAAAACTCGGATGAGTTGGTACATCCATTTCAAATATACCAACTGGCGACTCTGGTTAAATGGCTCATCATAAAAAACGATCTTTCAAAACCCCGTCGACATCAATGCCGACCTTTTCCAAAAAATCATCTAAACCAAAAGGCTAAAATTGGAAAAGACTAAAAGGACACGCGAGAAGAAAACCCGGCGTCGACAGCTGGCGACTCTGCTGGGGACATTAGAGGGCTTAAGCCGCGTTCAAATCTTAATGCTATCTTATCCTCTAAAATTCATAAATGTGTATGTACGTGCGATATTTTGACTTGTTTTACTTATTGTTGTGTGTGAATGTGTGCCTTTTGTCCAATGAATGAATGACTGAATGGATTTGTTTTACTTTAAAGTAATCATTTGCATACGGTGAGGACGATGAATGTGAATGTATGTTGAGAGAGTACCTCCTCCTGAGGCGAACCTGTCGGTTGCTTATTACTGGACTCGAAGGGGCTGCTCCCCGGAGATGGCTCAGGAAACGCACCACCCATATCCGCTCCAATCGAAAGGATTCAGACGAGTAGATTGCGAAGATTTGGGGACCTTCATGCCGAAAAGCCCGCGAGAGTAACCCTAGGGTAGGTCAGCCTCTGATAAACCTAACGGAAGGGAAGCTTCTTCATGCCCTTTTATCGTTCAGTCAAATAAATAAATGTCATGTAAATGGCATACAACTGTCATACCTTCATCATCATAATAAATATGTCCTGTATCATGTGATTACATCACCTGCACATATGAAGAGAATACTGACATGGTTTTGCAGGAAGGCAATCCGTGCCACGTACCAAGGTTTTCTAAAAACTTCTAAATACTATCCTGTCATCAAACACTGACCTTGTTTTGCAGGATAAGATTAGAGAACCGAAAAAAAAAAGAGAAAAAAA
This sequence comes from Aralia elata, assembly GCA_034770075.1. Lineage (NCBI taxonomy): Eukaryota > Viridiplantae > Streptophyta > Magnoliopsida > Apiales > Araliaceae > Aralia > Aralia elata. Next base: position 40,065,728 of record CM068386.1, on the reverse strand, counting down.
AAAGAGAAAAAAAAATGAAATAAAAATCAAGCATCAGTGTTAACATGCATCTGCCAATTTGTAGCTGGCACAGTGCTAAACTACGGCCCTTGTTTGTTTTGTGAGATTGCCCCTAGGATCCAACTGAGAGGCCATAAAGTCCATACTCCATCCATCCAAATGGCAGAAGCCTGTAGCCATGAAATTACAGTTCTGCCTACTCCAACAATAACGGTCCGAATACGAGGGATGCATCCTAGGACTGAGATTAGCCCTGAGAATTGTGGTACAGACTTGTCCGGCCTATGATGATCAGATCGGAGAGATCTCCTATAGTGACACCCCTCCTGAATGGGCTTGGTATCAAAACATTAAAGAGTTCCTTCGAGACAGCTCCTCTCCCGAAAATGCAGATCTGACCAGGGAAAGAGAATCCAAAGAGGGGCAGTGAATTTCTTCCTAAGCTACGGGACTGCTGAGATATCTGGAAGCCGAAGAAGCCCACAGAATTAATGAACGAAGTACATGGCAATGTGTGCAGAGCCCATATGAGCAGAGCACTTTTGCAAAGAAAAGCGTGTGAACGGGTCGCTACGGGCTAACCATGAAAACTGATTGCGATACTCATGTCAGGAAATGCCATCAATGTCAGATCCATACCAATGTGATCCATGCACCTCCTAATGAGCTCCATTGCTTGACCTCACCGTGGCCAGTTGGACCGTGCATCAGGTGATATCCAGGAAGGGAAAAATCCCGGATTATGGCAGTGAATCCCGGCCAGTAGAAGATCAATGGGTTTTAAAATTCTGAGTTTTATTTCAAATCTCTGCACGCTCGTGTCATTTTGTCATGTTATCCAAAAAGGAAGATCATGTGCTGAAATGTTTTATATCTATGACAAGCATTTCTGTTTTATTTCAGGCACCCCGATTTGAGGCATTTTAGCCTGGCACGCGATAGGCCAAATTCGAAGGAGGATCACGATTTTGGTATAGAGCTAGATTTCGATCTGATGGGGATTGAGCAGGGCGAGACAGATGTCGACAATACGCCTGACGAGATCAAAGGATGGGTCGAAGACAAACCCAAACCCGACTTAGGCCAAATCTTCGCCATCAAACATCAGAACCCCTGACGATCACAAAGACCCGGAGTAGGGGCAAATTCGACCACAAAAAAAAAAAAAAAAAAAAAAAAAAAAAATCAAAAATCAAAAATTTTCAAAAATCAAAAAATCCCCCAAGCCTTTCAACAAGTCAAAGGACTGGATCTTTTGTCAGCCCAGCGAGATATCAATGCAACCAGTATGAGGGAGATCACAAGAAAAGCAACTTAACACTGGGGCATTTGTCAACTACCCAGGAAATGATGACGTGCAAGTTGGCACCCATGCAACAATCCCATCAGCATGCACCATCATCATCAAATGCTACCTCATGTCGATTCAATCTTCAAAGGTACGATCATCTGGCATTTGTCAAGCATAGTTTTCCCGGGATACGATGATCCGTGTGAGAGGGGATTTTATTTGGCTTGATCGGAATCGGACTAACTCTGACAAGCAAACCGTGGAGCACGATCGTGAGTATGATTAGACGAAGAAGGCTATTCAACCTTTTGATCGGGTACAAAGCCTTAATTCAAAGCAACGTTTGCGACAGAATCGACCTCATGTGACAGCCTTCACTTTGCATTTGCACAAACTTTCAGTTGTGGGGTATAAAACTATGACGACGTTGATGGCCATTAACACGTAGTCAGACAGTCAATAATTATCAATATCAAGAGGTCAGACGATAAATGATTATCAAGCTAATGTCTCGAATCGTGGCCTGGGGTTTATTCGAGTAATTAAGCCCGAGGGATGTCTCTACACCTGGTGCCCTAAAGCCATCTGGTTTTGGGAGTCGCTGGCCCAACACTCGTTACATGGGGTAACTCAGAGCCTAAGAAAACGAGCATTATAGTAGAGGAGGCCCGAGCAGAGATTCGAAATCGTGGCGCATGGGCGACTCGAGTAATTAAGCCTAAGGGGTGTCTCTGCATCTGGTGCCCTAAAGCCGTCTGGTTTGGGAGTCACCGGCCTAACACTCGCTACATGGGTAACTCAAGCCTAAGAAAACGAATCTTGCGCAAGGTCAAGCAAAGAATGAATGGGGCAGACCACCAGCTTGTCTCGAATCGTGGCCTTTGTTTACTCGAGTAAATAAACCCGAGGGTGGTGTCTGTACACCTAATGCCCCAAAACCGTCTGGTTCAGGAGTCATTGGTCCAAAACTCGTTAAATGGGTAACTTTGAATAGCCTAAGAAAACGAGACAAGTGAAGTGGGCTAATAAAAAAAAAAGATAAAAAAAAAAAACTCTCGGCCTTAAACAAGAAGTCATGGAAGAGAAACCCCTACTGAGTGCCCCATCGCACAGTGCATTTGTCATATGACGTCAATCCTGCTAAGAACGTTGTCGAGAATGAAGACAGGATACTTTTGACGAGGGAAGGTAGTTCTTTTGAATTCGACCTTACTCACGTACAATGACCATGAATGCTTGAAGGTTTTCTTACGATTTCATAACTCGTCAAATAGAAAATCATCAACTCACGAGGGATTGAAAAAAAAAAAAAAAAAAAAAAAAAAAAAAACCATTAAAGTACATAAACGGTACACAACTTGCTATATTTTGCGATCAACAGATATTAAATTTCATGTGATTTAACTGCATTTTTGTCGAGATTTTAATATATTTGTGTTGAACTAAAACTAACGGCCCGAGCCTTCAAGTTTTGGCATTTGTTAGTCATCTGATATGCAGGATCTAGCAGAGCTGTGGATAACTCAGCACGGTCAGCCTCGCGAGTCTTCAATAGAAATTCTTGATAATAACACGCGCCAAGGCTGGGGCAGTTAAGAATCGTGAAATGGAAGGAAGTTGAGGCTGCACAGAACTTCTCGTCATTGGGCCTCTCCCCAATCCTGACTATCACCGCCTCGACATCCAATTGATACACGTGCTATGAGCATATACAAGGATGATATAATGCGGGACGACAGCATATCGACCAGCAGAAATGATCAAAAGGCTAAGGAGCCCAACATAGCTGTCGATCATCACTGAGAGCGAAACAGGCTGCCTCAACTCGATGAAATGAAGACGACCAAGAACAGGCAGAGTACCAAACCAATGTTGAAGTCTAGGAACTACACTTCCCGATGAGGCGTGATCCAATCAAATGTTTGCAGACAATGACGACGGTCGAATCGTATCATTTGACTGAACAGGGGTCATTTCTATCTAAACATATGTTGTGCACATGCATCTGTCCATAACATATCTGCCAGATCATGCATAACATCTTTTTTTTCATGCATACAGGTACGATCAAAATGAAAATCTTCAGGAAAGTACAAGCACGTCGCTTTCAACCGCACGAATGATCAGACTGTGATGGCTTTTGCGGCATGGTACACGGACGATGTTGGTGGGTGATCCAGGACATGAGGCCGATCACACATTTCATGTCAAAAAAAAAAAAAAAAAAAAAAAAAAAAAAAAAAAAAACAACACCCCTGGGAAGGGCTGATATCCACAAAAAGAAAAAAAGACAAAAAACAACAAACCCGGGGAAGGGCTGAGATCCACGCGAACCACAACAAAGATGGTGAGCACCCCTGGGAAGGGCTGATATCCACAAAAAGAAAAAAGACAAAAAACAACAAACCCTGGGAAGGGCTGAGATCCACGCGAACCACAACAAGATGGTGAGCACCCCTGGGAAGGGCTGATATCCACAAAAAGAAAAAAGACAAAAAACAACAAACCCGGGGAAGGGCTGAGATCCACGCGAACCACAACAAAGATGGTGAGCACCCCTGGGAAGGGCTGATATCCACAAAAAGAAAAAAAGACAAAAAACAACAAACCCTGGGAAGGGCTGAGATCCACGCGAACCACAACAAGATGGTGAGCACCCCTGGGAAGGGCTGATATCCACAAAAAGAAAAAAGACAAAAAACAACAAACCCTGGGAAGGGCTGAGATCCACGCGAACCACAACAAGATGGTGAGCACCCCTGGGAAGGGCTGATATCCGCAAAAAGAAAAAAAGACAAAAAACAACAAACCCTAGGAAGGGCTGAGATCCACGCAAACCACAAAAAGATGGTGAGCAACCCTGGGAAGGGCTGATATCCACAAAAGAAAAAAGACAAAAAACAACAAACCCTGGGAAGGGCTGAGATCCACCTGAACCACAACAAGATGGTGAGCACCCCTGGGAAGGGCTGATATCCAGAAAAAGAAAAAGATAAAAAACAACAAACCCTGGGACAGGGCTGAGATCCAAGATAACCAACCGGCGGACGATAACCGGGGGTTACGAGATGGGTGACCGGTGACGATACCCGGCCCCGCCAAGACAATCGACCGGCGACGATAACCGGCGATTACGAGATGGATGTCCGGCGACGAAAACCGGCTCCGACAGGATAACCAACCGGCGACGATAACCGGGGGTTACGAGATGGGTGACCGGCGACGATACCCGGCCCCGACATGACGATCGACCGGCGACGATAACCGGCGATCACGAGATGGATGTCCGGCGACGATAACCGGCTCCGACAGATAAACAAACGGCGACCGTTACCGGGGGTTACGGGGTGGGTGACCCGCGGCGAAACCCGGCCCCGACATGACGATCGACCGGCGACGATAACCGGCGATCACGAGATGGATGTCCGGCGACGATAACCGGCTCCGACGGATAACCAACCGGCGACGATAACCGGGGGTTACGAGATGGGTGACCGGCGACGATACCCGGCCCCGACATGACGATCGACCGGCGACGATAACCGGCGATCACGAGATGGATGTTCGGCGACGAAAACCGGCTCCGACAAGATAACCAACCGGCGACGATAACCGGGGGTTACGCGATGGGTGACCGGCGACGATACCCGGCCCCGACGAGACGATCGACCGGCGACGATAACCGGCGATCACGAGATGGATGTTCGGCGACGAAAACCGGCTCCGACAAGATAACCAACCGGCGACGATAACCGGGGGTTACGCGATGGGTGACCGGCGACGATACCCGGCCCCGAACGAGACGATAGATTGAAAGAGTGAACCCAAAGACTAACAAACACGGTCAAGGGGTTGATACATTGACACTCTTACGAATGTCTTGCATGCATTACATCTTATGTTGCATCATAAGCTATATGTGTGGCATCATGTATGTACTGTCATTCTTATGCACTGTCATTCATGCATCGAGTGTCTACTCTTTATCCTGTTCATTTCATTTATCATTTCATAAACATGATAAAGAGGGGCAGCTGTAGACACCCAAATTTTGCGTTTCCTTCTACTAACCTTGACAGGAGGGCGAAATCGTCAATTAAACCAGCTTGCGGGAGCAAAGGAGCGGGCACAAGGGCGAGCGCCCGGTCCCGCCGCAATGATTTGGGCAGCCCAAGTCGACGTGACAGCATGACCGTCCGAGGCAGGCATTTCCGAATGAGGTGGCACGTCTCCCGGAAGTTCCCGGACTGCGGAATACGAGCCTGTCAGCGAAAACCGACGTTGCGGTACGAAAATCGAGGCGTGACACGAAAATCGAGAAAGTCAAGCCCGCCAGCCGCGGATGGATCTGCGGCAAGTGGGTGCGCCAGCACGAAAACCGGGGAAATCAGCACTCAGCAGCTGAGTGCGATGGGAGGCGTGCCAGCTGGCCAGCCGCAGATCCATCTGCGGCCAGCCGCAGATAGATCTGCGGCTGGCTCTGGCCAGCCTATTTAAGCCGCTTTCGGGCAGCAATACAGGAGGTTCAGCAATTTTTAGAATTGGAAAGAAGAAGGAAATTCCCAGCAGCAAAAGAGCACGGAAATTGAGAGGAAAAAGAGAGAAATTTTGCAATCAAATAGGAAGAAAAGAGAGAAAAAAGGAGAGAATTCAATTCTTTTGATTTTGATTGTATCAATACACTCCTTATTCTATTCAAAATACATCAAGTTCACATCCATTTGGATATCAATTGCAAGGTGAAATCTCTTTCGTGATATCAATTTTCTATCATATTCATTTGATCAAATTAGATGCAATTTTTCATGTAATTTATTGAGTTGAACAATGAATTAGGGATTATGAGTGAAGTTTCCATCGGAATAAAACTCTTCCTAATAACCCGATGATATTCGTTTCATTAATTTCTTTGTTTGTTTTAAGGTGTTATATTTGGTATCAATTCCTTTAAATCGTTATTTTAGGATGTCTTGGTATTGTTAGATTATCCGGGGTTGGTTCATTTTCTTGTAATATCCGATTGTTTGTGTGTGGATTACTTGGTTGTGAGCCTAGGAAAGCGACCCCGGGGTCCCAATCCGATGATGGACCATATCTTGATGTAAGAAGTAGAAATGACGTAGTTTTCATTGTAAATATGTAATCGTTGGGCCTTAAAACGACGCTAAGGCGAGAATCGTGCTTAAGGCCCCGAAATAGTGAAATTTGTGATTGTTGGCGTTCGGGGACATTTTGATGGCTTACATGCCCATGAATAGCCCCGACGCGTGTTTTATGCTTGATTTGATTTATGGACACGAAATTGGTTTCAAAGCTAAATGATAAGATTTTCATAAAATCAATCAAAGTAGGATATTAGAATCACGAGGTTAAAATTTGAGAAATGTTAATGAATGGTCGATTCCTATCTAATGAGAAAGCTAAAGAAGGATTGTTTTCCAAAACATCACACAAAATGATTTTATAAATAAAATGACGTTTTTATTAAACCGTTGTATATAGGGTTAAAGAGATTCTAGGAAGTTGCCCATCGTTTGAGTTACAAAAGCAACGTATAGATCTCGATTCCTATTTTGACGAAGGTTTAAAACTCTTGTTTCCACCAAAACGACACCTAATGGAAGTCTCATTGTTTTGACAAATTAAAAATCAAACCTTTCTTATAAAGAATAAAGCTTTCTCGTGTATGCCGAAAAGATATTCCGAAGCTGTTCTCAAATTAAAACACGATTTTCCCTAAAATCCAAATGATTCTTTCATACAAACTCACCACAACATTCATTTAGGCACACACCACACACACACGCACGCATATACGTTTTTATGAATTAAAGGATAGGAAAAGCATCAAGATTGCGGTAACCGTGTTTCACGGAAGTCGAGGGGTGCCTAACACCTTCCCCTCACTTAAGCAAGCCCCCGAACTCTATGAATCTCGATTCGCAGACCAATTAATTCGGAGTCACACATGAGCCAGCGATTCATAAAAAAACGAAAACTCGGATGAGTTGGTACATCCATTTCAAATATACCAACTGGCGACTCTGGTTAAATGGCTCATCATAAAAAACGATCTTTCAAAACCCCGTCGACATCAATGCCGACCTTTTCCAAAAAATCATCTAAACCAAAAGGCTAAAATTGGAAAAGACTAAAAGGACACGCGAGAAGAAAACCCGGCGTCGACAACATAATCCATGCCTAAGCTTATTACACAACCGAATTAGAAAACTTAAAGCAACATAAAAAATAATCTTCTTCTTAAGGAAGAACAAAGCTACTCCGTAGTTTTGCCCTTTCCCTTGTCCTTGCCTGAAGGTTCACCTCGTTCTGCCTTAACTGAAAGGTTTAAATAAAGCAAGAATGAGCAACAAAATTGCTCAGCAAGTATATACAATGGGGGTGAACAATATAAATTTCAAATCGCAAGGGTATGACAGTAAGGGATAGTTCAAGAATAATAAGAAGAATCAATTATAAGAGTCGCTATGGACCGAAGAACATCAATAAGATTCATGCGTCTAATCATTTCAAAGTCCAAGAATATGAACACTGAGTAGTCACTAAAGGACTAAGAACTCCTGCTAGAATTAACAGTTATTATACTGAAAATCCAATAAAAACAAGTACACATGTGATCAGCCTATAGTACTCCAGGTTATGCATAACTTTCACATGCTTATAAGTGCGCACGTCGGTTCCCCGACAATATAATTTCCCCTTTAATGAGGGTTGTTCATCTCAGTATATTAGAGTCCGCACCAAGACAATTGGTTTGGAATAGCTTTCTAACACATGTATAATAGTCTAACCGAAACAATGGTTTAGACAACTTTTATAATCATATTCAATGACATAATGAATACGAATACTTGCAATGAGGTTTAAGGGATATTAATCTTAAACCAATCCTTAGAATATGAATGACAGTTTATAAAGCATAAGAGTCATTGCCACATACTTGTATGATACATGAATATACAAGTTTATATGCTTGCTCAATAAAGAGAAAGGGTTCGAGTACTTACCTTTAGCGTAGTCTACGAATTTAAAGCTTAATGACACGTTGCAATCCTATTGTATAATAGTTATATATATAAGAATCCCATTAGTCATACAAGTTCATAACTCAAATAATTCCACATTATGACCCTACACATATACACACAAGTATAACACATTTTTAGTCCCATCTTAGATGCTAATCCTGACCATATACCAACATATCACGTTGTTTGAAATCGTTAACGATCTCGCTTTGAAACTCATTTAGAAAACTTGTAAACACTTTTAAAATCTTGATTCTATATGGTCTTAACATGGTCACATAATAGAAGTATCAGTTTAATCATGTACTAAAGCGTAATGCACACACATTTCATTTTCAGATTAGCAACAAATTAGTCAGAATGCACTGTAGGACAGCGCGGCCACGCTGGAATATAACTAGGGAGTGGCGCGGCCGCGCTGCTCCCTGTTACCCCCAGAGCTGCCTTTTACTCCTGCATGATTAGCTTAACTTGCTAGCATTCATTGCTTACTGAGGTCACTCACATACACATGTTTGAAATGTCGGAATGCAATTCACACAACGTTGGACAATACTATTTCTCAAGTCCTAAATTTCTTTGAAATCTCATATTAAGGCAACTAAGCATGCATAACAACTTGACTCACAAGGCCTACACATTTAGACCCATCTATAAACCGTATACACATGCTTGTAAGTTTAGAACATAAAGGCTTAAGGTTTGACAAGTGTTAGTTTCTAATCTTCTAATATTTTGTTTCCAAACATTTAACTAAGCAAATGGTAATACATTTCATGCTAGGTAGTCTCAAAACACCTACCAAGTATATACATGGGTCTATATAAACCAAACTAGCATGCTCAGAATACTGGAAGGACAAAACTTGGATTTTTTTTTCCTCTGGAGCACTGCGCGGCCGCGCCTGGTTTTGCCTGGGGAGTAGCGCAGCCGCGCTGCTCCTCGGCAGAACCAGGAAACTCCCTGTATCAGCAAATCCCTCCAAGCCAAAACCAATTCAAATAGAAATTCATGAATACCCACCTCACATAAAGTCCACAAACATGATATTAAGCATACTTAACATGATTCTATCAACTTAAAACAAGTAAACAATTAAGTTCAAGAATTAAATTCAACCTTCATACCATTTTTCCAAAGTTTAACACATTTAGCGATTGATTCCATAACGAACTCGTTTCTGGACCAAAATGGTCCATTTAACTTTCGTTGTTTTCGTATTTGACTATACTAACAATGTATAACACCCACTTACAAATTACTATAACTTAGCTCAACCATTCTTGGTACATTATAAGCATGTATAACATGTTATTTTCTGAAAATTTAGAAAACTTGAATCTTGATAGCATAACACATGATTATCACCTCAATAACATGTATGTGACTTGATAAACATATGTACATCAACTACCAACCAACTAACACAAAATTCATGGCAATTTCTAAGAATTCAACTCAAGCAATTAAAAACACAATGTGGTAGAGTTTTACCTCTGCGAAGCTTGAAATTCTTAACCCTTGTTCTGACCACTCTCACACCCACTCTCTACTTGAGCTAAATCAGATTTCTAGCAACAAGAATTGTGTAGAGGAGGCTTCAATTTGTAGAGAATTCATGGACCGTGCAAATGTTTTGTTCTAAGGTTCAAACCATTAGAAGAAGAAAGAAGCTAGTGGTTAATGGGAAGTTGGTGGAATAGTGGTGAGGCATTATTTGGGCCACTTCCCATTTCATCATGAAGCTGAGGTTTGCAAGGAAGAAGAAGAAGTCTAAGCTTGTAGCCCTTTCATATTTTCAGCAACTAGCTATTCACGTGGGTAACATTTGGGCAAGGAAAAGACTCTCAATTTGGGACAAAACAAAGCTCAGACATTCCAAATAAGGCTTATTAGCATACTTTGATTTAAAAATGTAAACTTAGGTCAAGGTGTATTAAATAATTAGATGCTACTACCTTGCATCAAATTAAAGTTGCACAAATAAACACATATCATATAATCCATGTACATTTATTAAAGTATAATCTAATAAATTACTGACACCCAAATAATTAATATTCATTATTATTCCATAGTACATTTATTACAATAAACATTTAAGTATTGAGATAATTATTATCTAACAATTATTCGTTCGCTTCAATTATTATCTCATGTAATTTAAATGTCACACATATCTTTTATATTAATAAATGAATGCAGAAACTTTATTATAAATAATATACATCTCATCATGCAGTTACACCTCAAGTAGCATGACATATAACACTTAAATAAATTAATAGAGATTATCAGTCACACCATAATTAATTAACTAAGGTAGCATTAATAAATTCCTTTTCTTATTAAATCACTACTTGAATCACTTTATCACATCACTACCAAAATGACATATCACATAAACTCATATTCGAATGAATATTCAACTTAAATGGAAAAGTTAATATTAATATTATTCAAAATTCTCGGGTATTACATTCTCCCCCCTGATAAAAATTCCGTCCTCAGAATTGATACAAGGTTACACAAACAAATGGGGATAATCCCTACTCATCTTACTCTCTAACTCCCACGTAGCCTCCTCGGCATCGTGGTTTCGCCAAACTACTTTTACAGAAGATATACACTTGTTTTTCAAGGTCTACTCTTTCCTATCTAGTATTTGGACAGGAATTTCCTCATAGGTCAGATTCTTCTCTACTTGAATCGGCTCATAGGATATCACGTGCTTATAGTCGGGTTTGTACGGACGTAGCACAGAAATGTGAAACACGTTGTGGATGTGTTCCAATTTAGGCGGTAAAGCTACCATATATGCCACTTCGCCCACTCGCTTCAAAACTTCAAATGGTCCTATGAACCTCAGACTCAACTTCCCTTTCTTGCCGAATCTGATCTTTCCTTTCCAGGGAGATACTTTTAAGAATACGAAACTACCGACTTCAAAGTCTCGGCCCTGACGGTGCAAATCCGCATACTTCTTCTGACGATCTTGAGCGGCTACTAATCTGGCTCTTATCGTGGTCACCACATTGGCCGTCTGTTGAACTATCTCTGGCCCCAAAAGTTGTCGTTCTCCGACTTCATCCCAACACAACGGTGTTCTGCACTTCCTTCCATAGAGAGCTTCGTACGGTGGCATACTGATACTCGCGTGATGACTATTATTGTAAGCGAATTCTACTAAGGGTAAGTGGTCATCCCAGTTCCCTCTGAAATCCATTACGCAAGCTTGAAGCATATCTTCTAGCGTTTGTATGGTTCGTTCACTCTGTCCGTCTGTCTGAGGGTGATACGCGGTACTTAACCTCAATTGTGTCCCCATTCTTTCTTGCAGGCTTTTCCAAAAATTTGACGTGAAGCGTGGATCTCGATCGGAGACGATTGACACCGGCACTCCATGTCGCGAAACTATTTCCTTTACGTATAAATTTGCTAATTGGTTAAGGTTAAAACGAATCTTGATTGGTAGAAAATGAGCTGTCTTTGTTAGTCGATCCACGATAACCCAAATAGTGTCAAAACCCTTCTGTGTGGCTAGAAGTCCCACCACGAAGTCCATCGTAACGTGCTCCCATTTCCACTCCGGTATTTACAGCGGTTGAAGTAGACCACTCGGCCTCTGATGCTCTGCTTTTACTCGTTGGCAAGTAAGACATCTACTGACATACTCTGCAACCTCTCGCTTTAGATTTGGCCACCAAAAATGTTATCGTAGATCCCGGTACATTTTCGTTCCTCCAGGATGAACAGAATATGCCGTGTTATGCGCCTCATGCAAAATTTCTTCTCTTAGTTCAGCCACAGCTGGCACCCACACTCGGTTCTCAAATCTCAAAATACCATCCTGATCCATTCGAAATTTTTCCTCCTCATTTTCCGCAATTCGCTTCTTTATCTTCTCACATTCATCATCGTTCTCTTGTGCTTCTTTGATTCGATCCAATAATATTGGACGAGCTTCCATTACAAACAACTTTTCCTTGGTTTGTCTTGGTTCCTTGATCTCTATTTCCAGTTTCTCCAATTCTCTCACTAACTCCTCCTGAGTTGTTAACATAAACAATTTCTCCCTTCCTTTCCTGCTTAGCGCATCAGCTACCACGTTGGCTTTTCCCGGGTGATAAAGAATTTCGCAGTCGTAATCCTTGATTAATTCCAACCACCTCTTTTGTCTCATATTTAACTCCTTCTGTGTGAATATATATTTCAGACTTTTGTGGTCCGTATATATCTCACATTTTTCTCCGTACAAATAGTGCCTCCAAATTTTTAACGCAAATACGACTGCCGCTAACTCCAAGTCATGGGTAGGGTATCGTTTTTCGTAATCCTTCAATTATCGTGACGCATACGCAATGACCTTGCCATGTTGCATAAGCACACAACCGAGTCCTTTATGCGACGCATCACTATACACCACAAATCCTCCCGTACCATCCGGTAAAGATAATACAGGCGCCTTGCTTAATCTCTTCTTCAATTCTTGGAAACTTTCTTCGCATTTATCTGTCCACACGAACTTCATCGCCATCCTTGTTAAATTGGTCAACGGGGTTGCTATCTTGAAAAAATCTTGAATAAATCTTCGATAGTACCTGGCTAACCCCAAGAAACTTCTTACTTCTGTCGGTGTCCTCGGTTGTTCCCAACCACTAACAACTTCTACCTTCGTAGGGTCTACTGAAATCCCATTCTTGTCTATCACGTGTCCCAAGAATTGGACCTTCTCCATCCAAAATTCACACTTAGAAAATTTTGCGTACATCTTCTCCTTTCTTAATGCCTCCAACACTGTCTTCAAATGTTCGGCGTGCTCTTTTTTGGTCTTTGAGTAGATTAGAATGTCGTTGATGAAAACCACCACAAACTTATCCAAGTATGGCTTGAATACTCGGTTCATCAAGTCTATGAACGCTGCTGGAGCATTGGTCAAACCGAACGACATCACTAAAAATTCGTAGTGCCCATATCGGGTTCGAAATATCGTCTTTGGAATGTCTTCCTCTCGTACCTTCAATTGATGATAACCTGTTCGTAGATCTATCTTAGAGAAACACTTTGCTCCCTTTAATTGATCGAAAAAGTCATCTATCCTCGGTAACGGATACCTATTCTTGATCGTTACTTTGTTCAACTCTCGATAGTCGATACAAAGCCTCATCGATCCGTCCTTCTTTTTGACAAATAATACTGGTGCCCCCCAAGGAGACACACTCGGCCGAATATAACCCTTATCTAATAATTCCTGCAATTGTATCATCAATTCTTTCATCTCTACCGGTGCTATACGATACGGGGCTTTCGAAATTGGTGTAGTTCCTGGTGCTAGGTCTATTACAAACTCAATTTCTCTGTTTGGCGGAAGGCCAGACAGATCATTTAGAAATACGTCTCGAAATTCTCTCAATACTGATATATCTTTCACTTCTACTCCCTTCTTTCGAGTATCTGCAATATAGGCTAAATAACCCACATATCCTTTCTTCAACAATTTCTTGGCCTGCATCATCGTAAGACAACATGATTGCTTAAGCGATGAGCTACCATTAAATACTACCTTAGACCGATTTGAAGTCTAAAGGTTCACACTTTTCTTTTGACAATCGATCATCGCAGCGTGGCTGGATGACCAATCCATTCCTAATATCACGTCAAACTCTCCCAATCTTATCAGAATCAAATCTACACTCAGTTCGTGACCTCTAATGTTTGCAGAACAATTTCGGTAAACGAACTCTACGGGAATTACTTCCTTGTTCGCAATCTCTATACTTAAAGGATTTTCTAATCGTTCTTGGGGTAAGTTTAAACGCATAGCAAATTCTTCAGACACAAAGGAACAGGTAGCACCCGAATCAAATAATACATAAGCATTTATATTATTGATTGGTATAATACCTGACACCACGTCCTTTGCAGCAACTGCGTCTTGGACGGTCATGTTAAAAGTTCGGGCCATCGAGCGGTTGGGTTGTGCTGGTCCACCTATCATCATCTTGCTTCCCCCTTGATTGCCGTTTCCCCCGACGTTCCCCTTCTTCGGGCAGTCCTTGATCTGGTGTTTAGTCGAGCCGTAACCGAAACATCCTCGAATTTTCTTCGGCTTTGGACAATGGGGTGCAATGTGCCCTTCTTGGCCGCATTTAAAACAGACACCGCGTCCCTTCCAGCATTCCCCTTGATGATTCTTCCCACATTTCGGGCATACCTCAGCTTTCTTCTTAAATCCTCCCTGATAACTTCCCGACTGGTTGCTTCGGTTGTTGTTGTTATTATTGTTATCCCACCTTCTCTTTCCTAGGTTACTTCCCCCGCTACTACTTCCTCCACGGGTTTCTCCTCCACTGTTTTTGTTCTTCTTTTCCATGTTGTACTGACTTAGTGCTTCACTACCTCCCTCGGCAATGATCGCTTTCTCCAACAGTGTGGCGAACGAATCGATTTGAAGAACTGACACCTTGTTGAATAACCAAGGTTTCAGTCCTAACTCAAAGCGTCTAGCCTTCCTTTCTTCGGCGTCGACATAGTGTGTAGCAAATCGTGCAAGCTCGTTGAATCTTGCCGCATACTGAGCTACCGTCATCTCGCCTTGCTTCAGTTCCAAGAATTTAACCTCCATCTTATTCTTCATGCTCTTCGGGAAGTAATTCTAGAAGAACAGAGTGGTAAATCTATCCCAGGCTATCACTCCTTCACCCGCTCTTTGCTGATTGGCTTCCCACCAGTAGTTTGTTTCACCCTTCATCATATAAGTAGCGAATATCGTCTTCTGATCTTCCCCTACTCGAGCAATAGTAAACGCCTTCTCCATCTCCTTGATCTAAGTTTGTGCTTCGATGGGATCGGTAGTTCCCCTAAACTTGGGTGGTCCTACGCTCTTAAAGTCTTTAAAGTTCGTTACTGGCGCAACTTGGGGGTTGGGGTGTACTGGTTCGTTGTTTCTTCCCCACAGGGCTTCTCCTAGAAAGTCTACTAGTCGTTGAATGGGGTCCGCTTGGTTCCCCTCGTTATTTATTGACTCATCCAACTCGGTGATTCTACGTCTGGGCGGCATTTCTGCATCACAAAGTTTCACTCTCATCATCTAAGTATAAATCTTAGGTGTTTCTCAAATGCAAAAATTTAATAACACAGTGATAAAACAAAAAAATTTATATTCATATGCCAAGTTGTTACATCACGTTGACTTCTAGCATACTGCTATAAATGTCACCTCTATCTCCTAATATTATAAAAGGTGGGGAACACATCAACATACTACCCTTAACATCAAAAGGGTTCACATAACTATTTCGTATCTTACACAATAGATCGGACTTCACATAATGATGCACACACAGACATACTACTACTACTAGACTACTAATTGCTAGGTCTCATCCCAACATCCCGTGCTCCACTGCGCTGATATACTCCAGCTACGTTATGTGCGCCACCAGATCCCTACTCACCGTGTATCGGGTCTGCCCCTGTTCTGCCGGGTAGTGGTATACACTGTAACGAATGCAATTTTTGTGATTAAATAAAAATATTTATTGAGTTGTATATAAATATTTTTATTAATTTGTTTATTGAGTAAGATAAATAATTTATAAAGTTATGGTGAAAGAATTTATGTTAAATGTTATTTAAATATGATTTTATGTGATTATTCTAATTTAATTTAATAATTAAATTAGATAATTAAATGGTTTATTTGAATAAATGATTTATTTGAATAAGATAATTTATTTGGTATTATTGTTATTTGTTAAAAGGGAATTATTAATTTAATTAGTAAGGTTTAATTGAATTTATTTAATAATAAGTTTAATTAAATTAAAAGTGTGACAATTAAAACTATATATTATAATGAGTTATTTAAATAAATAGAAAGAGTTTTTATTTCCATCAAACCAAACAAGGCCTTATGACCTTTGGTTGGAAATAATGAGTTATTTCAATTTTGTTTTGCCAAACAAGCCTTATGGTTTTTGAATTTTTATAACTGATGATTTAATTAGAATATACGTTCCATCAATTTTTATTTGTTTTGCTTGTCAGTTGTTAAAGAAAAGAAAACACAGAGTTTCAAAAAAAAAGAGAAAGAAAGAAAAAGAACAGAGTTTGGGAGTTCAGAGAAAAGAGAAGAGAGAATTAGAGAGAAAATTGAGAATTGAGAGGTTTGTGAATTGAGAAAGAGAAGGAAGGGAAGTGCTAAGCTAAGGAATTATATACATAGCTTGAAGGTATAATTCTTGTTAGTTTTGTTCTTCATTATATTCTTATTATTTTACTTCTCTGTATATGATTTCTATTTCATTGTATATGAATTTATATGCTAAATATATGAATTACTTGGTTATAATTGTTAGTAAGCATGTATTAGAGATTATGTGATGATTATAAACTAATTTGAAAGAGTTAATTCATGAAAGCATGATTTAGAATGAAATCTTTGTTTTTACAGAGTCTTATTTCATTTATGGCATATATATATGATAATTGATGTTCAATTAGATTATTAATCGGTAAATTGACTTTTGATTGTGTTAATATGATGAAAAACGAAAAGAATGTAATTCGAATGGATTAAAATGATTGAAAGATGAGTTTACAGTGGTTGATTTTATTAAAATAGCTAAAACATGAATATTTAGTTTTAACAGAGAATTTTTGGTTCAATTTGGTTGGTTATATGTATTAGAATGGTTATAATATTTAGAAACATGATGGGTAATTGTTTTATATCATATTTGATGTCTGGGTATATTTAATTTGTATATTGGATGGTAGAATTAGGAAAATTTGGCCTAAGTTTTCACTGGTTCGCGACTGTAGGAGACGACTGCCGAGTCTCTCGCCCCGACGAGAGAAATGAACTGTAAATCCTCGCCCCGGCGAGAAATTTTAAAAGGGAATCCTCGCCCCGGCGAGAAAGTTTAAAAGGGAATTCTCGCCCCGGCGAGAATCACTGCTGGAAAAAAAAATAAAATTTATTTTGTTTTCTTTTCTTGGTAGTTATGATATATCATTTTATGCAGGATTAAACTTAAATTAATGTAATAAGTGAATATTAAGATGTTAATATGGATTCTAAATGATGTTTGATGATGATTAAATATAAGGTAATATACCTTAGCTTAAAGTTAAGTTGTGGAAATTCTTAGAGTGTAACATTGTTGTAATATAGCTTGTAACTCCTGAAATAGAGTTGATAATCAGTAGTTAATTGGAAATTGAGGTGAGGATTGGAGTGTTAATGTACGTGAGTATTGTAACTAATTCGTTTTTGTTGCAATACAAACGGAATCTGTAGGTTGTTTATTGTACGTGGTTTGTAATTAGGAAAGCTACATACGAGGCAAGTTTCTGAACTCCATTATTATATTAAGCAAGTTTTTCCTCCCTTAAACTTGTTATTTTATTTAAAGCAAGTTTACTTTCATTGAATAAGTTACTAACCTTAGTTTAATTTTTATTCAAGCAAGGTTGATACCATGATAAGTGTTTAAGCTTTATTCCAGTCAATTGTTATTCGATCATTAATAGTTAATCAGACTTTGAACATAGTTCTTATTGTATAAATTTTTATTGATGAATCAGACTAGCAAACCTTATTGATTCAGCTAGTCCTTAGTTGATGAGCATTCTAAAGACTTAGAACATTTTAAAATCTTTCCAAATCAAGTTCCTTTTGGTACGGATTCTGATACTAGACTGAGATGAACAACCCTAATATAGGGGATTAACTACGCGACAGCGTTAAAATGTTTGTGCACAATACATTGTACAAAGGGCTGATCCCCCTGAGTACGAGATGGATGGTCCATAGTCTATAAGATTGTTAAAGGTTACAGTAGAAATACTTGATAACCTAGGACATAGTTCGAGGTCTTGTGACCCTCAGATACACTTTTATCCTTGAATCTATATTCAGTTCTTGAGCTAAGCATTCTATCGAGCTTTCAGATTTTTGATTTATCATTGATTGACTTCAGAAAAACTATTACTCCCAGTTAAGGGTTATTCCAATAATCATATAAATGTTATTGTTTCCATACTTGTGGGCAATTGTTTGTTCACTCTTGCATTAAAAACAATGCAGCTAGGGCAGAGAAAACGGACGAGCCGTCCACAAGCAAAGGCAAGGGCAAGATGCCGAAATAGTGATGACTTGTTATCCATTGAGTGTTACTTGTAACAAGACTTATTTAATTTCATGTTTTTATTCTGCATTGATGTAATAGAGGTTAGATAACCTGGGACTTGTTTCATTTAGAGATTGGTGATGTAATCCCATTTGAGGGAAGGTATTTCTTTAAGATTATTTTAATTGTTCTTATTATGGGTAAATAGTTATGAATGATTGAGATAGTGAACACCAAATCAGTGGGAATTAAGTACCCGGATTTGGGGGTGTCACAGGTTGGTATCAGAGCTGATAGGTTATGAACCTTTAGGTGGGGAAAACCTTAGGGTAGTAGCCTTTTAGAAGATAGAAAACATAGTGGTGATAAACTCTTATCGAGTTCTAAGGAATGAATTACGGAAATTCATAAAAGATAATAAAATGATTATGTGTTATGTGCTTACTTGATAACAAACTTATGTGCTCGCGAGTACTATCGATTAGTAATTAAAACTTAAAATTTTGTTGTCAGGATGACTGATAGAGGAGAACCCAGCCAGGCTAGGGAGGAGGAGCCCCGAGATATTCATGTAGTTCGGGAGCAGCTAGTGTTGAGGGAGCCATCCCCATTGATTACAGTCGCAGGTTCCGAGTACGAGCCTGAGACTGATCCTGAGGACGATCCAGAGGAGGTTGAGGAGGAGGAAGAAGACCCTGAGGGGATATCACTATCTTTCTTAGGTGTTTAGATGTATGAGCAGGTGTATGATCGCAACATTGAGTTGCAAGATAGAGTGGAGGAGTTAGAGAGGCAGCTGGCTGGGCGACAGACTGTCTTGGAGCAGAAGAATAGTGAGATTGAGGAGCTAGACATACGTCTTGGGGACGTGGAGTGGAAGCTGGTTCATGTTGAGAGCGAAAAGGAGGAGTTAGGAGAGCAGGTTGTGGAACGTCAAGCCGCTCTAGAGTAGAAGGATGCTGAGATCCAAGACCTTTCATCACGTCTTGCAGAGGTTGAGCAGAGGCTAACACAGTCTGAGTATCGACGAGGACAGTTGATAGCCAGGAATGAAATCGTACGAGATGAGTTGAAAGAGGAGTCAGCTAAGCGGGCGAAAGCTGAAACTGCTTGGTTGAGGGAGGCTAACCGCGCAGATCGTGTTGAATGTGAGGTGCGGTCAAAGAAGGCCAAGATTGATGAGATGGAGTATATTTTTCACACCATAGTTGATAGAGCTCTGGATCGAGTTCATCGTCATCCAGATATGGTGGATCGAAGGATGGTGACTCGTATTATGGAGCAGGAACGCAAGGAAGCTGTGCGCCGTGGGATGTCATCGTAGATAATGATTAGTTATGCTAGTATGAAAATTATGAAGTTAATAAGTTGTAAATCCCAGTTTTATATAATGGGATAGAATAATGATGTAATCCTGAAACTTTGTGATGTCAGGATAGATGATGTAAATAACTACGATGCTATTTTCATTATGTTTCGAAGCAGTAAATGAATAGAATGCGAAAGTTTATCAGATGTGCCATGTGTTAAGTGTTGTTTATAAATGTTTAAGTTAAGACTTAAATGTTTAAGTAATTGAGTAATAATCTAATAGCGCAAATTCTTAACAGTAAGATGCCGCCAAGAAGACAAACCCGTCAACAGATCCCTGAGGGATCCACCAATAACGAGGAAGTCAACGCTAATCTAATGCAGCAGCTGGTAAATTTGTTAACGGGAGCCTTTGCGAATCAACCCCAAGCTCAGGCTACGACTTTTAAAGACTTCAAGGCTGTCGGACCTCCGGAATATCACGGCTCTATGAATCCAATTGAAGCCCAAACTTGGATCATGGAGATGGAAAAAGTGTTTGATGTCGCAAGGGTCAACGAGGACCAGAAGACTGCATTTGCAACGTTTATGCTCAAGTCAGAAGCAAGCTACTGGTGGCAAGCTAATAAAACCCGAGGCGGGCAAGGGGTAATACCGTGGGAACGATTTAAGGAGATGTTTTTCGAGACCTACTTTCCGGCAAGCGCGCAAAATCAAATGGAGGTGCAATTTCTGGAATTGAAGCAAGGTACAATGACGGTGCTTGAATATGCTGCAAAATTCAACGAGTTGGCGAGGTTTGTGCCATACCAAGTCAACACGGATGAGCGAAAGGCTAGGAGGTTTGAGCAGGGACTGAAGCCCTGGCTGTATAGCCGAGTTTCGATGTTCTAATTAAACTCATTTGCGGTTGTTCTGGAAAAGGCAATTATCGCTGAAGGAGGTAGTGATGCTCTGTCCAAGTATAATCAGGAGCAGAGGAAGAAGAAGAATGAAAGTGAAAACAAGGCAAGTGGTAGCCATGGGGGCAGCGGTCAGAAGAGGAAGTGGAGTGATAATAGCTCTGCGGGAAGTCAGCAGGGTAATCAGAAAAAGAAAATAGAGGCATGCAGTAACTGCGGAAAGAGCTATGTGGGTGTTTGCTTGAAAGGTAAGAGGGTATGCTTTAACTGCGGACAGGAGGGTCATATCGCACCGAATTGCCCTAGTCCGAAGAAGGGCGCATGTTTCATCTGCGGGTCGAAGGATCACTTTGTCCGAGACTGCCCTAAGAAAGCAACTACAGGGGGAGCCAGTGCAGGAAAGGGGAACAGCAGTGGAGGCAATCTGACTATCATAAGACCGACACAGCCCAATCGACCTACCGCTCGAACATTCAACATGACGGTGCAGGATGCTATGCAGTCAAAGGATGTAGTGTCAGGTATCATTCCAGTCAATAATGTTAATGCTTATGTATTGTTTGACTCGGGTGCTACTTGCTCATTTATATCCGATGATTTTGCTAAGAAATTAGAGTTACCTTAGGAAGAGTTAGATTACCCCATGAATATAGAAATTGCGAATAGGGAAGTGATTCCTGTTAAGTTTGTCCACAAGAATTGTCAGGTAGATATCAAGGGTCATGTGATGACGGTCAACTTAATCCCAATTCGTCTTGGGGAGTTTGATGTTATTTTGGGAATGGATTGGTTGTTCAACCATGGGGCAGTTATTGACTGTCAAAAGAAGTGTGTAAATTTTAAGACTCCGTCAAAGGTAGTGTTTTATGGCAGCAAGTCGCCTAGACAAATGAGTTGTCTGACGATGATGCAAGCCAGAAAGATGTTAAGACAAGGATGTGTAGGATATCTAGCCTACATAGTCGATACCCGAAAGGTGGGTGCAAAGTTGGAGGAGATACCGGTAGTTAGGGATTTTGCGGATGTGTTTCCTGATGATTTGACAGGACTACCGCCAGATAGGGAAATCGAGTTTGTAATTGATTTAGCACCGGGTACAGCCCCTATATCAAAAGCCCCGTACCGAATGGCTCCAGTAGAAATGAAGGAGTTGATGGTGCAATTGCAAGAATTGCTGGATAAAAAGTATATCCAACCGAGCGTTTTTCCGTGGGGAGCGCCGGTGTTATTCGTCAAGAAGAAGGACGGATCAATGCGTCTTTGCATTGATTATAGAGAGTTGAATAAGGTCACGATTAAAAATAAGTATCCGTTACCAAGGATCGATGACCTGTTTGATCAACTGAAGGGAGCAAGGTATTTTTCAAAGATAGATCTGCGAAGTGGGTATCATCAGTTAAAGGTGAGAAAGGAATACATACCAAAGACGACATTTCGAACTAGATATGGTCACTATGAGTTTTTGGTCATGTCATTTGGTTTAACGAATGCGCCTGTAGCATTCATGGACTTAATGAATAGGGTGTTTAAACCATTTCTGGATAAGTTTGTAGTGGTATTCATAGACGACATTTTGGTTTACTCCAAAACTCGGGAAGAACACGTGGAACATTTGAGGGTGACATTGGAGGTGTTAAGGAAAGAGAAATTGTATGCAAAATTTTTGAAGTGCGAATTTTGGTTAGAGCGTGTTCAATTCCTTGGACATGTTATTGATAAAGACGGGATTTCGGTGGATCCAGCTAAAGTGGAAGCTGTGATGAATTGGGATCAGCCGAAAACACCGTCAGAAGTGAGGAGTTTCCTAGGTTTGGCAGGTTATTACAGGCGTTTTATTCAAGATTTCTCCAGGATCGCCACTCCGTTAACGAATTTAACAAGAAAATCAGTAAAGTTCGTTTGGACGGAGAAGTGCGAAGAGAGTTTCCAAGAGCTAAAGAAGAGACTCAGTACGGCACCTGTGTTGTCTTTGCCAGATGACACAGGGAATTTTGTGGTATATAGCGACGCATCGTATAAAGGACTTGGTTGTGTGCTTATGCAGAATGGTAAGGTTATTGCATATGCATCACGCCAATTAAAAGACTATGAGAAAGGGTATCCGACCCATGATTTGGAGTTAGCAGCTGTGGTGTTTGCTCTGAAAATCTGGAGGCACTATCTCTATGGGGAGAAGTGTGAAATATATACAGACCATAAAAGTCTGAAGTATATTTTCACACAGAAGGATTTGAATATGCGGCAGAGGAGATGGATAGAATTGATCAAAGACTATGATTGTGAAATTCTATACCATCTGGGAAAGGCTAATGTGGTTGCCGACGCTTTGAGTAGAAAAGGTCGGGAGAAACTATTTTTATTAACTGCTCAGGAGAAGCTTGTAGCGGAAATGGCTAAATTGGAATTAGAGGTGAAGGGTCTGCCAGAGCCTAATGAAAAATTATTCAAGATGGAAACTCAACCAACTTTGGTGGAAAAAGTGAAGGAAGCGCAACTCCAGGATGAGGAGTGTATTAAGATGCGGAAAAGAGTGCTTGAGGGAGAAGAACTTAAATTCAAAATCGACACCGAAGGGTTGCTGAGATTTGAAGGCAGAATCTGGGTACCGTCAGTATTGGCAATCAGAGAGGAGATTTTGAACGAAGCTCACAGTTCAAGATTTTCTATTCACCCGGGGAGTACAAAGATGTACCAGGATCTACGCCAACATTTCTGGTGGCCAAATATGAAAAGGGAAGTGGCTGAGTGTGTTGCCAAGTGCTTAACTTGCCAGAAAGTTAAAGCAGAGCATCAACGACCAAGTGGGTTGTTACAGCCCTTGGAGATACCCGAATGAAAGTGGGAGCATATCACAATGGACTTTGTGGTAGGGCTTCCAACTACTCAGAGAGGTTATGACGCAATATGGGTCATAGTTGACAGACTGATGAAATCAGCGCATTTCTTGCCAATCAAAATCAGATTCACTTTGGATCAGCTGGCGAAGTTATATGTCAAAGAGATTATCTCAAGGCACGGAGTTCCAGTATCAATAGTATCAGATAGAGATCCACGATTCACATCCAAATTTTGGAGGAGTTTGCAAGCTTGTTTGGGGACGCAGTTGAAAATGAGTATAGCCTACCATCCTCAAACCGATGGCCAGAGCGAAAGAACAATTCAAACGTTGGAGGATATGCTCCGGGCGTGCGTCATGGATTTTACAGGCAACTGGGATGATCATTTACCTCTGGTCGAATTTGCCTATAACAACAGTCATCACGCGAGTATTGGGATGCCGCCATATGAAGCGTTGTATGAGAGGAAGTGCAGAACTCCGTTATGTTGGGACGAGGTTGGTGAACGTCGCCTATTGGGACCCGAGCTAGTACAACAAACTGCTGAAATTGTCAAGGTGATAAGAGCCAGATTGTTAGCTGCTCAAGATATGCAGAAGAAATATGCGTATCAGCATCGTCAAAATCGCGAATTTGAAGTCGGGAGTTTTGTGTTTCTCAAAGTATCTCCCTGGAAAGGAAAAATCAGATTTGGTAAAAAGGGTAAACTCAGTCCGCGATTTATTGGACCCTTCGAGGTGCTGAAACGTGTTGGTGAGGTAGCTTATGAGGTAGCTTTACCTCCCGAGTTAGATCACATTCACAATGTTTTCCACGTATCGGTGTTACGACCGTATAAGCCTGATTATAAGCATGTAATAGAATATGAACCAATACAGTTTGAAAAAGATTTATCCTATGACGAGATACCTGTACAGATAGTAGACAGGAAAGAGCAGGTTCTTAGAAATAAAGTGATACCTTCTGTTAAGGAGGGAAGGATGTAACGAATGCAATTTTTGTGATTAAATAAAAATATTTATTGAGTTGTATATAAATATTTTTATTAATTTGTTTACTGAGTAAGATAAATAATTTATAAAGTTATGGTGAAAGAATTTATGTTAAATGTTATTTAAATGTGATTTGATGTGATTATTCTAATTTAATTTAATAATTAAACTAGATAATTAAATGGTTTATTTGAATAAATAATTTATTTGAATAAGATAATTTATTTGGTATTATTGTTATTTGTCAAAAGGGAATTATTAATTTAATTAGTAAGGTTTAATTGAATTTATTTAATAATAAGTTTAATTAAATTAAAAGTGTGACAATTAAAACTATATATTATAATGAGTTATTTAAATAAATAGAAAGAGTTTTTATTTCCATCAAACCAAACAAGGCCTTATGACCTTTGGTTGGAAATAATGAGTTATTTTAATTTTGCTTTGCCAAACAAGCCTTATGGCTTTTGAATTTTTATAACTGATGATTTAATTAGAATATACGTTCCATCAGTTTTTATTTGTTTTGCTTGTCAGTTGTTAAAGAAAAGAAAACATAGAGTTTCAAAAAAAAGAGAAAGAAAGAAAAAGAACAGAGTTTGGGAGTTCAGAGAAAAGAGAAGAGAGAATTAGAGAGAAAATTGAGAATTGAGAGGTTTGTGAATTGAGAAAGAGAAGGAAGGGAAGTGCTAAGCTAAGGAATTATATACATAGCTTGAAGGTATAATTCTTGTTAGTTTTGTTCTTCATTATATTCTTATTATTTTACTTCTCTGTATATGATTTCTATTTCATTGTATATGAATTTATATGCTAAATACATGAATTACTTGGTTATAATTGTTAGTAAGCATGTATTAGAGATTATGTGATGATTATAAACTAATTTGAAAGAGTTAATTCATGAAAGCATGATTTAGAATGAAATCTTTGTTTTTACAGAGTCTTATTTCATTTATGGCATATATATATGATAATTGATGTTCAATTAGATTATTAATCGGTAAATTGACTTTTGATTGTGTTAATATGATGAAAAACGAAAAGAATGTAATTCGAATGGATTAAAATGATTGAAAGATGAGTTTACAGTGGTTGATTTTATTAAAATAGCTAAAACATAAATATTTGGTTTTAACAGAGAATTTTTGGTTTAATTTGGTTGGTTGTGTATTAGAATGGTTATAATATTTAGAATCATGATGAGTAATTGTTTTATATCATATTTGATGTCTGGGTATATTTAATTTGTATATTGGATGGTAGAATTCGGAAAATTTAGCCTAAGTTTTCACTGGTTCGCGACTGTAGGAGACGATTGCCGAGTCTCTCGCCCCGGCGAGAGAAATGAACTGTAAATCCTCGCCCCGGCGAGAAATTTTAAAAGGGAATCCTCGCCCCGGCGAGAAAGTTTAAAAGGGAATTCTCGCCCCGGCGAGAATCACTGCTGGAATTTTTTTTTTTTATTTTGTTTTCTTTTCTTGGTAGTTATGATATATCATTTTATGCAGGATTAAACTTAAATTAATGCAATAAGTGAATATTAAGATGTTAATATGGATTCTAAATGATGTTTGATGATGATTAAATATAAGGTAATATACCTTAGCTTAAAGTTAAGTTGTGGAAATTCTTAGAGTGTAACATTGTTGTAATATAGCTTGTAACTCCTGAAATAGAGTTGATAATCAGTAGTTAATTGGAAATTGAGGTGAGGATTGGAGTGTTAATGTACGTGAGTATTGTAACTAATTCGTTTTTGTTGCAATACAAACGGAATCTGTAGGTTGTTTATTGTACGTGGTTTGTAATTAGGAAAGCTACATACGAGGCAAGTTTCTGAACTCCATTATTATATTAAGCAAGTTTTTCCTCCCTTAAACTTGTTATTTTATTTAAAGCAAGTTTACTTTCATTGAGTAAGTTACTAACCTTAGTTTAATTTTTATTCAAGCAAGGTTGATACCATGATAAGTGTTTAAGCTTTATTCCAGTCAATTGTTATTCGATCATTAATAGTTAATCAGACTTTGAACATAGTTCTTATTGTATAAATTTTTATTGATGAATCAGACTAGCAAACCTTATTGATTCAGCTAGTCCTTAGTTGATGAGCGTTCTAAAGACTTAGAACATTTTAAAATCTTTCCAAACCAAGTTCCTTTTGGTACGGATTCTGATACTAGACTGAGATGAACAACCCTAATATAGGGGATTAACTACGCGATAGCGTTAAAATATTTGTGCACAATACATTGTACAAAGGGCTGATCCCCCTGAGTACGAGATGGATGGTCCATAGTCTATAAGACTGTTAAAGGTTACAGTAGAAATACTTGATAACCTAGGACATAGTTCGAGGTCTTGTGACCCTCAGATACACTTTTATCCTTGAATCTATATTCAGTTCTTGAGCTAAGCATTCTATCGAGCTTTCAGATTTTTGATTTATCATTGATTGACTTCAGAAAAACTATTACTCCCAGTTAAGGGTTATTCCAATAATCATATAAATGTTATTGTTTTCATACTTGTGGGCAATTGTTTGCTCACTCTTGCATTAAAAATATTGCAGCTAAGGCAGAGAAAACGGGCGAGCCGTCCACAAGCAAAGGCAAGGGCAAGATGCCGAAATAGTGAAGACTTGTTATCCATTGAGTGTTACTTGTAACAAGACTTATTTAATTTCATGTTTTTATTCCGCATTGATGTAATAGAGGTTAGATAACCTGGGACTTGTTTCATTTAGAGATTGGTGATGTAATCCCATTTGAGGGAAGGTATTTCTTTAAGATTATTTTAATTGTTCTTATTATGGGTAAATAGTTGTGAATGATTGAGATAGTGAACACCAAATCAGTGGGAATTAAGTACCCGGATTTGGGGGTGTCACATACACCATCCACTATTCTCTCCATAGCTATGCGAAACACATAGCCCATCTTATTCGTCTTCCTTTTCTTGCATCTCACCTCATCCTCTAGATCGTTAGCTCTGTCATTGGCTTCCTCCCACTTCTCCTGGAAGTGGATCCTATCCACCACTTTCATCTCTAACTGTATGCGAAGGGCTTCCTTCTCTGTCTTCTCAGACAACTCCCTCTGCTCGGACTCCTCTAGCTTTCCTACCAATTCCACGTTCCTAGCTACCGAACGGTGAAAAAGGGCTCCCATTTGAATACCGGCTTCCTTGCGATATGCAAGCTCCCTCTCCATCTCCTGCATCCTAAGGTTTCTCTGTTGATCTTCCTCCCTTAGCTTCTGAAGCTCTGCCTCTCTATCCTGGGCTTCGGTCTCTAACTCTAGGATCTGTTCTTTGTACTCTCCCAATATGCGATCCTCGATGGGAGTTTTGTCAGAATCTTCCCCAGTCTTTGCTTCCATAGGTTCTTCCTCGGGATCAGACTCTATCTCTATTGGTTCTTCAGGGTCAGACTCCACCTCTTCATACTCCTCACCATCAACAGGAACCATTGTCGTAGTAGACTCAGCTACTACAGGTGCCTCATACACTACGTGTATATCACGTGGCTCCTCCTCGACAATCCAACCATTTCCTCCCACACTTGTCATCCTACAACCACAAACACAAGACAAAATAACAAACTCCATCAGAAGGTCAAATAAAATATAAGTTCATTGTATGGAATGAAAATATATTTCATAATGCTACTAAGTCTTCACGAAAACTCTATATGAGTTTTATCTCTTCCTAATTCCTAAATAATTCTAAGGTTATGGTCTAAGGATTCTCGCTCCTAAGGTTTATAACCTAATGCTTTGATACCAACCTGTGACGCCCCCAAATTCTGACATCACTGTCTCGAATCTGGTTCGTCACGCTCTAACTTAATGACGACATAAAACTAATACAGCGAAAATGATAGAATGAATTACATTGATTTAATATAATTATTCTCATCCCAAGGTCTCGCAACCGTTACTACAATACTATCCAAAAGTCTTGATTCAAACTAAACATAGTACTAATACATAATCCATGCCTAAGCTTATTACATAACCGAATTAGAAAACTTAAAGCAACATAGAAAATAATCTTCTTCTTAAGGAAGAACAAAGCTACTCCGTAGTTTTTCCCTTTCCCTTGTCCTTGCCTGAAGGTTCACCTCGTTCTGCCTTAAGTGAAAGGTTTAAAGAAAGCAAGAATGAGCAACAAAATTGCTCAGCAAGTATATACAATGGGGGTGAACAATATAAAGTTCAAATCGCAAGGGTATGACAGTAAGGGATAGTTCAAGAATAATAAGAAGAATCAATTATAAGAGTCGCTATGGACCGAAGAACATCAATAAGATTCATGCGTCTAATCATTTCAAAGTCCAAGAATATGAACACTGAGTAGTCACTAAAGGACTAAGAACTCCTGCTAGAATTAACATTTATTATACTGAAAATCCAATAAAAACAAGTACACAGGTGATCAGCCTATAGTACTCCAGGTTATGCATAACTTTCACATGCTTATAAGTGCGCACGTCGGTTCCCCGACAATATAATTTCTCCTTTAATGAGGGTTGTTCATCTCAGTAAATTAGAGTCCGCACCAAGACAATTGGTTTGGAATAGCTTTCTAACACATGTATAATAGTCTAACCGAAATAATGGTTTAGACAACTTTTATAATCATATTCAATGACATAATGAATACGAATACTTGCAATGAGGTTTAAGGGATATTAATCTTAAACCAATCCTTAGAATATGAATGACAGTTTATAAAGCATAAGAGTCATTGTCACATACTTGTATGATACATGAATATACAAGTTTACATGCTTGCTTAATAAAGAGAAAGGGTTCGAGTACTTGCCTTTAGCGTAGTCTACGAATTTAAAGCTTAATGACACGTTGCAATCCTATTGTATAATAGTTATACATATATAAGAATCCCATTAGTCATACAAGTTCATAACTCAAATAATTCCACATTATGACCCTACACATATACACACAAGTATAACACATTTTTAGTCCCATCTTAGATGCTAATCCTGACCATATACCAATATATCACGTTGTTTGAAATCGTTAACGATCTCGCTTTGAAACTCATTTAGAAAACTTGTAAACACTTTTAAAATCTTGATTCTATATGGTCTTAACATGGTCACATAATAGAAGTATCAGTTTAATCAAGTACTAAAGCGTAATGCACACACATTTCATTTTCAGATTAGCAACAAATTAGTCAGAATGCACTGCAGGATGGCGCGACCGCGCTGGAATATAACTAGGGAGTGGCGCGGTCGCGCTGCTTGTAACGAATGTAATTTTTGTGAATAAATAAAATATTTATTGAGTTAAATAAATATTTTTGTTAATTTATTTATTGAGTAAAAATAAATAAATGATAAAGTTATTGTGGAGTAATTCATTTTAGTGTAATTATGATAATTTTAATTTAAATGTAATTTGATGTGTCTATTCTAATTTAATTTAATAATTAAATTAGATGAATAAATAATTTATTTGAATAAAGGATTTATTTGAATAAAATAATTTATTTGGTATAGTGATATTGATCAAATAAGAGTTATAATTAAATTAATAAGGTTTAATTAGATTTATTTAATAATAGGTTTAATTAAATTGAAAGTGTGACAATTAAACTATATAGTATAATGGGTTATTAAAATAAATGGAAAAAGGTTAATTTTAGTTAAACTAAACAAGGCCTTGTGACCTTTGGTTGGTAAAAATGGATTATTCTGCTTTGGTGCAACCAAACAAGGCCTTGTGGCCTTTGAAATTCCATTTTTCTACATTTGAGTTTGCCAAACATGGCCTAACTCTTTGTTTCTTTTAACTGACTAATTAAAAACTAAGCTACGTTAAAGTAAGAACGTCAGTTGTTTTCTAAGACTAAGAGAAGAGAAGAAAATAAAAGCAGAGTTTGAGAAGAGAGAATTTGAGAGCTTAGAGAAATTCTGAAAAATCAAAAAGGGAGAAAGAGAATTGCTAACTCATCATCTAACTAAGTCCAAGAGGAAATCAAGAGGTATAAATTGATTCTAATCTTCTTTATTTATAGTTCTTGGAGTTCTTCACTGTTATTTCTCTGTATATGAATTTATTTGCTCAATGCATGAATTACTTGGTTGTAATTGTTAATATGCATATACTAGTGATTGTATATTGTTTATAATCAGTTTTAATTGAAGTAATCCATGAAAGCATGTTTTAAAATAGAGTTTTAGTTTACAGTGTTTTACTTTCATATATGGCTTATATGTATGAAAATTGATGTTCAATTTGATTATTAATCGGTAAATTGACTTTTGATTATGATAACATGATGAAAAACGAAAAGAATGCAAGTAGAATGGATTAAAATGGTTTAGAGATGAATTCACAGTATTTGATTTCATTAAAATGGCCAAAACATGATTACTTTGTTCAAACAGTGAATTTTTGGTTTTTAATTGGTTGATTATGTGTTTATAATAGTTAGAATTGTTAGAAACATGTTGGGTAACTGTTTTACATCATGTTTGATGTCTGGGTATGCTTATTTTATGACTCGGATGGTAGAATTTGGGAAATTTGGTCTGAGGTTGCACTGGTTCGCGAACTGTAGAAGGTGACAGTCGAGTCTACTGCCCCGGCGGTAGAAATAAACTGGTGTTGTCGCCCCGACGGTCTCGTCGCCCCAGCGGCATAATTGAACTAGAATTGTCGCCTTGGCGGTTTGCTCGCCCCGGCGATGGTTTGTGAAGAAATCCACCGCCCTGGCGGTGGAATAGTAACTGAAATTTTTTTATTTGTTTTGTGATCTTGCTATGTTGCTATGTGCATGTTTAAAACTTAGGTTAAGATATTAAATGTCTAATGAGATACCACGTTGGTTGTTAAGCAAGTACTTGTTGAATATCAAATGACAATCGAGATGCTACAATGAAATAGGATAAGAACGAATCTTAAAGTAAATATAATTCTGTAACTAATTATTGTTACCGTTTTATAATAGAAATGTATAGGTTGATTAAAGAACGTGAACTTTAATCTGTAACTACGCACGAGGCAAGTTTCTGAACTCCACTATTACTTTAAACAAGTTATCTAAACTTAACTTTTACTCAAGCAAGATTCATACTTTACTTTCATTGAGCAAGATTATTAACCTTAGCTTATTATTGTTCAAGCAAGATTGTTATAGTATCAAATGCTTATGTACCTTTCATGTCATTTGCTAATCTATTATGAATTGTTGATCAAACATCAAACATAAATCTTGTTGTACGATTCTATCGTTGAATCAAATGTTTTAATGACTAGCCTTATTGATTCAGCTAGTCCATAGTTGATGAGCGTTTTAAAAATTTAGAATATCTTGAAGTTGTTCCAAACTAAGTTTCTTTTGGTGTGGATTCTGAAATTAAACTGAGATGAACACCCCTAATATAGGGGATTAATTACGCAATGGCATTAAAATGTTTGTGCACAATACATTGTACGAAGGGCTGATCTCCCGGAGTACGAGATGGATAGTCCATAGTCTATAAGACTATTAAAGGTTACAGTAGTGATACTTGTTAACCTAGGACATAGTTCGAGGTCTTATGACCCTCAGATATACTCTAAATTTTGAAATCTATACTCGATTCTTAAGCCGCGTTTTCTTTTGAGTTTTTTTTAGTCCTCTGATTTTTATTGATTGATTTGAAGAAAACTATTATACCTCAGTTGAAAATCTACTCTGTCGATTATTTAATTGTTATCGTTATCATACTTGTGGGCAATTGTTTGCTCACCCTTGCATTAAACATTGCAGCTAAGACTGAGAAACCAGATGAGCCGTCCACTAGTAAGGGCAAAGGCAAGATGCAGAAGTAGCTGGCGAATTGTTATCTGTTTGGTGAATATATGTAATAATACTTGTTTAATTTTATGTTTTAATTCCACAACGATGTAATAAAGGTAGATGACCTGAGATTTGTTTATTTAAAAGATTTTAAGTTGTAACCCCTATTGTGGGGAGATAATTTATTCAGTTTAATTATATTATCTTGTATCATGGGTAGTTAGTCATGAATGTATGGAATAGTGAACACCAAATCTGTGGAATTGAAGTATCCGGATTTGGGGGTGTCACAGGTTGGTATCAGAGCCGTAGGTTAAGAACCTTAGGTGGAGAACGTTAGGAGTTAGCCTTAGACATAATCGAAAATCTAGTGGTGTTAAAACTCTTATCGAGTTCTAAGGAATGAATTAAGGAATTCATTAAAGATAAAAAAAAACTTTATGTGCTATAACTTATGTGCTATATCTTGTATACTCGCGAGTAGTATCGAGTAGTAATTAAACTTAAAATTTTGGTGGCAGGATGTCTGATATAGGAGGATCCAGTCAGGCTTGGGAGGAGGAGCCCCGAGATGTTCATGTAGTCCGGGAGCAGCTAGTGCAGAGGGAGCCATCCCCATTGTTCACAGTTGTAGGTTTTGAGTTCGAGCCTGAGACTGATCCTGAGGAGGATCCTGAGGAGATTGAGGAGGAGGAAGAAGACCCTAAGGAGATACCATTATCTTCCTTAAGTGTTCAGATGTATGAGGAGGTGTATGAGCAGGTGTATGATCGCAACATAGCGTTGCAGGATATGGTGGAGGAGTTAGAGGAGCAGGTGACTGAGCGTCAGACTGTTTTAGAACAGAAGAATGGCGAGATTGAGGAACTTGAGATACGACTTGGGGACGTAGAGTGGAAGTTAGTTCATGTAGAGAGTCAGAAGGAAGAGTTATCAGCTAAGGTGGAGAAACTAAAAAGTGAGCTTAGAGAAGAGTCGGCAAAGCGTGCTAGAGCCGAGGACGCATGGATGAAAGCTGCTGATCATGC
Source organism: Aralia elata (assembly GCA_034770075.1). Classification (NCBI taxonomy): domain Eukaryota; kingdom Viridiplantae; phylum Streptophyta; class Magnoliopsida; order Apiales; family Araliaceae; genus Aralia; species Aralia elata. The sequence continues at coordinate 40,032,361 of CM068386.1, read as the reverse complement.
AGATCATGTTGAGGATGAGATGCAGTAAAAGAGAGCCAAGATGGATGAGATGGAGCATGTTTTCTATACAGCGATGGATATGGCACATGATCGAGTTTTTCATTACCCAACTCAGTTCGAGGATTTACCGTGGTACGTGATGGATTGCAGAACGATGATCCGAATCATGAAGCAAGAGCGTGAAGAAGCCATGCGACGTGGAATGTCTTTATAGGTCGCAAATAGCAGTAATAATAAGTTGTTTTCTAAGAACGTTAATATGATGTAAATCTCAAATGAGATAAATAAAGGATTAATTATGATGTGGTCTTGAAACTTTATGATTTCAGGGCAGATGATGTAAATAACTCTGATGCTATCTATGTTATGATTTGAAGTAGTAAATGAATAAAATACAGAAGTTTATCAAATGTGTTATGTACTATATGATTGTTTATAAATGTTTAAGTTAAGGCTTAAATTCTTAAGTAATTGAGCAATAATCTAATGGCACAAATTCTTAATAGTAAGATGCCGCCAAGAAGAAGACCAACACGTCAACAGACTCCTGAGGGATCTACAAACAACAATGACAAAACCAACGCTAATCCAATGCAACAGTTGGTGGATTTGCTAACGGGAGCATTTGCAAAGCAACCCCAAGCTCAGGCCACGACTTTCAAAGACTTCAAGGCTGTTGGACCCCCGGAATTTTAAGGGTCTATGAATCTAATTGAAGCCCAAACATGGGTCATGGAGATGGAAAAAGTTTTTGACGTCGCTAGGGTCAACGAGGACCAAAAGACTGCGTTTGTAACATTTATGCTGAAATCAGAAGCTAGCTATTGGTGGCAAGCTAATAAAACTTGAGGTGGTCAAGGGGTAATTCCGTGGGATAGATTCAAAGAGATGTTTTTCGAAACTTATTTTCCGGCGAGTGCGCAGAATTAGATGGAGGTGCAATTTCTGGAGTTAAAGCAGGGTACGATGACGGTGCCTGAATATGCTGCAAGATTTAACGAGTTGGTGAGGTTTGCGCCATATCAAGTCAATATGGATGAGAGAAAGGCTAGAAAGTTTGAGCAGGGACTGAAGCCCTAGTTGTTTAGTCGGGTTTCGATGTTCCAATTGAATTCATTTACGGCAGTGATGGAGAAGGCGATTATCGCCGAAGGAGGAAGTGATGCTCTGTTTAAGTACAATCAGGAGCAAAAGAAGAAGAAGAATGAAAGTGAGAATAAGGCAAGTAGTAGCCATGGTGACAGTGGACAGAAGAGAAAGTGGAATGATAATGTTTCTGCGGGAAGTCAGCAGGGAAATCAGAAGAAGAAGATGGAGGCGTGCAGCAACTTCGGGAAGAATCATGTGGGTGTTTGCTTGAAGGGCAAGAGAGTGTGCTTTAATTGTGGACTAGAGGGTCACATTGCGCCAAATTGCCCCAGTCCGAAAAAGGGTGCATGTTTTACTTGTGGATCAAAGGATCACCTTGCTCGTGATTGCCCTAAGAAAGTTACGGGAGGAGCAATCGGAGGAAAGGGAAACAACATCGGTGGTAATTTGACTATCACTGGACTGACGCTGTCCAACCGACCTACCACCCGAACATTTAACATGACGGTGCAGGATACTATGCAGTCCAGGGACGTGGTGTCAGGTATCATTTTGGTCAATAATGTAAATGCTTACGTATTATTTGATTTGGGTGCTACGTGTTCCTTTATATCTGATGATTTTGCTAGAAAATTAGAATTACCTCAGGAAGAGCTAGATTACCCTATGAACATAGAAATCGCAAATAAAGAAGTGATTCATGTTAAGTTTATACACAAGAACTGTCGGGTAGATATTAAGGGTCATGAAATGACGGTAAACTTAATCCCAATTCGACTTGGGGAGTTTGACGTTATTCTAGAAATGGATTGGTTGTTCAACCATGGGGCAATTACTGATTTCCAAAAGAAGTGTGTGAACCTTATGACTCCGTCAAAGGTAGTGTTTTATGGCAGCAAGTCGCCTAGGCAAGTGAGTTGTCTGACGGTGATGCAGGCCAGAAAGATGTTAAGACAAGGATGTGTAGGATATCTAGCCTACATAGTTGATACACGGAAGGTGGGTGCAAAGCTAGAAGAGATACCGGTAGTTAGGGATTTTGCGGACGTGTTCCCTGATGACTTGTCGGGACTACCGCCAGATAGAGAAATTGAATTTGTGATTGATCTAGCACCGGGAACAACCCCTATATCAAAAGCCCCGTACAGAATGGCTCCAGTAGAGTTGAAGGAGTTGATGGTGCAACTGCAAGAGCTGCTAGACAAGAAGTATATTCAACCGAGCGTTTCACTGTGGGGAGCACCGGTATTATTTGTTAAGAAGAAAGACGGATCAATGCGTCTTTGTATTGATTATAGAGAGTGGAATAAGGTCACGATTAAAAATAAGTATCCGTTGCCAAGAGTCGATGACCTGTTTGATCAGCTGAAGGGAGTGAGATATTTTTTAAAGATAGATTTACGAAGTGGGTACCATCAGTTGAAGGTGAAAAAGGAAGACATACCAAAGACAACATTCCGAACTAGATATGGCCACTATGAGTTTTTAGTCATGTCATTTGGTTTAACAAATGCACCTGCAACGTTTATGGATTTAATGAATAGAGTGTTTAAACCATTTTTGGATAAATTCGTAGTGGTATTCGTAGACGATATTCTGGTATATTCCAAAACTCAGGAAGAGCATGTAGAACACCTGAAGGTGACTTTGGAAGCATTAAGGAGGGAGAAATTGTATGCGAAATTCTCCAAATGTGAATTTTGGTTTGAGAGCGTCCAATTCCTTGGGCATGTTATTGATAGAGACGAGATTTCGGTGGATCCGGCGAAAGTGGAAGCTGTGATCAACTGGGATCAACCGAAAACACCGTCAGAAGTAACGAGTTTTTTGGGATTGGCGGGTTATTATAGGCGTTTTATTCAAGATTTCTCGAGGATCGCCACTCCGTTGACAAATTTGACAAGGAAAGCAATGAAGTTCGCTTGGACGGAGAAGTACGAAGAAAGTTTTCAGGAGTTAAAGAAACGCTTGAGTTCAGCACCTGTGTTGTCTTTACCGAATAATACAGGGAATTTTGTGGTGTATAGTGACACATCGCACAAGGGGTTAGGCTGCGTGCTTATACAGAACGGTAAGGTTATCGCCTATGCATCGCGTCAATTAAAAGATTATGAAAAAGGGTATCCAACCCATGATCTAGAGCTAGCAGCCGTGGTGTTTGCTTTAAAAATTTGGAGGCACTATCTCTATGGGGAGAAGTGTGAGATATACACGAACCATAAAAGTCTCAAGTATATTTTGACACAGAAGGATTTAAATATGTGTCAGAGACGATGGATAGAATTGATCAAAGATTACGATTGTGAAATCCTATACCATCCAGGGAAAGCTAATGTCGTTGCTGACGCTTTGAGCAGGAAGGGTAGGGAGAAGTTATCTTTGTTAACTGCTCAGGAGAAACTCATAACGAAAATGGCTAAGTTGGAGTTAGAGGTGAAATGTCTGGCAGGGACGAATGAAAAACTATTCCAGATGGAAACCTAACCAACTTTGGTAAACAAGGTAAAAGAAGCACAACTCCATGATGAGGAGTGTGATAAAATACGGAAAAGGGTGCTTGAGGGTGAGGAGTTTAAATTCAAAATCGATAACGAAGGGTTGCTAAGATTTGAAGGTAGAATCTGGGTTCCGTCAGCGCAAGAAATCAGAGAAGAGATTTTGAACGAAGCTCATAGTTCAAGATTTTCAGTTCACCCGGGAAGTACAAAAATGTACCAGGATCTTCGCCAACATTTTTGGTGGCCAAATATGAAAAGAGAAGTTGCTGAGTGTGTTGCGAAGTGCTTAACTTGTCAGAAAGTCAAAGTAGAACATCAAAGACCAAGTGGTTTGCTACAGCCCTTGGAGATACCAGAATGGAAGTGGGAGCATATCACGATGGATTTTGTGGTAGGCCTTCCAACTACTGAGAAGGGTTATGACGCAGTGTGGGTTATAGTGGACAGACTGACGAAATCAGCGCATTTCTTGTCAATAAAGATCAGTTTCACCCTAGATCAGTTGGCGAAATTATACGTCAAGGAAATTATCTCGAGGCACGGTGTTCCAGTTTCAATTGTGTCAGACAGAGATCCACGTTTCACATCAAAATTTTGGAGGAGTCTGCAAGCTTGTATGGGGACGCAGTTGAGAATGAGTACAGCGTATCATCCCCAAACTGATGGTCAAAGTGAAAGAACAATACAAATGTTGGAGGATATGTTACGCGCATGCGTCATGGACTTCAAAGGAAACTGGGATGACCATTTACCATTGGTCGAGTTTGCCTATAATAATAGCTATCACGCAAGCATTGGAATGCCGCCTTATGAAGCGTTATACGGAAGAAAGTGCAGAACTCCATTATGTTGGGATGAGGTTGGTGAACGTCAACTATTGGGACCTGAACTGGTATAGCAAACTACTGAGGTCGTCAAGGAGATAAAAGCCAGATTGTTAGCTGCTCAACACAGGCAGAAGACATATGCAGATAAACACCGACAGAATAGAGAATTCGACGTCGGCAGTTTTGTATTTCTCAAAGTATATCTCCCTGGAAGGGAAAGATCAGATTTGGTAAAAAGGGTAAGCTGAGTCCGCGATTTATTAGACCCTTTGAGGTGTTGAAAAGAGTGGGAGAGGTGGCTTATGAAGTAGCTTTACCTCCCGAGTTAGCCCACATTCACAATGTCTTCCATATATCGGTGCTACGACCGTACAAGCCTGATTATAAACATGTTATACAATATGAACCAATTCAATTTGAGAAAGATTTGTCCTATGAAGAGGTTCCTGTGCAGATAATTGACAGGAAAGAACAGGTTCTCAGGAATAAAATTATACCTTCAGTGAAGGTAATCTGGAGGAACCACAACGCTGAAGAAGCAACGTGGGAACTCGAAGAGAAAATGATGCAAAACTATCCCCAATTATTTGTTTAATTAATGTATCGCGATTCTGGGGACAGAATCCTTTTAAGGAGGGAAGGATGTAACGAATGTAATTTTTGTGAATAAATAAAATATTTATTGAGTTAAATAAATATTTTTGTTAATTTATTTATTGAGTAAAAATAAATAAATGATAAAGTTATTGTGGCGTAATTCATTTTAGTGTAATTATGATAATTTTAATTTAAATGTAATTTGATGTGTCTATTCTAATTTAATTTAATAATTAAATTAGATGAATAAATGATTTATTTGAATAAAGGATTTATTTGAATAAAATAATTTATTTGGTATAGTGATATTGATCAAATAAGAGTTATAATTAAATTAGTAAGGTTTAATTAGATTTATTTAATAACAGGTTTAATTAAATTGAAAGTGTGACAATTAAACTATATAGTATAATGGGTTATTAAAATAAATGGAAAAGGGTTAATTTTAGTTAAACCAAACAAGGCCTTGTGACCGTTGGTTAGTAAAAATAGATTATTCTGCTTTGGTGCAACCAAACAAGGCCTTGTGGCCTTTGAAATTCCATTTTTCTACATTTGAGTTTGCCAAACATGGACTAACTCTTTGCTTCTTTTAACTGACTAATTAAAAACTAAGCTACGTTAAAGTAAGAACGTCAGTTGTTTTCTAAGCCTAAGAGAAGAGAAGAAAACAAAAGCAGAGTTTGAGAAGAGAGAATTTGAGAGCTTAGAGAAATTCTGGAAAATTAAAAAGGGAGAAAGAGAATTGCTAACTCATCATCTAACTAAGTCCAAGAGGAAATCAAGAGGTATAAATTGATTCTAATCTTCTTTATTTATAGTTCTTGGAGTTCTTCACTGTTATTTCTCTGTATATGAATTTATTTGCTCAATGCATGAATTACTTGGTTGTAATTGTTAATATGCATATACTAGTGATTGTATATTGTTTATAATCAGTTTTAATTGAAGTAATCCATGAAAGCATGTTTTAAAATAGAGTTTTAGTTTACAGTGTTTTACTTTCATATATGGCTTATATATATGAAAATTGATGTTCAATTTGATTATTAATCGGTAAATTGACTTTTGATTATAATAACATGATGAAAAACGAAAAGAATGCAAGTAAAATGGATTAAAATGGTTTAGAGATGAATTCACAGTGTTTGATTTCATTAAAATGGCCAAAACATGATTACTTTGTTCAAACAGTGAATTTTTGGTTTTTAATTGGTTGATTATGTGTTTATAATAGTTAGAATTGTTAGAAACATGTTGGGTAACTGTTTTACATCATGTTTGACGTCTGGGTATGCTTATTTTATGAATCAGATGGTAGAATTTGGGAAATTTGGTCTGAGGTTGCACTGGTTCGCGAACTGTAGAAGGTGACAGTCGAGTCTATCGCTCTAGCGGTAGAAATAAACTGGTGTTGTCGCCCCGACGATGGTTTGTGAAGAAATCCACCGCCCCGGCGGTGGAACAGTAACTGAAAATTTTCTATTTGTTTTGTGATCTTGCTATGTTGCTATGTGCATGTTTAAAACTTAGGTTAAGATATTAAATGTCTAATGAGATACCACATTAGTTGGTAAGCAAGTACTTGTTGAATATCGAATGACAATCGAGATGTTACAATGAAATAGGATAAGAACGAATCTTAAAGTGAATATAATTCTGTAACTAATTATTGTTACCGTTTTATAATCGAAATGTATAAGCTGATTAAAGAACGTGAACTTTAATCTGTAATCTACGCACGAGGCAAGTTTCTGAACTCCACTATTACTTTAAGCAAGTTATCTAAACTTAACTTTTACTCAAGCAAGATTCATACTTTACTTTCATTGAGCAAGATTATTAACCTTAGCTTATTATTGTTCAAGCAAGGTTGTTATAGTATCAAATGCTTATGTACCTTTCAAGTCATTTGCTAATCTATTATGAATTGTTGATCAAACTTCAAACATAAATCTTGTTGTACGATTCTATCGTTGAATCAAATGCTTTAATGACTAGCCTTATTGATTCAGCTAGTCCAAAGTTGATGAGCGTTTCAAAGATTTAGAATATCTTGAAGTTGTTCCAAACCAAGTTTCTTTTGGTGTGGATTCTGAAATAAAATTGAGATGAACAACCCTAATATAGGGGATTAATTTGAGCTGATACGTGATTTTATCCGTATCCAAAATGTATTATATGGGTGTTCCGAATAAATGGATAAACCCCATAATAATTATTTTTATGCATCCCAATAATTTATGGGAGTAACCATTTTAATTTTGGGTGGAGTTATTTACCAGATTTGGCACAAAAGTGGGAGTTTTCGGATATATTTTTGTGTATTTGGGTATTTATTTTGGCTTGTTACTCTAAGAGGGAACCAAACAAACCCCACTAACAAATCAAATGCTAGGAAAATGAGAGAGTAAAGGGAGTTGCCGGCAAGCCTCCTTGAGCAACCAACCCACTTCTCCCTAAATCACTCCCTCCACTTCTCCCATTCCATTCATCTGATCTCCTTCATTCTTTTCCTCATTCACACCCATTCAAACCATCATCTCAATTAGAGAGAGATAGAAGAAGAGAGAAATCTGCAGAAATTAGAAGAAGAAGTTCTAGAGAGAGAGAGGTGGTGCACGGGTGAAGAAAAGGAGGAAGAAGCTACGGTAGAAGAGAGGAAGAAGAAGGAGCACATGAGTAAGAGGAAGAAGAACAATGGCTCTAGTAAACCCTCACAACCTGCAAGAACAAGGATCAAGAGGTAACCATCTTCTCCAAGATCATTTCCTCCATTGTTGAGCTTTGAAGCTTTCTTGGATGGGTTTTGAGTTTTCTTGAGATTTTTGCTATGATTGTTGGTTGTGTTTGATTTATAATGTTACCAAGACACCTTGTAAGCTATTAACACCATTAAAGTGGAACAAAAATGAAGAATGATCCGTACCTATGCTTAAGGAGGATGAAGAACATGAAGAACAATGAACTTTGGACATGAACATGGACTGTTGGACGATTTAGAGGACTTTGTAGCTATGATTTCTTGTTTTTTAATTTGTTTGTTGTTATAATGTTGTACTTCCATGGGTTATGAGTTTAACCCAGTTGGAATGGAGTAAAAAGGGATTAAAATGAAGATTTGGTGATGATTTTTGTAAAGAACACCAAGAACACCAAGAACACAAAAATATAGCATGAGTTGATACTTTGGCCTAAGATTTGGCCATGTTAATATTAATGGATAGCTCTGAATTTTTGTTATGTTGTAGCTCTATGTCTTAGGAGTCCATAGAGTCCGGAACGGACCATTTTGAACGTGTATAGAAGGAGTTATGGTGATTGGAAGCAAGGTAGGTCTAGAACCTGAAAACAGAGCATGAAACCGAGTATGGGCATACGTACGCCGCCCTTACGCTGATGCTACAGATGCCTTGGGCGTACGTACGCCGGTCATAGGTAAGTTTTGGGCGTAGCTACGTCGGGCCAATGTTAGGCCAGAATCAACTTTGACGTCCTTTACTAAAATGGGCATAACTTTCTCATACAAACTCAGATTTAGGCGATTCACGATGATTCAGAAAGAGGACGAGTAGACCTACAACTTTCATTCTTTGAGTTATTCAATTTGAGGTCTATAGCATGGCCTAAATTGGCTATTTATAGGACTGATGTGTAATTGGAGGCAATCAGAGGGTGTCAAGCATGCACGTAAGCACATATAATGCTCCCGACCATGTAAAATGTTGTTCTAAGTTCTAAAACATGAATGTTATGAATTATAATGATACTCATCATTAACCAATGAGTATTAGATAAATCGAATGGGCGTGTTAAGCGTACCCAAATGCGTGTCGTTTAGGCATTCGAATAGGCAAGGTTGGCGTACAGACGTGCAAACGTCGTAACGCCGTAACTAGTGTATATAATCTTGTTTAATATTATGTTTCTAATAAGAATGAAACATCATAGTGTAGTATAAACCATTATTTAGTATCCAGTATGTGACTAATTATTATGTGAATATGTACTTAATTGTGTAGGATATTAAGGAGCGTGTGTTGTAATATTGTAGCAGCGCTTCAGGCAAGTTTCTCCTAACTTTACTCGAATTATATTGAGCAGGTTTCCTATTCTATACACATGTTGAATATTGTGCAAGTTTCCTAACGCTTGTCTAACCCTTGTGTTGGGCAAGTTTCCTAACCCGTACAACTTTTATTATTGTGCGAGTTTATTCTTATGAATTGCAAGTTTCTTAAACTTACTCAACCTTTATAATTGGGAAAGTTTCATTATTGTGCAGGTTCTATCTTACTCGATTTATTTATTGAGCAAGTATTCTATATTATTGCAAGTTTCCTAACTCAGACACGAGTTATTACTTTCAAATGATATTAGTGGATTAATTATTGTCAATTACTCTACCTCAAAGATAATTATTGATATTCGCACCTTGTGCATTTGAATTCATTATCTGTTGTTGGACTGTGAAACATTTAAGTTCTTCATTCATGAACTGTTTAAGGAAATAGTCTACGCTATTTGTTTCGACTAGACATGTACAGGTTGTTATTTTAAAAGCTATCCAAACCGGTTGTTGGTATGGATTCTTGGACTGAGAGAGCAACCCTTATTAGGGGATTTTAATGTGTCGGCTATTCAATGCAGTCAGAGTTAAATGTTATGCATATACATGGTGTACAAGAGGCTGATCCCCTCGAGTACAACTGACGGGGCTAGGTTTTAAAAGAGTTAGTTGAATAATTGACTCTTTGGTCAAAAGTTCATGGTCTATTGGACCACTCAGCAGTAAATAATCAATATTCATTGTTTCATTTGAACTTTGATTATGTCATTTCAGCTATTTCATCAATGTTCATAAATTATTGATCTATGCGGTTATTATTCTTATTCATTCATGATATATCTTCTTTATTCATTTTAAACTTGCTGAGCAAAGTAGTTGCTCACCCTTGCTATATCATGAACCTATTGCAGTTAAGCCGGAGAGTTCCAAAGCGGGCAAAGGAAAAGGAAAGCTTAGGGAATAGTTACATGTACTATCCCATTATGTAATGGTGGAATTGTTTTGTATTATTAAGTATTCTGCGATGTATTTATTTAAGGTTATAGACCTTGGGACCGTAGTAAACCTTTTGTAATGAACAACATATGTTTATTTTTCCGCATTAGTTAATTTATATTGTTTAGAGGCGTATGGATGTATTTTATCGTGAACACCAAATTCGAGGTATTGGTACCTGAATTTGGGGGTGTCACATAAGCAACATCAAGTCTCGTACGTATCATTGCATATATGATAGTTACTCATACAATCTCTCTCTTCAGGTGTCTTTAGGGACAAAGTGTTAGAGAGATACACTCCATGACTCATCAGCACGAGACGTCTCTTGGAGTTTGTCATGCTAAAACCCTTTAGCATCAAATGAATGTACGTTCCTTGGGTCAAGCCGAGCATCCTTTTAGATCTATCTTTATAGATTTTTATCCCCGAAATGTAGGATGCTTCTCCCATATCTTCTTTGGAGGAATGTTTAGACAACATTATCTTTACTGATAGCATTGGTATGTCATTCCCTATCAGTAGTATATCAACATATAGTACTACGAATGTCACTGCACTCCCACTGACCTTCTGTACATACTAGGTTCATCCTCGTTTCTGATAAAATTAAACTATTTGATTGTCTCATCAAAACAGATGTTCCATCTTCGAGAAGCTTGCTTCAATCCATAAATGGATCGTTGTAGCGTATTTACTCGATTTGTTTCAACCTTTGAAACAAATCCATCTGGCTGTATCATACATACATTCTCCTCAAGTCTCTATTGAAGAAGGGTGTCTCCACATCCATTTGCCAAAACAAGTAATCATAAGCTGCAATCGAATGCAAAATCCAAATGGACTTGAGCATTACTACCAGTGAGAATGCTTCATGATAGACAACTCCTTGTCATTGTTTGAAACATTTTGCCACCAGTCTGGCCTTATAGGTCTCCACCTTACCATTTGCCCCAGTCTTTCTTATAAAGACCCATATACACCCTATAGGCTTTACACCTTCCGGAGGGTTAACCAAAGTCAACACTTGGTTTTCATACATGGAGTCTATTTCAAATTTCATGGTCATATGCCATTTCTTTGAGTCTCTTTTACTCATAGCCTCATCGTATATAACTGGATCATCATTCTCTCTGATGCGTACCTCATCATCATTATGTATGATGAATCCATACCTCCCAGGTATCTTCGGTACTCTTCCAGATTTACGATTCGGTTGTGGTACAATAGGTCTATTAACAGGTTCCTCTATTTGAGTTATAGTGCTTTATGGTTCTTGAACTTCTTCAAGATCTATTTTACTCCCACTAGCCCCATCAAGTATAAACATATTTATCCAAGAAGACATCGTGTATTTGCAACAAACACCTTTTGCTCAGTAGAATTATAGAAATAATACCCTAACTTTCTTTAGGATATCCCACAAATCTGCACTTGTCAGATCTTGTCCCAAGCTTATCCTTTTGAAACATTTTTTACATAAGCTGGACAACCCCAAATCATAACATGCTTAAGACTGGGATTCCTCCCTATCCATAACTCATATGGAGTCTTAGAGACGGATTTTGAGGATACCTCATTTAGTAGATATACAGCTATTTCTGGAGCATAACTCTAGAAGGATACTGGAATGTCGGTAAAAATCATCATGGACTGCACCATGTCTAACAAGGTATGCTTTCTCCTTTCAGATACATCAATCAATTATTGTGTATCAGGAGGTGTCCATTATGAGAAAATACCATTATTTTTGAGATGATCTAGAAACTCTTTGCTAAAGTATCCCTTTCTCGATCCGATCGAAGAATCCTTATATTTTGCCTGTTTGTTTCACTTTTGAATTTTTTGAACCTTTCAAATGATTCAGACTTGTATTTCATCAAATACATATATTCAACTCTTGAATGATCATCTCTTTTCTTTTACTAGTTTGTTCAATTTGTAAAATATTTTCATGTAAATCAAGTATATAAAGTCCACCAAGTAATATTCCAGTTCTAAACATAACATTATCATTATAAATAGAACAACCATTGATCTTAAATATAATACCAAAACATTCCTTGTCTAAAAACGGAATAAAAATAATGTTTCCAACAAGAACTGGAACATAATAACAACTTATTAACTTAAAAGACTTGCACGCGGGCAATGCTAAACTATAAGTTCCTACGGTTAATGCAACAACCTTTGCTCCATTCCGCACAAGCAGAATTAGTTCCTCTTTGTTTAGCTTTCTACTTCTGCTTAGTCCCTGCATCGAATTGCATGTGAGAACTACTGCCGGTATCCAATACCTAAGTAGAACTTTGACTTTCAACAAGATTTATTTTAATCATGAATGTCGACGCCGGGTTTTCGCTTTCTAATCTTTTCCGATTTTATCCTTTTGATTTAATGATTTTTTTGGGAAAAGGTCGGCTTGAATGTCGACGGGGTTTTGAAGTATCGTTTTTTATGATGAGCCAATTAACCAGAGTCGCCAGTTGGTATATTTGAAATGGATGTACCAACTCATCCGAATTTTCGTTTTTTATAAATCGCTGGCTCATATGTGACTCCGAATTAATTGGTCTGCGAATCGAGATTCATAGAGTTCGGGGGCTTGCTTAAGTGAGGGGAAGGTGTTAGGCACCCCTCGACTTCCGTGAAACACGGTTACCGCAATCTTGATGCTTTCCTATCTGTCGACGCCGGGTTTTTTGCTTCTCTTTTGGTCTTTTCCAATTTTAGCCTTTTGATTTAGATGACGTTTGGAAAAGGTCGGCATGGATGTCGACGGGGTTTTGAAAGATCGTTTTTTATGATGAGCCAATTAACCAGAGTCGCCAGTTGGTATATTTGAAATGGATGTACCAACTCATCCGAATTTTTCGTGTTTTATAAATCGCTGGCTCATATGTGACTCCGAATTAATTGGTCTGCGAATCGAGATTCATAGAGTTCGGGGGCTTGCTTAAGTGAGGGGAAGGTGTTAGGCACCCCTCGACTTCCGTGAAACACGGTTACCGCAATCTTGATGCTTTCCTATCCTTTAATTCATGAAGTGTGTGTGTGCGCGCGCGTGTGTGTGTGTGCCTATATGAATGTTGTGGTGAATTTGTATGAAAGAATCATTTGGATTTTTAGGGAAAGTCGTGCTTTAACTTGAAAAACGCTTCGGAATGTCTTTTCGATGTACCCGAGAAAGCTTTATTCTTTATGAGAAAGGTTTGATTTTAATTGTCCAAAACTATGGGATTTTCATTAAGTGTCGTTTTAACAAAAACAAGAGTTTTAAACCTTCGTCAAAATAGGAATCGAGATCTATACGTTGCTTTCATAAAATGATGGGCAATTTCTAGGATCTCTTTCACCCTATGCACAAAGATTTAATAAAACGTCAATTATTTATAACATCATTTCGTGTGTTGTTTTGGAAAACGATTTTTTTCTTTAGCTTTCTCGTTATATAGGAATCGACATTCATTAACGTTTCTCAAATTTTAACCTCGTGATTCTAATATCCTACTTTGATTGATTTTATGAAAATCTTATCATTTAGCTTTGAAATCAATTTCGTGTCGTAAATCAAATCAAGCATTAAAAATGCGTTGGGGCTATTCATGGGCATGTAAGCCATCAAAATAATCCCAAACGCCTACAATCACAAGTTCCACTAATATGGGGCCTTAAATCCGATTCTCGCTTTGGCGTCGTTTTAAGGCCCGACGGTTACACGTTACAAGGAGGCTACATCCTACCCGCTATATACATCAAGACATGTCCATCATCGGATTTGGACCACGGGGTCGCTTTCCTAGGCTCACAACCACGATTATTACATACTCACAAATCAAACATTACAATAAATAACCAACGCGGAAATTCTAACAATATCACGACATCCTAAATAGCAAATTAAAGGAACCACAACCAATACATCTCTTATACAACAAACAAGAAATCAAAACATGAATATCATCGGGTTATTAAGAAGAATTTTGTTCCAATGGAACCCTCGCAAATAATCCCTAATTCATTGTTCAATAAGATACATGAAAATTATATCTAATTTACCCAAATCAATAGGACATGAATTGCTAGAACAAATAGAAATTTTCACCTTGCAATTGATCTCAAATGGATGTGAACTTGTGTATTTGAATAGGATAAATGATGTATTTGATACAATCAAACTCAAAAGAATTAATTCCACTCTTTTTTTCCTCTTCTTTCTCCTTATTTTGTTGCAAAATCTAGCTATTTTCTCTCTATTTCCGTATTTTTTTTGCTGCTGCAGGAATTCTTCTTCTTCAAAACTGCTGACCCCCCTGTATGCTGCCGAAGCTGCCTTAAATAGGCTGGCCAGAGCCAGCCGCAGATCTATCTGCGGCTGGCCGCAGATAGATCTGCGGCTGGCCAGCTGGCACGCCTCCCATCGCACTCAGCTGCTGAGTGCTGATTTCCCGGTTTTCGTGCTGGCGCACTCACTTGGCCGCAGATCTATCCGCGGCTGGCGGGCTTGACTTTCTCGATTTTCGTGTCACGCCTCGATTTTCGTACCGCAACGTCGGTTTTCGCTGACAGGCTCGTATTCCGCAGTCCGGGAACTTCCGGGAGACGTGCCACCTCATTCGGAAATGTCTGTCTAGGACGGTCATGCTGTCACGTCGACTTGGGCTGCCCAAATCATTGCGGCGGTGCCGGGCGCTCGCCCTTGTGCCCGCTCCTTTGCTCCCGCAAGCTGGTTCAATTGACGATTTCGCCCTCCTGTCATGGTTAGTAGAAGGAAACGCAAAATTTGGGTGTCTACAATGAATAAACCTGTATCTATAACTGAAGCTTCACTAAGCTTCTTTTAGTTAGCCTCTGCAAGATACTCCTTGTAATTTCTTTTTTAGTGTCCTAGCTTATTGCAGTGGAAGAAAACTCCTTTGCTATCCGCATCCGTTTTCTTATTGTCCTTTGTATTTGCCTTTGCTTTTGCCTTCTTTGAAATTTTCTTCTTTTAAGAAGATCCTTTGGTCCTCTCCCTTTTCTTGGAAGAATCATCAATAAGTAAGACTTGGTCTTCCTTGGCTGGAAAGTGACTCTCTGCAGTTTTCAACATGTTAAGCAACTCAGGCGGGATAACATCAAGCTTGTTCATGTGAAAGTTCACAACAAATTGTGAGAAGGAGTCCGAGAGTGACTGCAAGATCAAATTTTGGCTCAACTCTCCATCCATTACAAAAATTCAGTTGTCCCAGTTGTTCAATCAAATTGATCGTCTTAAGGACATGTGTCTGTACCGAAGTGCCATTGGTCATTCTAGATCAGAAGAGCTTCTTAGATGTCTCATATCTGGCAGAACTACTTTGCTCACCATACAACTCTTTGAGGTGAAGCAAAATGGTAGGTGCATCCATTTTCTCGTGGTGACGTTGTAACTCGTTACTTATGGAAGCCATCATTAAGTACTGAGCAACAGTCACATCATGTTGCCACTTTCTAAAAGTAGCAATCTTTTCCTCAAAGGCATTGTCTGCAACCGTTGCAGGGACAGGCGAATTAAGGACATAAGATAATTTTTCAGCTGTGAGAATTATTCTCAAATTCATTAACCAATCCGTATAATTCGGTCCGGTCAACTTATTAACATCCAATATGCTTCGCAGTGATAGTAAATTAGACATTGTAAAATTCTCTAAGTGAATTTGTAATTTAACAACATTAGCATACATTCATTTTATTAATTACCAGATTACTTTAGGTCTTTATTAAAATGGTGTCTCCCATTATTTTCATCAAACTATATGACCCTCCATATATAGTTCGACAGATCTTGTTTGAATGACTTTGTAACATCCATTTAGTGAAAAAGGATCCTATTATTATAAATATACAGCCTTGTGTGCGCACAACAAACTATAGATTTATTCAATAGGTTGACAACTCTTGTCAATTACATCTCTATGTAACTCCTTTTATTTTGCCTCTTAGATTATAATGGTCAAGTATGTGCACATCCGAACTAAAATAATCTAAGTTAAGTCAGTACTAGCATTTCCAAATACGTGAAGAGAAAAATACGGTCCTTGTGTGCGCACAACAAAATAAGTATTGTTCAATTCCTTATAAACATCCAATGTAGTATGGAATAAAATGTCCCATTTTCGAAAACCTATCCACGACCACAAATATAGAATCATGACCACGCTTAGACCTAGGCAAACCCAATACAAAATTCATAGACAAATCAATCCAAGGTTCACTAGGTATAGGCAATGGTGTATACAATCCATGGGGTTGAACACGAGATTTAGACTAATGACAAGTAATGCATCTATCACGGATTCTTTCAACATCCCGTTTCATGTGTGGCCAATAAAAATGATCACGCAAAACCGCAAAAGTATTATCGACACCAAAATCACCCATTAACCACCCCAACTAACAATTCACGTAAAGAACATGCAGGTATACACAATTTATTTTCTCGAAAAAAAAATCCATCAACTTTAAAGTACTTACCCCAGCATTCTTTTCACAAAACTTAAACTCTTCACCAAAATCAAGGTCATCAACATATAATTCTTTAATTCGTTCTAAACCAAGCAATTTTATATCAAGAGTATTTAACAACACATACCTCCTCGAAAGAGCATCTGCAACGACATTCTCTTTACCTTGCTTGTATCGAATGACATATGGAAATGTCTCGATGAACTCCATCCATCGTGCATGTCTCTTATTTAATTTGTGCTGACCCTTCAAATACTTTAATGATTCATGATCATTGTGAATCACGAACTCTTTAGGCCATAGGTAGTGCTGCCACGTTTTCAACGCCCAAACCAATGCATACAACTTTTTGTCATAAGTAGGAAAGTTTAGAGCTACCCCACTTAACTTCTCGCTAAAGTACGCCACTAGTTTCCCTTCTTGCATCAACACAGCTCCATTGAAAGTAGTATGTCCTCAAGCCAATTACATAAGACGTGATAAGCATTTACTTTGTAATCTTGTTCATTTATTAATAAAAGAAATCATTTAATTAAAGACATTCATTCTTTATCCATGTTTAATTAGTTGAATTAAATAAATGTGATAAACTCATAGTTTTGGAGCAATGCTTTTAGAATCATGATGATGATCATGCTAATAGGATCTAAATTCAAGATAGCTCAAAACTAGAACGTTCCTAATCGTTGGATCACTAATGTGGGATTACTGATTTTGTGATATTCCATATCTTGATAAGATTCGTATATGTAAATTATGTGTTTATTAAATCAAATATCTTATTCCGACTCTGAGTTATGTGATTGTATATTTTAATAAAGAATTAGGTTAAATAAAAAAAAATTCGAAGCTGCTTAGTCGTGCTTACACTGACAAAATGATTTGTCGTGCTTTCCACAATTTCACCGAGAAGCATCCCAACAAATTATTTTCAGCAAGCTGTTGTGTCATGCTTGGGAATGACAAAGCGATTTGTCGTGCTTCGAAGTTAATATAATAATATATTAACTGATAAAAACCTAAATAAGTTAATTATGGTTTAAAATGATAACTTAAATCATAAACGCTAATTATAAAACCTTAATTGACAATTGTTAACTGAATTTGCGAACCGAAACCCTAATTGGTGCACAAGAACCCTAATTGATATAATTAGATCCTAAGTAATGAAACATAATATAAATTATGAATCATTAAACTTAAAATTAAATCTTAATTGAAGGATTAAAACCCTAAATCATAAATTAGAAAAATCTTAACCCAAATTAGACCCTAACCCTAATTAGGAAACCTTAACTCTAATTATGAGGTTCTAAAACCTTAATTATGAAACTTAAGCTTAATTAAGTTATTACTAACCTAATTAAGTTATCCTAAACATGAATTACACAACCCTAATCAAGATTAGTGTGAATTAAACCTTGATTAGTAAACTAACCAATTGGAAATCTTGTAGGAGTGTGCTAGGTTGTGCCCAACACATTCCAACACACTCCAGCACAAGCATGAGGCTAGGATCAGGTCTCAAGCAGCACAAGTTCAATGGCTAGATATTTGTGGAGGCAAAAATGTGTGAAAAGTCTTAAAAACTCTAATTTGGAAAAGCCTATAAGTACTCAGCCCTCCCACTGATGGAACCACGAAATTTTGTAACCTAAACACTTATATTACAAGCGATAATAAGCCTCAGCACTAGCAATATCAGAATCAAAGAGATCAGATCAAAAAGTAGCTCAAGAAGGTGCAAAACTCTAATTTTATGCTAGATCTTTAAAGCTTTGTTAGATGTTATGTTTTAGTGTTTAGGGATACTTAATAACATGTTATATAGTGATATGGGTTGTTAAAACATGTTTATATAACACCTAGATATGAGAATTAATCAAAAATAGCCAACTGTTCATGACAGTCAAGAACAGTCTGATAGACTATTTTCTCAGACTTTTTGATGCCCTTAAAGTGTTTGTTGGATCTGTTTTAAAGCATGTATTTATAGTATGCCATGACGGTAACAAATTAGAATTGGTAGAACACTAAAATAATCTCTGAGTTAAAAGTTATGAGTGGTCAAAACCCATTGACCGACCATGGAAACTGATTTTTGGGCAACCCAGAAATCGTTTGAAGGTTATGACAACTTGCTAACAAGGTTTGACTGACCTAGATCTTGTTCATGTGTTATAGTTAAGGCCATATTAATACATGTCGTTGTTCCTTGCCATGTGGACTACAAGTATAAACCAATTAACCACCAAAATAATGATGCAGATGAAAATTAAATTAAGCTAAAAGTCCAAGTTGGACCATGACCGACGGGTTTCTGGGTAACCCAGAAACCTCAAGAACAGTTGAACTGGATAGTTTGACTAGGTTAAATCTTTTATATATGCTATTGTATAACCCAAACCAAAACATGTTGTTATACTCTGCCAGGTTGGCTATAACTAGCAACAAACATTTAACTCAAACGAATAAGCAACAAGGAGTTAAATTAAATCAAAGTAGCCTGTTTGTCCATGACCGACTGTTTTTCAGCCCATGAAGAACACCTATACCGACAGACTGTCCGTTGTTATAGGGCCCCTTTAGTGACAGTCTCCTTCCGATTTCCAGAAACTCAAGAAGACTTTTAGCGACAGTTAAGACCGTCGCGGTAGCCCTTTCGCGACAATATTGAATAAAAATTAATAAAAATAATTAATAAATTAGAAATTAATATTAAATAAATATTAATAATTACTTATTAAATATTAAAATTTATTTTAAATTATATTTGGTAACTTTTAATATTTTGACATAAAATTTCATTAATAATTTAATTAATTTAAATATTAATGATAATAAATTATTTAATAATTATGTTAAATAAATAATTTAAAATTGATATTAAGGTATTAAATTTATTTTAAATGATAAATAAATCATTTAAATAATATACTAACTTTCTAAAATTATTATAAATGATAAATAAATTATTTTAAATAATATACTTACTGTCTAAAATTATTAGAATAATATGTTAAATTTTTAAAAATATTATACATGATAATTAAATCATTTAAATAATATTCTAAATTTCTAAAAATATTATAAATGATAAATAAATCATTTAATAATATACTACAATTCTAAAAATGTTATAAATGATAATTAAATTATTTAAAAATACTTCTAAGCTTGTAAAAATTATTTAAAAATACTAACAAGCTTGTAAAAATATTATAAAGGATAATTAAATTATCTAAGTTAATATTTAAGCTTTTAAATAAAGCTTTATTGATAAACCTACGTGTTTAAGTGTCTAATAACGTTATCGAAAGGCCGAATCAATGCCAAACCTTAACGATACTTATCTAGTTCAATTCGATATATGTTATTATAAGTTCTAACGCTTATTATTGATATAAATAGACATAAATAGACTACGTGACGTAGATAAACAGCGTAAACTAAACGTATTACGCGCAGGCAAGTCTCCAAACCTTGTTACCTTGATGCAAGTATTATACATCTTGCTATCAATTATTGTGAAGTTATTGCTTCTTGATTCAGCATAACTTAAGAAATGAATTATTATTCATATATTATTTATTCGAGCATGAATTGTTGTGTGAAGCCAAATTGTTTAGTACGACATCTTATAACTGAGTTTACAAACACTCTATATGAGTTGTTATTGTCAATAATATATTGGCATCTAGTGCATGTTGGGCACGAGTAGGATGCTATGCATACTCCTAGGATATCTCGATTAGGCTAATCCCTTATAAGATATCTGAACAAAGCTTTTCTAAGTTATTGAAGACTGATAGAACTGGTTGGAACACATGGTTCATGTATTGAACCCTCAGTTGGCAAAAGCTTTTGAACTTCTTTTAAATCAAACACATTGTGTTTACATTTTTGACATAAACTTGCTGAGCATTCTGTAGCTCATCCTTGCATACAACTTTCCTTTGCAGTTTTAGATAGTAATCCCAAAACTTCAGGGACGAACAAGGGAAAAGACCGTGTTAATTAGTTTTATCTTACTGTTTTGAATAAATTCAAGTCTTGTAAGACTTTTTTGTAATAAGAACATAGTACTGAGAATGTTGTAATCAAACTTAAGGTTATAAAATATATATCATCTTTCGTTACATCTCTTGCGTTGTATTTACATTCTTAGTTAAGTTAGAAAGTAGCATTTGATCTAGTACAGTATCCATATAAACTATACATCTGAATGAGGGTATTTTAATGATAGTGGGAGTTCTGTAAGCGCTGATTTTACACTTAATGAGCGCTGGTAAAGTGCCACCTTTACCAGAATGCGCCCCTCAGTTCCAAGAACAATCTTATCATTAATATTCTAAATGTCAGATAGATAGGGAATATCGATATGAAAGAGATATCCATAAGATATAAATCTATACATCCAAGTGAGGGTATCCAAATACAGTTAATGTTCTGACAAGAACTATTATCTGTTATGGGATACTGTGAACCTTGGATAGATAGAAGTTATATATTATGGAATATTTATAGTTGAATGGTTTCACGTGAGCACCAAATCTGCTACCAGAGAGTGTAGAGAATTTGGGGGCTTCACAGATTCCAGATAGATTAGTACATGCTATGCTTGCTCTGTTGAAGATGATGATTGATCTCATAATCATTTGTGTGGAGATACTAAAGCAAGTATGTATGTGCTTATTGTAGAATAAGTTCACTGAACGTGACTTGCTTAAGGAACACCTAATGGAGTTTTACTTACTTGACAATAGGAGTTCCTATAGTGATAGTAGTACAAGTGATCCTTAGACTTGAGATCATCATAGTACCTTGTGTATTCTAAATTATACTTTGTCATATTTCTTAATTCTTCAGAGTATGTTATAGGGTATGTTTGAGAATAATAAAGTGTACATGGAGGTAGGTGAATGATCGACAAACACTTTCAGTAAAGGGAGAGAATGTCCTATACGATTTGATGAATGACAACTCAGAAATCCTTGGCTAAGGTGAATGGAAATTAGAAAGGAGTTTCTAATTTACATTAATCAGAGTTGTGCATTTTGTGAATCAAAATTCATATGATTAAATAAATAAGACTTGTCAGTAATTCCATGTCTTATGTTTAATCGGGACATTGTATGGTAGAAGAATTGAATTGTACGGTAACTATTCACGGAATAGGTTCTTTGTATTCTTTGTGATAATTCTTTATGATTGAACGCTCAATTCATAATATCTGGATAGTCATGATACATTATTTATAAGGTATCACTCATGATGTAGAATAAATATTATTTATTTATATCTGAATTAAAGGAGTTTAATTCATTATAAATAATATTAGAATGATTATAATTTATTTATTCGACTTACTAGCTTAATATTGAACCTAAAGGGTCACACCACAAAAAGGAGAAATATGATTTTAGAAGTGATTGGCTTAATGATAATAAATTAAGTGTATTTAATTTATTAGTGGAATAAATTAAATAGCTTAATATTTATAATTAAGTATTTGGAGAAATACTAAATTATAAATAAATAAGAGGAGTCGTATTATTATTATTATTATTATTATTAATATTGTTCCTATTTAGATTGGGAATAAAACAAAATCCTAATTTCTAAAAGGTTTAGAAAAATGGGTTAGTCTATAAATAAGAGGAGTCTTATTGTGGGATAGACTAATGCTAATGCAACTTGCATCTCTTTTGCAAGTATTCTCATAACCCTAAGGTGTTAAGATAGAGAGAATTAGGGCTAGCCACCAAAGATCTAGTAGAATCTAAAATTACATCTTCAATCAATTTCTCTTGGTGGATCACCTCTTGGGCGTTGCACACTTTGAGTAGCGAACATTTGATCCGAGGATTGGAGAGATCGCGGAGAAGCAAAGATTGGAGTTTGAAGACTACATCAAAGCGTTGATCTTCTTCAAAGGTATATCTTTTATCCTTCCTCAATTAATGACGTTTCATAAGGTGATTCTTGGGATTGCAGAAAAATTTTAAATTCCGTTTTATTGCATGTTTCCGCTGCGTTATAATTCGATTGTATGATTTGATTTTGTTTCTGCAAACCAATAGTGGTATCAAAGCCATCCTTATGAGAATCATTAATTGTTTTGATTCAATATGTATGTTGATATGTGTTTGGAACAATTTTTGGGCAAAAATTTGCAAAGTTTGAATTATGCGCTGCAGCGTGGCCGCGCCGCTTCCAGTTTATTTTGGAGCGCGACCGCGCGCATAACCAGAAAATCATATCTGTGGTTGCAGCGTGGCCGCGCCGTTTCCAAGGGTAAACCCGGCGCGGCCGTGCCGGTCCCAGAGTTTGAAAAAAATAATTATTTTATTTTCTTTTTCATATTAAAATTAAAGGAAATTTTATTTAATTTTTTTTTCATATTAAGATAAAAGGTTTATTTTTGATTAGAAATTGGATTAAAATAAATTTTTTTTATTTTAACTTGGAATTGGATTCCACGTTAACTAGAATAAAGGAGTTTATTCTGTTTTAGAATAGGATTCCATGTTTTCTAAAATAAGGGAGTTTATTTTGATATGGAATAAGATTCCACATATTTTATTTTTCTAGCAATTTTAAAGTTAAAATAAAGGAGTTTATTTTGAACTTGAAATTGGATTCCATGTTAATTAAAATAAATGAGTTTATTTTGATTTGGAATTTGATTAAAAATAAAGGAGTTTATTTTTATTCAAAATTGGATAAATTAAAATAAAGGAGTTTATTTTAATTCAAAATTGAATTTTATGCCAACTAAAATTGCCCATTAAATGATATCAATATATATTGAATGTTTATTTTCATGAGATGAATATTTTATTGATGCATATGATGATACGCATGATAATAAAGGGGATGATTATGGACCATTACCAATGCAATTGGATTTAATTTTAATGGATGTTTGAAGGAATGTGGTTTTTATAAATGGGGTATGTATACCTCGCCTATCTAATTTTCTTATGTAAATTATATCTCCCTCCTATGTACCTCTCCTTGACTGCTAATCAAGGTTTCTGTTTTATAAAAATAGTTTGTAATAGGATTTTATAGAATTATTCAAGAAATTGGAGCTGAAGAGCAGAGCATTGAAGACCCGTTTGTATTGAAGTCCGGGATGAATGTAATAGTTATATTCAATTTTTTATTCTTGCACCCTAGGTTTGGCCTTTTGGTTCATAGTGGCTCCAATTAACCAAATTAGAATTAAGTCCATAATCATCCCAAGTAGAATATAGTATTCTATATGTGCATGTTAATTATATAGTAAATATATTATTATACATGTTGATATATGTTTAATATGACGCGTATTTCTATATATATATATATTTGCATACGTGCTAAACAAGATGAGATAATTAATAACAAAATCCTCAAAAGATAATATATTAAGTTGATTACGTTCAAAGACATTGGAGAATGTCGAACGTAGCCTTCTAGCATGGTAAAGCGATAGAGTATTAGTATTTAATATGAGTTTGTTGTACACACACAAGGCTTGTATTAAATATTTAAGATGTTACTTTATTACATTGGATCTTTACAAGGAATTGAACAATGTCGTTTTGTTGTGTATACACATGGACTGTATTTTTCTCTTCACTTATATGAAATGCTGGGTCTGACTTAACTTAGATTATTTTAGTTCAGATGTGCACACATTTAACCATTATAATCTAAGAGGTAAAATTAAAAGGAGTTACATAGAGATGTAATTGACAAGAGTTGTCTACCTTTTGAATAAATATGTAGTTTGTTGTGTACACACAAAGCTATATATTTATTACAATCGGATCCTTTCTCACCAAGCAGATTTTATAAAGTCACAAATATAAGATCTGTCGAACTATATATATATATATATATATATATATATATATAAGAGGGTTATATAGTTTGAAGAAAATAGTGGAGACACCATTTTAATAAAAACCTAATTTAATTTTGTGATTAATAATAATGAATGCATGCTAATGTTGTTAAATTACAAATTTCATTTACAGAATTTAACAATATCTAAATCACTATCACTGTGGAGCATATTAGATGCTAATAAGTTAACCGGAACGAATTATATAGATTGGTTAATGATTTTGAGAATAATTCTCACAGCTGAAAAGCTATCTTATGTCCTAAATTCGTCAGTCTCTGCAACGGTTGTAGACAATAGCTCCGAGGAAGAGCTTACTACTTTTAGAAAGTGGCAAGATGATGTACATGTGGCTCAGTGCATTATGTTGGCATCCATGAGTAACGAGTTACAGCGACAACACGAGAAAATGGATGCACCTACTATGTTGCTGCACCTTCAAGTTTTATATGGTGAGTAAAGTAGGTCTGCTAGATATCAGATATCTAAAGAGCTCTTCCGATCTAGAATAACCGATGACACTACAGTACAAACACATGTCCTTAAGATGATCAATCTGATTGAACAACTAGGACAACTGGGTTTTGTCATGGATGGAGAGTTAAGCCAAGATTTGATCTTGCAGTCACTCCCAGACTCCTTCTCATAATTTGTTGTGAATTTTCACATGAACAAGCTAGTTATCAGCATGCCTGAGTTGTTTAACATGTTGAAAACTGTTGAGAGTCACTTTCCAATCAAGAAAGACCAAGTCTTACTAGTAGATGAAACTTCCAAGAAAAGAAAGCAAGCCAAAGGATCTTCTAAAAAGAAGAAAAATTCAAAGAAAGCAAATGGAAAGGCAAAAACAAAGGACAATAAGAACAAAACTGATGCAGATAACAAATGAGTTTGCTTCCACTGAAATAAGCCTAGACACTAGAAAAGAAACGGCAAAGAGTATCTTGCAGAGGCTAACCAGAAGAAGCTTGGTGAAGCTTCGGTTACAGATACAGGTTTGTTCATGATTGAAATAAATCTTTCTATACGTCAAGGTTCTACTTGGGTATTGGATGTCGGCTGTAGTTCTCACATATGCAATTCTATGAAGGGACTAAGCAAAAGTAGAAAGCTAAACAAAGGGAAGTAATCCTGCGTGTGGGGAATGGAGCAAAGGTTGCTGCATTAACCGTAGGAACTTATAGTTTAGCATTTCCTACGGGCAAGTCTTTTAAGTTAATAAGTTGTTATTATGTTCCAGTTCTTGTTGGAAACATTATTTCGATTCCGTTGTTGGACAATGAATGTTTAGGTATTATATTTAAGAACAATAGTTGTTCTATTTATAATGATAATGTTTTGTTTAGAACTGGAAGATTACTTGATAGACGTTACATACTTGACTTACATGAAAATATTTTGCAAATTGAATAAACTAGTAAATGAAAAGAGATGATTATTTAACAGTTGAATATATGTATTTGGTGAAATATAAGTCTAATATATGTGAAAGGTTCAAAGAATTCAGAAGTGAAATAAACTGGCAAAGAATTAGGATTCTTTGATCGGATCGAGGATGGGATACTTTAGCAAAGAGTTCCAGATCATCTCAAAGATAATGATATTTTCTCACAATGGACATCTCTTGATACACAATAATTGATTGGTGTATCTGAAAGGAAAAATTGTACCTTGTTGAACATGGTGCGGTCCATAATGATTTTTACCGACATTCGAGTATCCTTCTGGGGTTATTCCCTAGAAACAGCTGTATATTTACTAAATAAGGTACCCCCAAATCCGTCCCTAAGACTCCATATGAGTTATGGACAGGGAGGAAACCCAGTCTTAAGCATGTTAAGATTTGGGTTATCCAACTTATGTGAAAAAGGTTTCAAAATGATAAGTTTGAGACAAGATCTGACAAGTGCAGATTTGTGGGACATCCTAAATAAAGTTTAGGGTATTATTATAATCCTACTGAGCAAAAAGTATTTGTTGCGAAACACGCTGCCTTCTTGGATAAAGGAGTTTATACTTGAAGGGGCTAGTGAGAGTAAAATAGATCTTGAAGAAGTTCAAGAACCACAAAGCACTGTAAGTCAAATAGAGGAACATGTAGATAGACCTGTTGTACCACAACCGAATCATAAATCTAGAAGAGTACCAAAGATACCTGGGAGGTATGGATTCATTATACAGGATGATGATGAGGTACGCATCATAGAGGATGATGATCCAGTTATATACGATGAGGCTATGAGTAGAAAAGACTCAGAGAAATGACAGATGACCATAAAATCCAAAATGGACTCCATGCATGAAACCCAAGTGTGGACTTTGGTTAACCCTCCAAAAGGCGTAAAGCCTATAGGGTGTATATGGGTTTTAATAAGAAAAACTGGGGCAAATGGCAAGGTGGAGACCTATAAGGCCAGACTGGTGGCAAAATATTTCAAACAATGGCAAGGAGTTGTCCATTATGAAACATTCTCCCCGATTAAAATGCTTACGTCCATTCGGATTTTACTTGCGATTGCACTTATTATTACGAAATCTGGCAAATGGACGTGGTGACACCCTTCCTCAATAGAGACTAGAGGAGAATGTATATATGATACAGCTAGAGCGATTTGTTTCAAAGGTTGAAGCAAATCAAGTATGTAAGCTACAATAATCCATTTATGGATTAAAGCAAGCTTCTCGAAGATAGAACGTCCGTTTTGATGAGACACTCAAAGATTTTGATTTTATCAAAAACAAGGATGAACCAAGTGTGTACAAAAGGTTAGTGGGAGTGTAGTGACATTCCAAGTACTATATGTTAATATATTACTGATAGGGAATGACATACCAATGCTACAATCAGTAAAGTAAGGTTATCTAAACATTCCTCTATGAATGATTTGGGAGAAGCATCCTATTTATTGGGGATAAAGATCTATATAGATAGATTTAAACGGATGCTTGGCTTGACCCAATGAGCGTACATTCATTCGATGCTAAAAGGGTTTAGCATGGCAAACTCTAAGAGAGGTCTCATGTTGATGAGCCATGGAGTGTATCTCTCTAAGAAATTATCCCTAAAGACACCTGAAAAGAGAGATCGTATGAGTTTCTATTATATATGCAACCTGATCTCTCTAAGAATGTACGAGACCGGATGTTGATCAGTCATATTCTGGAGAAGATCACTGTAAGACAGTGAAAAACATCCTAAAGTACTTGATAAGAATTAAACATGTGTTTATGATTTATCGTGGGTCTGATTTGAAACTAGAGAGAAATATAGACTCAAGTTTTTCAAATTGGCCAAGACGACAATAAATCCACTTTAGGGTATGTAAATACCTTGAACGGTGGTGCAGTGAGTTGGAAAAGTTCCAAACAGCAAAAAGTTGTTGATTTAGTGACAAAGAAAAAGTATATAGTTGTAAATGAAGCTGTAAAGTTGGTTGTTTGGAAGAAAAGTTCATTACGGAATTTGGAATAGTTCTTAAGTCTCATCTGGGATCCAAACATGTGTTGTGGCACTTTCATTTGATTAGAGAAATCATTGAAGGAGAAGAAGTCACTATAGAGATAGTGGACTCTCAAGAACAACATTGCAGATCCATTTACTAAAACTTTATTCAACAATAGGACGATCACACTTAGTGAAGATGGGTATGACATACTAAGGCGATTGGCTTTAGTGCAAGTGGGAGATTGAAAGTAGTATACCCTCAAGCCAATTACATATGATGTGATAATTATTTACTTTGTAATCTTGTTCATTTATTAATAAAAGAAATCGTTTAATTAAAGGCATTCTTTATCCATGTTTAATTGGTTGAATTAAATAAATGTGATAAACCCATAGTTTTGGAGCAATGCTTTTAGAATCATGATGATAATCATGCTAATGTGATCTAAATTCAAGATAGCTCAAAATTAGAACGTTCCTAATCGTTGGATCACTAATGTGGGATTACTGATTCCAGATAGATTAGTACATACTATGCTTGCTGTGTTGAAGAGGATGATTGATCCTATAATCATTTGTGTGGAGACACTAAAACAAGTGTGTAGGTGCTTATTGTAGAATACGTTCACTAAACGTGACTTGATTAAGGAACACCTAATAGAGTTTTACTTACTTGACAATAGGAATTCCTATAGTGATAGTAGTACAAGTGATCTTTAGACTTGAGATTATCATAGTGTCTTGTGTATTCTGAATTATACTTTGTCATATTCCTTAATACTTCAAAGTATGTTATAGGGTATGTTTGGGTATAATAAAATGTATATGGAGGTATGTGAATGATCGACAAAGGATCTACCACTTTAAATAAAGAGAGAGAATGTCCTATGTGATTTGATGAATGACAACTCAGAAATCCTTGGCCAAGGTGAATGAAAATTAGAAAAGAGTTTCTAATTTACATTAATCAGAGTTGTGCATTTTGTGAATCGAAATGCATATAATTAAATAAATAAGACTTGTCAGTAATTCCATGTCTTATGTTTAATTGGGACAATATAAGGTAGAATGATTGAATTATACAGTAACTATTCACGGAATAGGTTCTTTGTATTATTTGTGATAGTTCTTTATGATTGAACGTTGAATTCATATTATTCGGATAGTCATGATACATTATTTATAAGGTGTCACTTATGATGTAGAATGAATATTATTTATTTATATTTGAATTAAAGGATTTTAATTCATTATAAATAATATTAGAATTGTGACACCCCCAAATCCAGGTACTTAATTCCCACTGATTTGGTGTTCACTATAACATACATTCAAAACTAACTACCCAATAAAATAACAATTAAATAAACTTAAAGAAATATCTTCCCAAAATGGGTTACATCACCAAACTATTAAACATTCAATTCCCAGGTTATCTAAACCTTAATACATCAATGCGGAATAAAACATAATTTAAAACAAGTCTTGTTACAAATAATCATCAAGTAAATAGCAGGTCGTAAGCTATTTATGCATCTTGCCCTTGCCTTTACTCGTGGATGGCTCGTCCGACTTCTCAGTCTTAGCTGCAATGATTAGTGCAAGAGTGAGCAAACAATTGCTCACAAGTACGATAACAATAATATTTAAATGAAATGGATTTCAACTGAGGAATAATAGTTTTTTGAATCTCAGTCAATAAATGATCAAAGTCTAAAAAGTTCGTTTGAATGCTCGATTCAAGGAAAAATAGATTTCGAGATTTAGAAATTATATCTGAGGGTCACAAGACCTCGAACTATGTCCTAGGTTGACAAGTATTTCTACTGTAACCTTTAACAGTCATATAGACTATGGACCAACATCTCGTACTCAGGGGGATCAGCCCTTTGTACAATGTATTGTGCACAAACATTTTAACGCTGTCGCGTAAGTAATCCCCTATATTAGGGTTGTTCATCTCAGTTTATCGTCTGAATCCGTACTAAAATAAACTTGGCTTGGAACAAGAATAGAAAATATTCTAAGTCTTTGAAATCGCTCATCAACTAAGGACTAGCTGAATCAATAAGGGTTTGCTAGTCTAATTCATCAATAGAGTTTGTTCAATAGAAACTATACTCGAAGTTTGAATAACAAACAATGATTGGAATAAAACTTAAGTACATAATCATGATAGTAACCTTGCTTGAATATCAATAAGCTAAGGTCAATAAGCTTGCTCAATATAAATAAACTTGTTTTGAATGAATTAACAAGTTAAAAGAAAAGAACAACTTGCTCAACGTAAAAGTAATAAGTTGAGATAAGGAACTTGCCTCAAGCGTAGATTACAAATTAAATATCTCACGATCCTTAAACAACCTATACATTTAATTATAAAATGGTAACATAATTAGTTACAAAATAATATACACTTTAAGCTAGCTCTTATCCTTTTTATTATAACATCTCGTTTAGCAAACCATAATCAACAAGTTTCAATTATCTAGGAATTTCATTAATCACTTAATACTTTAATATAAATTTAATTATACATCTTAACTTCCAAGAAAGGAAAACAAAATAATAAATTTTTTTTTTCCAGCAGTGATTCTCGCCGGGGCGAGAATTCCCTTTTAAAATTTTTCGTCGGGGCGAGGATTCCCTTTGTAAATTTCTCGCCGGGGCGAGAATTTACAGTTCATTTCTCTCGCCGGGGCGAGAGACTCGACAGTCATCTCCTACAGTGGCGAACCAGTGAAAACTTAGGCCAAATTTGGCCAAATTTTCCGAATTCTACCATCCAGTAAACAAATTAAACATACCCAGACATCATATGTGATAAAAAACATTTACCCAACATGTTTCTAATCAATCTAAGCATTATAAAACACATAATCAACCAATCTAAAACCAAAAATCCTCTGTTAAAACCAAATATTCATGTTTTAGCTATTTTAATAAAATCAACCACTGTAAACTCATCTTTAAATCATTTTAATCCATTCAAATTACATTCTTTTCATTTTTCATCGTATTAACACAATCAAAAGTCAACTTACCAATTAATAATCTAATTGAACATCAATTATCAAATATATATACCATACATGAGATAAGACTCTGTAAAAACAAAGACTTCATTCTAAATCATGTTTTCATGAATTAACACCTCTAAATTGATTATTAATCAACATATAATCATCTAACACATGATTACTACCAATTACAATAACTATAATCAAATAATTCATATACTCTAGCAATTGAATTCACATACAGTAACTAAAATTATATACAGTAGAATAAACCAAGAGGAAAAAAAGAATTATACCTTCAATTGTTGTAAGAAAATTTGATTAAACTTCCTTGCTGTACTCCAATCACCAAGCTTCTCGCACAATTTCTCTCTTTTCTCTCAACTCTCAAATTCACAGAGTTCTTTTCTTTCTCTCAAGCTCTGTGTTTCTTCTTCTTTGTTTTTCTTTCTTTCTTTCTTAACTGACGTTCTTTTTAAAAAATAAAAACTGATGAAATAAAAACAAAATAAAAACTGATACTTAATATAATAATAACGTATGATAGAATATCTATCAGTTAAAAAAAATTCAAAAGCCTCTAAGGCTTGTTTGGCAAATACTAAATAAATTAATCCATTATTTTAACTAAAGGTCTTAAGGCCTTGTTTGGTAAAATACAAATAAAATAACCCATTATTCCCAAACAAAGATCATAGGGCCTTGTTTGGTAAAACTGAATTAAACAATTTCTCATTTATTTTAATAAACCAATATAACATATAGTTTAAAATGTCACACTTCTAATTTAATTGAACTTATTATTAAATAAATTCAATTAAACCTTACCAACTCAAATAATAATTTCATTTAACAAATAACAATAATACCAAATAAATTCTCTTATTCAAGTAAATCATTTATTCAAATAACCATTTTCATCATCTAATTTAATCATTAAATTAAATTAGAATAAACATAACAATTCACATTCAAATAACATTTAACATTATTAAACTTAACATATACCCATTTCACAAAAACTTAATAAATTATTTATTTAGCTCAATAAATTAATAAAAATATTTATATAATTCAATAAATATTTTTATTCAATCACAAAAATTGCATTCGTTACAAGAATGGTTCTAATTTATTTATTATACTTACTGGCTTAATATTGAACCTAGAGGGTCACATCACAAAATGGAAAAAATATGATTTTAGAAGTGATTGGCTTAATGATAATAAATTAAGTGTATTTAATTTATTAGTAGAATAAATTAAATAGTTTAATATTTATAATTAAGTATTTGAAGAAATACTAAAATTATAAATTAATAAGAGTAGTCATCTTATTATTATTACTGTTATTATTATTATTATTATTATTATTATTATTATTATTATTATTATTATTATTATTATTATTAAATTGACTAAATAATAATATAGTATTTAGAGAAATACTAATATTTATAATTAAGTATTTGGAGAAATACTAAATTATAAATAAATAAGAGGACTCTTATTATTATTATTATTATTATTATTATTAATATTGGTCCTAATTAGATTGAGAAAAAACAAAACCCTAATTTCTAAAAGGTTTAGGAAAAGAAGTTAGTCTATAAATAAGAGGAGTCTTATTGTGGGATAGACTAATGCTAATGCAACTTGCTTCTCTTTTGCAAGTATTCTCAAAACCCTAGGGTGTTAGGATAGAGAGAATTAGGGCTAACCACCTAATATCTAGTAGAATCTAAAATAACATCTTCAATCAATTTATCTTGGTGGATCACCTTTTGGGCGTTGCACACTTTGAGTAGCGAACGTTTGATCCGAGGATTGGAGAGATCGTAGAGGAGCAAAGATTGGAGTTTGAAGACTACATCGAAGTGTTGATATTTTTCAAAGGTATATCTTTTATCCTTCCTCAATTAATGATGTTTCTTAAGGTGATTCTTGGGATTGCAGAAAAAATTTAAATTCCGTTTTATTGCATGTTTCTGCTGCGTTACAATTCGATTATATGATTTGATCTTGTTTCTGCAAACTAACATCCAATCCCTAAACCTGAAGCATCACACTCAATTTCAAAGGTTTTAGTAAAGTTAGGCAAAACAAGTAAATGAGCGTTAGTTAATTTATCTTTAATCAAATTAAACGCCTTTTCCTGTTCATCACCCCACTTAAAATCCACACTCTTTTTGATAACTTCCGTCAATGGTGTTGTGATGTCGCTAAAGTTCCGTACGAAGCGTCGGTAGAAACTCGCGAATCCATGAAAGCTACGAACTTGACTTACATTTGTCGGACTCGACCATTCACAGATTGCATGTATATTTTTTCTTCATCAACTTGTACTCCCTGTGAACTAACAACAAAGTCAAGGAACACAACTCTATCCGTACAAAATGTGCATTTATCCATATTAGCAAATAACTTTTCTTTTCGAAATACATCTAAAACAACTTTTAAATGCAATGCGTGCTCACCCAAGTTTTTGCTATAAATCAAGATATCATCAAAATAAACAACTACAAATTTCCCAATGAAGGAACGCAAAACATGGTTCATTAATCTTATGAAAGTACTAGGTGCATTAGTTAAACTGAAAGGTAACACTAACCACTCATATAACCCATATTTTGTTTTAAACGAAGTTTTCCATTCATCACCCTCATGCATTCTAATTTGATGATAACTACTTTTCAATTCAATTTTAGAAAACACCAAAGACCAATGCAATTCATCTAATATATCATCTAAGCGAGGAATAGGATGTCGATACTTTACCATAATATTGTTCACTGCTCAACAATCAATGCACATACGCCATTTCCCATCATTCTTAGGCACTAGAATCAGCGGAACTGCATATGGACTCATGTTTTCCCTTACGAACCCTTTCTCCATCAACTCTCTAACTTGCTTTTGCAACCCCTTTGTTTCCTCAGGATTGCTCCGATAAGATGGACGGTTTGGAATGGTAGCACCGGGTACGAAGTCAATTTGATGTTCAATCCCCCAAATAGGAGGTAAACCTTGTGGAATCTCCTCGGGAAATACATCAACATAGTCCTGCAAGAGAGATGCAATAATATTAGGCAAAACATAATTATTAGCGTTAGTATTCAAAAGCGCCTCCTTATACCGAGGTATAATCATCGGTTATTTAGAAACCAAAGCTTGCCTCACATCACTGTTTTTGCATAAATGTTTGTTTTTTTCTATCCTTCTTCCTTTTTCTCTCTTATTTTTCCCCTTAATATGTTTTTCCTCTTGATTTTTCTTTTCTTCAGTCTCTTTTTTTAACATCTTTTTGTAAATGAATTTGATCCTCCTGCACCTGTTGTGGTGACATAGGACATAAAATAACTTTCCTTTTATTGTGTACAAAATAATATTCATTAGTAAAACTTGTGACACTCCCAAATTCAGGTACCAATACCTCGAATTTGGTGCTCACGATAACCAACATCTACTTACCTCTAATCAACATATGCCAACTAAATACAAAAAAATAATCATACATTGATCATTTTAGAAGGTTTACAAAAGGGTCCCAAGGTCTATAACCTTAATTAAACATTACGAAGCTACAAACGTAACTATCTTAATTCGCATTACATAACCTGAAGTCTAAACAATACGTTAAAACAGATGGCACGCGTATCCGAAGCGTAGAGCTTCATCTTCTCCTTGCCCTTATCTCTGCTCGAGCATTCGGGCTTAAATGTAATGTTTTCATGATATAACAAGGGTGAGCAACGAGTTTGCTTAGCAAGTTTAATACGAATAAGAGTTATATCATGAATGAATATGAATAATAACAGCATAGATCAACAATAACAAGAATTAATGAAATAACTGGCGATATAATCAAAGTTCAACGAATGGGTGAAGATTGATTGTTTACTGTCGAGAGTCAAAATAGACTATGAACACACACATGAGGCATCAGTCACATTAACTGACCCCCTTAGATTACAAACACTAGAATGTGTACGCGAGGGGATCAACCTCTTGTACCTATGAATATGCATACCATTTAATTCTGCTCTATATCGTCTTTCAAATACTTAGGTTACTCCCCATCATGGGGTTGTTAATCTCAGTCTAAGAATCCATTCCAATATTAGGCTTGGATAGCTTTAAGTTTACAAGTTATGCATATGTCCATCCGAACAAATGGCTTAGACTTCTATTCGAATAGTTCATGTGACACCCCCAAATCCGGGTTTCCTAACCTCGAATTCGGTGTTCACGATTCTCAACAACAAATATACTTTCTAACTAAATGCGGAATAATAATCATACAATGTCTATCGAAATAGTAATAACGTCTTACAATCATAGTCCCAAGGTTCTTTAACCTTAACTTAAAAACATACCCTTAATACAATAAGAGTTCACATAACCAAATAACATTTTCAGATAACTAATACATAAGCCCTATCAGACAACTATTCTTGCACCTTCCCTTTTCCTTTGTCCCCTTTTGAAGTTTCTGCCTTAGCTGAAATAAAATCATGATATAGCAAGGGTAAGCAACTAGTTTGCTTAGCAAGTTTATACACAAGGGAGATATATCATGAATAGAGGGAAGTTTCGCTTTCAATGTTCAACAACAGTATAAGAGTGTGAAGAAACATGAATTAATAATCAACAGTTGAATATTCGAACAATTGAATTTCAATTACTGAGTGGTTGGAAATAACCATAGACATTTGCCAAGGTTCTCAGCATTTAAACTGGACCTCTTAATATGTTTTGGTAATCAAGGGGATCAGCCTTTCATACCCCGTGATTTATGCATAAACACTTAATAAACCAGCATTAATATCATGCCTTAATCAAATTTATCCTTTTCTCAGCCAAGAGTTCTTACTATAGCAAATTAATAAGAACAGCTTTTAAAATACATTTGATTTCACAAATTTAGACATGCTTGATCTAGCTGATACAAATAGCATAGATCTATCTCATAAACAGTTCATGCTTGAAAGAACTTTAATCTAATTCACAATTCAATAACAATAGAATAGGAATTCAATTGCACAAGGTGCGAATCTCAATAACTAGTATAGATGTGAATAATCAACAATAATTATTCACTAACATGCTTCAAAAATCATAACTCGAGTTTGAGTTAGGGAACTTGCCTGTCTGCTCAGCTACAAATAATTCTAGCTTTAACTAATTGGCCTTGAAGAACCTAACATTGATAACGTCGATCTACCAATTAGTACTGCGTAGTTGTATATCGATACACTTACTTATGCTATTTATTTAACAATTAAGCAAATCACATAGCACACATAAGTTAATAAACTATCGTAAATCCTATAAGACACTTAATATTATCAATCCTGATAATATTTAATTCACTTCTTGGTATTATTAGTCCACTAATAACACTTTTATTCGTTTACTAATATTATTAACATCTTAATAATATTTTAATCATCCAATAATACTTTAATCTAATATTATTAATCTCTTAATAATATTTTAATTCTCATATCATTAATAATATTTTAATCTAATATTATTAGCCATTTTAGTAATATCTTAATCATTTATTAATGCTTAAAACAAATATTATTACCCATTCAATAATATTTCCATAAAGTTTTAATCTTAATATTTCTTTGTTTACTTAAAAATATCGAATTCTTATATTACAAATATCATAGTAATATTTTAATAAGTTATTAGGCGAATAAATAATTTATTCTAATTGTTTTACCCTTTATTAAACAACTTCTTTACTACCCAAAAAAGGTCATAAATATTATTTTTCATTAAATATTACCAAAATACCCCTCAATAATCATAATATATAATATTAGGAGTATCCAAGCTTAAAAATCATATTTTCCTTATTTATGACATCATTTAACCATTTATTTTCTTTTAACCATAACTATAACATTATTATGAAAAATAACAAATAGGTTCTGAAAATTATTATCCTCTAGATCTGGATAGTATATGATCCAACAATGATCCCCAAATTTTCCTGGAATTTTAGAAAATGATTTACTATTTTTACAGTACTCAAAACCTTCGAATCTTGTTACATTTTTCATAAATCGAGTTTTGCTCAGAAAATTCTGAAATTTTCAGGGTACACTCTCATAATATATATAAACATACTGTAACAATTTCATATTATGTTAAGGCACACACAGTGAGAAATCCGAGTATGAATATTTAGGAGTCCTTCACGGTAAAAGCCATTACACAAAAACTACAGATCGAAACGTGTTCGTTCTTTTTCCTACTTGTAGATAACTTCTTAAGGTACCTCTATGATTTTTTTTAAATTTTTAAAAGATCCATAACTGACCGAAATAACCTTTAGAAAACGAGAACAACAAGCTTTTAGGGTTTTAAAGCTTTAAGTTTTATAGCTGGACTGTTTTGGGAAAATAGCCCCCAAGGTTTCAAAAATTATTGGATTTGTATTCTACCACTTGAGTTTACTAGCTAACTCATGTACCTAGCACCCCCTTTCAACGGATCACAAATCCAAGTTGTAGATCTCAAGTTATGGGTTATCCAAGTGAAGAAAAGCTAGGGTTTTTACCCTTTAAGAACATAAGTTCCTTTTCTTCCTTTGAATCTCCATTCTAACACTCAAGAGGATTAGATCTATACATAAAGCATGAAGATCTAATGATTCTTGAGTCTTAGAACAAAATCTCTCAAAAACTATGAAAATAAAACAAAGTAAGAAAGAAGGAAATGGTTTAGGGTTTCACCTTGATCTTGTAGCTACTCTCCTTGATCTACCAAAGTATGTGATGAACTTGAGATGCATGAACTATGCTAATCTCACTCTCTTTTTCTCTCTAAGCTCTTACTCTCTATACTTGGTGAATAATAAATGAACCAACCCCTACTATCATTGGTGAGGGGTCCTATTTATAGGAAAGTAGAGACCATGGGCAAAATAGTCAGTAATTATGACTAGGCAAGGGCAATTTGATCACTTCATTAATAATAGGAAGCTTCCTAGCAACTTCCTCAAGGGTATTTTAATCATTACCCAACTTCTTTTAAGGTTAAAATAGTCTTTTCGCAAAATCTTAATTATCCATTAGTTATTAACCATTCTTCATTGGTTATTATCTTGCCATAATTACATTGTTTAAACACAATGGTTATTATCCCGCCATAATTACATTGGTTATTAACCACTTGGATATACAATGGTTATTGCCCCTTCATAATTACCTTGGTTATTAACCACTCTTGGCCATTTTAGCCATTACACACCAATTCCTACACTTGACTCACATATGGTTATTTCTTAACCATAGTTATATCATACCTGCCAACACAAGTATAGACACATCTTATACATCTCCCACCAATTAACCCAAGTTGGTTTAAATAGAACACAACGTTAACTTATTAAATTAAATTAGATTTAATTAATAAGGACGTTCAAAATTCACGGGCATTACATCCCTCCCCCCTTATAAAAATTCCGTCCTCGGAATTACAAAAATAGTGTTACTCAAA
Source organism: Aralia elata (assembly GCA_034770075.1). Lineage (NCBI taxonomy): Eukaryota > Viridiplantae > Streptophyta > Magnoliopsida > Apiales > Araliaceae > Aralia > Aralia elata. The sequence goes on along the minus strand of CM068386.1, from coordinate 39,993,919 downwards.
TAAAAATGGATAATTCGCTTTCATTTTCTCTTCGAGTTCCCACGTAGCTTCTTCGACTGCGTGATTCCTCCAGAGAACTTTGACGGAATTGATGGTCTTGTTTCTCAGCTTCTGTTCCTTTCTATCGAGAATCTGGATAGGAACTTCCTCGTACGTTAAGTCCTTCTCGACTTGGATTGGTTCATAGGAGATAACGTGCTTATAGCCTGGTTTATACGGCCGCAACACTGACACATGAAATACGTTGTGAATGTGCTCAAGTTCAGGAGGTAACGCTACCTCGTACGCCACCTCGCCGATTCGCCTCAAAATCTCGAATGGTCCTATGAACCTAGGGCTCAATTTGCCCTTCTTCCCAAACCGGATCTTTCCTTTCCAAGGAGATACCTTCAAAAATACAAAGCTACCAACTTCAAAGTCCCGCTTCTGACGATGTAAGTCGGCATATTTCTTCTGGCGATCTTGAGCTACTACCAGCCGGTTTCTGATCAGCCGCACGATGTCTGTAGTCTGCTGCACCATTTCTGGTCCCAACAATTTTCGCTCCCCGACCTCGTCCCAACACATCGAGGTTCGGCATTTCCTTCCATATAGTGCTTCGTACGGTGGCGTGCCGATACTGGCGTGATAGCTATTGTTGTAAGCAAACTCCATCAGTGGCAAATGGTCATCCCAGCTGCCCTTTAAATCCATCACGACTGCCCGAAGCATATCTTCTAAGGTCTGAATCGTTCGCTCGCTCTGGCCGTCGGTTTGAGGATGATACGATGTACTCAACCTCAACTGCGTTCCCATTCTTGCCTGCAGACTTTTCCAAAAATTCGACGTGAAGCGCGGATCTCTATCAGATACAATTGATACCGGCACTCCATGTCTTGACACTATCTCTTTCACATAAAGCTTTGCTAATTGCTCCAGATTGTACCGTATCTTGATTGGCTGAAAATGAGCAGACTTGGTTAGACGATCCACGATTACCCAGATACCGTCTAAACCCTTATGAGTTGGTGGTAGTCCCACCACAAAGTCCATTGTGATGTGCTCCCACTTCCACTCCGGAATCTCTAACGGTTGAAGTAATCCGCTCGGTCGTTGGTGCTCTACTTTAATCCGTTGGCACGTCAGACATCGGCTGACGCACTCCGCCACTTCACGTTTCATATTCGGCCACCAAAAATTTCGCCGCAAATCCTGGTACATCTTTGTGCTTCCAGGATGTACTGAGTACTTCGTGCTGTGAGCTTCCTGAAGGATTTCTTCCCTCAATTCCAGATCCAACGGTACCCAGACTCTCCCTTCAAATCTTAGCAATCCAGTGCTATCAATCTTATACTTAAGCTCCTCGCCTTCGACAATTCGTTTCTTTATTGCATCACAATCCTCATCCTTTTCTTGAGCCTCCTTAATCTGATCCAACAGGGTCGGGCTCGCTGTCACTGTAAACAGTTTCCCATCCGTCTCCATCGGATACTTAACCTCCAATTCCAGACGTTCGAACTCCTTTATCAGCTCTGCCTGAGTTGTAAGCCTCATCAATTTCTCTCTGCCCTTCCTACTCAGGGCATCTGCCACTACGTTTGCTTTGCCCGGATGATACAGAATCTCACAGTCATAATCCTTGATCAATTCTAACCATCGGCGCTGCCTCATATTCAACTCCTTCTGAGTGAAGATATATTTCAGACTCTTGTGATCTGTATATATCTCGCACCTCTCTCCATATATGTAGTGCCTCCAAATCTTCAAGGTGAACACTACTGCTGCTAACTCCAGATCATGAGTCGGGTATCCCTTCTCATAGTCCTTCAGCTGATGTGAAGCGTACGCAATGACCTTGCCATGCTGCATTAGTACACAACCAAGGCCCTTGTGTGACGCATCACTGTATACTACAAAACCTCCAGTGTCGTCCGGTAAAGCCAACACTGGTGCTTGGCTAAGTCTCTTCTTCAGCTCCATGAAACTCTCCTCGCACTTCTCCGTCCAAACGAACTTTACCGTTTTCCTGGTTAGATTGGTCAGCGGTGATGCTATCTTCGAAAAATCTTGGATAAATCTCCGATAGTATCCTGCTAACCCTAGGAAACTCCTGATCTCCGTTGGCGTCTTCGCCTGCTCCCAGTTGATAATGGCTTCCACCTTTACTGGGTCTATTGAAACACCATTCCTGTCAATGACGTGTCCTAGAAACTGCACCCTTTGCAACCAAAATTCACACTTCGAAAACTTCGCGTACAGCTTCTCCCTTCTTAATGCCTCCAAAGCAATCCTTAGATATTCAGCATGCTCTTCCTCTTACACTGAATACACCAAGATGTCATCGATGAATACTACCACGAACTTGTCCAAGTACTGCTTGAACACTCTGTTCATCATATCCATGAATGTCGCTGGTGCATTTGTCAGTCCAAATGACATAACCAGAAACTCGAAATGTCCATAACGAGTTCTGAATGCCGTCTTTGGGATATCCTCCTGTCTCACCCTTAGTTGATGATAGCCCGTCCTCAAATCAATCTTTGAAAAGTATTTCGCCCCCTTGAGTTGATCAAACAGATCGTCTATCCTGGGCAACGGGTACCTATTCTTAATCGTAACTTTATTCAACTCGCGGTACTCGATACAAAGCCTCATCGAGCCATCCTTCTTCTTTACGAACAGAATTGGCGTTCCCCATGGTGACACGCTCGGTCTGATATAACCCTTGTCTAACCGTTCCTGCAATTGAACCATCAGCTCTTTCATCTCTACTGGTGCCATTCGGTAAGGCGCCTTGGATATCGGTGCCGTCCCGGGTACCAAGTCGATCACAAATTCTATCTCTCTATCCGGCGGCAATCCTGGAATTTCATCTGGGAAGACATCCGCGAATTCCCTTACGACAGGTATCTGACTCAGTTCACCCTCGACCCGTCGAGTGTCCACCACGTGAGCCAAATAACCTATACAACCCTTCTGAAGCAATCTCTTTGCTTGCATCATCGTCAGACAACAAGATTGTCTCGGCGATTTACTACCATAGAACACCACCTTCGACTTACTTGGAGTCTTCAAGTGTACACACTTTTTCTTACAGTCAATGATCGCCCCGTGACTCGCTAACCAATCTATTCCAAGGATTACATCAAATTCTCCAAGACGAATCGGTAGCAAATCCACGTTAAGCTTAAACCCTCTCAAATCAGCACAACAATTTCTATAAATGTAATTTACGGGGATAATCTATTTGTTCGCTACTTCTACGTTCATCAGGTGTTCTAATGGTTCATTAGGTAAATTAAATCCTTGAGCAAATTCATCAGATACAAAAGAACATGAAGCTCCCGAATCGAATAACACATAGGCATTTATGTCGTTGATTGGAATAATACCTGACACCACCTCTCTGGATGCCACGGCATCTTGCACTGTCATGTTGAAGGTCCTCGCTGTTGGCTTATTTGGCTGGGCTGGTCCTCCACTGGTTGCCCTCGAGTTGTTACCCCTATTGCCGATTCCGCCATCCATGTTTTTCTTCCTCGGACAGTCTTTGCTTCGATGTCCCAGCTCTCCACAAGTGAAACAACCTCCTTTCTTCGCCTTAGGACAATTGGGTGAGATATGCCCTTCTTGTCCACAAGTATAACAAACCATTTTTCCTTTCATGCACTCTCCCGAGTGACCCTTCCCGCAATTTCCACATACCTTCCTTTTCTGTTGCATGCTCCCTTGCTGAATTTCGGAATTGCTACCCCCACTGCTCCATTGACGCTTCTTGTTGTTGCTTCCACCACTGCTAACATTCACATTTCCTCCTTCTACCTTCTTCTTGTTCTTCTCCCGATTATATTTTGAAACCGCTTCACTCCCACCTTCAGCAATGAGAGCTTTCTCCAGCAAGGTTGAGAACGACGTAATTTGTAAAACCGCTATCTTGCTGTAGATCCACGGCTTTAACCCATTCTCGAACCTTCTTGCCTTCCTCACCTCAGTGTCCACCTGATGTGGGGCGAATCTAGCCAATTCATTGAATTTTGCAGCGTACTCTGACACTGACATATCATCTTACCAAGAACTTTATCTCCATACTTTCCTGCGTGCTTTCTAGAAAGTAATTTTTCGAAAAACAGCTCCTTAAAATGAGTCCACGCAGTTGTGCCTTCCCCCAGCTCGGCTTCTATTCGCCTTCCACCAGTAATTTGACTCACCCTTCCTCATGAAAGTGGCAAACGAAGTCTTATATTCCTCGGTCACTCTTGCGACCTTGAAAACTTTCTCCATTTCTTCTACCCATGTCTGGGCTTCACTCGAATTCGTATTCCCACGAAACTCCGGTGGTCCTAGTAATTTGAAACCCGTAAAGTTCGCCATGTGATTTTATGGCCGAACAACCGCAATGGTTGGTCTGCCTTGCATCGTTTCCTCTAACAAGTTCGCAAAGGTCCTCTTGGGGTCAGTCTGACCCTCCTCGTTATTCACTGACACTTCCACCCTCGTGTATCGGGGTTGTCTCCTTGACGGCTGATGAGTAGGTTTTATACCTACGAATTGGATACCATTTGATTGCACTATTGTTAATTTCCTTAAGTCGTAGTTACTTTTCATGTGTTATTTTTGTGTTTGTGTAGGCACTTTGCATTTGGAACCTAAGTGGTGGGGATGGAGTGTTGAAGCAGGAAAGTTAAGAAAATTTTGCAAGTTGCTGAGCACCTGCGCGGGCGCGCAGGATTTACATTGGGAGGCAGCGCGGGCGCGCTTGATGTCAGGTTGACTATCTGTGCTGGGGTGCTGCGCGAGCGCGCTGGGTTTGTACTGTGGCTTGGCGCGGGCGCGCTAGTGCGTGTTGACTGAGTTAATTGTTAGTGTTTTAAAACAGAGTTTGATGTGTAATTGGATTTGGTTCTCTTTAATTAATTAGGGTTTTTATCAGATAATATAAATAGTTATTTTCTAGTTGGTTGTAGGAGAGCTATTATTAGAAAACCCTAGTTTGGAGCAATTAGAGAAGACTTGAAGCAAGTTGGGAACAAGGAGAAAGCAAGGAGGAGCAGGACAGAGATTGAAGGATTGCTTACAGTGTTTCTTCTTTTTACTATCTATTCTAAACTTTTTGATGTTATTAAACTTGTGGATGATGAATTCTAGTTTATTTATGAACTAAATTTCTTTTAAGACTATAATGGATCTTAATGCGTAGTTTTGAATAGCATGCTTCTTTGAATATTATGATTAGTTATTTTTGGATTGTCTACTATGGTTTGTGCTGAATTACTTAATTATCTGGCCAGTAATTATCGGGTTATTCTATATGAATTTGAAAGATGAAGTATAGAAGTAGAACTGACCATAATAGCATGTGATTGTGTCTTCTGCTGTCGATGGAATTCATAAATTGTGATTAGGATAGAAATATACCTATCACCGCATGTAATCAAAATAGGGAACTTGGGCTTTAAATCCTTTTTAATTGTAATTCACATAGAAATATAGTGAGTTAGTTATTTAGGATGATTAACTTGAATCTATCAATTGTGGATTTAAGTTAAGTTGTTTGTGAAACATTGAAAGATGATCATAAATAGTGATGAGTTCCTGGTTAATAATCTAGAATAACTAGCATAATCCAAAGGGGAGCATGTTAAGTAAAATAAAGCATTAAGTGAAGTTGTAGTCTTAAGTCTTTAAAAATCTGTTCTCAACTAGTGTTAGTAATTTAATTTAGAATTAATTAGTTAAATTCAAAATCTCAGAAATATAAAACCATTTGTTTACTAAAAATTGATTTGATTTAAATTTGGAATTTGTCATTGTAGAATCAATTCTTCTCTGTGGGACGATACTCCACTTTCACTTTATTACTTGTGGACTGCGTATACTTGCGTATTTTTGCTAGTATAGATTTTGGCAAACAAGTTTTTGGCGCCGTTGCCGGGGAAAATTGTGTCTATAATTTTAAGTTTTAATTTTAATTACATCAGTTTTAGTTAACATTGTTTTTCTTGTTACTTCCTGTTTCAGGTGATCTCGGTTTGTTTATGCAAACACGATCCAAGCAGCCGGAACTTGTGCAGAGTGAAGACGATCTTGAAAACAAGTTACGCAAGTTGAGAATGTTTTGCCGTGAGACCATCGAGAAAGAAAAAATGGCTAACGAAGAACAGAAATCATTGAGGGAATATGCCATGCCTAAGCTTGATCAAATCAGGTCAAGCATCACGAGGCCAGCCATCACGGCTAATTCCTTTGAGATCAAGTCGGGTACAATTCAGATTATTCAGAATGCGGTACAGTTTGGGGGATTAGCCAACGATGATCCTAATGAACACTTGGTTAGCTTTCTTGAGATTTGTGATACATTCAAATATCCCAATGTAACTGATGATGCGGTGAGACTACGTCTGTTTCCGTTTTCACTAAGGGATAAAGCAAAGAGTTGGTTGCACTCACTTCCACCGGGGTCCATCACAACTTGGGAAGACTTGGCTCAGAAATTCCTAGCAAAATTCTTTCCGCCGGCTAAGTCTGCTAAGTTAAGAAACGATATTTCCACTTTTGAGCAGAGTCATGGAGAAACACTGTATGAGGCTTGGGAAAGGTTCAAAGAGTTGTTGAGAAGATGTCCACATCATGCATTACCCAAGTGGCTGCAAGTCCAGACATTCTACAATGGGCTGAGTAGTAATACTCGAACAATTATAGATGCAGCTGCGGGGGGAGCACTTATGGATAAGAATTTTGATGAAGCTTACATCTTGTTAGAAACTATGGCTTCAAATAACTATCAATGGCCGACGTCGAGGATGAATCACCAAAAGGTAGCTGGAGTTTTGGAGGTAGATGCGGTCACTGCACTAACAGCTCAGATGGCAGCCATGTCTAAGAAAATTAAAGCCTTGGTGGAGTCGAAGGTCCAGCAAGCAGCTTATGTGTGTGAGCTATGTGCAGGTGCACATCCGACGGATTATTGTGCTATTAATCCGGAATCTGTACAGTACTTGGGGAGTTACAACCGACCGCAACAGCCATATCAGAATGCATATAATCCGGGGTGGAAGAATCATCCGGGTTTCTCATAGAGCAATAACGCTCAAGTTCAAAATCCCGCTCCAAGATCACAGAATCCCCCGGGTTTTCAGAACCAAGCTCCACAACATGCAGAGAAAAAACCCAATTTAGAAGAGTCATTGGCAAGATTCATCACGGTGTCGGAGAAAAGAATGAATGACCAAGACAAGCTGTTGAATCAGGTAGATTTGAATGTGAAGAGCCAGGCGGTCTCAATTAGGAACTTGGAAAATCAGCTGGGACAGTTGGCTCAAGTCTTGAACAGTCGACCGCAAGGAGTACTTCCAAGTGATACAGAAGTTAACCCTAAGAGGGATGGTAAGGAGCAATGTCAAGCTGTAACACTTCGAAGCGGGAAGCAACTTCAGCAGCACGGCGCGGCCGCGCCGGAAATACAAAGGGAGGCAGCGCGACAGCGCCCTTCCCCAGTCCCATCTCCTACAGAAAATCTGATAGAAAAAGATAAGGAAACGAAGAATGAGGAGAAAGACAAGGAGCACAAAAAGAAAGAAGATGTATACCCTCCTATCCATATCCTCAGAGATTTCACAAGCAGAAACTAGACAAACAATTCTCCAGATTCCTTGAAGTATTCAAAAAGCTGCAAATCAACATACCGTTTGCCGAGGCTTTAGAGCAGATGCCGAGCTACGCCAAGTTCATGAAAGGAATATTGTCAAGAAAGAAAAAGCTGGAGGATTATGAAACAGTAGCATTGACTGAAGAGTGTAGTGCCATACTACAGAAGAAGTTGCCACCGAAGTTGAAGGATCCGGGTAGTTTCACTATCCCTTGCACCATTGGCAACTTATCAATAAGCAGATGTTTGTGTGATTTGGGTGCGAGTATTAATCTTATGCCATTATCGATTTATGTCCAGCTGGGTCTACCTGCACCGAAACCGACCAACATCTCTCTTCAGCTTGCAGACAGATCGGTTACATACCCTAGAGGTATCGTGGAAGACATCTTGGTAAAAGTGGATAAATTCATATTCCCAGCCGATTTTATCATCTTGGACTACGAGGAGGACAAAGACATTCCTATTATATTGGGAAGACCTTTCTTGGCAACTGGAAGAACACTTATAGATGTGCAAAAAGGAGAATTGACCATGAGGGTACAAGACCAAGAAGTGACATTTAATGTGTTCAAAGCCATGAAATTTCCCACGGATGAGGAAGAGTGCTTTCGGTTGGATGTGGTAGAAAAAGTGGTGGAAGACGAGTTCTTGAGGAAATTGACTTCGGATCCGTTGGAACCTGTTTTATTAGGGGAGGTTGACATGGATGATATAGAGATGATGGAGTTTCTTCACATTTTAGATACAGTGCCGAGAATACGCAAATTTAAGATCCCCTATGAACCTTTGGAACTTACCGACAAATCCTTAGAACGTTTGAAGCCATCTCTTGAAATACCTCCTACTCTTGAACTTAAACCTTTACCGAGTCATCTGAGGTATGCTTATTTGGGTGAATCATCTACTTTGCCTATTATTATTGCATCTGTACTTAACGAATTGCAGGAAAGTAAATTGATTCGAGTCCTCCGGGAATACAAATCAGCAATTGGTTGGACCATCGCCGATATTAAAGGAATTAGCCCATCATTCTGTATGCACAAGATCCTTTTAGAAGACGATGCCAAACCGACAATAGAGAAACAAAGGAGGCTGAACCCAATCATGAAAAAGGTGGTGAAAAAGGAAATTTTGAAGTGGCTTGATGCAGGTATCATCTACCCCATCTCCGATAGCAGTTGGGTGAGCCCAGTGCAATGCGTGCCGAAAAAGGGTGGTATGACGGTTGTAGAAAATGAGAACAATGAATTGATACCGACAAGGACAGTGACCGGATGGAGGGTTTGTATGGACTACAGGAAATTAAACAAGGCGACCCGCAAGGATCACTTTCCTCTACCCTTTATTGATCAGATGTTAGATAGACTGGCTGGGCACGAGTACTATTGCTTGCTCGATGGCTACTCAGGTTATAATCAAATAGTGATTGCCCCCGAAGATTAGGAAAAGACTACCTTCACATGCCCCTATGGTACTTTCGCTTTCAGAAGGATGTCTTTTGGCTTATGCAATGCACCTGCGACGTTCCAAAGATGCATGATGACTATTTTCTCAGATATGGTTGAACGCAACATGGAGGTATTCATGGACGATTTTTCAGTGTTTGGTGACACATTTGATAGTTGCTTGGAAAATCTGGTCCTGGTGTTGAAAAGATGCGTGGAGACCAATTTAGTGCTCAACTGGGAAAAATGCCATTTTATGGTGCAAGAGGGGATAATTCTTGGGCACAAGGTGTCATCAAACGGGTTAGAGGTAGATCGAGCCAAGCTGGAGACAATAGAAAATCTACCTCCATCGACCACAGTCAAGGGAATACGAAGCTTCTTAGGACACGCCGGATTCTATAGGAGGTTCATTAAGGACTTTTCTAAAATTTCTAAGCCCTTATGCAGCCTATTGGAGAAAGATGTGCCCTTTAAGTTTGGTGATGAGTGTCTTGCAGCTTTTGACTTGTTGAAGAGGAAGTTGACCACAACACCTGTAATCGTAGCACCGGATTGGTCAAGGTCGTTCGAGTTAATGTGTGATGCTAGTGACTTTACTATTGGGGCTGTTTTGGGCCAAAGAAAAGAAAAGATTTTTCACGCCATTTATTATGCTAGCAAAACACTCTCTGATGCCCAACTCAACTACACAACTACTGAGAAAGAATTACTAGCAGTCGAGTATGCATTTGACAAATTCCGGTCATACTTAATTGGAACGAAAGTGGTGGTGTTCACTGATCATTCGGCCATAAGATATCTGATTTCGAAGAAGGACGCAAAGCCAAGGCTGATTCGATGGATACTTCTACTCCTGGAGTTCGATTTGGAAATTCGGGATAGGAAGGGAACGGAAAGTCAAGTGGCAGATCATCTCTCAAGATTAGAAAACAATGACCACGTTAAGGGAGACAACGAGGTGATCAATGAGTCTTTTTCGGATGAGCAGTTATTTGTAATCTATTCAGAAGTCCCATGGTATGCCGACTTTGTCAATTATTTGGTCAGCAATGTACTTCCTCCTGATTGGCCAGCCAACAAAAGAAAAAGTTTCTGCATGATGTAAAAAGGTACATGTGGGATGAGCCGTTCTTGTTCAAACATTGTGCCGACCAGATGATTAGACGGTGTGTGTGCCACAAAGTGAAATTGAGAGTATTTTACATCACTGCCATGATTCGTTATATGGAGGTCATTATGGAGGCAAAAAGACAGCAGCCAAGGTGCTACAGGCAGGATTTTTCTGGCCAACGTTGTTCAAAGACGCCCACCACTTCGTGCAAAGGTGTGACAGATGTCAAAGGGTGGGAAATATTTCCAAGCGTCATGAGATGCCCTTGAATGCCATTTTAGAAGTTGAAGTCTTCGACGTGTGGGGAATAGATTTTATGGGACCATTCCCATCGTCCTTTAACAACCTCTACATCCTGCTTGCAGTCGATTATATCTCTAAATGGGTGGAAGCAAGTGCGCTACCGACAAATGATGCCAAGGTGGTTCTTAAATTTCTGCAGAAAAACGTTTTCACACGTTTTGGCACCCCAAGAGCAATTATCAGTGATGAAGGAAGCCATTTTTGTAATAGGTATTTCACGGCTCTTTTAGCGAAGTATGGGGTAAACCACCGAATTGCTACAACTTACCATCCCCAAACCAGTGGTCAAGCCGAAGTTTCAAACAGAGAGGTGAAACGAATTCTGGAGAAAATCGTCAATCCAAATAGAAAAGATTGGTCAGCAAAATTGGATGATGCACTTTGGGCCTATCGAACGGCTTATAAGACGCCCATTGGCATGTCACCGTACCAATTAGTCTATGGAAAGGCGTGTCACCTACCGGTTGAGCTTGAACACAAAGCATATTGGGCCATCAGAAAGTTGAACTTCGATCTCGCAGCAGCTGGGAAAAAGAGGCTACTTCAGCTTAACAAACTCGATGAATTCCGGTTACAAGCATATGAGAATTCAAAGCTTTACAAGGAAAAAGTCAAAAAGTGGCATGATCGGAAAATCATCGACAGGACGTTTGAGCCGGGACAAGCAGTGCTTTTATTCAATACTAGACTAAAGTTATTTCCAGGGAAGCTCAAGTCGCGGTGGTCAGGTCCTTTTATCGTCAAACAAGCATTCCCTCATGGCGCCGTTGAAGTTTTTGCAAATAATCCGGATGAGTCGTTTAAAGTCAATGGTCAACGATTAAAACATTATTGGGGTGGTGGTGTTGATCGCCAGAAAACCTCGATCACTCTTGCAGATTGAAATTGAATTAGGGAGTAGTCAGGCTGAAAGACTTTAATTCAAGCGCTAGTTGGGAGGCAACCCAATTTTAATTGTTTTCTAGTTTAAATTTTGTGATTTTTAGGACTTCGTTTTATTTTATTTTTATGTTTATTTTTATTTTTATTTGTATTATTTTTTTTTATTTATCTTGTCGTAATTAGATGCTTTGTACTTAATTGTTATTGCTTGCAGGTCATACATCAAGGTTTGCACAGGAAGAAATAATCTAGACAAGCTTCACAGTGAAATTCCAGATTTATAGTTCAGCGTGGCCGCGCTCAAATTATGAAGATGAACAGCGAGCCCGCGCCCTTCCCCAGATTTCAATTTCTCCACACTGTCAAACTGCGCGGGCGCGCCGCTATTAAGCTGCAAAACTGCGCGGGCGCGCCGCGATCAGTATTTCTGCACACTGTCAAACTGCGCGGGCGCACCGCTATTAAGCTGCAAAACTGCGCGGGCGCGCCGCGATCAGTACCCAGTTTTTTTTAACCAGTTTTGGAACCCGACCCGGAAGCTGCCTTATATTCCTATTCCATCTTGGACTTTCATTCTTTAGAAACCTATTCATATTCGAACTACTACTTCTCCTCATCTCTTCCTATCCTGAATCCAAACCAAATCCGATCAACTATTTAACCATTCACATAATCACGTCCTACATTCCCAAAACCTAAATTTTGTTTCTACCAACAATTCCTTTCCTTCATACCCTAGAATTTGAATCGTTAACCATCTACGGGATATGGCTCCAAAGAGAACTCGCGTGGTATCTTCTTCGAGTAGTAGCGACGAAGAAGTCGATGAAAGGGATGTGTTAGACACCCATCGGTTTGTCACTCTCTCCGCTCAACATAATTATTTAGATGTGTGGCTGGGTAAGAATTTTGTTCAAGAAAGAGGATTGAAGCCTGATGACGACGATGGGATGATAAAGCGACAGATTAGGGGGCATGGTTGGACGTTATTTGTTGAATCACCTATGCCAGCCCCGATGGCAATCGTTCGAGAATTCTATGCCAACGCACGGGAAACACAAAATGGTATCTCTTATGTGCGGGGCAAGGAAGTGAGATATGATAAGAAAACCATCAATGATCTGTACCATTTGCAAACACGCCCTGAAGATGGTTCCGACTGGTTTGCTTATGAGCGTGCGAATATTGATTTGGATTTGATTGTTTCAGAGATGTGCAAGCCAGATACTCAGTGGACCACTAAGGTTGGTACTACCCAGAAACTCCATTTCCCACACACAGCCCTCAATCGGTACGCGAAGGCGTGGTATAGCTTTATCTGTGCTAGTATGCTTCCTACGCGGCATATGAATGACGTGACAAAAGACCGAGCTGTACTGTTGTATGGAATTCTAAAAAACAAACTTATTGATGTGGGAGCCCTCATTCACTCGTCCATGATGAGATCTATGCGAGGAAGTACCACTGGCGGAATTTTGCATGCTTCAATTGTTGGTCGTCTTTGCCTGGCAGTTGGGGCTACGTGGGACAGCAATGAGACTTTGCTGCTGCCGATGAAGGATATTAATCATAATCACATCCGGAAGTATGTTGTCTGGGATGGTGGTGAGTCTCATCCGCGAGGGCTTGGATTCATCATGGGTAGTGCTGATGTTGAAGAAGAAGAGGATGCAGGAGCAGATGAAGCAGCAGCAGCCAGGCCAGTGAATCCTATCATGTATGCCCACCAGGAACGTAATCTGCGTCGTCTTCAGAGAAGGATGGATGCTCTACATGCTGATTTCCGTACTTATTCTATGGACTTTTCTGGAGCGTTGGCGTAGGCATTCAATCAGTTGGGTGTACAGGTCCAGTTTCCAACTTTTGGTTCCACTAGTTCATACCCACCACCTGATACTTCTCCCGAGCCTACTGCAGGAGATGATGATAATGCGGTTGTTTAGGGGAGTTTCTTTCTTTCCCCTTCTGCTTTAATTTTTCCAATGAGGGCATTGTCTATCATGAGTTTGGGGGGGTGTCAGTTACTTTTATCAGTTATTTTTATTTTTGTTTTTGTTTGTATTTGCATGATATTTAGGCATTTAGTTTGTTGCATAAATCCAAGTGAGCAGTTGATATGAATTTTGGCTCGGCCAATGATGAGTTTGGTTTTATTGTTTTAGCTTGAACAATTTGAAAGTCGTGAGGAATAAACTAATCTTGATCATGAGAATAATTACGCTTATCATAACTTGAGTTATTGGATCGCACGGATAATTTGATTAATTTGACTGTCGGGGTTCAAAGGGTTGCATAACTGATTTTTATATGAGAATTTGTTAAAGTATTGTTTGATAAATCAACAAAGAAGGCTGACTTAGGGTAGAAGCTGAGTTTGGGGGTTTGGTTCTAGTTTATATATATAAAAAAAAAAAGAAAAAAAATAATAATAAATGTGTTGACTAGTTGGGTTCTGTGGCCTTTATCACTCGGGTAATTAGATCCTTAGGGGTGTCTTAACACCTAGTGCCCTAAAATCATCTGGTTTGGGAGTCACTGATTGAACACTTGCTACATGGGTGATTCTGAAACGCCTAAGAGAACTTGACATTGCACAGTTAAGCATAAATACGAGATGGAGCGTAAAACGCACTCGGAAAAAAAAAATGAAGTTAGGAATACATCTTGCTAGAATCTTCATGCTCAGTATTTGCTTGGTGTTAGCTAAATTTGTTGTATTTGCTTGAGTTGAAGTGAAACTTGATTATTCTTGTTATAAAATTGGTTATGTGGTTTTATTTTGAACCTTGGTCAGTTAACTTAATTAATGAACACACACGCACAATTTGGGGGATGATAGGTGTTTATTGTTTGATTGATGGAGATTATTAGTTCCTATCGATTGGATTTTCTGTTTCAAGTTCATGGTTTGATATGTCTGAGGCGAATGGTTAAGATTCATACTGGTTATTGGTTGGATTTGTAGGCATGGTAGTTGTTAGTTGCATTTATGTTAATGTGTTGCCTTATGTTACATTTTGTTGCATTGCTTGAGGACAAGAAATAGTTCGAGTTTGGGGGTATTTGATGAGTAGGTTTTATACCTACGAATTGGATACCATTTGATTGCACTATTGTTAATTTCCTTAAGTCGTAGTTACTTTTCATGTGTTGTTTTTGTGTTTGTGTAGGCACTTTGCATTTGGAACCAAAGTGGTGGGGATGGAGTGTTGAAGCAGGAAAGTTAAGAAAATTTTGCAAGTTGCTGAGCACCTGCGCGGGCGCGCAGGACTTACATTGGGAGGCAGCGCGGGCGCGCTTGATGTCAGGTTGACTATCTGTGCTGGGGTGCTGCGCGAGCGCGCTGGGTTTGTACTGTGGCTTGGCGCGGGCGCGCTAGTGCGTGTTGACTGAGTTAATTGTTAGTGTTTTAAAACAGAGTTTGATGTGTAATTGGATTTGGTTCTCTTTAATTAATTAGGGTTTTTATCAGATAATATAAATAGTTGTTTTCTAGTTGGTTGTAGGAGAGCTATTATTAGAAAACCCTAGTTTGGAGCAATTAGAGAAGACTTGAAGCAAGTTGGGAACAAGGAGAAAGCAAGGAGGAGCAGGACAGAGATTGAAGGATTGCTTATAGTGTTTCTTCTCTTTACTATCTATTCTAAACTTTTTGATGTTATTAAACTTGTGGATGATGAATTCTAGTTTATTTATGAACTAAATTTCTTTTAAGACTATAATGGATCTTAATGCATAGTTTTGAATAGCATGCTTCTTTGAATATTATGATTAGTTATTTTTGGATTGTCTACTATGGTTTGTGCTGAATTACTTAATTATATGGCCAGTAATTATCGGGTTATTCTATATGAATTTGAAAGATGAAGTATAGAAGTAGAACTGACCATAATAGCATGTGATTGTGTCTTCTGCTGTCGATGGAATTCATAAATTGTGATTAGGATAGAAATATACCTATCACCGCATGTAATCAAAATAGGGAACTTGGGCTTTAAATCCTTTTTAATTGTAATTCACATAGAAATATAGTGAGTTAGTTATTTAGGATGATTAACTTGAATCTATCAATTGTGGATTTAAGTTAAGTTGTTTGTGAAACATTGAAAGATGATCATAAATAGTGATGAGTTCCTGGTTAATAATCTAGAATAACTAGCATAATCCAAAGGGGAGCATGTTAAGTAAAATAAAGCATTAAGTGAAGTTGTAGTCTTAAGTCTTTAAAAATCTGTTCTCAACTAGTGTTAGTAATTTAATTTAGAATTAATTAGTTAAATTCAAAATCTCAGAAATATAAAACCATTTGTTTACTAAAAATTGATTTGATTTAAATTTGGAATTTGTCATTGTAGAATCAATTCTTCTCTGTGGGACGATACTCTACTTTCACTTTATTACTTGTGGATTGCGTATACTTGCGTATTTTTGCTAGTATAGATTTTGGCAAACAACGACATTGTTTGTTCTAAACAAAACCTTACATAAATCCTTCTTGTTTTACACATCGTGCAAAATTCTACTGATGTTATCATTTAAGAGTCAAGGCACAAATCGATCACAATCAATCATGTAACAATAATACCACATTTATATTCATACACCCCTTAGTGTGTCAAACACTTATAATTCCGGTATATTTCTATAAATGTTAACTATCCCATTACGACACAAAAGATGGGATTAATAAGAACTGCATTCCCCTAGATCTGAAAAGTGGGGATGTATCATCATCATATCAACTCAAGGCACCTTTAGTAAATACTAATAAGCTCATCTTAGTACCTCGTACTACTTACATCATATAGCATTCCTGATATCCACTTATCCCTCTGTTACTAACAACAAGATGGGATTCACATAACTACTCCACAACTTACACAAAGTTGGGACTTACAACAGATATACTGCTAGCTGTACAAAAACTGAGATTCACATTTCTTACATGCATAGCTATACTAGTACATATACATTGACCACTATTCTTCATTCATTATGACTCACAAAGGTCTTATAACTCTCAGACTTAACCTTTCTTTCTTTCATTTCCTCTATCTATTCCTTATATCGGGCTCCAATTGATCCTCCTTAGGGATTTCTATTATCTCATCATTTAGTTCCGTCTCTAGATACTTTTTCCACATCAGACACTAAATCTACCCTTGGTTCATTTCTTATAATCTCTCCGTTGTCTCTCCTTTCTAATCATCAAAACAATCTAAATTGCCATCAGTCATCTCTTAATTTTTTTTTTTTGCATATAACATCATTCATCTCAATACTCTCAACTTTTGGTTAACAACTCTATATGGGTTCATTACCTTTGTCTCACCTGACATTCCACCATAAAGCTTAATAACTTAACTAACACTTCAAAATATCGATATATTCATTATTTATCGAATCAATCATTTCCTTCTTGCAAACCTTAACCCAACAGATTCTAAGGTACCCTCTTTTCAGCGCAAAGAAACTCCATACCACATTACTCCAATATCTTATCTAATGAATAGCCACAAAAATTGATCAATAGCCACAGAATTGATCAATAGCATCAAATGATTATTCTAATTACCTCGAATATCTATAACTCCAGTTTACAATGGATCGTCCATAGTTAATGGTATTCACTTTACCATATTATCTCATCAATACACATTCCTCAAATTATCCACAAGCTTAATAACACCAACGTATGATCCAAATCCTCAATTTTAAGATCATAATAAATTTCTTCCCAAAAATAACTCTATATGAGTTCTATCCCCTTCTATTCCTCTACATTCTCTCAGGTTATAGCCTAAGGACTCTTTCTCCTACGGGTTATAACCTATAGCTCTGATACCAACCTGTGACACCCCCAAATCCGGGTTTCCTAACCTCGAATTCGGTGTTCACGATTCTCAACAACAAACATACTTTCTAACTAAATGCGGAATAATAATCATACAATGTCTATCGAAATAGTAATAACGTCTTACAATCATAGTCCCAAGGTTCTTTAACCTTAACTTAAAAACATACTCTTAATACAATAAGAGTTCACATAACCAAATAACATTTTCAGATAACTAATACATAAGCCCTATCAGGCAACTATTCTTGCACCTTCCCTTTTCCTTTGTCCCCTTTTAAAGTTTCTGCCTTAGCTGAAATAAAATCATGATATAGCAAGGGTAAGCAACTAGTTTGCTTAGCAAGTTTATACACAAGGGAGATATATCATGAATAGAGGAAAGTTTCGCTTTCAATGTTCAACAACAGTATAAGAGTGTGAAGAAACATGAATTAATAATCAACAGTTGAATATTCGAACAATTGAATTTCAATTACTGAGTGGTTGGAAATAACCATAGACATTTGCCAAGGTTCTCAGCATTTAAACTGGACCTCTTAATATGTTTTAGTAATCAAGGGGATCAACCTTTCATACCCCATGATTTATGCATAAACACTTAATAAACCAGCATTAATATCATGCCTTAATCAAATTTATCCTTTTCTCAGCCAAGAGTTCTTACTATAGTAAATTAATAAGAACAGCTTTTAAAATACATTTGATTTCACAAATTTAGACATGCTTGATCTAGCTGATACAAATAGCATAGATCTATCTCATAAACAGTTCATGCTTGAAAGAACTTTAATCTAATTCACAATTCAATAACAATAGAATAGGAATTCAATTGCACAAGGTGCGAATCTCAATAACTAGTATAGATGTGAATAATCAACAATAATTATTCACTAACATGCTTCAAAAATCATAACTCGAGTTTGAGTTAGGGAACTTGCCTGTCTGCTCAGCTACAAATAATTCTAGCTTTAACTAATTGGCCTTGAAGAACCTAACATTGATAACGTCGATCTACCAATTAGTACTGCGTAGTTGTATATCGATACGCTTACTTATGCTATTTATTTAACAATTAAGCAAATCACATAGCACACATAAGTTAATAAACTATCGTAAATCCTATAAGACACTTAATATTATCAATCCTGATAATATTTAATTCACTTCTTGGTATTATTAGTCCACTAATAACACTTTTATTCGTTTACTAATGTTATTAACATCTTAATAATATTTTAATCATCCAATAATACTTTAATCTAATATTATTAATCTCTTAATAATATTTTAATTCTCATATCATTAATAATATTTTAATCTAATATTATTAGCCATTTTAGTAATATCTTAATCATTTATTAATGCTTAAAACAAATATTATTACCCATTCAATAATATTTCCATAAAGTTTTAATCTTAATATTTCTTTGTTTACTTAAAAATATCGAATTCTTATATTACAAATATCATAGTAATATTTTAATAAGTTATTAGGCGAATAAATAATTTATTCTAATTGTTTTACCCTTTATTAAACAACTCCTTTACTACCCAAAAAAGGTCATAAATATTATTTTTCATTAAATATTACCAAAATATCCCTCAATAGTCATAATATATAATATTAGGAGTATCCAAGCTTAAAAATCACATTTTCCTTATTTATGACATCATTTAACCATTTATTTTCTTTTAACCATAACTATAACATTATTATGAAAAATAGCAAATAGGTTCTAAAAATTATTATCCTCTGGATCTGTATAGTATATGATCCAACAATGATCCGCAAATTTTCCTGGAATTTTAGAAAATGATTTACTATTTTTACAGTACTCAAAACCTCCGAATCTTGTTACATTTTTCATAAATCGAGTTATGCCCAATAAATTCTGAAATTTTCAGGGTACTCTCTCATAATATATAAACATACTGTAAAAATTTCATATTATTTCAAGGCACACACATTGAGAAATCCGAGTATGAATATTTAGGAGTCCTTCACTGTAAAAGCCATTACACAAAAACTACAAATCGAAACGTGTTCGTTCTTTTTCCTACTTGTAGATAACTACTTAAGGTACCTCTGTGATTTTTTTTAGATTTTTAAAAGATCCATAACTGACCGAAATAACCTTTGGAAAAACGAGGACAGCAAGCTTTTAGGGTTTTAAAGCTTTAAGTTTTATAGTTGGACTGTTTTGGGAAAATAGCCTCCAAGGCTTCAAAAATTATTGGATTTGTATTCTACCACTTGAGTTTACTAGCTAACGCATGTACCTAGTTCCCCCTTTCGATGGATCACAAATCCAAGTTGTAGATCTCAAGTTATGGGTTATCCAAGTGAAGAAAAGCTAGGGTTTTTACCCTTTAAGAACATAAGTTCCTTTTCTTCCTTTGAATCTCCATTCTAACACTCAAGAGGATTAGATCTATACATGAAGCATGAAGATCTAATGATTCTTGAGTCTTAGAACAAAATCTCTCAAAAACTATGAAAATAAAATAAAGTAAGAAAGAAGGAAATGGTTTAGGGTTTCACCTTGATCTTGTAGCTACTCTCCTTGATCTACCAAAGTATGTGATGAACTTAAGATGCATGAACTATGCTAATCTCACTCTCTTTTTCGCTCTAAGCTCTTACTCTCTATACTTGGTGAATAATAAATGAACCAACCCCTACTATCATTGGTGAGGGGTCCTATTTATAGGAAAGTAGAGACCATGGGCAAAATAGTCATTAATCATGACTAGACAAGGGCAATTTGATCACTTCATTAATAATAGGAAGCTTCCTAGCAACTTTCTCAAGGGTATTTTAATCATTACCCAACTTCTTTTAAGGTTAAAATAGTCTTTTCGCAAAATCTTAATTATCCATTAGTTATTAACTATTCTTCATTGGTTATTAGACATTGGTTATTATTTTGCCATAATTACATTGTTTAAACACAATGGTTATTATCCCGCCATAATTACATTGGTTATTAACCACTTGGATATACAATGGTTATTGCCCCTTCATAATTACCTTGGTTATTAACCACTCTTGGCCATTTTAGCCATTACACACCAATTCCTACACTTGACTCACATATGGTTATTTCTTAACCATAGTTATATCATACCTGCCAACACAAGTATAGACACATCTTATACATCTCCCACCAATTAACCCAAGCTGGTTTAAATAGAACACAACGTTAACTCATTAAATTAAATTAGATTTAATTAATAAGGACGTTCAAAATTCACGGGCATTACAGTTCATGAATAGCAGAACCTTAAATATTAACATAGTTCATCAATGGAACATCAATCAACTGCACTATGTGCGAATACCAGTGATATTGATGTGGAATAATTTTAAAACAATTAAACCACTTAGCACATACTTGAGAAATGGAACTCGAGCTTAATTTATATTAGGAGATAAATTTCAGAACTAGCTCAATATAGGGATTGAGTAAGAGGGAACTTGCAATACAAAACATAAGATTAGAAACTTGCCTGATTTTCTGTTTATAATGTACTTTACGATTCTGCTCTGCAAGTATCTTACAACAATTATAATTACTCTACGATCAGCCATGGTTAAGCATCAATAATGGATTCATCAGACTTACTCAAGAAGATTTGTCTTATGGCCCATTCAACCATCCTATGGTCTGTCAACAACTCTACGATTAGCAGTGACTTACTTAGTTCATCAGTCACTCTACGATTACTATGATTCCTACTAAGTTGGCGAAATCATGTCCAGGTTAGTCAGCTTACATCAGTAGTACTCTACTATAACTCTACGACCACTAGCGAGACTCTGTGATTAAGTGGAGCAGCTTGGTGATCGTAGGGCTTACTCTACGATCCACCCTACGGTTGGGTTGACTTGATCTATGATGGTCTAGTGAAGCTCTACGATCGGGCAGAGTTGCTCAATGATCGTAGAGTTCACTCTACGGTCTGCTCCAGGACTGATCAAGCACACTCTACGATGGCCGAGTGGTACTCTACGATTGTCGAGTGGTACTCCACGATTGGCGGAGTCCACTCTACGATTGCCGAGTGGAACTCTACGGTCGGCAGAGTCCACTCTACGTCAAACGAGGTTACTCTACGATCGCAGGGTTCTTCCTACGATTCTGGTTAAGGCACACTTCGACGTCACAGCTCAAGGTGAAGTCTTTGGCTAATGGTGTTGTGGCCAATTTGACACATGGGCTGAGTCTGAATGAGTCTACCAATTAGCATGCATGCAAGGACCTAATCAAGAGTAACCACACTAGACATTGAGTTTCAACTCAGGTCTGATACAATACTACAGAACTTGGTTTGAGTCGTGCGTTGATTATAAACCGATTGTCAACATCTATGGTCCATAGACACAAGTCCTGAGATTTACCATAAAGGTCACCTCGAGTTGGTCTTACTACTTCAGTCTTGATCTAAGCTTGGCTCACGTCAGCAACTGATTTCAAGCATTTACAAGGATCTATGATCATGAATAATGGGTACCTACAGTCTGCAGTCCTGACTCTTAGTACCTATAGTCTGCAGTCCTGACTCTTAATCGTCTGGACATGGTGACTAAGGCTATTATCACGACTCTGGTGTGAGTCTCTGTTCAGCCCAATATATAAAACATGCAGGTCTCTACTCGACTACTCTGTGACTACAGAGTTTAACATTATTCTTTCTCTACAACTAGTCATGCTTGACTCAACATCCACTGACTCAATCAGAAGAGAATTTAACTAGACAAGGTAAGATTAATGCTTGAAATAGAAAGGAGGTCTCATCTATTCGGAGCTTCGGTTGCTAGTTCTTTAGCTTTCAGATTCTACTTGCCTCTACGAACGACAAGAACTTCTCCCAAGATTACTCTTACCTCTCAACTCACAATATCTCTCTTATATCAGGACTAACAAACTTTAACAAGCTCTTCAAGAGAAAATCGGGGTCCCTATTTATAGAAGAATCTTTACCCGATCATTGCCCATGTCTTAGGACCGGTTCTAACTAGATTAATCGCTGGTCATTAAGGATTAGGTGGAAAGATTTACCAACCTACTGCCAAATCAATCGGCAAGTTGTCATCTACATGCCTGGATTTTCGTAACACAAGGAATAGGCCATTGACCTAGCTCGACTGATAGCCAGTAGCAGTACTAAAGATATATATATATATAATTTGAATTAGTTCAATGTAAGACAACTCGCACAGCTGGTCCTCTATTTGGTTTCACCGAATTGGCTCAACAAGCTTGGTATTGGTGTGGGCCTCCACTTAATGGGTCAGCATATGTATATATATACCCAGTACTTCAATTTAGATTAACAAGGAGTTATTATATTCTTGCCCCAAACACTAGTCCACCCGTCCATGCTTCGGAATTGGGCCTGTTATTGGGCCAGTCCATAATAACCTTTAGTGAGACCCTATATTATTAATACCATTATTATTAACACCTCATTGTTAATCGCCTACAAGTCCAATGCACAATTTTTCTTGGGATTATTTAAACGATTTACTAGGTTAGTCCATTAATATTTAATAACACACATGGACTATTAAATCAATTAATACATAGCCACACATAGTTATCCAAATCATTTATGGATTTAAATTAATAAGCATAAGAATAAAATAAAACTCTTAATGTTAATGATGTAGTTTAGAAATTTGCGGTCATTATATCCTCCCCCCTTATAAGAATTCCGTCCCCGGAATTTTAACATAAGGTTACTGTTGTCCGATTTGTATATGAACAATTTACGCGCAAGTATACGCGGTCAACAAGTAATAAAGTGTAAGTAAAGTATCGATCCCACGAGGAATTATTACTAGTGTTTTCCAAGTACTAACCTTTTATCATCTCAATCTTATTCAAACAAATGATAGTTGTTTTTGTTGTTTTGTATTAATGAAGATAAGAAATAATTAAACAACTATGGAAAGCATTAAGATAATGAAATCAAATATTAACAAGTCTAAGATTGCAATTTCCCCCAACACTTCACTTGAATATCCTAACTCTCTCTTTTCAACTAATTAAATCACAAGGATTGTTATCCGAGAATTTACAAGTATATACAAGCCTCTCTCGATGGTCAAATACGTATTTCCCAATGCGGTGTATAAATATCTCTATTCTACACACTAGCAAGAATCCAATATCAAGAATAATCAACAAGACACGTGTCACCAAATCTCATTAATCACCCTATCAATTATCAACTTTCGCAATAGAAATCATTAAGCATGATTCTCAAATGGATACATGTGGTATTTAGGTATATGTCTATCCTAAATACAATCAAATTATCCATTCATGAGGGTAATAAATAAAACACACGTCACTTAATTTCATAAATTACCCATAGGAATATCTAATTTTCACATGATATCATAACAAGGTCTCAACCTATACTTCCTCTCTCAATTCCATATAAGTTCCCAAGGTAATTACTAGCTAGGCAATTAATCCATAAAGCATAAATTATGATACCCAATTCACAAATGAATAACAAATATCCAAGATAGAGCATTCAATTCAAACTACATATTGGGTTCCATTGAAATCTTAGAAAATTAGTTCTAGTTCATGGTAACTACAAATAACATCATATTCAATTTATACATCATGTTGAAATACAAAATCAAAGGGAAAGTAGAGATGATAAAACCCAATTTGAAGATATTCATATGTTGTTTGCTTGGTGGATGATGATTTCTAACTTTCCCCCTTCCATGGTTTTGCAATCTTCATCTTTTAGCTCCATGGCCTTGCTTGATATAGCTTGATTTTAGCACTTTGGCCCTCTAATTTGATGTATTTGGTAGCTTCCTCTCTCTAGATTTGATGTTAGATGGTGTTAGAATGAGTTAGTATAGAGTTCTAGCCGCTCCCCCCTTTGTGTTATATCCGTTGGGTATGTGAAAAACCCTAGCTTAGATATCAAAAATTGGCCAAAAATCGCGAAATCCGAAGTGCATCCAGGGGGTTCTCGCCCCGGCGGCTCGCCTAGGCGAGGGAGCTCGCCCCCGGCGGGGAAATAGTGCATGAAAATTCTCGCCCCGGCGAGCTCACTTCTGCTGCCGAATCAGTTTCGACGTCTGTTGGTAAAATGGCCATAACTTCTTCGTCCGAACTCGGATTAAGGCGATTAAGTAGGCTATGGAAAGATAAGAAGTAGCTCTACAACTTCCATAACTGGAGCTCAACGAGATAATGGCCGAAAGCAAGGCTCAAAATGGGCCTGGAAGCAGCTGCTGTGTAAAATTCATGCAAAATCCGATGGTAAAATGACCATAACTCTCTCATACGAAATTCAAATTGGATGATTCCGGATGTTCTGGAACCAAAGCTAAGATAAAAACTCTACAAACGTTCGTTCTTTTGCGTTTTGAGAGATTCGGATTGGATCATGGGTGAAATTGAGAAACAAGCAGGCAGGAATTGCTAGATTCACGCCGAAAACGCATTGATATCAAGGGCCTTTATTTCAATACCTACAAAACAACGTTAAAAAACACATAAAAGCACACAAATACATATAAAAGTAATACAAGACTACATTACACAACAATAAGATGAAAACACATAAAACCAAACGAAATAGCTAAAGACTTACAGATTATTAAGGCTAAAAGTAACTCAATTTGTGTATATAAAACACACTCATCAAATACCCCCAAACTTAAAACCTTTGCTTGTCCCTCAAGCAAAACACACAAACTATAAAAATTAAACATTTCTAAATAAAAACTATCTTGAGCAATGAGTTAATAAGCTAACCAATGGTCTCAAAGCATAAACACAATAAAACTCAAGGAAACTTTCAAAGCGTTGCAAGTTTAGATTTACAATTAGCTAGTCATAGCTCGCTTTAGGTCCCTTCCGTGTGTGTGTGAGTATACCCAATGGCACTAAACCAATCAAGCTCGGATGAAGCTATGCAACCACATTACCTTATGAAATAATCAAAATAAACCCCGAAACAACATGTTTAACACATCACTCAATACAAAGGTATACAAATCACAATTTCCAAAAATATGAAATCAAAGGACTCTAGGTAAGTGCATTTTATGCTCCATCTTATCCTAAGTCCACTCTTGTGGGTGAGTGCGTTTTACGCTCCATCTCAACCCAACACAAGATTTGATATAAAAAACTTTCTTTCTTTTGTCATAATTATAAGAGAGTGCGTCTTACGCTCTATCTCCCCTAAGCATGTGTCCATGAGTGAGTGCGTTTTACGCTCCATCTCAACTCACCACATGACCATCAATTCAAACACAACAAATTTGGACACCTTGCTTCGAGTGATGTTTAAACGAGTTCTAGAGTTTATAGATATTTCCCATAAGCATTCGGTTATAAAAGCCTTCTCTAAGCATACAACTTGCTCAATACTCATGGGTAGGTGCAAAAGAGTGAAAGAACGCATAAGCAACACAATAACCAACAATAACAATTAAGCACAAAGACTAAGCAACATTTATCCATTTTCCATGAGTTAGAATCAATTCAAACAATTTCTTATCATAGACCATGAATTGTAGTTCAAATCAAATTAAAACAATGCTCAAGGGACACATCCTAAAAATAAATAAATATTTTTTTTTTTTTTGTTTTTTTTTTAAAAAAAAAAAACACACTAACAACACACAAATACTATATTAAAAACACAAATACTAAATACTAAAGCCTATACCCCCAAACTTAAACTTGACATTGTCCTCAATGTCTGAAATAGGGGGAAAAATAAAATAGAAGACTTCCCTGAGAACATGTCAAGCACTATTAATATCATCTTTCAAGTCCCCTAAGTATGGAGCGCACACCAATTTGCTTAGTATTCGGTACCTGAAAGCAATTGACTAAAGAAATTAAAATGCAATTAAACAAACTAAAAAGCAATTGAAAAAAAAAAAAAATCAAAATCAAAATAATAAAATTGGGTTGCCTCCCAAGAAGCGCTTGTTTTAAAGTCTTCGGCCTGACTAACTCCCTGCTTTTATCCAATTCCCCTTCGATAATTGAGGAACCCACCATCCTTTGATAGCCATGTGACAATTGAGGGTTTCTCCTCGGTAAGGGTCATTGAGTTAAAGTCACCTAGCTTACATTTTGTAGATACGTTCTCAATTTTGAATGCCAAAAAGCTAGGTGCTTCCTCCGTTGTGTCTGCGATAAGATTGAGGCATTGGGGCTTGTCAAGCACAACAGGCTCTTCTTTTATCTTCATTTCCTCGGTCCACCATGGTTCCACATTCATACTAGCTCTATCGTCACATAAAGCCTCGCCTAAGAAATGACTACCAAGTGGACACGGTTTTGCAAAACTGACTGGATTCTTGAACTTTAGTAGAGAAGGCACTTGAGGTATTAATACAATCGGCTCATCTTTGTTGGAACTCAAGGCTGGATCCTCGGCCTCATTTTCCCGCTCCCCATTTGTCTCCCCATTATCGACATCTTGTGGCTCATCCAGTTGCAGATTTGACACGGGCTCACCATAAGTCTCAGAATCCATGTCATTACACCAATTGTTTTGAGGACAGTTGCTTAAAGCTTTGAACATTTGATCAATCTGATTCTGAAGATTTTGAATTGATATTTCCTGACTTTTCAACATCTCCTCCTTCGAAGCCATGATCTTGGTCACAAGTTCCTCAAAGTTTGACATCTTCTCTTCTTGAATAGGAGGTGGACATGAGAATTCCGGTGCAAAAGCTGGACTTGGAGCATAACATTGATCATCATAATTGTAGCTCCATGTAGAATCCGGGTGATACCCCCAATCTTGGTGATAATCGGGATAAGCATAGTTATTGAGGTAATCACCACCGTAATGTACCGGCCCAAAACTAATGGTGCATTGATGACTCGGGTGATTGTCAGCACAATAATCACAAGTAACTGTTATACCTTGGGTGCTCTCTACTACTAAAGCATCCAACTTCCTCGATAGTGTTTCAAATTGTGCTGACAATGCAGAGAGTGCATTGAGTCCATCAATCCCAGTTTCCATTGGTTGAGTCATACTCGTGTATGGCCATTGATAAGCAAATTCATCCATGGTGTACCTTGCAAAGAAGATAGCATTAAAACAGAAAATAAATGATAAAATAAACTAAAAGCAAATTTATATACAAGTTTAAATTAAGATCAATTTGATTATGACTAATATTGGAAAAATACTAGAAAACTAATTCCCCGGCAACGGCGCCAAAAACTTGTTGTCCGATTTGTATATGAACAATTTACGCGCAAGTATACGCGGTCAACAAGTAATAAAGTGTAAGTAAAGTATCGATCCCACGAGGAATTATTACTAGTGTTTTCCAAGTACTAACCTTTTATCATCTCAATCTTATTCAAACAAATGATAGTTGTTTTTGTTGTTTTGTATTAATGAAGATAAGAAATAATTAAACAACTATGGAAAGCATTAAGATAATGAAATCAAATATTAACAAGTCTAAGATTGCAATTTCCCCCAACACTTCACTTGAATATCCTAACTCTCTCTTTTCAACTAATTAAATCACAAGGATTGTTATCCGAGAATTTACAAGTATATACAAGCCTCTCTCGATGGTCAAATACGTATTTCCCAATGCGGTGTATAAATATCTCTATTCTACACACTAGCAAGAATCCAATATCAAGAATAATCAACAAGACACGTGTCACCAAATCTCATTAATCACCCCTATCAATATATCAACTTTCGCAATAGAAATCATTAAGCATGATTCTCAAATGGATACATGTGGTATTTAGGTATATGTCTATCCTAAATACAATCAAATTATCCATTCATGAGGGTAATAAATAAAAACACACGTCACTTAATTTCATAAATTACCCATAGGGAATATCTAATTTTCCACATGATATCATAACAAGGTCTCAACCTATACTTCCTCTCTCAATTCCATATAAGTTCCCAAGGTAATTACTAGCTAGGCAATTAATCCATAAAGCATTAAATTATGATACCCAATTCACAAATGAATAACAAATATCCAAGATTAGAGCATTCAATTCAAACTACATATTGGGTTCCATTGAAATCTTAGAAAATTAGTTCTAGTTCATGGTAACTACAAATAACATCATATTCAATTTATACATCATGTTGAAATACAAAATCAAAGGGAAAGTAGAGATGATAAAACCCAATTTGAAGATATTCATATGTTGTTTGCTTGGTGGATGATGATTTCTAACTTTCCCCCTTCCATGGTTTTGCAATCTTCATCTTTTAGCTCCATGGCCTTGCTTGATATAGCTTGATTTTAGCACTTTGGCCCTCTAATTTGATTGTATTTGGTAGCTTCCTCTCTCTAGATTTGATGTTAGATGGTGTTAGAATGAGTTAGTATAGAGTTCTACTAGCCGCCCCCTTTGTGTTATATCCGTTGGGTATGTGAAAACCCTAGCTTAGATATCAAAAATTGGCCAAAAATCGCGAAATCCGAAGTGCATCCAGGGGGTTCTCGCCCCGGCGGCTCGCCTAGGCGAGGAGCTCGCCCCGGCGGGGAAATAGTGCATGAAATTCTCGCCCCGGCGAGCTCACTTCTGCTGCCCGAATCAGTTTCGACGTCTGTTGGTAAAATGGCCATAACTTCTTCGTCCGAACTCGGATTAAGGCGATTAAGTAGGCTATGGAAAGATAAGAAGTAGCTCTACAACTTCCATAACTGGAGCTCAACGAGATAATGGCCGAAGCAAGGCTCAAAATGGCCTGGAAGCAGCTGCTGTGTAAAATTCATGCAAAATCCGATGGTAAAATGACCATAACTCTCTCATACGAAATTCAAATTGGATGATTCCGGATGTTCTGGAAAGCTAAGATAAAACTCTACAACGTTCGTTCTTTGCGTTTTGAGAGATTCGGATTGGATCATGGGTGAAATTGAGAAACAAGCAGCAGGAATGCTAGATTCACGCCGAAAACGCATTGATATCAAGGGCCTTTATTTCAATACCTACAAAACAACGTAAAAACACATAAAAGCACACAAATACATATAAAAGTAATACAAGACTACATTACACAACAATAAGATGAAAACACATAAAACCAAACGAAATAGCTAAAGACTTACAGATTATTAAGGCTAAAAGTACTCAATTTGTGTATATAAAACACACTCATCAGTTACTCAAAAAGTTGTGGATAATTCCTCCTCATCTTTTCTTCCAGCTCCCACATAGCTTCTTCAACTGCGTGGTTCTTCAAAAGTACTTTGACCGAATGAATGATTTTATTCCTTAACGTTTGTTCCTTCCTATCGAGTATCTGGACTGGAATTTCCTCATACGATAAATCTTTCTCTACTTAAATTGGTTCATAGGATATGACGTGCTTATAGTCAGGTTTATAAGGCCGCACCACTTAAACATGAAACACGTTTTGAATGTGCTCAAGGTCAGGAGGTAAAGCTACCTCGTACGCCACTTCCCCAACTTGTTTTAGAATCTCAAAAGGTCCTATGAACCTAGGGCTCAATTTTCCCTTCTTCCCAAAACGGATCGTCCCCTTCCAGGGAGACACCTTCAGCAACATAAGATTGCCCACCTCAAAGTCCTTCTTCCGACGATGCAGGTTAGCGTATTTCTTCTGTCGATCCTGGGCTGCTACCAGGCGGTTACTAATCAATTTGACCATATCTGTTGTCTGCTGTACCATCTCGGGGCCCAGCAGTCTTTGCTCTCCCACTTCGTCCCAACATAAGGGTGTTCGACACTTCTTCCCATATAACACTTCGTACGTGGCATGCCGATACTAGCGTGATAACTGTTGTAGTAAGCGAACTTTACTAACGGTAAGTGATCATCCTAGCTGCCCTTCAAATCCATCACTACCGCTCTGAGCATGTCCTCCAAGGTCTGAATTGCTCGTTCGCTCTGGCCATCAGTTTGAGGGTGATACACAGTACTCAACCACAACTGTGTCCCCATCCTTTCCTACAAACTCTTCTAGAAATTTGATGTGAAGCGCGGATCCCTATCCGATAGAATAGATACCAGCACCCCATGTCGCGACATAATCTCTTTCACATAAAGCTTTGTAACTGCTCCAAATTGTACCTGATCTTGATCGGTAGAAAATGAGCAGATTTAGTCAAACGATCCACGATCACCCAGATCGTGTCCAAACCCTTTTGAGTTGGCGGAAGCCCTACCACAAAATCTATCGTGATGTGCTCCCACTTCCACTCTAGAATCTCCAATGGTTGTAGCAGTCCACTTGGTCGCTGGTATTCTGCTTTAACCCGTTGACATGTCAAATATCGGCTAACGCATTCAGCTACCTCTCTCTTCATGTTCGGCCACCAGAAATGCTGCTGCAAGTCTTGATACATTTTAGTACTCTCGGGGTGAACAAAATACCTTGTACTGTGAGCCCCTTGAAGAATCTCCTCCCTCAATTTAGGCACCATCGGTATCCAAATTCTCCCTTTAAATCTTAGTAGCCCCGTGCTATCAACCTTGTACTTCAACTCTTCACCTTCGGAAATTCGCTTCCTTATACCATCACATTCCTCATCTTTCTCCTGAGCCTCCTTTATTTTATCTAATAAGGCCGGGCTCGCTGCTACTGCAAATAATTTTTCATCTGACTCCATCGGACATCTCACCTCCAACTCTAGTTGTTTAAATTCTTTAACTAACTCCCCCTAGGTTGTCAACATCAGCTACTTCTCGCTGCTTTTTTTGCTCAAGGCATCAGCCACAACATTTGCTTTGCCCGGATGGTAAAGAATCTCACAATCATAATCCTTGATTAATTCCAACTATCGGCGCTGCCTCATGTTCAGCTCCTTTTGAGTGAAGATATACTTCAGGCTTTTGTGATCTGTGTATATCTTGAAAGTAGTATGCACACAAGCCAATCATATTTGATATGATGTAGCATATACTTTGTAGTCTTATTCAGTTATAAAAGGCATTTTACATTATCTACATGGTGCTGTTATATTAAATGTGATAAACCCATAGTTTTGAGCAATGCTTTTAGAATCATGATGGTGATCATGCTAATGAGATCTAAATTCTAGGTAGCTCACAAACTAAAAGCGTTCCTAATCGTTGGATTACTAAATAGGGGATTAGTGAATCCGGATAGATTAGTACATACGTTGCTTGCTCTTAAGAAGAGGATGATTGATCTCATAATCATTTGTGTGGAGACACTAAAACAAGTATGTAGGTGCTTATTGGAGAATAAGTTCACTGAACGTAGCTCGCTAAGGAATACCTAATGGAGTTTTACTCGCCTGTCAATAGGAATTCCTCTAGTGATAGTAGTACAAGTGATCCTTGGACTTGAGATCATCATAGTATCTTGTGTATGATGAGTTATACTTTGACATGTCCCTTAAGACCTTTAGGGTATAACAAAGGGTATGATTGGGTATAATGAGTTGTACATGGAGATAGGTGAATGATCAACAAAGAATCTACCACGTCTAGTAAAAGATGTGAATGTCCTATGTGATTTGATAAATGACAACTCAGTAGTCCTTGGCCAAGGCAGAATGAATTTAGAAAGGAGTTTCTAATTTGCATTAATTAGAGCTGTGCATTTGAGAATCGAAATGCATATAATTAAATAAAATAAGACTTGACAGTAATTCCATGTCTTATATTTAATTGGGACATTGTACGGTAAAAGGATTGAATTGTACGGTAACTATTCACTGAAAGGTTCTTTTGTGATTAATGTTGAAATCTATATTATCTGGAAAGTCGTTGATCGCTAAGGGGGCTTACCCTTATTGTAGAATAAATATTATTTATTTAAATGAGTTTAATAGTTTAATTTATTTATTTAAATAAGATTAGAATTGTTCTAATTAATTTATTCACAACCGGTTTAATATGGAGAACCTAAAGGGTCACACCGCAAAAGGAAAATATTTATTTAAGAAGTAAATGGCATAATTGTAATAATAAGTTAAGTATATTTAATTTAATCTATAGAGATAGAATAAATTAAATACTTTAATATTTATTATTTAATATTTTGGAAATATTAAATATAAATTAATAAGAGGAGTCTTATTATTATTATTACTATTACTATTATTTAATTCCTAATAGGGATTGGGAATTAATTAATAGAAGTACTCTTTCATGGATTCCTAATTAGATTAAGAGGTTGATTTAATTAAAGAAGTTTAATTAGAATAGAAACCCTAATCCTAAATAGTTTAGGGAAGAGTTTTTCCTATATCTATAAATAAGAGAAGTCTTATCATAGATTAGGGTTACACACTCTTGCATAAGAATTATGGAGAGTACTTACAATTTTTATAGAGATCAAAACTAGGGTTTTGCCAACACCCATCTTCTTGAACAAGTATTATTCCTTGGTCGATCACCTCTAGAGGCCAAACACTTGGGTGGCTAACGTTAATCAAAGGAAGGAATTTAATCGGTGGAATTCAAGGAGAACACGAAGGAATTGGAGTTGAACTTGTACCCGAGGAAGCACGGTTCTACGAGGGTATAATTTCTTAATCTCTATCTCTTTCGTTTAATTAATAATTGTGCATAAAGAAAAATCATGGTGATGGTTTGTATAAAATTTTAAAATCTGATTTTATCGCGCTTCCGCTTTATTTATGTAATTTGATTGCATGTTCGCGTTATACAAACCTAACATATCTCACACTTTTCTCCATACAAATAATGCCTCCATATCTTCAAGGAAAAAACCATTGCTGCTAACTCCAGGTCATGAGTCGGATATCCCTTTTCATAGTCCTTCAGCTGTTGTGATGCATACGCAATGACCTTGTCGTGCTGCATCAATACACAACCAAGGCCTTTGTGTGACGCGTCACTATAAATCGCAAATCCTCCAGTATTGTCCGGTAAGGTCAATACAGGTGCTTCACTAAGCCTCTTCTTCAGTTCCATGAAACTCTCCTCACATTGATCCGTCCAATTGAACTTAACCGTCTTTCTGGTCAGATTAGTTAATGGCGATGCTATCTTTGAAAAATCTTGAATGAATCTCCGATAGTATCCCACTAATCCTAAGAAACTTCTGATCTCCGTTGGCGTCTTCGGCAGCTCCTAGTTGATAACTGCCTCCACCTTTGCTGGATCCATCGAAACACCCTCCTTGTCAATGATATGCCCAGAAATTGCACTTTCTGTAACCAAAATTCACACTTTGAGGACTTCGCATATAGCTTCTCCTTTCTCAAAGTTCCCAAAACTATTCTCAGATGTTCAGCGTGTTCCTTCTCTGACTTTGAGTACACCAGAATGTCATTAATGAACACGACAATACATTTATCTAAGTATTGCTTGAACACTCTGTTCATCATGTCCATAAATGCCGTTGGCGCATTCGTTAATCCAAACGACATCACCAGAAACTCATAATGCCCATATCGAGTCCAGAATGCTGTCTTTGGGATATCCTCCTTCCTCACCTTCAACTGGTGGTAGCTAGTCCTCAAATCGATTTTTGAAAAGTATTTCGCTCCTTTCAATTGATTAAAGAGATCGTCAATCCTGGGTAACAGATACTTGCTCTTAACGGTAACTTTGTTCAACTCGCGATAGTCGATACAAAGCCTTAACGATCCATCTTTCTTCTTCACGACCAGAACTGGCGCTCCCCAAGGAGACACGCTGGGTCGGATGTAACCCTTATCTAACAGTTCATGCAGTTGAACCATCAGTTCCTTCATCTCCACCGGAGCCATTCAGTATGGTGCTTTGGATATCGGCGCGGTTCCCGGTACCAAATCGAACACAAATTCTACTTCTCTATCCGACGACAAGCCCAGTAATTCTTTTGGAAAAACATCGGGGAATTCCCTTACCACAGGTATCTGGCCCAGGTTGCCCCCTAATCTTTGAGTATCAACCACATGAGCCAGGTAACCCATATAACCTTTTCTTAGCAATCTCTTTGCTTGCATCATCGTTAAACAACAAGATAGTCTCGACGATTTATTACCATAAAATATGACCTTTGACTTATCTGAAGTCTTCAGGCATATGCACTTTTTCTGATAGTCAATCACAGCTCCGTAATTCGATAACCAATCCATCCCAAGAATCACATCGAATTCTCCTAATCGAATCGACATCAAATTCACGTAAAGCTTAACACCTCTCAAATCGACACAACACTTCCTATGAACGTAGTCTATGGGAATAATCGCTTCGTTGGCTACTTATACATTTACAAGATTTTCTAGTTTTTCTCGAGGTAAGCCTAATCGTTTAGCAAATTCTTCCAAAACAAAAGAACAGATAGCACCTGATAAGCAGATTTTATATGTACTTATTGGATACTAACTTACTATAATTGTTGCTTAATCTCAGTTATTTTAGTTGCTTTTCATGCATTTCTTCTCTTCTTGTAGATTTCATGTTCGGGAACTCACTCGGTGGCGTTCTGGTTAAAAAGGAGGGCATATTGGCATGGCATACATGGAGCATGGTGGATGGGAGCAAAAGAGCTAAGGCATGTGGAAAGGGAAGCAAAAGTGAGCAATGATCGGCATGGTAAAGCAAGGAAAAATAATTCGGGCATCGTTTGGAGTTGTAAATTACACAGCAGTCACTCCAGCTCAATTTCGACCTTCATCCGGACCTTATCTCTTAAACCTCAAAGAATGAAAGTTGTAGAGCTCGTCGTGATCTTCGATTTGACGGGTGGCAGGCCCCGTAACTCCTCCTGGATCAAACGTTATGGCCGATCTACCAGAAGACATCGCAGCAGAAAACTTGAGCGCCCCCGGCTCTGAAACGTTCATAATTGAGCGCCTCCGGCGCTGAAACGTGACATGGAGTCCGAGGACGCGTAATTAGGATGTTTGTTTAGATATGATATTATATTAGGACTATAAATACATGTTATTAGTGAGATATTAGAGGGATAGATAGACTTTATCATCTACATTGGAATAAAAAAAACCCTAGATTAGATTAGGTGGAAGGATTGAAGCAATTGAAGATTCAAAGAAGATTCAAGGAGAAGCAAGAGAGAAAACTCAGATTTGCTATTCTAAAGTCCTATTTCTCTTTACTTCTATTTGTATCTTTCTTTGTATAGTCATTTGTGGATTATGGAGTTCACTTCAATCATGAATTAAACTCCATTGTGGGATTGCAACGAATCTTATTGTGTAGTTTACTTTAATATGCTTCCTTGTTAGTCTTAGTAGCTATTCTTGAATTATCTATTGTGGTTTGTACTCAAATGCTTAGTTGATTGGCCATCAATTACCGTGGTAACCTATATGAAATCGAGAGTCGGATTATAGGTGTAGATCTAATCATGATAGCATGTGTTCGTGAATTCTACATGGCAATAGAATTCATGATTCGTGCCGAGGGTAGAAATATACCAAAGCACCACATGTAGTCTATTGAGAACTTGAACTTCAACCCTCTTTGATTATAATTCACATAGAAATATAGTGCATTAGTCAATTAGGGTGTTCACATTCATTCTATCTTTTGTGGATTTAGTGTGATATGTGTATGGTACGTCGAGAGATGGCTATATTTCACATTTATGTTCTCGACTAATAATCTAGTTTAATTAATTTGACTCAACAAGAAGTGTATTGATTTAAATGAAACAATAGGTGAAATTGTAATCTCAAGTTTTCATTATCTAGTCTCATTCTAGGGATAGTTAGAATTAGTTTAATTTCATAGTTTAATTAAAATATCTAAAAATCATTCGTTTAAATAAGATTAAGTTGATTATAGATTAGTACTTGGTAAACTTTATTACTAATTCCTCGTGGGATCGACAACTTTACTTTCATTATATTACTTGTTGACCGTGTATACTTGCACGCATATATTTGAATCGGTTTTTAAAAACGACCAACAAGTTTTTGGCGCCGTTGCCGGGGACTTAGTTTAATAATTTTTGCCAACATTAATTTCAATCAAATTAGTCTAAATTTAAACATTTTTTTTATTTTAGTTTTATTTTAATTCTCTTCCTATATTTTTCTCTTTTCAGGTACCATGGATGACTTCAATTATCAATGGCCATACATGAATATGACTCAACCAAGGGAAATAGGAATTGATGGACTCAATCCACTTTCTACATTGTCAGCACAATTTGAAACATTAGTTTGTGATTATTGTGCTTTCAACCATCCGAGTCATCAATGCACCATCAGTTTTAGACCGGGACAGTATGGTGATGACTACCCCAACGACTATGCTTATCACAATTATCATCAAGATTGGGGATATCACCTAGATTCTTCATGGAGCTATAATCAACAAGATCAATACTATGCTCCATACCCAACATATGCACCGGAATTCACACATCCATCTCCAATGTCGCAGGAAAAAAATTCAACGTCAAAGGAATTCATGTCTAAGCTCATAAGAAACCAAGAGGATATGATGAGGAGTCAGGAAACATCGAGCCAAAATTTTCAAAATCAGATGGAACGACTCCTCAATACCTCAACTAATGGTCCTCAATACATGGATTCCGAAACTGCAACTGAAAGTTCAAGAGTGGAGGAGTTGTGGTTCAAGTTTATAGCGTCAAATGAGGAGAGATTGATTGAGCAAGGGAGGTCAATTCAAAATCTTCAGAATCAGATGGATAAAATGTTCGAAGCCTTGAACAACTGTCCTCCAAACAATTGGTGCTATGACATGGATTCTGAGGCTGATGGTGAGCCCGAGCCAATTCTGCAACTGGATAAGCCACAAAATTACGAAAAAGGGGAAACAAGTGGGGTTAAGGATAATGAGGTCAACAAGGATCCAATTATGATGTACATCGAAAATGAGCCAACCTTGTTAGTACCACAAGTTCTTTCTCCACCAAAGTTCAAGGATCCAGTCAGATTTACAAAACCCTGCCCGCTTGGTAGTCATGTCATCGGCGAAGCTCTTTATGACATAAGAGCTAGAGAAATTGCAGAGCCAAGGTGGGCCGAGGAAGAGAAGGTAGAAGAAGAGCCCATTGTGTTTGCCAAGCCTCAATGCCCCATTTTTAACACAATCACAATGGAAGAATCACCTAACTTCTTGATATTCTCAAGTATCCTATCTACAAAGAGCAAGCTAGGTGACTTTGATGCGCTAGCCATCAAAATGGAGAACCTCCCAAAGGACAATTTATTACTGATGGATGGAGGGTTCCTCAATTATCGTATGGGAATTGGATAGTGTTGTGAAGAAGAAGTCCGGCTGAGGGACTATAAAATAAGCGCTCGATGGGAGGCACCTCATCCAATCTTTCTCCCTCCTTGTTTAATTCTTATTTGCATATCCAATCTCTTCCTCTTCTATGTTTAATTCTTCGTACTTTTACTATTAGTATTTAATTAGGATTTTTGAGTTTAAAGTTTTAATAAGTTTTCTTTCGTACTCATGTTCAGGCTCAAATCAATTGCTATGAGGATGAATGGTCAGAATAGATGTCAAAAGCTGCAGTTATCAGGGTACAGGGCAGTGCAGCTGCGTCCAATTTGTAAAGGAAAGCTGCGCAACTGCGCCCTATCTCACCCACAAAATTCCATCTCTGCTCCATCCCTAACCCTTCTGCATCCACCATCAGACGCACCTCCAGAGCAAAATGAAGCAGGAGGCGATGATGATGCCACCTAGGGGAGTTTCCTTTCCCTTTATCTCCAATGAGGACATTGTAGTTTATAAGTTTGGGGGTAGTATATTGGGTTCATTTTAGTTTGCATTTTTCATATTAGTGCATTATTTGATAGTTAGTTGCATTTTCCATAGTAGTTTAATTGCATGCATTGTAGTTTAGTTGCATCTTAGTTTAAATTCTTATCATTGTAGTTTGCTCCTTATTTTGTAAATACTTGTTTTCATTATTGCATTTAGTTAAGTCATATTGCATGAATCCAAGTTGTCAGTTGATTTAAAATTCATTTGGCCTATGAAGAGATTTGAATTGCATGATTTTTGAACAGTTTTGATGACTAAGGCATAGTTATAATGTTATATCATGTTATAAATCTTTATCTGTCTGCAACTGATGTAACTGGATAGCACTCCAGAGTAACCATTATGATTTGCTCGGTATAAATGGTCGCATAATTGTCTTCTAGTGGGAAATTTGTGTTTTAATGAAAGAGATTTAGTAGACAGTTGGTAATGACTAGGATTGCACAACAGCTTAAGTTTGGGGGAATACAGGGAGTATACATGCTATATATATATAAAAAAAAGGAAAGAAAATCAGAAAAAGAAAAGAAAATATGTTGAATAAACACTTTGGCTAGTTTAGTTCTGTGGCCTTTGATACTCGAGTCAGTACGCCCTAGGGGATGTTTCTACACCCAGCGCCCTAAAGCCATCTGGTTTGGGAGTCGTTGGTTGAAAGCTCGCTACATGGGTATCACTGAAAAGCCTAAGAGGACTAGACATTGCACAGTCAGGTGTAAACACGGGAAAGTGCGAATATCGCCCTCGTGAGTGAATAAAAGCATAATAAACCCCTTGTTGACTCTTAGCTTAGTTGATGTGTAGTTTTGGTCGGAGCCTAACTTGTTAGTTGCCTTTCTTGAGTTAAAAATGTATTTTTTTCCATCAAAGAAGCATATTATGTGAAGTATTTGTTCTGTAGCAAGTTTAATGGTTGCTAAGCACACAACACACTACAACAGTGATGACAGGTTTTGATTTACAGAGTGATATACTTTATTGCCTTGTTCTTGGTTGGATATTCTATTTGTGTTTTGAGGTTTCTCTGAGGCATCTCATTTGGATTTCTTACCAACTTATATTTGGATTCGTAGACATGTTAGATTAGATTGCATATTGCATAGCTATTGTATTGTATTTGTGTTTTGTTGCTTGGGGGCAAGCAACAGTTTAAGTTTGGGGGTATTTGATAAGTAGATTTTATATGTACTTATTGGATACTAACTTACTATAATTGTTGCTTAATCTCAGTTGTTTTAGTTGCTTTTCATGCATTTCTTCTCTTCTTGTAGATTTCATGTTCGGGAACTCACTCGGTGGTGTTCTGGTTAAAAAGGAGGGCATATTGGCATGGCATACATGGAGCATGGTGGATGGGAGCAAAAGAGCTAAGGCATGTGGAAAGGGAAGCAAAAGTGAGCAATGATCGGCATGGTAAAGCAAGGAAAAATAATTCGGGCATCGTTTGGAGTTGTAAATTACACAGCAGTCACTCCAGCTCAATTTCGACCTTCATCCGGACCTTATCTCTTAAACCTCAAAGAATGAAAGTTGTAGAGCTCGTCGTGATCTTCGATTTGACGGGTGGCAGGCCCCGTAACTCCTCCCGGATCAAAAGTTATGGCCGATCTACCAGAAGACATCGCAGCTGAAAACTTGAGCGCCCCCGGCTCTGAAACGTTCATAATTGAGCGCCTCCGGCGCTGAAACGTGACATGGAGTCCGAGGACGCGTAATTAGGATGTTTGTTTAGATATGATATTATATTAGGACTATAAATACATGTTATTAGTGAGATATTAGAGGGATAGATAGACTTTATCATCTACATTGGAATAAAAAAAAACCCTAGATTAGATTAGGTGGAAGGATTGAAGCAATTGAATATTCAAAGAAGATTCAAGGAGAAGCAAGGGAGAAAACTCAGATTTGCTATTCTAAAGCCCTATTTCTCTTTACTTCTATTTGTATCTTTCTTTGTATAATCATTTGTGGATTATGGATTTCACTTCAATCATGAATTAAACTCCATTGTGGGATTACAATGAATCTTATTGTGTAGTTTACTTTAATATGCTTCCTTGTTAGTCTTAGTAGCTATTCTTGGATTGTCTATTGTGGTTTGTATTCAAATGCTTAGTTGATTGGCCATCAATTACCGTGGTAACCTATATGAAATCGAGAGACGAATTATAGGTGTAGATCTAATCATGATAGCATGTGTTCGTGAATTCTACATGGCAATAGAATTCATGATTCGTGCCGAGGGTAGAAATATACCAAAGCACCACATGTAGTCTATTGAGAACTTGAACTTCAACCCTCTTTGATTATAATTCACATAGAAATATAGTGCATTAGTCAATTAGGGTGTTCACATTCATTCTATCTTTTGTGGATTTAGTGTGATATGTGTATGGTACGTCGAGAGATGGCTATATTTCACATTTATGTTCTCGACTAACAATCTAGTTAATTAATTTGGACTCAACAATAAGTGTATTGATTTAAATGAAACAATAGGTGAAATTGTAATCTCAAGTTTTCATTATCTAGTCTCATTCTAGGGATAGTTAGAATTAGTTTAATTTCATAGTTTAATTAAAATATCTAAAAATCATTCGTTTAAATAAGATTAAGTTGATTATAGATTAGTACTTGGTAAACTTTATTACTAATTCCTCGTGGGATCGACAACTTTACTTTCATTATATTACTTGTTGACCGTGTATACTTGCACGCATATATTGATCGGTAAAACGACCAACAACACCCGAATCGAATAGCACATAGGCATTGATAGTATTGATCGAGATAATACTTGACACCACATCCTTCGCCTCCACCGCATCCTGTACGGTCATATTGAATGTGTGCGCCGTTGGTCGATTTGCTTGATTCGTGGGTCCCCCAATGGTCAGTCTGTTGTTGTTTTGGTTGTTGTTGTTGTTCCAGTTACCACTGGCCGCATCACTTTTTCTCTTCGGACAATCCTGAATCTGATGATCTGATGCTCCACATGAGAAGTATCCATCCTTCCTCCCTTTGGGGCATTGAGGAGCAATGTGCCCCATTTGCCCACAGTTATAGCAAATACCTTTCCCCTTCATGCATTCACCTGAGTGACTTCTTCCACAGTTGTTACACTTATTCCCTTTCTTAGCCTCCTCTCCAGCCTTGTTGCTTCCAGCGGTTTGGCTATCACTCCATTTCCTTTTGTTCTGATTACTACCTCCATTACTTCCCCCTTGCTACCATCATGACTCTTTTTCTTATCTTGGTTGAACTTGGCTAGTGCCTTACTTCCTCCTTCAGTGATGATCGCCCTTTCTAACAGGGTTAAAAACATGCTACTCTGCAGCACTGCAACTCTGCTATAGATCCATGGTTTTAATCCCTGCTCAAACTTCTTTGCCTTCCTGGCCTCTGTGTCTACTTGGTGAAGGACAAATCTGGCCAACTCGTTGAACTTTGCCGCGTACTCGGCGACCGACATGTTCCCTTACTTGAGTTCTAGGAATTTCACCTCTATATTCACTTGCACACTATCCGGAAAATGTTCTCAAAGAATAATGCTTTGAAGCGTTCCCATGAAATCACTCGGCCACCAAACGTTCGCCTCGCCCTTTAGCATGAACGTGGCAAAACCCATCTTTTGTTCCTTGGCCACACGGGCGACCTCGAACACTTTCTCCATCTCTTCTACCCATGACTGGGCTACGATCGGATCTAAGGCTCCCCGGAACTCCGGAGGTCCTACCAACTTAAAATCCATGAAACTTGCCAAGTGACGGTTTGGCTGCTCAATTATCGGTGGGGGTCTATTTTGCATTGCCTCTGCCAACATATCGGCAAAAGCTCTCATCGAGTCTAGTTGGCCTTGAGTGTTATTAACTGACTCCTCGACCCTTTGGTTTCGTGGCTATCTCCTTAGCGGCATGATCTGCCACAACCAGAACTCACGTTATCAATTCATGTTTAAATTCTCATGCAACACTTCTTTAGCGTTAGCAAAAGAAACTATATTATCTATCAAACACATTAGATTTAAAAGAGCAACTACATTTATATTCATATACCACTGCTTTAGTACAACAAGATCTAACATGTGGCATACTTCTATAAATGCTCACGGTATAACCTATCAACTACTATCTATCCCCCCAAATGAACAAAAGTGGGGATGTACTACACCCTGCCCCTCTGATTAGTTATAACAGTTGGGGTTTCAATACTATCCCATGCTTACATCAAAGCATAGGGATTTACATTATGTCCCTATCATGAACAAAAGTGGGACCTATTACATCTACTTATCACTTTAAAACATATTGGTGTGGGCTGCACCTGCATGACCCATCTGCACATAACTATCTGCCAACCGACACCGAACCGAACGGCTAGGCTGACCCTCCTCGGCGGGGTGCCTCTGATCTCTGCCCCTCAGACTCCCAACAACTAGGTCCAATGCAACGCCTAGTGACTCAATTCGGATTGCCCTAGCCTGAACTTCGCCCTCGAGCTGATCTACCCTTCTAGCAGACCGAACCCATACTTCATCTACACGAATCTTGTCTGCTATCTCCCAATTGAATTCGGCCTTCATGGCCTCATATTCCACCTTCAATCTTGCCAAATCTAATTATGTTTACTCCTTTGCTTCCCTCAGTTCAGTATTCCTAGCCACTAACTGATGAAGTAGTGGCCCTACCTGTTGGGCCGAAATCACAAAACCCTCTAATTGTTCTTTCAGCACCCTCACCTCATCCTCTAGCTGGTAGGCTATCTCCTTATATTGGTTCTCCAGACTTTGATGAGTCACATTTTGTTCTTCTAGGTCTCGGAATCTCTTTTCCAGTTCCAAATTCCTATCAGCTAGCTGATCAAATTGATAAGTCTCTGTTGGCACCTTTTCGGATTCATCTGCATTGTGGTCCTCCTCGGATTCACCCTCAACATCTTGATTACCCGATCTCATCACCCTGCCCCTAACGGGTTCCTCTGATCCGGCTAGATAGTCCTCATCCTCCTCAGGTTTGGACTCTACCGGTGCATCTGGCTTCACTGCCCCATCTCTTATCAACTACTCGGTGTCCACAGATATATCTGTGAACTCCTCCTCCATAACCATCTGACTTGGCTCTCCCATCCCAACTATCCTACAATGCACCAAAAGACCACATCAGTACAACAATAAAATAAATTCAT
This sequence comes from Aralia elata, assembly GCA_034770075.1. Lineage (NCBI taxonomy): Eukaryota > Viridiplantae > Streptophyta > Magnoliopsida > Apiales > Araliaceae > Aralia > Aralia elata. Next base: position 39,950,763 of record CM068386.1, on the reverse strand, counting down.
TGATGAAATGAAATGATATTTTATCATGTACAACTCGACTCTATGAATTTCCATAAATCCATTGCCAAACACATACGATTCAAACGAATCTCCTCAATCCATGTCCTAGCGTGCTCAGTACGAGTTTAATACTAAGGTTATAACCTAGGTTTCGCATCCTAACATTTATAACCTACGGCTTTGATACTAACCTATGACACCCCCAAATTCAAGTACCAATATCTCGAATTTGGTGCTCACGATAACCAACATCTACTTACCTCCAATCAACATATGCCAACTAAATACAAAAAAATAATCATACATTAACAATTTCAGAAGGTTTACAAAAGGGTCCCAAGGTCTATAACCTTAATTAAACATCAAGAAGCTACAAACATAACTATCTTAATTTGCATTACATAATCTGAAGTCTAAACAATACGTTAAAACAGATGGCGTGCGTATCCGAAGCCTAGAACTTCATCTTCTCCTTGCCCTTATCTCTGCTCAAGCATTCGAGCTTAACTGTAATATTTTCATGATATAGCAAGGGTGAGCAACGAGTTTTCTCAACAAGTTTAATACGAATAAGAGTTATATCATGAATCAATATGAATAATAACAACATAAATCAACAATAACAAGAATTGATGAAACAACTGACGATATAATTAAAGTTCAACGAATGGCTAAAGATTGATTGTTTACTATTGAGAGTTAAAATAGACTATGAACACACACATGAGGCATCAGTCACATTAACTGACCCCCTTAGGTTACAAACACTAGAATGTGTACGCGAGGGGATCAACCTCCTGTACCTATGAATATGTATACCATTTAATTCTGCTCTGTATCGTCTTTCAGGTACTTAAGTTACTCCCCATCATGGGGTTGTTCATCTCAGTCTAAGAATCCATTCCAACATTAGGCTTGGATAGCTTTTAGTTTACAAGTCATGCATATGTCCAGCCTGTAGTACCCCGAATATTTATGAGGCTTATAAATACGATCGTATATAGTTAGAGGTTAATTTAGTGACCTAAAACTAGGTATCGAAAAGTTTAAAACCTTAAGCTCTAAAGAGATTCGAATTTTGTAACATATGTGCTTAATAAAGATCGAAATGATATTTTGAACCAGGTGTTTTGTGATTTTATAGTGTAAACGATGAATTAGGTCAAATAAAAAAATTTTTGTCAAGCTGTTAAGTCGTGCTTACATTGACAAAATGATTTGTCGTGCTTTCCATGATATTTTTGAGAAGCATCCCGACAAATTATTTTTTACAAGTTGTTGTGTCGTACTTGGGAATGACAAAGTGATTGGTCGAGCTTACGGTGACAAGATATTTTCATTGAGGAGCTTAGAAGATAAGTTCAATTGCAAGCTGCATTGTCAAGCTTGGAAGATATTTTCATTGAGGACCTTAGAAGATAAGTTCAATTGCAAGCTGCATTGTCAAGCTTGGAAGATATTTTCACTGAAGAGCTTAGAAGATAAGTTCAATTGCAAGCTGCATTGTCGAGCTTGAAAGATATTTTCATTGAGGGCTTAGAAGAATATTCTAAGAATATGTTAGGGTGCAAAGTGTAATAAGTCGAGCCCTTAACGTGCAATTAGAGAAACTATGTTTTCCTATAAATAGCAAGCTAAGTTCATTCATTCCTTACCATGTTCAAGAGCAGTTCAAGAGCAAAAACACTCTATATTTATATTTTGAGAGATATTGTGAGATAAAAATTACTTTCGAAGCATCGAAGCGCTACACGATTGGAAGTAAAGCTAGCAACTACAAGAGGATTTACGACGAACGTTTAGGCCGTTATATTTATCTTTAGAAGATATATGAGGCAAGTCTTCTATTCCTTTAAACTATGTGCAAGTATTCTAACTCTTATGTGTTATTTTATAAGTTATATATATGTGGTTTATATGCTTTGTGTGGCAATGTGATATAAACTGTTGAATGAAAAGTTATTTGTAATATCAAATTGATATATGTGATATGTCAAGGCATGTTAAAGTTTATATGAAGGCATAAACTGTTTATGTGTTATTAGTTAGACTTGCTGAGCCGTAGTGCTCATTCTTGCGAATAACCCTTTATTTACAGTTATGACAAACGTAAAGAAGAAGCGTAGACTATGTTTCATGTTTGAAGTACTTGTTATTTGTATGAAGTCATAATGACTGTTGTAATACGAACAAGCAAACCTTGTAACCGAATATTATGAAATGATATTATTTATTATCATCAAATGTTGTTATGTCTTTACTTTGATATAACTTAGAATTATTAAAGATCTATTAATTTGAATGAGGGTATTGGTAATATGGATTGAACATGTTATGCCGATACTCTGAACTTCAGATAAATAGTAAAACATTAATACAATGTTGATAAAGAACTATACATCTAAGTGAGGGTATTGAATGATATTGGGAGTTCTGTAAGCACTGAGGTTACACTTAATGAGCGCCGGTAAGGTGTCACCTTTACCGGAATGCGCCCCTCAGTTCCAAGAATAATCTTATCATTAATACTATGAATTTTAGGTAGATGAGAATTATTAATATGAAAGAGATGTCCATTGTTTATAAGACTATGTATCTAAGTGAGGACATTTGGCACAATGAAAGTTCTGACTAAGAAATGAAGGTTAGATCATCTAATTGCGCACCAGTATCGATTTATCTTTATTGGGAAGCCCCCTTTAGATCTGGGAACTATCTCTAGTATTGGTATTGTGAATCTTGGATCCATATAAAGCTTATAAATGATAGAATATCTAAATCTTAAGGATTAAAAAGGTACGTGTAAGTACTAAGTTCCTTCTAGTATATGCCAGAAATATCTCTATAACGATATTTATTCAAGTGATGCTATTGAATAATACGGTATGTTCTATAAAGAAAAGGAATCTTGTCACGGATAAAGATGCAAACATTTATCGCAAGATTCTTCTGTTCCCAAGAACCATCCTATTATTAATGTTGTGAATCTTGGGTATATGGAAGTATAGAATGTTTAAATCATAAGATTAAAAATTTGACCTATATATATATATATGTACGAATGAACTACAAGTTGATACTTGTAGAAAGAATGAGATCGAGATCAAGTTAAGATTCAGGGATGAAGTTAAGGAAAGTTATGATTATATAGTCTGTAATAGACTAATTCAACCAATATGATTATGGGATCATTGGTTAAGTTACGATATAAGTACGAGATAATGTCGGACCCTTGTTCGGATGGCCAGCGCCCGAATTTGGGGGCGTCACACAGCCAAACAAATGGCTTAGACTTCTGTTCGAATAGTATATCAGAACCTTAAATATTAACGTAGTTCATCGATAGAACAACAATGAACTGCACTATGTGCAAATACCAGTGATATCGATGTGGACAAATTTTAAAACAATTAAACCACTTAGCGCATACTTAAGAAATGGAACTCGAGCTTAATTTGCATTAGGAGATAAATTTCAGAACTAGCTCAATATAGGGATTGAGTAAGAGGGAACTTGAAATACAAAACATAAGATTAGAAAATTGCTTGATTTGCTACTTATAATGTACTCTACGATTCTGCTCTGCAAGTATCCTACAACAATTATCATTACTCTACGATCAGCCATGGTTAAGCATCAATAATGGATTCATCAGACTTATTCAAGAATGTTTGTCTTATGGCACATTCAACCATCCTATGGTCTGTAAACAACTCTACGATTAGCCGTGACTTACTTAGTTCTGTCAGGTTTGTATATAACGCGAGCATGCAATCAAATTACATAAATAGAGCGGAAGCGCGATAAAACAGATTTTAAAATTTTATACAAACCATCACCATGATCGATCAATGTGCTCAATTAACGATATAAACGAAAGAGAAAGAGAATAAGAATTATACCCTCGTAGAACAAAGCTTCCTCGGGTACAAGTTCAACTCCTAGTCCTTCGTGTTTTCCTCGAATGTTACGGTGTGATTCATTCCTTTAGGTTCTCCATATTAAACCGGTTGTGAATAAATCAATTAGAACAATTCTAATCTTATTTAAATAAATAAATTAAACTATTTAATTCATTTAAATAAATAATATTTATTCTACAATAAGGGTAAGCCCCCTTAGCGATCAACGACTTTCCAGATAATATAGATTTCAACATTAATCACAAAAGAACCTTTGAGTAAATAGTTACCGTACAATTCAATCCTTCTACCATACAATGTCCCAATTAAATATAAGACATGAATTTACTGTCACAGAGAGTCTTATTTTATATTTAATTATATGTATTTCGATTCCCAAATGCACAACTCTAATTAATGCAAATTAGAAACTCCTTTCTAATTTCATTCTGACTTGGCCAAGGACTACTGAGTTATCAATTATCTAATCACATAGGACATTCACATCTTATACTAGACGAGGTAGATTCTTTGTTGATCATTCACCTATCTCCATGTACAACTAATTTATACCCAATCATACCCTTTGATATACCCACAAGGTCTTAAGGGACATGTTAAAGTATAACTCACATACACACAAGATACTATGATGATCTCAAGTCCAAGGATCACTTGTACAACTATCACTATAGGAATTCATATTGACAGGCGAGTGTATAAAACTCCATTAGGTATTCCTTAGCGAGCCACATTCAGTGAACTTATTCTCCAATAAGCATCTACATACTTGCTTTAGTGTCTCCACACAAATGATTTATGAGATCAATCATCCTCTTCTTAAGAGCAGAAATCAAACGTTATGTACTAAATCTATCCGGATTCACTAATCCCCTTTTTAGTAATCCAACGATTAGGAACGATTTTAGTTTGTGAGCTATCTTGAATTTAGATCTCATTAGCATGATCACCATCATGATTCTAAAAGCATTGCTCAAAACTATGAGTTTATCACATTTAATATAACAGCACTATGTAGATAATATAAAATGCCTTTTTAAGAAAATCAATTCTTTTATTAATAAATGAATAAGATTACAAAGTATATGCTACATCATATCAAATATGATTGGCTTGTGTGCATACTACTATCAATCTCCCCCACTTGCACTAAAGATAATCGCCATGGTATCTAATACCCATCTTCTCTAAGTGACGATCAAACTGCTGTTGAGTTAAAGCTTTAGTAAATGGATCTGCAATGTTGTCTTGAGAGTCCTCACGTTCCAAGGTGACATCTCCTCTTTCAATGATCTCTCTAATCAAATGAAACCGCCGCAACAACACGTGTTTGGATTGCTGATGAGACCTGGGTTCCTTAAGCCTGCGCAACAGCTCTAGTGTTGTCACAAAATAAAGGTATGGCTCCTCTAATGCTAGGAACCATTCCAAGTTCAGTTATGAACTTCTTCAATCCAAACAGCTTCCTTTCCAGCTTCACTTGCAGCTATGTACTCTGCCTCTGTCAACTGAATCAGCAACTGTTTTGCTGCTTGGAACTCTTCCAACTCACTGCGCCACCGTTTAAGGTAAACACATACCCTGAAACGGATTTATAGTCATCTTGGTCCGTTTTGAAAACTTGAGTCTGTAATAGCCCTCTAGTTTCAATTCAGACCCACTGTAGACAAGAAATACATCCTTAGTTAGTTCTTCTCAAGTACTTTAGGATGTTTTTCACAGCCTTCCAGTGCTCTTCTCACTGGATTCGACTGATATCTGCTCGTCACACTAAGTGCATGAGCGACATCTGGTCTAGTACATATCATACCGTACATGATAGATCCTATTGCGGAAGCATAAGGAATCTTACTCATCCGGTCTCTCTCCTCAGGTGTCTTTGGGGCCTGTTTCTTGGAGAGATGTATTCCATGGCTCATCGGCATGAGACATCTCTTGGAATCTTCCATGCTAAACTTCTTTAGCATCGAGTCAATGTACTTTTTCTTGGGTCAAGCCTAGCACCCTTTTAGATCTATCTCTATAGATCTTTATCCCCAAAATATAGGATGCCTCACCCAAGTCCTTCATGGAGAAGTGTTTAGATAACCAAATTTTGATCGATTGTAGCATAGGAACATCATTCCCTATCAGTAATATGTCATCAACATATAATACAAGGAATGAAACAGCGCTCCCACTAACCTTCTTGTACACACAAGGTTCATCCTCATTTTTGATAAAATCAAACCTTTTGATTATCTCATCAAAACGGATGTTCCATCTTCGAGAAGCTTGCTTCAATCCATAAATGGATCGTTGTAGCTTACAGACTTGGTTTGTTCCAATCGTTGAAACAAAACCCTCTGGCTGTATCATATATACATTCTCCTCAAGCTCTCCATTGAGGAAGGCCGTTTTCACGTCCATTTGCCAGATCTCGTAGTCATAATAAGCTGCAATTGCAAGCAAAATCCGAATGGACTTGAGCATAGCTACTGGTGAGAAGGTTTCATCATAGTTAACTCCTTGTCTTTGTTTGAAACCTTTTGCAACCAGTCAGGCCTTATAGGTTTCTACCTTGCCATCTGCTCCAGTCTTTCTCTTAAAGACCCATTTACACCCAATAGGCTATGCCCTCAGGTGGTGAAACCAAAGTCCATACTTGGTTTGCATACATGGAGTCCATCTCAGATTTCATGGCTTCTAGCCATTTCTCTGAGTCTTCACTACTCATAGCCTCTTCGTAAGTCAATGGATCATCATCATCTATGATGCGTACCTCATCATCATCCTTTATGATGAATCCATACCTCTCAGGTATCTTCGGTACTCTTCCAGATTTACGAATAGGTTGTGGTACAGTAGGTTCTTCTACTTGGTCAGGTACCTGACTTTGATCTGGAGTATTTTGTGGTTCTTGAACTTCTTCAAGATATATCTTACTCCCACTGACCCCTTCGAGGATAAACTCCTTTTCCAAGAAGGCAGCGTGTTTCGCTACAAACACCTTTTGATCATTGGGATGATAGAAATAAATACCCTACTGCAGTTTTTCTTTAGGGTATCCCACAAATCTACACTTGTCGGATCTAGTCTTTAGCTTATCTTGTTCAAAACCTTTTGACATAAGCTGGAACAACCCCAAGTCTTAACATACTTAAGATTTGGTTTCCTCCCTGTCCATATCTCATATGGGGGTCTTTGGGACGGATTTGGTAGGCTACCTTTGTTAAGTAGATATGCAGCCGTTTCTAAGGCATAACCCCAGAATGATACTGGAAGGTCGGTAAAACTCATCATGGATCGAACCATGTCCAACAATGTTCGATTTCTCCTTTCAGATACACCATTCAACTGTGGCGTCCCTGGTGGAGTCCATTGTGAGATTATACCATTTTCTTTGAGACAATTGAGAAACTCATTGGTTAAGTATTCCCCTCCTCGATCCGATCGAAGAGTCTTAATACTCTTACCAGTTTGTTTCTCTACTTCACTTCTGAATTCTTTTACCTTTTCAAACGATTCAGATTTGTATTTCATTAAATACACATATCCAAATCTAGAATGATCATCAGTGAAAGTAATAAAATAAGAATACCCTCCTCGTGCATTCGTTGTCATAGGTCCACATACGTCTGTGTGTACCAACGCTAACAACTCTGTAACTCTTTCTCCTTTTCCACTAAAAGGAGATTTAGTCATCTTACCCATGAGACAAGATTCACAAGTTGGATATGATTCGTAATCAGATAGCTCTAAAAGCCCATCTTTATGCAACTTGGATAATCTTGTTTCATTGATATGACCGAGTCTAACAGTGCCACAATAAAGGTATAATTAACATCATCTCTTTTTCTTTTCTTAGTTTGTTCAATTTGAAGTATATTTTCATGCAAGTCAAGTATGTAAAGTCCATTCAGTAAATTGCCAACACCATATAAAACATTTTTATTATAAATAGAACAACTGTTGTTCTTTATTATAATATCAAAATCATCCATATCCAATACAGAAATTGAAATAATGTTTCTAATGAGTGTTGGAACATAATAACAGTTATTTAAACTAATGAACTTGCTCGAAGGCAGTGCTAAACAATAAGTCCCTACAGCCAATGCAGCAACCTTTGCTCCATTTCCCACTTGTAGGACGACTTCATCCTTGTTCAGCTTCCTACTTCTGCTTAGTCCCTGCATATTATTACATATGTGAGAACTACAGCCGGTATCCAATACCCAAGTAGAATTTTGACTTTCAGAAAAATTAATTTCAATCATGAATAAACCTAGATCGGAAGTCGAAGCTTCTCCAAGCTTCTTTTGGTCCGCAAGATACTCCTTGCAGTTCCTCTTCCAGTGTCCCGACTTATTGCAATGGTAGCAAATTCCTTTGCTATATAGATCAGGTTTCTTTTTATCCTTTCCCTTCGCCTTGCCCTTAGCCTTCTTGTTTTTCTTCTTTTAAGAAGATACCTTGGGCCTCTTTCTTTTCTTGGAAGAATCATCCACTAGTAAGACTTGGTTCTTGTTGGATGAGAAGTGACCTTCAGTAGTTTTCAGCATGTTAAGTAGCTCAGGCAAGCTGACATCCAACTTATTCATGTGAAAATTCACAACAAATTGTGAGAAGGTGTCCGGGAGTGACTGCAAGATCAAATCTTGGCTTAACTCCCCATCCATCACGAACCCTAGTTGTCCAAGTTGTTCAATCAAATTGATCATCTTAAGGACATGAGTCTCAACAGCAGTGCCCTCGGTCATACGAGATCGGAAGAGCTCATTAGATATCTGATATCTAGCAGTCCTACTTTGCTCACCATACAACTCTTTGAGGTGCAACAATATAGTAGGAGCATCCATAGTTTCATGCTGACGCTGAAGCTCGTTACTCATGGATGCGAGCATGATGCATTGAGCTAAGATTGCATCATCTTGCCACTTTCTGAAAGTAGCAATCTCTTCCTCAGAGGCTATTTCTGCAACATTTGCAGGGACTGGCGAATTTAGGACATAAGAAATCTTTTCAGCAGTGAGAACAATTCTCAAATTCCTTAACCAGTCCGTGTAATTCGGTCCGGTCAGTTTGTTAGCATCAAGTATGCTACGCAGTGATAGTGAGTTTGACATTTTTAAATTCTGCATGTGAAATAGATAACATTTTAGCATTCATTCATTTAATTAATTACCAGAATAAATTAGGTCTTTATTTAAATTGGTATCTCCCACTATTTTCATCAAACCATATTACCCTCATTATATAGTTCGGCAAATCTAATTAAAGATTTGCTAGTGAGAATAAAGATCCCATTTCAAATGTATATAGCCTTGTGTGACACAACAAACTATATATAAATAAATAGGTAGACAACTATTGTCAATTACATCACTATGTAACTCCTTGTATTTTGCCTTTTAGATTATTTTGATCAAGTGTGACACATCCGAATCAAAATTATCTAAGTTAAGTCCAACCTAGCACTTCCATATATTCGAAAGAAAAACACTGTCCTTGTGTGACACAACAAAACAACATCGTTCAGTCTATTTATAAGCATCAAATGTGATAAAGCAACATCTTAAATATTTAATACTTGCCTTGTGTGACACAACAAACTCATATTAAATATTTAATACTCTATCGCTTTACCATGCTAGAAGGCGACGTTCGATATTCCAAATATCTTTGAACGCTTAGGACTTAATATAATTACTTTGAGGGGTTTATTATTATTAGTCTCATCTTGTTTAGCGCGCATGCACATATATATATAAAATACGCGTCATATTATTTTACATGCGAAACATGTTTGATAATATATAATATATATATATATAGTAAGCATGCACATATAGAATACTATATTCTACCCGGATTGATTATGGACTTTTATTCTAGTTTGGTTCACTAGAGCCACCAAGTGAACCAAAAGGTCAAACCTAGGGTGCAAGAATAAAAATTTAAATATAACTATTACATTTAAACCCGGGCTCCATTACAAACGGGTCTTCAAGCGCTCCTTGCTCCTTTGTCTCCAATTCTTCAAAATTAATTCTAACTAGTTCTATTACAAAAACTATTTACAATAAATAGAAACCTTGATCAGCAATCAATGGGAAGTGTAGACACCCAATTTTTGCATTCCCTGTACTAACCATGACAGGAGGGCAAAATCGTCAATTGAACCGGCTTGCGGGAGCAAGGGGGTGGGCCCAAGTGCAAGCGCCCGACACCACCGCAGTGATTGGCGATCAAAGCAGACGTGACAATAAGGCCATCCGAGACAGACATCCCCGAATGAGGTGGCACGTCTCCTGGAAATTCCCGGACTGCCGAATACGAGCCTGTCAGCGAAAATCGACGTTACGGCACGAAAATCGAGGCGTGGCACGGAAAACGAGAAAGTCAAACCGTCCAGCCGCGGATTGATCTGCGGCCAAATAGTGCGCCTTTTGAAAACACGGAACTCGAAACACGGAACTCGAAATCGGGGTGAGTGGAAGGCAGGCGGCCAGCCAGCCGCAGATTGATCTGCGGCCAGCCGCAGATCAATCTGCGGCTGGCTCTGGCCAGCCTATTTCAGCCCAGTTTCGTGCAGCATATAGAGAGTTCAACAAGTTGAAAGTTTGGGAAGAAGAAGGAGATTTCAGCAGCAAAGAGAGCACGAAAATTGAGAGGAAAAAGAGAGAAATTTTGCATTCAATAGGAAGAAAAGAGAGAGAAAAAAGAGGAATTTTATTCTTTTGATTTTGATTGTATCAAATACACTCCTTATCCTATTCAAATACACAAGTTCACATCCATTTGAGATCAATTGCAAGGTGAAAATTTCTATTTGTTCTAGCAATTCATGTCATATTGATTGAGTAAATTAGATGTGACTTTCATGTATCTTGTTGAATAATCATGGATTAGGGATTATTGGTGAGGGTTCCATCGGAACAAAATTCTTCCTAATAACCCGAGGATATCCGATTGATGAAATTTCTAGCTTGTTTATGGTGGTTCATTGGATGTAATTTATTTAGATTGTCATTTTCGGATATCATAGTGTGTTAGATAAATCCGGGTTAGTTAATTGGGTAGTATTCATTTTGTGGGCGTGTCATAATCTCGTGTGAGCCTAGGAATGCGACCCCGTGGTTCAAATCCGATAATGGACGTTTTGATGTATGTATAGATTCAAGGTGCTCGTTTTTGTAATATGTAACCGTTGGGCCTTAAAACGACGTCAAGGCGAGAATCGGGTTTAAGGCCCCGTAGTAGTGGAACATGTGATTGTCGGCGTTCGGGGATGTTTTGATGGCTTACATGCCCATGAATAGCCCCGACGCGTGTTTATGTTTAATTTGATTTGTAACGCCAAGCAAAGGATTTCAAAACCAAAACAATAAAAATTTTTTTTCTAAAATTAATCAAAGTAGGATATTAGCGTCACGAGGCTAAGAATTGGAAGTGTTAATAAATGTCGATTCCTATTAAACGAGAAGGCCAAAGGAATTCATTTTCAAACATCACCAAAAAATGACTTTTATGAATGAACGAAACGTTTCACTAAACCTTGGTACATAGGGTGAAAGAGATTTTAGAAATTGCCCATCAATTATGAAAGCAACGTATAAATCTCGATTCCTATTTGGCTAAGGTTTAACAAATTCATGTTTTACCAAAACAACACTTAATAAAAATCTCATAACTTTTTGCCATTTAAAATCAACCCTTTCCCATAAAGAAACAAAGCTTCCTCGTATTAAAGGAAAGGACATTCTAAAGCACTCTCCAAAATAAAACACGTCTCTTTCATAAAACACCCAAAAGAATTTCTTTCATACAAACTCACCGCAACATTCACATAGGCACACACACACACACGCGCGCAAGCACACACATTTCATGAATTAAAGGATAGGAAAGTATCAAGATTGCGGTAACCGTGTTTCACGGAAGACGGGGGGTGCCTAACACCTTCCCCTCGCTTAAGCAAGCCCCCGAACTATATGAATCTCGATTCGCAGACCAATTAATTCGGAGTCACATATGAGCCAGCGATTTATAAAAAAACGAAAACTCGGATGAGTTGGTACATCCATTCCAAATATACCAACTGGCGACTCTGGTCAATTGGCTCATCATAAAAGCAATCTTTCAAAACCCCGTCGACATTAATGCCGACCTTTTCCAAAAAATCATCTAGTTAAAATTGGAAAAGACTAAAAAAGACACATGAAGAAAAACCCGGCGTCGACAGCTGGCGACTCTGCTGGGGACATTAGAAGGCTTAAGTCGCGTTCAAGTCTTGATATTATCCTATCCTTTTAAAATTCATAAAATGTGTGTGTGCGCGATATTTTGATTTTTTACTTTTGTTGTGTGAATGTGTGTTTTGTCGAATAAATGAATGATTTGAATGGAATTGCTTTACTTTTAAGTAATCATTTGCATACGGTGAGGACGATGAATGTGAATGTATGTTGAGAGAGTACCTCCTCCTGAGGCGAACCTGTCGGTTGCTTATTACTGGACTCGAAGGGGCTGCTCCCCGGAGATGGCTCAGGAAACGCACCACCCAAATCCGCTCCAATCGAAAGGGCTCAGACGAGTAGATTGCGAAAATTGGGGGACCTTCATGCCAAAAAGCCCGTGAGAGTAACCCTAGGATAGGTCAGCCTCAGATTAACCTAACGCAGGGAAAGTCTCTTCATGCCCTTTTACATTCATGCGTATAAATGTCATGGCCCCATTCATATATACCTCCCTTTCTGTCAAAAGATTACTAACCGCTGCGTTTTGCAGGGAACAGCTGGGGAAGCATAATAAGTCATGATGGCATTTATTATTGCAATAAGGGACTACTAACATGCTGTTTTACAGAAAAAGATTAAAAAACCCAAAACACAAAAGTTCCAGCTTTAGCATGCATCCATATCCTTTCATTGCCCGGGACAAAACTTCGAACCGTTGTTTCGCAGGATTGCTCCTCAAACCCGTTCGCAGTCTAGGAAAGCCCAGGTCTCTACCTCTGAAATGGCTGATCTTCCCAATCATAGTTCCATCTCTCGGGAGGAGTTTGATAATTTTAAAAAGCAGATGATGGAAATGGCCACAATGCTAAAGGAACAGTTCTTAATCAGACAGGATCCGTCGAACCAGGAACCGCATAATATTCCACCACCCGGGGGTGACCAGAATCATCCTAAAAATGTTGCAAACCTGTGTAAGGATGACCAACCTCAACTCAAGGACGAGCCAGTCATTCCGAGGGCCGTTCCCATACTTAACAGGACAGTGATTACTATCCCAGAGGAGGGGGACACTGACGACCTTCGGAAAAAAATGAAACACATGGAGGAGACCATCCAATCTCTACGAGGCATAGGCTCCCTGGGTAGGGTTAATTACTCGAATCTGTGTATCTTCCCCGGAACCAGATATCCAGAAAAGTTCAAGGTCCCCGAGTTTGAAAAATACAATGGAAAGGGAGACCCCTACACGCACTTGAAAATATACATTGGAGAACTCGGGTCTTATGCCGAGGACGAGGGGTTGAGGATGCAGCTATTCCAGAAAAGCTTAACAGGGGAGGCGAGGATCTGGTATGCCCGCCTTGACAATGCCCGAATCCACAACTGGGAGGAATTGGCCCATACCTTCTTAACCCAATACAGCTTTCAGGCCCAGATGGCCCCTGACAGGTACCAAATGACAAAAGTTAAGAAGCAACCTAGGGAATCCTTTAGGGAATATGCGCAACGATGGAGGGGCATGGCCGCACAGGTGAACCCCCCGATGAGCGAATCAGAGATGGTGATGACTTTTGTAGACATTCAAGAGGCACCGTATTATGAGCGAGTCATCTCGGGGATTGGAAGACCCTTTGCTGAAATGATTAAACATGGGGAGATGGTAGATATGGGTTTGAAATCTGGCAAAATCCGAGATTTTACGGCCTTAGAAACTGCTGCCGAGCAAATACAGAATGGAAACTATGGCAGCACTTCCCGAAGGGGGCAAAAGAAAAAAGAGGAGGATGTTTCCCTCATCCTGCAAGGGTCATCCAGAAAAACAGAAAGCCATCTTCCGGTACAGGTGCAGAGGGTAGGGCCATCCCGACAGCCCAACTTCCCAGATCCAAGGGCAGAGGGGCGAAGAAGATATGAGGCCTCGCAAAATCGAGTATTCACCCCGCTCGGGGAACCGCTTGAACGGGTATTAGCGGTATTAGTAGCCCAAAAGAAGATAGTTGGTTTGGCACCCCCGAGTGACCCAAAGGGTAGAAGCTTTGACCCGAGCAAGCGATGTGCATACCACTCCAGTTCCCCTGGCCATGATACACAAGACTGTTGGACGTTGAAGCATCGAATCCAAAACCTGATTGACAGTGGGGAAATTATGGTGGAACAGCCAGACTCCCCGAATGTTAAGCCAAATCCCCTGCCAAGACATGATGGAGGGGGGGTCAATGCGACAGAGGCAAGTGAAGCTGGGGGGCCGCCAAGGTTGAACTATGTGCAGAAAATTGAGGAAATGATCAACGTGATACACGATCATGGGAGTGCACGGGGAACGCCCATCAGGTTGATAGGGGTAAGTGCGAATAGCACGGAGGGACCTGTCAAGTTGACGGCTCCGAGGCCCCTCATCCTTGCGGCAAGGCCGCAAATCCCTATTAGTAGTCTAAAGACGGTACCCTGGAATTATGGGGGGACGCCGGAGGAAGCGGCCAGTTGTGCTTCTGTGACGACAAAGGGGAACCCCTTATATCTTCCCGGGCGAGTCCTTGAGAGCCAAAAGAGGAAAAATGAAGAGATTCCCGAGGAAAGGGCCATTGAATTCTTGAAAAGGATGGATAACCCGGAAGCAAGGGGGATCCAGATTTTAAATGAGGAGTCAACCCTAACATCAGTCATGGACTTGGTGTTGTCATCCAATGAGCATTGCAAAACCCTGACGAAGGTCAGCGCGTAGAGACCCCCGACAGCATCAACAGCCAAGGTACCAGACCGAATACTACGGGCCTTAAAGACCCGGTCCTCAGCAGTGAAGCCCAATAAAGCCCGGACCTCCGCAGGAGTGATGTCGAGATCTAGAGGAACGCGGGACCCGGTAAACTCTATGCCCGTAATATACCTCCAGTCCCAGGGGGTCAGCACAACCTCACAGTCCAGAAGGTGAAGGGACTGGGTCTGGTGAAACCATCTCTCGGACAAAGCCCGCATATAACCCTAGGGGCACTGACGGGGGATGATAGTGAAGAAGTGACGGAAGCCCCAAGAATCCACCATCGCCCGGTAGTCGCTGTGCAGAGCCGTGTAGAGGGAGTAGATGTTGAACCAGTTGCCCCTCGGCTGAGTAAACTCGGGCACCTGGGACAATCACCAATGGGTCAGTCCAGATAAAAGGAGAATTGAGAAATTGAGAATGAAGTAATAAATTTGAATATACCTCGTTAGCCACGAGAGATGCTGAGGGGGACGACTGAGATCGCGACCCAATAGGTCGGGGATCTGCACAGGGGCGCCAGAGGGAGCAGGATGAGGAGATGGAGCCGGTGTGCTGGAGGATGGCCCCTCTGTCGCGACCTCCGGAGGAACAACCTCCTCAACGTCCGGATGATCGGGACGGATGACAGCCTCCGCCAAGCGGCGAGCCCGACGGGTCCGAGGGGGAACAGGGGCAGGTGCAGCCCTACGACGGCGAACACCCGAGGTCCGTGATGCCGAAGAGCTACTAGGAGCATCGGGATCCATAGCTGGAACAGAACAGGCAAAGAGGAAGGTAAGTTCCCTTTTGAATTATGTCACGAATATCCTAAATTCCCACCCTCATCATATAAATTAATGCAATATGATGCATGTTTATGGTATGTTCAAAAAAAAAAAAAAATAAATAAAAAATCGGCAGAGTTCCGTTTGTAAAATGGACATCCCAGGCATAAGCCAAACATGTTTCCATCAATCCAAGCCTCAAACAGATCAAAATTGCATTCATATGTGTAATTACAGCATGTAAAGGACCATAGTGCATGATTTTCTTTCAAAAAAGGAAAAAACAGATATGTGGGACCGCATCATGAGCGTAAAATAGGACTCACACAGTTCATACATAGCATGTATATATGATCATACATAATATAGCATTGTAAAGCATACATTTTCTATCTATAGCATGTAAATAGCCAAATGTATAGCAAAACATTGACGAAATTGAAAAGTGAACGGTCAAAGTGTTACCTGTGGCGCGTAGATCAATCCTACCGGAGCAGTTTTTGCAGAAAGGTTGGAAAAATTGGCAAAAGGGCGTGAGAAGGTCTGAAAAATCGCGTGCGGTACGAATGAAAGTGACAGATTTGGGAGGCGGCTGGCCGCGTATATGCCCGATCCTAGCCGCAGATTAATCTGCGGCTGGCCACAGATCCATCTGCGGCTGGCCCTAGTGGGTCCCCCTTGGTCCAATGCAGGTTTAACCGATCCTACAACCCATTTGACTGATAATGATATAATAAAATACGAGATTTTAATGAATTGGATGTTGAGCAAGACTTCCCAAGACGACCGAGTGACCGGGGACGAGACCCGGCACTCACCAGATAACCAACCGGCAACGATAATCGGGGGTTACGAGATGGGTGACCGGCGACGATAACCGGCCCCGACAAGACAATCGACCGGCGACGATAACCGGCGATTACGAGATGAATGTCCGGCGATGAAAACCGGCTCCGACAAGATAACCAACCGGCGACGATAACCGGGGGTTACGAGATGGGTGACCGGCGACGATAACCGGCCCCGACGAGACAATTGACCGGCGACGATAACCGGCGATTACGAGATGGATGTCCGACGACAAAAACCGGCTCCTACAAGATAACCAACCGGCGATGATAACCGGGGGTTACGAGATGGGTGACCGGCGACGATAACCGGCCCCGACGAGACAATCGACCGGCGACGATAACCGGCGATTACGAGATGGATGTCCGGCGACGAAAACCGGCTCCGACAAGATAACCAACCGGCGACGATAACCGGGGGTTACGTGATGGGTGACCGGCGACGATAACCGGCCCCGACAAGACAATCGACCGGCGACGATAACCGGCGATTACGAGATGGATGTCCGGCGACGAAAACCGGCTCCGACAAGATAACCAACCGGCGACGATAACCGGGGATTACGAGATGGGTGACCGGCGACGATAACCGGCCCCGACAAGACAATCGACCGGCGACGATAACTGGCGATTACGAGATGGATGTCCGGCGACGAAAACCGGCTCCGACAAGATAACCAACCGGCGACGATAACCGGGGATTACGAGATGGGTGACCGGCGACGATAACCGGCCCCGACAAGACAATCGACCGGCGACGATAACCGGCGATTACGAGATGGATGTCCGGCGACGAAAATCGGCTCCGACAAGATAACCAACCGGCGACGATAACCGGGGGTTACGAGATGGGTGACCGGCGACGATAACCGGCCCCGACGAGACAATCGACCGGCGACGATAACCGGTGATTACGAGATGGATGTCCGGCGACGGAAACTGGCTCCGACAAGATAACCAACCGGCGACGATAACCGGGGGTTACGAGATGGGTGACCGGCGACGATAACCGGCCCCGACAAGACAATCGACCGGCGACGATAACCGGCGATTACGAGATGGATGTCCGGCGACGAAAACCGGCTACGACAAGATAACCAACCGGCGACGATAACCGGGGGTTACGAGATGGGTGACCGGCGACGATAACCGGCCCCGACAAGACAATCGACCGGCGATGATAACCGGCGATTACGAGATGGATGTCCGGCGACGAAAACCGGCTCCGACAAGATAACCAACCGGCGACGATAATCGGGGGTTACGAGATGGGTGACCGGCGACGATAACCGGCCCCGACGAGACAATCGACCGGCGACGATAACCGGCGATTACGAGATGGATGTCCGGCGACGAAAACCGGATCCGACAAGATAACCAACCGGCGACGATAACCGGGGGTTACGAAATGGGTGACCGGCGACGATACCCGGCCCCGACGAGACGATCATCAGCCTCGACACCCTTTTCTGAATGATTTGCATCAATTGCATCTTACGTGACATCATAAATCATATGTGTTGCATCATGTATGCATTGTCATCCTTATGCACTGTCATTCATGCATCGAGTGTCTATTCTTTATCCTGTTCATTTCATTAAACATTGCATGAACATGATAAAGAGGGGCAGCTGTAGACACCCAATTTTTGCATTCCCTGTACTAACCATGACAGGAGGGCAAAATCGTCAATTGAACCGGCTTGCGGGAGCAAGGGGGTGGGCCCAAGTGCGAGCGCCCGACACCACCGCAGTGATTGGCGATCAAAGCAGACGTGACAATAAGGCCATCCGAGACAGACATCCCCAAATGAGGTGGCACGTCTCCCGAAAATTCCCGGACTGCCGAATACGAGCCTGTCAGCGAAAACTGACGTTACGGCACGAAAATCGAGGCGTGGCACAGAAAACGAGAAAGTCAAACCGTCCAGCCGCGGATTGATCTGCGGCCAAATAGTGCGCCTTTTGAAAACACGGAACTCGAAACACGGAACTCGAAATCGGGGTGAGTGGAAGGCAGGCGGCCAGCCAGCCGCAGATTGATCTGCGGCCAACCGCAGATCAATCTGCGGCTGGCTCTGGCCAGCCTATTTCAGCTCAGTTTCGTGCAGCATACAGAGAGTTCAACAAGTTGAAAGTTTGGGAAGAAGAAGGAGATTTCAGCAGCAAAGAGAGCACGGAAATTGAGAGGAAAAAGAGAGAAATTTTGCATTCAATAGGAAGAAAAGAGAGAGAAAAGAGAGGAATTTTATTCTTTTGATTTTGATTGTATCAAATACACTCCTTATCCTATTCAAATACACAAGTTCACATCCATTTGAGATCAATTGCAAGGTGAAAATTTCTATTTGTTCTAGCAATTCATGTCATATTGATTGAGTAAATTAGATGTGACATGTATCTTGTTGAATAATCATGGATTAGGGATTATTGGTGAGGGTTCCATCGGAACAAAATTCTTCCTAATAACCCGAGGATATCCGATTGATGAAATTTCTAGCTTGTTTATGGTGGTTCATTGGATGTAATTTATTTAGATTGTCATTTTCGGATATCATGGTGTGTTAGATAAATTCGGGTTAGTTAATTGGGTAGTATTCATTTTGTGGGCATGTCATAATCTCCTGTGAGTCTAGGAATGCGACCCCGTGGTTCAAATCCGATAATGGACGTTTTGATGTATGTATAGATTCAAGGTGCTCGTTTTTGTAATATGTAACCGTTGGGCCTTAAAACGACGTCAAGGCGAGAATCAGGTTTAAGGCCCCGTAGTAGTGGAACATGTGATTGTCGGCATTCGGGGATGGGCTATCTCCACCGGAGTCGCACCCCGACGGTGTCTCCGTGCCGCGCCCACATGGTATCCCAACCCTGCCTTGCCTATCTGCTGTGGTAGGTGGATGGGCTCGGTGATTCCCTGACTGCTTCTCCCTAGTCCCTGTCCAGGCTGGAAGTTCATTTTCATCATCTCCCTTGCAACGAAGGTGAGTTCTGGAGAGACCCTAGGTTTCATGGCTGGAGCCCCCAGGCATCTGGATTGGGGAGTGCTAATCTCCAGTGCCTGAAAGCTGGCAGGTGCCGCCGACTCATCCACACTGATCACTGGTAGGCCACTCCTGGGAGGAGAAGGGTCATCACATTCGGCCGAGATTGTTACCAGATTCCCATCAATGATTAACTTGATTTGTTGGTGGAGCGTGGAAGGAACTGCCCCGACCATGTGTATCCACGGCCTCCCCAATAACATGTTATAACTGGCTGCAATATCTAGGACCTGGAAAGATATATCAAAAGTACAGGGTCCTATCTCCACCGGCAACTCAATTTCTCCCATTGTATCCCTCCGGGAACCATCGAAAGCTCGCACCACCACATGACTGGCCCGTAGGCGCCTGGTATTGATGTTCATCTTTTGCAATGTACTGAGGGGACAGATATTCAGTGCCGACCCTCCATCAATCAGGACCCCATTCATGATATAACCCGAGGAGATTACCGCAATATGTAGCGGTTTCCGGTGTCCCCTTCCCTCCTTGGGTATGTCCTCATCTGTAAAGGATATTGCATCGCTTTCCAATAGGTGGCCCACCAGCTGACCGAAACCCTCCTCACTAATTTCCTTGGGCACATATGCCTTCTCCAGAACCTTCGTCAGGGTTTTGCAATGCTCATTGGATGACAACACTAAGTCCATGACTGATGTTAGGGTTGACTCCTCATTTAAAATCTGGATCCCCCTTGCTTCCGGGTTATCCATCCTTTTCAAGAATTCAATGGCCCTTTCCTCGGGAATCTCTTCATTTTTCCTCTTTTGGCTCTCAAGGACTCGCCCGGGAAGATATAAGGGGTTCCCCTTTGTCGTCACAGAAGCACAACTGGCCGCTTCCTCCGGCGTCCCCCCATAATTCCAGGGTACCGTCTTTAGACTACTGATAGGGATTTGCGGCCTTGCCGCAAGGATGAGGGGCCTCGGAGCCGTCAACTTGACAGGTCCCTCCGTGCTATTCGCACTTACCCCTATCAACCTGATGGGCGTCTTTCCCCGTGCACTCCCATGATCGTGTATCACGTTGATCATTTCCTCAATTTTCTGCACATAGTTCAACCTTGGCGGCCCCCCAGCTTCACTTGCCTCTGTCGCATTGACCCCCCCTCCATCATGTCTTGGCAGGGGATTTGCCTTAACATTCGGGGAGTCTGGCTGTTCCACCACAATTTCCCCACTGTCAATCAGGTTTTGGATTCGATGCTTCAACGTCTAACAGTCTTGTGTATCATGGCCAGGGGAACTGGAGTGGTATGCACATCGCTTGCTCGGGTCAAACCTTCTACCCTTTGGGTCACTCGGGGGTGCCAAACCAACTATCTTCTTTTGGGCTACTAATACCGCTAATACCCGTTCAAGCGGTTCCCCGAGCGGGGTGAATACTCGATTTTGCGAGGCCTCATATCTTCTTCGCCCCTCTGCCCTTGGATCTGTGAAGTTGGGCTGTCGGGATGGCCCTACCCTCTGCAGATTTTTTTTCTAAAATTAATCAAAGTAGGATATTAGCGTCACGAGGCTAAGAATTGGAAGTGTTAATAAATGTCGATTCCTATTAAACGAGAAGGCCAAAGGAATTCATTTTCAAACATCACCAAAAAATGACTTTTATGAATGAACGAAACGTTTCACTAAACCTTGGTACATAGGGTGAAAGAGATTTTAGAAATTGCCCATCAATTATGAAAGCAACGTATAAATCTCGATTCCTATTTGGCTAAGGTTTAACAAATTCATGTTTTACCAAAACAACACTTAATAAAAATCTCATAACTTTTTGCCATTTAAAATCAACCCTTTCCCATAAAGAAACAAAGCTTTCTCGTATTAAAGGAAAGGACATTCTAAAGCACTCTCCAAAATAAAACACGTCTCTTTCATAAAACACCCAAAAGAATTTCTTTCATACAAACTCACCGCAACATTCACATAGGCACACACACACACGCGTGCAAGCACACACATTTCATGAATTAAAGGATAGGAAAGTATCAAGATTGCGGTAACCGTGTTTCACGGAAGACGGGGGGTGCCTAACACCTTCCCCTCACTTAAGCAAGCCCCCGAACTATATGAATCTCGATTCGCAGACCAATTAATTCGGAGTCACATATGAGCCAGCGATTTATAAAAAAACGAAAACTCGGATGAGTTGGTACATCCATTCCAAATATACCAACTGGTGACTCTGGTCAATTGGCTCATCATAAAAGCAATCTTTCAAAACCCCGTCGACATTAATGCCGACCTTTTTCAAAAAATCATCTAGTCAAAATTGGAAAAGACTAAAAAAGACACATGAAGAAAAACCCGGCGTCGACAGGAAGTACATAGGAGGGAGATAGAATTAACATTAAGAAAAAAAATTAGAGAAGACGAGGTAAAACATCCACTAAAATAAATCCAATCACACATTGGTCAATAGTCCATAATCAATCCCTATTTATTATCATACATATCTCTATATGTATCAATAAATAACATTCATCTCATGAATAATAAATCCATTCCATATATGCATTGATATCAATTAATGGGCAAAAGTTTTGCTAATATTTAGTTTTGAAACAAAATAAACTATTTTATTTTAATCAAAAACTAAATTCAAATTAAACTCCTTTAATTTTAGCAATCTGAAATCTTATTCCAGATAAAATAAACTCTTTTATTTTAAACTTATATCAATTAAATAAACCATTTATTTCAATTGAAGAAAAAAAAAATTTGGATTCTACTAGCCGGCGCAGCTGCGCCCAGAAAGAACTGGACAACGGCACAGCTGCGCTGCTCCCCAGAAAAAACTGATTCTGGATTTCGGCGCAGCTGCGCTCCAGAATGAACTAGAGGCGGTGCAGCTGCGCCGTGTCGCTGATTCAAATTTTTTTTATTCTGCCCAAAAACTTCGATCCAATCGCATATCAAGCATACATGGAATCATCAAAATCGATAATTAGCACAAGATTAGGCTTTGATACCACTGTAAGGTTTGTATATAATGCGAGCATGCAATCAAATTACATAAATAGAGCGGAAGCGCGATAAAACGGATTTTAAAATTTTATACAAACCATCACCATGATCTCTCAATGTGTTCAATTAACGATATAAACGAAAGAGAAAGAGAATAAGAATTATACCCTCGTAGAACAAAGCTTCCTCGGGTACAAGTTCAACTCCTAGTCCTTCGTGTTCTCCTCGAATGCTACGGTGTGATTCCTTCCTTTAGGTTCTCCATATTAAACCGGTTGTGAATAAATCAATTAGAACAATTCTAATCTTATTTAAATAAATAAATTAAACTATTTAATTCATTTAAATAAATAATATTTATTCTACAATAAGGGTAAGCCCCCTTAGCGATCAACGACTTTCCAGATAATATAGATTTCAACATTAATCACAAAAGAACCTTTGAGTAAATAGTTACCGTACAATTCAATCCTTCTACAATACAATGTCCCAATTAAATATAAGACATGGATTTACTGTCAAGTCTTATTTTATTTAATTATATGTATTTCGATTCCCAAATGCACAACTCTAATTAATGCAAATTAGAACCTCCTTTCTAATTTCATTCTGCCTTGGCCAAGGACTACTGAGTTATCATTTATCGAATCACATAGGACATTCACATCTTTTACTAGACGAGGTAGATTCTTTGTTGATCATTCCCCTATCTCCATATACAACTAATTATACCCAATCATACCCTTTGATATACTCACAAGGTCTTAAGGGACATGTCAAAGTATAACTCATCATACACAAGATACTATGATGATCTCAAGTCCAAGGATCACTTGTACAACTATCTCTATAGGAATTCCTATTGACAGGCGAGTAAAACTCCATTAGGTATTCCTTAGCGAGCCACGTTCAGTGAACTTATTCTCCAATAAGCACCTACATACTTGCTTTAGTGTCTCCACACAAATGATTATGAGATCAATCATCCTCTTCTTAAGAGCAAGCAACGTATGTACTAATCTATCCGGATTCACTAATCCCCTTTTTAGTAATCCAACGATTAGGAACGATTTTAGTTTGTGAGCTATCTTGAATTTAGATCTCATTAGCATGATCACCATCATGATTCTAAAAGCATTGCTCAAAACTATGGGTTTATCACATTTAATATAACAACACTATGTAGATAATATAAAATGCCTTTTTAAGAAAATCAATTCTTTTATTAATAAATGAAAAAGATTACAAAGTATATGCTACATCATATCAAATATGATTTGCTTGTGTGCAGACTACTATCAAGTTCGTCAGTCACTCTACGATTACTATGATTCCTACTGACTTGGCGGAATCATGTCCAGGTTAATCAGCTTGGCTCAGTAGTACTCTAATATGACTCTACGACCACTAGCGAGACTCTACAATTAAGTGGAGCGGCTTGGTGATCGTAGGGTTTATTCTACGATCCACCCTACGGCTGGCTTGACCTGATCTATGATGGTCTAGTGAATCTCTACGATCGGGCAGAGTTGCTCAATGATCGTAGAGTTCACTCTACGGTCTGCTCCAGGACTGGTCAGACATACTCTACGATGGTTGAATAGTACTCTACGATTAGCAGAGTCCACTCTACGATTGACGAGTGGTACTCTACGATTGGCGGAGTCCACTCTACGATTGCCGAGTGGAACTCTACGGTCGGCAGAGTCCACTCTACGATCAATCGAGGTTACTCTACGATCGTAGGGTTGTTCCTACGATTCTAGTTAAGGCACACATCGACGTCACAACTCAAGGTGAAGTCTTTGGCTAATGGTGTTGTGGACAATTTGACACATGGGCTGAGTCTGACTGAGTCTTCCAATTAGCATACAAGGACATAATCAAGAATAACCACACCAGACCTTGAGTTTCAACTCAGGTCTGATATAATACTGCAAAACTTGATTTAAGTCGTGCTTTGATTATAAACCGACTGTCATCATCTATGGTCTATAGACATAAGTCCTAAGATTTACCATAAAGGCCACCTCGAGTTGGTTTTACTACTTCAGTCTTGATCTGAGCTTAGCTCACATCAACAAATGATCTCAAGCATTTACAATGACCTATGATCATGAATAATGGGTACCTACAGTCTGCAGTCCTGACTCTTAATCGTCTGGACATGGTGACTAAGGCCATTATCATGACTCTGGTGTGAGTCTCTGTTCAGCCCAATATATAAAACATGCAGGTCTCTGCTCAAGTACTCTGTGACTACAGAGTTTAACATTATTCTTTCTTTACAACTATTCATGCTTGACTCGACATCCAGTGACTCAATCAAAAGAGAATTTAACTAGACAAGGTAAGATTAATGCTTGAAATAGAAAGGAGGTCTCACCTATTCGGAGCTTCGGTTGCTAGTTCTTTAGCTTTCAGATTTTACTTGCCTCTCCGAACGGCAAGAATTTCTCCCAAGATTACTCTTACCTCTCAACTCACAATATCTCTTTTATATCAGGACTAACAAACTTTAGCAAGCTTTTCAAGAGAAAATCGGGGTCCCTATTTATAGTAAAATCTTTACCCGATCGCTGGCCATTGACCATGTCTTAGGATTGGTTCTAACTAGATTAACCGTTAGTCACTGAGGATTAGGTGGAAAGATTTACCAACCCACTGCCAAATCAATCGGCAGGTTGTCATCTACATGTCTGGGTTTTCGTAACACAAGGAATAGGCCATTGACCTAGCTCGGCTGATAGCTAGTAGCAGTACTAAAGATATATATATATACCCAGCACTTCAATTTAGATTAACAAGGAATTGTTATACTCTTACCCCTAACCACAAGTCCACCCATCCATGCTTTGAAATTGGGCCAGTCCATAATAACCCTTAGTGAGACCCTATATTATTAATACCATTATTATTAACACCTCATTGTTAATCACCTACAAGTCCAATGCACAATTTTGTTTGGGCTTGTTTAAATGATTTACTAGGCTAGTCCATTAATATTTAATAACATACATGGACTATTAAATTAATTAACACATAGCCACACATAGTTATCCAAATCATTTATGGATTTAAATTAATACGCATAAGAATAAAATAAAACTCTTAATGTTAATGATATAGCTTAGAAATTTGCGGTCATTACAAAGCCATCATGTTTAACCCTCATATCGAACTGCCATGGCCTACCAAGCAACAAATGTCACGCCTGCATAGGAACCACATTGCACAATATCTCATCAACATATCGACTAATAGTAAACAGAACTAATACCTGCTTGGTCACTTTAATATCTGAGCTGTCATTGAGCCATTACAAACGATACGACTATGGATGCTTGGATGTAGCCAACCCCAATTTCTTCACCATGGTAGTACTCGCCACATTGGTACAACTACCTCCATCTATCACGGCACAACAAATCTTCCTATTCACAAGACATCTAGCATGGAAAAGATTTTCCCGCTGTTCACTACTTTCCTCTTTTACTTGTGCAGTAAGCGCTCTTCCCGTAACTAAAACTGCACTATGTATAGCAACCTCCCTATCATCTACCTCCTCTAACGGTGCCATAGAATCGGTGTCACTATCTTCTCCCTCGGTCTCCACTTCCCCATTGTTAAGTAACAACATAGTTCTTTGATTTGGACATTGACTTGAAATATGTCCATTGCCTTGACATTTAAAACATATAATATCTCAATTACGACTAAAAGAAGGTTGTTCAGTTTTACCTAGCAATCCCTGGTTAGTTGTTCCTTGCTTTACCTCCCTTTTGGGTTTGTTCATGGCCGGCTTTTGCTCCCTCTTCATAACATAAGACTTCCACGATGAACCTGTGGTAGGATTTAATCATTGGCCACTTCTCCTCTTAAGCTGCTTCTCAATTTTAATAGCCATGTGTACCATATCCTCCAATACCACGTAATGTTGTCGCTCCACCAAATCTGTGATCTCCCAATTTAACTCTGCTAAAAATCGAGCCATTGTCGCCTCACTATCCTCATCTATATTAGCCCTGGCCATCAACATCTACATCTCTTTGAAGTAGTCCTCTACACTCTTACTTCTTTGCTTCAAATTCTGCAAACTTTGGAACAAATCTCGGTGGCAGTGCCTAGGCACGAATCTCTTTTTCATCACTACCTTCATCTCCACCCAAGTTTCAATCGGGCGCTCCCCACATCTCCTCCAGCTGGTCATCAACTGATCCCACCAAGTAACTACATAATCTGAAAACTCCGTAGCGGCAAATTTGACTTTCTTGAGTTCTGAGTAGTGGTTGTAACGACCCCAAAATCAGGACAATTTTCACTCCCGACTTTGGTCGTTAACATACACTCTCGTTCTAGCTTTACAATATTAATCAATATTATAATTGATAAAAATGAGGATAAAATTTAAAAAATTTATAATTTACATTCATATTCTGAATTTTCATCACAACTCAATTGGATTCTAACTGTACATAACAGTGAATATCCATATAAGTATTAAAACTTAGTTATTTCAATCTTTTCTTAGTTCCAGAATTCACAACCTTTAACTGAAAGTAGTATGCACACAAGCCAATCATATTTGATATGATGTAGCATATACTTTGTAATCTTATTCATTTATTAATAAAAGAATTGATTTTCTTAAAAGGCATTTTATGTTATCTACATAGTGTTGTTATATTAAATGTGATAAACCCATAGTTTTGAGCAATGCTTTTAGAATCATGATGGTGATCATGCTAATGAAATCTAAATTCAAGATAGCTCACAAACTAAAATTGTTCCTAATCGTTGGATTACTAAATTGGGGATTAGTGAATCCGGATAGATTAGTACATACGTTGCTTGCTCTTAAGAAGAGGATGATTGATCTCATAATCATTTGTGTGGAGACACTAAAACAAGTATGTAGGTGCTTATTAGAGAATAAGTTCACTGAACGTGGCTCGCTAAGGAATACCTAATGGAGTTTTACTCGCCTGTCAATAGGAATTCCTATAGTGATAGTTGTACAAGTGATCCTTGGACTTGAGATCATCATAGTATCTTGTGTATGATGAGTTATACTTTGACATGTCCCTTAAGACCTTGTGGGTATATCAAAGGGCATGATTGGGTATAATTAGTTGTACATGGAGATAGGTGAATGATCAACAAAGAATCTACCTCGTCTTGTAAAAGATGTGAATGTCCTATGTGATTCGATAAATGATAACTCAGTAGTCCTTGGCCAAGGCAGAATGAAATTAGAAAGGAGTTTCTAATTTGCATTAATTAGAGTTGTGCATTTGGGAATCGAAATACATATAATTAAATGAAATAAGACTTGACAGTAAATCCATGTCTTATATTTAATTGGGACATTGTATGGTAGAAGGATTGAATTGTACGGTAACTATTTACTCAAAGGTTTTTTTATGATTAATGTTGAAATCTATATTATCTGGAAAGTCGTTGATCGCTAAGGGGGCTTACCCTTATTGTAGAATAAATATTATTTATTTAAATGAATTAAATAGTTTAATTTATTTATTTAAATAAAATTAGAATTGTTCTAATTGATTTATTCACAACCGGTTTAATATGGAGAACCTAAAGGGTCACACCGTAAAAGAAAAATATTTATTTAAGAATTAAATGACATAATTGTAATAATAAGTTAAGTGTATTTAATTTAGTCTATGGAGATAGAATAAATTAAATATCTTAATATTTATTATTTAATATTTTGGAAATATTAAATATAAATTAATAAGAGGAGTCTTATTATTATTATTACTTTTACTATTATTTAATTCGTAATAGGGATTGAGAATTAATTAATAGAAGTACTCTTCCATGGATTTCTAATTGGATTAGGATCATTATTAATTAAATGAGTTTAATTATAATACAAACCCTAATCCTAAATAGTTTAGGGAAGGGTTATTCCTACATCTATAAATAAGAGGGGTCTTATCATAGATTAGGGTTACACACTCTTGCATAAGATTTGTGGAGAGTACTTGCAATTTCTATAGAGATAGAAACTAGGGTTTTGCCAAATACCCAACTTCTTGAATACTTGTTCTTCCTTGGTGGATCACCTCTAGAGGCCAAACACTTGGGTGGCTAACGTTGATCAAAGGAAGGAATCACACCGTAGCATTCGAGGAGAACACGAAGGACTAGGAGTTGAACTTGTACCCGAGGAAGCTTTGTTCAACGAGGGTATAATTCTTATTCTCTTTCTCTTTCGTTTATATCGTTAATTGAGCACATTGATCGATCATGGTGATGGTTTGTATAAAATTTTAAAATCCGATTTTATCGCGCTTCCGCACTATTTATGTAATTTGATTGCATGTTTGCGCTATATGCAAAACTAACAGTGGTATCAGAGCCTAATCTTGTGCTAATTATCGATTTTGATGATTCCATGTATGCTTGATATGCGATTGGATCGAAATTTTTGGGCAGAATAAAAAATTTTCTGAATCAGCGACACGGCGCAGCTGCGCCGCCTCCAGTTCATTCTAGAGCGTAGCTGCGCCGAAACCCAGAATCGGTTTTTTCTGGGGAGCCGCGTAGCTGCGCCGCTGCCCAGTTCATTCTGGGCGCAGCTGCGCCGATAAGCAGAATCTGAAAAATATTTTTTTTTCTTCAATTAAAATAAGTGGTTTATTTAATTGATATAAGGTTAAAATAAAGAGTTTATTTTATCTGGAATAGGATTTCAGATTGCTAAAATTAAAGGAGTTTAATTTGGATTTGGTTTTTGATTAAAATAAAAGAGTTTATTTTGTTTCAAAACTAAATATTAGCAAAACTTTTGCCCATTAATTGATATCAATGCATATATGGAATGGTTTTATTATTCATGGGATGAATGTTATTTATTGATACATATAGAGATATGTATGATAATAAATAGGGATTGATTATGGACTGTTGACCAATGTCTGATTGGATTTATTTT
The DNA here is from genome assembly GCA_034770075.1 of Aralia elata. Taxonomy (NCBI): domain Eukaryota; kingdom Viridiplantae; phylum Streptophyta; class Magnoliopsida; order Apiales; family Araliaceae; genus Aralia; species Aralia elata. The sequence continues at coordinate 39,921,271 of CM068386.1, read as the reverse complement.
AGTGGATGCTTGAATATATGGGTTTTTATAAATGGGGTCTGCGTACCTCGTCTTCTCTAATTTTTCTTAATGTAAATTTTATCTCCCTCCTATGTACTTCCCCTTGACTGCTGATCAAGGTTTCTATTTATAGTAAATAGTTTTTGTAATAGGAATAGTTAGAATAAAATTTTTGAAGAATTGGAGACAAAGGAGCAAGGAGCGCTTAAAGACCCGTTTGTAATGGAGCCCGGGTTTAAATGTAATAGTTATATTTAAATTTTATTCTTGCACCCTAGGTTTGACCTTTTGGTTCACTTGGTGGCTCTAGTGAACCAAACTAGAATAAAAGTCCATAATCAATCCGGGTAGAATATAGTATTCTATATGTGCATGCTTATTATATATATATATATATATATATATATATATATATTATATATTATCCAACATGCTTCGCATGTAAAATAATATGACGCGTATTTTATATATATATGTGCATGCGCGCTAAACAAGATGAGACTAATAATAACAAATCCCTCAAAGTAATTATATTAAGTCCTAAGCGTTCAAAGATATTTAGAATATCGAACGTTCGCCTTCTAACATGGTAAAGCGATAGAGTATTAAATATTTAATATGAGTTTGTTGATGTCCACACAAGGCAAGTATTAAATATTTAAGATGTTGTTTTTATCACATTTGATGCTTATACATAGACTGAACGATACTGTTTTGTTGTGTCACACAAGGACAGTGTTTTTTCTTTCGAATATATGGAAGTGCTAGGTTGGACTTAACTTAGATAATTTTGATTCGGATGTGTCACACTTGATCAAAATAATCTAAGAGGCAAAATACAAGGAGTTACATAGTGATGTAATTGACAATAGTTGTCTACCTATTTATTTATATATAGTTTGTTGTGTCACACAAGGCTATATACATTTGAAATGTGATCCTTATTCTCACTAGCAAATCTTTAATTAGATTTGTCGAACTATATAATGAGGGTAATATGGTTTGATGAAAATAGTGGGAGATACCAATTTAAAATAAAGACCTAATTTATTTTGGTAATTAATTAAATGAATGTATGCTAAAATGTTGTCTATTTCACATGCAGAATTTAAAAATGTCAAACTCACTATCACTGCGTAGCATACTTGATGCTAACAGACTGACCAGACCGAATTACACGGACTGGTTAAGGAATCTGAGAATTGTTCTCACTGCTGAAAAGATTTCTTATGTCCTAAATTCGCCTGTCCCTGCAAGTGTTGCAGAAACAGCCTCTGAGGAAGAGATTGCTACTTTTAGAAAGTGGCAAGATGATGCAATCTTGGCTCAATGCATTATGCTCGCATCCATGAGTAACGAGCTTCAGCGTCAGCATGAAACTATGGATGCTCCTACTATATTGCTGTACCTCAAAGAGTTGTATGGTGAGAAAAGTAGGACTGCTAGATATCAGATATCTAAGGAGCTCTTCCGATCTCGTATGACCGAGGGCACTGCTGTTGGGACTCATGTCCTTAAGATGATCAATTTGATTGAACAACTTGGACAGCTTGGGTTCGTGATGGATGGGGAGTTAAGTCAAGATTTGATCTTGCAGTCACTCCCGGACACCTTCTCACAATTTGTTGTGAATTTTCACATGAATAAGTTGGACGTCAGCTTGCCTGAGTTACTTAACATGCTGAAAACTGCTGAAGGTCACTTCTCATCCAACAAGAACCAAGTCTTACTAGTGGATGATTCTTCCAAGAAAAGGAAGAGGCCCAAGGTATCTTCTGAAAAGAAGAAAAACAAGAAGGCTAAGGGCAAGGCGAAGAAAAAGGATAATAAGAAACCTGATCCAGATAGCAAAGGAATTTGCTACCATTGTAACAAGTCGGGACATTGGAAGAGGAATTGCAAGGAGTATCTTGCGGGCCAAAAGAAGCTTGGAGAAGCTTCGACTTCCGATCAAGGTTTGTTCATGATTGAAATTAATTTTTCTGAAAGTCAAAATTCTACTTGGGTATTGGATACCGGCTGTAGTTCTCACATATGTAATAATATGCAGGGACTAAGCAGAAGTAGGAAGCTGGACAAGGATGAAGTCGTCCTACGAGTGGGAAATGGAGCAAAGGTTGCTGCATTGGCTGTAGGAACTTATTGTTTAGCACTGCCTTCAGGCAAGTTCATTAGTTTAAATAATTGTTATTATGTTCCAACACTCATAAGAAACATTATTTTAATTTCTGTATTGGATATGGATGGTTTTGATATTATAATAAAGAACAACAGTTGTTCTATTTATAATAAAAATGTTTTATATGGTGTTGGTAATTTACTAAATGGACTTTACATACTTGACTTACATGAAAATATACTTCAAATTGAACAAACTAAGAAAAGAAAAAGAGATGATGTTAATTATACCTTTATGTGGCACTGTAGACTCGGTCATATCAATGAAACAAGATTATCCAAGTTGCATAAAGATGGGCTTTTAGAGCTATCTGATTGCGAATCATATCCAACTTGTGAATCTTGTCTCATGGGTAAGATGACTAAATCTCATTTTAGTGGAAAAGGAGAAAGAGTTACAGAGTTGTTAGCGTTGGTACACACAGACGTTTGTGGACCTATGACAACGAATGCACGAGGAGGGTATTCTTATTTTATTACTTTCACTGATGATCATTCTAGATTTGGATATGTGTATTTAATGAAATACAAATCTGAATCGTTTGAAAAGTTCAAAGAATTCAGAAGTGAAGTAGAGAAACAAACTGGTAAAAGTATTAAGATTCTTCGATCGGATCGAGGAGGGAAATACTTGACCAATGAGTTTCTCAATTGTCTCAAAGAAAATGGTATAATCTCACAATGGACTCCACCAGGAACGCCACAGTTGAATGGTGTATCTGAAAGGAGAAATCGAACATTGTTGGACATGGTTCATTCCATGATGAGTTTTACCGACCTTCCAGTATCATTCTGGGGTTATGCCCTAGAAACGGCTGCATATCTACTTAACAAGGTACCTACCAAATCCATCCCAAAGACCCCATATGAGATATGGACAGGGAGGAAACCAAATCTTAAGTATGTTAAGACTTGGGGTTGTCCAGCTTATGTCAAAAGGTTTGAACAAGATAAGCTAAAGACTAGATCCGACAAGTGTAGATTTGTGGGATACCCTAAAGAAACTGTAGGGTATTATTTCTATCATCCCAATGATCAAAAGGTGTTTGTAGCGAAACACGCTGCCTTCTTGGAAAAGGAGTTTATCCTCGAAGGGGTCAGTGGGAGTAAGATACATCTTGAAGAAGTTCAAGAACCACAAAATACTCCGGATCAAAGTCAGGTACCTGACCAAGTAGAAGAACCTACTGTACCACAACCTATTCGTAAATCTGGAAGAGTACCGAAGATACCTGAGAGGTATGGATTCATCATAGAGGATGATGATGAGGTACGCATCATAGATGATGATGATCCATTGACTTACGAAGAGGCTATGAGTAGTGAAGACTCAGAGAAATGGCTAGAAGCCATGAAATCCGAGATGGACTCTATGTATGAAAACCAAGTATGGACTTTGGTTTCACCACCTGAGGGAATTAAGCCTATTGGGTGTAAATGGGTCTTTAAGAGAAAGACTGGAGCAGATGGCAAGGTAGAGACTTATAAGGCCCGACTGGTTGCAAAAGGTTTCAAACAAAGACAAGGAGTTGACTATGATGAAACCTTCTCACCAGTAGCTATGCTCAAGTCCATTCGGATTTTGCTTGCAATTGCAGCTTATTATGACTACGAGATCTGGCAAATGGACGTGAAAACGGCCTTCCTCAACGGAGAGCTTGAGGAGAATGTATATATGATACAGCCAGAGGGTTTTGTTTCAACGGTTGGAACAAACCAAGTCTGTAAGCTACAACGATCCATTTATGGATTGAAGCAAGCTTCTCGAAGGTGGAACATCCGTTTTGATGAGATAATCAAAAGGTTTGATTTTATCAAAAATGAGGATGAACCTTGTGTGTACAAGAAGGTTAGTGGGAGCGCTGTTTCATTCCTTGTATTATATGTTGATGACATATTATTGATAGGGAATGATGTTCCTATGCTACAGTCGATCAAAATTTGGTTATCTAAACACTTCTCCATGAAGGACTTGGGTGAGGCATCCTATATTTTGGGGATAAAGATCTATAGAGATAGATCTAAAAGGATGCTGGGCTTGACCCAAGGAAAGTACATTGACTCGATGCTAAAGAAGTTTAGCATGGAAGATTCCAAGAGAGGTCTCATGCCGATGAGCCATGGAATACATCTCTCCAAGAAACAGGCCCCAAAGACACCTGAGGAGAGAGACCGGATGAGTAAGATTCCTTATGCTTCAGCAATAGGATCTATCATGTACGGTATGATATGTACTAGATCAGATGTCGCTCATGCACTTAGTGTAACAAGCAGATATCAGTCGAATCCAGGAGAAGAGCACTGGAAGGCAGTGAAAAACATCCTAAAGTACTTGAGAAGAACTAAGGATGTATTTCTTGTCTACGGTGGGTCTGAATTGAAACTAGAGGGCTATACAGACTCAAGTTTTCAAACGGACCAAGATGACAGTAAATCCGTTTCAGGGTATGTGTTTACCTTAAACGGTGGCGCAGTGAGTTGGAAGAGTTCCAAGCAGCAAACAGTTGCTGATTCAGTGACAGAGACAGAGTACATAGCTGCAAGTGAAGCTGCAAAGGAAGCTGTTTGGATGAAGAAGTTCATAACTGAACTTGGAGTGGTTCCTAGCATTAGAGGAGCCGTACCTTTATTCTGTGACAACAACGGAGCTGTTGCGCAGGCTAAGGAACCCAGGTCTCATCAGAAATCCAAACACGTGTTGCGGCAGTTTCATTTGATTAGAGAGATCATTGAAAGAGGAGATATCACCCTGGAGCGTGTGGACTCTCAAGACAACATTGCAGATCCATTTACTAAAGCTTTAACTCAACAGCAGTTTGATCGTCACTTAGAGAAGATGGGTATTAGATACCATGGCGATTGGCTTTAGTGCAAGTGGGAGATTGAAAGTAGTATGCACACAAGCCAATCATATTTGATATGATGTAGCATATACTTTGTAATCTTATTCATTTATTAATAAAAGAATTGATTTTCTTAAAAGGCATTTTATATTATCTACATAGTGTTGTTATATTAAATGTGATAAACCCATAGTTTTGAGCAATGCTTTTAGAATCATGATGTTGATCATGCTAATGAGATCTAAATTCAAGATAGCTCACAAACTAAAATTGTTCCTAATCGTTAGATTACTAAATTGGGGATTAGTGAATCCGGATAGATTAGTACATACGTTGCTTGCTCTTAGGAAGAGGATGATTGATCTCATAATCATTTGTGTGGAGACACTAAAGCAAGTATGTAGGTGCTTATTAGAGAATAAGTTCACTGAATGTGGCTCGCTAAGGAATACCTAATGGAGTTTTACTCGTCTGTCAATAGGAATTCCTATAGTGATAGTTGTACAAGTGATCCTTGGACTTGAGATCATCATAGTATCTTGTGTATGATGAGTTATACTTTGACATGTCCCTTAAGACCTTGTGGGTATATCAAAGGGCATGATTGGGTATAATTAGTTGTACATGGAGATAGGTAAATGATCAACAAAGAATCTACCTCGTCTAGTAAAAGATGTGAATGTCCTATGTGATTCGATAAATGATAACTCAGTAGTCCTTGGCCAAGGCAGAATGAAATTAGAAAGGAGTTTCTAATTTGCATTAATTAGAGTTGTGCATTTGGGAATCGAAATACATATAATTAAATGAAATAAGACTTGACAGTAAATCCATGTCTTATATTTAATTGGGACATTGTATGGTAGAAGGATTGAATTGTATGGTAACTATTTTCTCAAAGGTTCTTTTATGATTAATGTTGAAATCTATATTATCTGGAAAGTCGTTGATCGCTAAGGGGGCTTACCCTTATTGTAGAATAAATATTATTTATTTAAATGAATTAAATAGTTTAATTTATTTATTTAAATAAAATTAGAATTGCTCTAATTGATTTATTCACAACCGGTTTAATATGGAGAACCTAAAGGGTCACACCGTAAAAGGAAAATATTTATTTAAGAAGTAAATGGCATAATTGTAATAATAAGTTAAGTGTATTTAATTTAGTCTATGGAGATAGAATAAATTAAATATCTTAATATTTATTATTTAATATTTTGAAAATATTAAATATAAATTAATAAGAGGAGTCTTATTATTATTATTACTTTTACTATTATTTAATTCCTAATAGGGATTGAGAATTAATTAATAGAAGTACTCTTCCATGGATTTCTAATTGGATTAGGAGCATTATTAATTAAATGAGTATAATTATAATACAAACCCTAATCCTAAATAGTTTAGGGAAGGGTTATTCCTACATCTATAAATAAGAGGGGTCTTATCATAGATTAGGGTTACACACTCTTGCATAAGATTTGTGGAGAGTACTTGCAATTTCTATAGAGATAGAAACTAGGGTTTTGCCAAATACCCAACTTCTTGAATACTTGTTCTTCCTTGGTGGATCACCTCTAGAGGCCAAACACTTGGGTGGCTAACGTTGATCAAAGGAAGGAATCACACCGTAGCATTCGAGGAGAACACGAAGGACTAGGAGTTGAACTTGTACCCGAGGAAGCTTTGTTCAACGAGGGTATAATTCTTATTCTCTTTCTCTTTCGTTTATATCGTTAATTGAGCACATTGATCGATCATGGTGATGGTTTGTATAAAATTTTAAAATCCGATTTTATCGCGCTTCCGCACTATTTATGTAATTTGATTGCATGTTTGCGCTATATACAAACCTAACATTAACTTCCACACTTATGTTCGGGATCGAATGAGCACCATGGTTTATTACAAAATATTATATGTCAACATAAGGTTCAACTTCCGACTTTAGTCATTCCTTGAATATTCGCAAAGGAATACAATAACTATATATATCCATTATACATTGTCCTTTATACACCACTACCATTAAACTAGTCTACGTTACAAAGTAACATATATAATTACGTTTTAACTCCGAAACGAACATCCTTTGATCAAAGATTCAAAACTTTACAGAACTTAGAGTACATATGTAACAATCCAGAATTTTGTATTATTTAAAAATATGCATTGAAGTTGAATAAATATTTTTTTAATTGATTTTATTGGCTTAAATTAACATGTGATGGAATCATTTTTATTTAGATGTGTTTTAATTAAACTTATGTTGGTGTTTTTGTTAACTAAATAAGTTAATTAAATTAGAAGCGTTGTTGATAGTTATAGCGCTAATATTCTAGTTTAATTCAATAATTAAATTGGAAAGGTGATGATTTATTAAATTAGAATAGTAATTTATTTGTTAAATTAATATGTTATATTAGTTGAATTATTTAATAAAACAAGTGTGACATGTGACTTTATAAAAAGAGAATATAAAAATAATTTAGTAATTGTTAAGTTGGTTTTACCAAACATGGCCTTGTGGCCTTTGGTTTACTAAACTGACAAAATCTTTTGGTTTTGTTTAACTGATAACCCACATATTAGTTTTCTTTTTATGTGTTTTATATGGCCAAAGCTTGTAACACAATGTGTTGAGAGAAGAGAAGAAATTCTCTATGGAAATTGAAAGAAGAAAGGAGATTCTTAGAGTGATTCCAATCATCTTCTCATCATCTATACAAGCCTAAACAAGGATTTAAGGTAATAATTTACCCTTTTGCTCTTAACTTTTGTGTTCTTGAGTTTTGGTAAAATTAGGGCTTTAATTGATGGATTTGTGAATGCTTGTTATATATGTATGTTGAAAGGTGTTTATAATTCATTATGTGTAGGTTACAAACGATTTCCAGAAATTAGATTATTGTAAAACAAGTTTTAAATTGGGAATTTGTGTTCTTAAGGAATATATATGTTTTGGTCTACTTTGGGTTAAAAATTGATGATTCAATCATGTATTTATCTATAAATTGAGAGCTGTTTATGATATTACGTTTAAAAACAAAAACAATGCAGGTATTGTGGTCTGATTTGGTTAAAAATTGTGTAAATAGTGAGTTATTTCACTAAATGTATGAGTTTTGAAAAAACTAATGAAAGGTTGATTTAAATCCTTTGGGTTTTGTTGTTTTGTTTGTTTTAGGTTGTTAGAATTGGTATATGGATGTTTGGTAATGTTTTAAAGAGGTTTATAATAATTGGGTATGCTTTATTTGGTGTTTGATGCTTGAAAAATTTGTGTTTTTGGGTTGAAAATTCTGCAGTTCGCAAAACTGCAGAATCTAGAATCCAGGGATCTCGCCCCGACGAGCTCATTAAGCTAAATTTCTCCGCCCCGGCGAATGCTCGCCCCGCTGAGCTCACGGAACTGAATTCCTCGCCCCAGCGAAGTCTCACCCCAGCGAGTGTTTTGTGTAGTAATTCCTCGCTCGGGCGGGAATTGCAGAAAATGAAAATTTTCTTGTTTTTAATTCTTTTTCTTTTTGGTCATGATATGTTACCCTATGCAAGATTAAAACTTAAATTAATGTATTGAATGAACACCAAGATATTAAGATGGATGCTAAGCATATACTTGATGATGATAAAATATAAAGTTGATGAACCTTAACTTAACGTTAAGTTTTAAGGATTCCTAAGGGTGACATTGTTATAATTAAGCTTATAACTCTCGAAGTGAGATTGATAATCAGAAAATAATTAAGGTACTAAGATGAGGTTGAATGAGAATGAATCTTGAAGTGTCGGTAATATAGTAACTGATCATTATTTGTGCCTTATAAACGGAATGTGTAGGTGGTTTATGTACGTGAGTTGTAGTTAAGAAAACTGCGCTCGAGGCAAGTTTCCTTACCTTACCTCGATTTCAGTTAACACAAGTTCTCTATTCATATCTTGTCTACAAATACGCAAGTTTCTTAATTCTATTCTTTCATTTAACAAGTTATCATTGTATATGTCACTTATTGGATCATAAATTTCTGACTTCTGGATTCACGTTGTTCAAAGCTCAAGCTAATTGAAATCATTATTCTAATACCTTGGTAATACAATTTCTATATCGTTGAATATCGTTGTTGTTGATCCTTGACCCTAATTTATGTTGTTTAAATCAAATTGTCTTTGGATTGAATTCTTGAACGACAGACTGAGAAGAACAACCCTAGTACAGGGGAATACTTACGTTACGCAAAAGCGTTGAATGATTGTGCACAATACATTGTACAACGGGCTGATCACCCTGAGTACGAGATGGTTAGTCCAGTTATATTTTATTAAACTGTTAAAGGTTACAACAAACTTACCTGTTAACCTAGGACATGCTTTGTGGTCTTGCGACCCTCAGTATATTTTGATGTACTATCTCATTCTAATGAGTTTTCATATGTTTCCATTCATGATTAGTCTCATCAGTGAAATAATAACTTACAGATAAATTTAATGACGAAAGTGTTCTTTATTATCTTGGTGGGCATTTGTTTTGCTCACCCTTGCATACTAAACCCTTGCAGCTAAAGTTTAGAGGACGGATGGGCCGTCTACCAGCAAGGGTAAAGGAAAAATATACAAGTGACGATGATTTGCTGTAATACAATGACTTGTTTACTTTTGTTCATGTGGTTGTGTAACTAAGACTTATTCGTTATTATTAAAGTTTTATTTCCGCGAATGATGTATTAAGGTTAGAAAACCTAGGATTTTATTTGTAATGTAACCCTTTTAATGGGATTATAGTTTTTGAAGTTATTTATTATCCTTTATTATGGGTAGTTAGACATGTAGGAAATGATCAGTGAACACCAAATCTGTGGGATTGAAGTACCCAGATTTGGGGGTGTCACATGTTGGTGTCAGAGCTGTAGGTTTAAAAACCTTAGGTGGGAAAACTTTAGGAGTTAGCCCTGTTAGGAAATTGCAAAGATAGTGGTGATAAACTCCTATCGAGTATTAAGGAATGAATTAAGGAATTCATTGAAGATAATAAAACACTCTATGTGCTTATGTGCTTAATAACCAATGTGATCGCGAGTAGTATCGATTAATCGATTAAAATATTTTGTTGTCAGGATGTCGGTGGTTAGACAAACTAGTCAGTTTCGAGTTGAGGAGATCCCAGTGCTGAGGGAGGATATCCCAGTGTCTGGAGACGAGGAGGCCAGAGATGTTCATGTTGTCAGCGAACGGTTGGTGACTGTGGAAGCACCTGGGCAGAGACTATACACTATTCAGGAGGAGGAGGAAGAGGAGGAGGATCCCGAGGAGCTGATGTACGAGTAGATATACGATGAGAATGTAGAACTTCGGGAACAACTCGGAGTCTTGGAGGAAGTGTCAGAGACACGCCGAGTTTCCATCGAGGAGAGGAATGAATAGATCTACGATTTAGAAGTACGTTTGGGTGATGTAGAATGGAAATTGGTTCACTCAGAGGGTCAACAGGAGCAGTTGTTAGAAGAAAATGGGAAGGTGAAGTTAGAGAGTGAGGTAGTGAAGACTAAAAATGGAGAACTAAAACTGAAAATGATGAATTAAAGACTGACATCGTGAAATTGAAGATTACGATGGAGGAGATGAAAGATGCTTTGAAGGAGGAAACTGCTAAGCGCATAAGGGCTGAAGATGCTCATATTAGGGTTTCTCAGAGCTCGGATCGTGCTGAAGGAGAGGTTCGTGCGAGAAGTTCAAGATCGATGACATGGAGTATATTTTCCACACGATGATGGATAGGGCTCAAGACCGGATTTGTTATTACCCAATTCAGCTAGAGAATCATCTAAAGTTTGTGGATCGCTGAACTGTGGTTTGCATCATGGAGCGAGAACGTGAGGAGGCTGTGCGCCGAGGATTGTCTTCTTAAGTTGTTAGGGAAATAATATTAAGATAAGTGTTTAAATTTGCGTAGTGTGAATCCCAGCTTATATAAATGATGGGATAAGACGTTAATGATGAAATTCTGAAGTTGTCTTTTCAGGAAAATGATGTAAATAGTAAAATGCTATCTTTTGAGTTTGAGAATTAATAAATAAAGAAGTTTATTGAAAATGTTATGTGTTAAGTTTCTACTTTTGAATATTTAAGTTAAGTTTTTAATTAAGTCATAAGTACTTAAGAAATTTAGTAATTGTCTTAAACAGAATTATGCTACCAAGAAGAGCTGGACGACCCCGTCAACAACCACCCCCTTAGGGGTCTACTAACAACAATAACAATAATCCACCCAAGGCTAACCCAGTTTAGCAACTAGTGAACCTTTTGACTGGAGTTTTTACGAATCAAACGCAAGCTCAAGCTACGACCACTACAAGAAAATTGGCTAACAACGACCAAGACTTTCAGCGACCACACTATCCGGTCGCTACTGTTCTTAATAGCGACCGCTATTAGCGACCGCACTTAAATCTGGTCGCTAGTTCATATCAGCGACCGCAATCGGTCACTGCTTTGGTCGCTGGTCCATTTTTGCCGCTAAAAAATTGGGCGCAGATTTTGGCGGGCAGACTTATTGCGACCGATTAGTAACAGCGACCGCAATCGGTCGCTAATAAGGCCACGTCAATTAAAATCAGCGACCGCATGCGGTCGCTGATGCTTTCTAATTCAGGCAGTCGAACAGAACCAGGTCATATCAGGCAAAGAAGAAAGAAAAAGAAGAGAGGGAGAAGAGAGAAGGAGAGAGAGGGAGTAGAAAGCCGAGACCTTACGCCGCCGCCGCCCACCGTTGCTGGACCTTACGCCGCCGCCGCCACCCCCCGTCGCCGGACCTGCCCACGTCGGCTGAGAAATCAGGTATGGTTTCTAATTTGTTTTTAAAATTTAAAATTGATGTCTATGGACATCAAGAAAAATGTATTTTATTTCAGCAATCTGTTTTATATAATTGCTAATTGGTTACTTTTGAGTTGTAACTAGCATGCATTTAAACAAGGATATTCAAGTTGTTTAATACACTCTGGCTAAAAGCAAATTGTGTTATGTTATGATGCTGAGGTTATTTGATGTTTGTTTTTTACTCATTTAGTTATTGTTTGTCCAAGCCTATGAGTTTGTTGTTTATGGAAATAATCCCAAATGAATATGTGCATTGTTTTTCTGCTACTTTTGGCATTGTTGTTCCTGCCAAGCACTTCCATGAGTTAGTATTTTGTATATTTTTACTGCAAAAAATTATTGAGTTAAAGAAGGTTGAGGCGCTGGCTACGGGAAACAATAATACACAATCTATAAGATGAAATATTTCGAACTCAAGTTCCAGAAATATTCATTTGTAGAGCTTATTATTGTTTACACTGCCTAATAATATGTCACATTAATCATGGTCGGTCTTATAGTGGTTGTGCATGACTTTTCCTTCATTGTTTTGGTATACACAACTATTACTCATGTCCAAGATTTTGTATCAACTGCCTCAATGTTGGTGTCTAATGCTTACCACCATACTTTTATTTTGTTAGGATAGGTACTTGGGAGTTGGACATAGAAACGATGTTGCACTGTTTCCTTTGAATAATAAGTATCATTTTGGTAGTTGCGTTTCATTATTTTGCTAAATTTTTAGCAAACTTATTATCACGTTAGAGATAATTCACAAGTAAACAAAGATAATTCACAAGTAAACACAAATGACAAAGACTTATTTAAATCACAAAACACATGTACCTGGAATAATTCACAAAGATAATTCACAAGTAAACACAAATAACAAAGAAATACTACTATGATAATTCACAAGTAAACACAAATGACAAAGACTGATTTATTTTATAATCAAAAGTGAACTGTTGTAAAATCCACAAACAAATTTATTGCCTCAATGTATCTAATTAATAGTGTTTGAACCAAAATAAATTGCTAAATCTGTTATTAACACATTTAAGTTCATGTGAACAAGTTAAACATTCTGATGCTCAATTGTATGATAACATCTACGCGAGATTGAATATAATCATCACGAACTTGAGGCAATGACAAACAAACAAAGAAACTATAAACAATGACAAATAGTTACAAAGATCCATTATAATCGCAAAGATTATTATGAAGGTATAGAAAGATATCTCAAAACATTAACATACACAAGCCAACCTATAAAGAGTATACACATCAATGAATGTGAACATATCCAGAAGGAACATACCTCAACATGCATGCCCTCGTGCATCTGGATAGTTATTATTATAGGGGAGACTCTGGCGAAATTTTTTTGTTGGTCGGGTAACTGAATAGAGGCATATTTTATATTATACCTACGTATATGCAAAAAAATGATGTAGACTTGTCCCATTGCATATGTAGACCGTGCATGATGCAATAATTCATATTTCAACGCTAGAAATCTATTGTCTTTAGGCTGGTGCAGATGTCAGTTAAAATATGTAGGATGGCATAGGACCATACCTCATTCTAATTTAAGATCCACAGCAATATATCATGCCTTTGGGTAGTCGATCTCATGCTGTGTCAATTTGTTTTGGTATGTATCCTCATTCCATTACCGAATAAGCATTTATGATGCATACTCATGTTATATATGTACATATACATCTATATGTATTGATAAGCATCATAAATGGCATTGGGCTTAATTGTAAATCTCTAATAAGGGGAATACAATAATTCTTGTCTGCAGTAGGTACCGTGGTATCATGGACCTCTATTCAGACCGTAGTTGGATGAGACGACGAAAGTCAAGTACCCAGATAGGTGCTACAACTGAATTTAGAACTGGTTGTCAAGTGTTTTTGGATTATGCGTTTAGTCACCTGGAATGTGTAAATGGTCAGAACAAGATAAGATGCCCTTGTTTGAAGTGTAAGAATATAAATTATATGGACAGAGACATGGTAAACTATCATTTACTTGTTTTCGGGTTCATGAAAAATTACGAAGAATGCTGGTGGGCACATGGGCAGAGAAGAGATAGTGGCATCGCACAAGGACACACTCCGGGCAGTAGTATCCATCGTATGAATGACATGGTTCATGATATTGCAGGGCCGAATTTTGATTGGGAACAAGGCAGAGAGCAACCTATGAATTCTGATGCCAAAGCGTTCTTTAAGTTGTTAGAGGAGGGTAGCGAGCCGTTGTGGCATGGTTGCACCAAGCACACTACGTTGTCTGCAGTTGCGACATTACTTAACATCAAGGCTGATCACAACATGAGCCATGAGTGTTTTGAGTCTCTCTTGAATGCCATTAAGAGTATGTTGCCTTACGGTGAAAAATTGCCCGATAACTACTACTATTGTAAGAAAATGATGAAGAAGTTGGGTCTTGGATACCAAAAGATCGATGCATGTCCAAACGATTGTATGTTATTTTATAAGGAAAATGAACATAAGACAAAGTGCACGTTTTGCGGCCATGATTGGTTCAGGCCTATTAAAGAGGGTGTGACTACAAAAAAGATAAATATACCTTTAAAGATTTTAAGGTATTTTCCAATTACACATCGGCTCAAAAGATTGTATATGTCTTCAAGAACAGCTGAACATATGACTTGGCATGCGAAATCTCCAGCTAAAGATGGAGAACTTAACCATCCCGCAGATAGGCAGGCTTGGAAAGATTTCAACTTAGCACATCCTGGGTTTGCATTGGAACCTAGAAATGTGAGGCTTGGATTGTCCACTGATGGTTTCAACCCGTTCGGCCACTCAGCTATTCCGTACTCCTGTTGGCCAGTGATTGTAACTCCGTATAACTTGCCTCCTTGGATGTGTATGAAACAACCATACTTGTTTCTTTCACTCGTGATTCCTGGTCCCAAGAGTCCTGGAAAGAACCTAGATGTGTACTTGAGGCATCTTATAGACGAATTGAAGGTATTGTGGGAGGATGGAGTACAGACTTGGGATGTTTTCACGAAAACAAATTTCAACCTTAGGGCAGCGGTTATGTGGACTATAAGTGACTTTCCTGCTTATGGTATGTTATCTGGATGGAGTACACATGGGAAGTTGGCTTGTCCATATTGTATAGAGAATACAAAGTCTTTCAATCTATCAAATGGTCGGAAACCATGTTGGTTTGACTGTCATCGTCGTTTCTTGCCGGTAGATCACCCGTTTTGAAGAAATAGAGAAAACTTCAGGAAAGGGAAAGTAGAGAATGATATGCCTGCACCGCGACTGTCGGGAACGGAGATGCGTGACCGTGTGATGAGATTGCCGGTCATCCCATTCGGTAAGAATGTTACCTCTGACATTATCGATGGGTTTGGCGTATCTCATAATTGGGTTCGGAGAAGTATCTTTTGGGAACTGCCTTATTGGTCTACAAAATTGATTCGTCATAATCTAGATGTGATGCATATTGAGAAGAATGTATTCGACAATGTGTTTAACACCGTGATGAGTGTTCCGGGCAAGACGAAAGATAATGATAAGGCACGGTTGGACATGAAAGATATTTGTAAGCGTCCTAGATTAGAACTTTATGAATCTCCTAATGGTCGGATAGTCAAACCGCATGCAAGGTATACATTATCCAAAAAGCAAGTTGAAGATGTGTGCACATGGATTAAGTCTCTAAAACTACCAGATGGATATGCCTCAAACATTGCGAGGTGTGTTACAGGTGGGAAATTGCAAGGGATGAAGAGTCATGACTGTCATGTGTTCATGGAGAGACTCATGCCTATAGCATTTCGAGACTTGCTTGATAAACCAATATGGGATGCTTTGACTGATCTTAGCCGTTTCTTCAGAGACATATGTTCAAAAACGTTAAATGAAAAGGATATGTCTATACTTGAGAAGAACATCATTGAGATCACGTGTAAGCTTGAAAAAATATTCCCACCTAGTTTTTTCGACTCTATGGAGCATTTGCAAATCCATCTACCCTATGAAACTCGTGTTGGTGGCCTAGTTCAATATAGATGGATGTACCCTTTCGAGAGGGTAATGGGAAACCTTAAGAGGAAGGTGAAGAATAGAGCTTATGTCGAGGGGTCGATATGTGAGGCATACAGTTTCGATGAGATATCTACGTTTGTCTCAGACTATTTTCCCGACGAAGTCTTAACAAAGGCCAATCGAGTCCCGAGACATGATGATGGGGGCACTGTTGAATTAAATGGTCGACTTTCTGTATTTGGTCTACCAGGTCGCGCTTATGGAAAAGGGAAGCGCATATTCCTCTCTGAGCAAGAATTACATGCTGCACATACTTATATTCTTCTAAATTGCGAGGAGATTGATGAATTTGTGAGGTATACATGTAAAATTAATATTTATTGGACTTAATATGCTAATGTTTATAAAATTGTTCTCAATCTCATATTAATATATGTTAATGTTTATAAAATTGTATAGATCATACGATGACGAGTTAAAAGCAAATCAGCCCGACATCACTGATAAAGATATTCAAGTTAGTCGTGATCAAAGATTTGCACTTTGGCTAAAGAACAAAGTAAGTTATGTTAATTAGGTATTACAGGTATAGTGTTCAAGTATGAATTCATTTAATTTAATTTCTGAATATTTGTAGGCTCTTAATGGGGGAACGATTCCTCCAAATGTACAAGTCCTAACTATGGGCACAGATAGGGACCAAGTCAGCCGCAATGGTTACAAAATAAATGGTTGTCAATTTCATACAAAGACATATGCTCGCGGTAAAAGAACAATTAACACTGGAGTGTGTGTTCAAGGAGATTGTTACAACGAGCTTGGTCGTGCCTTTTATGGGGAATTGGAGAAAATCATTGAGTTGTCGTACAAGGGTACTTATGGGGGTTATATTAACTTGTTCAAGTGTCGTTGGTTTGATTCAGAAAAAGGGATACGTGTCGATCGACATGGAATCGTCGATATTGACCTTCATAAGTCCACGTACGTCAACGCACCATTTGTTTTGCCAACTCAAACACTACAAGTGTACTACACTCCTACTCCTGTTAGGAAAAGGGATAGACCGCCTATAGATTGGCAAGTTGTAATTCATACTCCCGCGCGCAGTCGTGTCCAAGTAGTAGGCGGGGAGTTCTACCAAGAGGAAATGCTTCATAGACCTCCTATAATAAATGTCGATGACAACAATGAATTAATCCAGTTAGAGGGTGTCGATGGACCTGATGAATTGGATCCCGAGTCAGTACTTGTGTCAGATGACATTGATACTAAGGAAGAGTTATTGACTGACACTGATACAGAATCTGAAGAAGATGATGGTTATGAATCTCCAATACGTATACAAAATGATTCTGACTCAGACAACGATTTTCATTAAAATGTATGTTTAGTTTGACTTGTAAAATATAATTACATATATACATGTTCTCTATATGGATCTCATGTTGTTTATGTACCTTTTTCATTTATAGTTGCTGTAGTTAACTATTTCATACAATCACCTGTCATTATTGTCATTTTATTTGTATATGTAATCAAATATAACTCATAATAACATCCTGTAATTTTTATTTATAGATGTCTTTTGAACCAGCGCAAATAAAGCGCGGCTTGGGTAGGGGTCCTAATAACGTGCCGAAGGCTCCGGCTAATCTGGATGATCGGATTCTCATACAGATCCATCCTCCTCCAGACAACATGTACGTTAAATATCATTTATATATAAGCATTTTATATTTCCATTATTGTACATATATATTAATGTAAATTGCTTTAAATATTATAATAAAATGACTTATCTTTAATGTAAATTGGTGTATATTGTAGTGATTTTAGCGATAGCAAAATTGTGAAGTGCATTTCATAATTATGCTTACAGAACTGGCCTACGCCAGTGATTACGTGGGCGAACACACCTATCGCCCACAAGGATGCAGTTTGGGCTGAATTTCAGGTATTTTTTTGTTAAATTCTGATATATAATATAATTGTAGTATTAATATTGTTTAGTAGTGTTAGATTATCGTAATATCATCGTTTTAATATTATTATTGTTATTTTATTTGCATAAAAGGTATAAATGGGACGACGCGCAGGCATCAGTTATTCAGACACTGTTCTGGCAAAAATGCGCCGTGCGGACCAAAGACAATCTGAACAAGGAAAGACAGAAAGCACTGCATAATGCAGAGCTTGACCATCCAGGACAGGGTGAGCTGTACATGCATGAGCATAGCCCCTGGTGGTGCTCGCAGGACATATGGGCTGAGATGTGTGCCCAGTGGAGTGCTGAGAGCTGGGTCAAAAGACGTAAGACTGCCGCCGCGAACAGAGCCTCAGGTGTACCTGAAGGCGAAAAGGCGAAAGGCACCTATAAGGGCGACAGTATATCACAGTTGCAACATATTACTGCCAGGGTACGTATTTTGCAAACTTTAAGTATTAGTCTTAGTATATCACATGTTTACATATTAATATATGGGCATATTTTGTAGGAGGCATCGTCTCAGGGTCAGCCAATCCATTGGCTGGATGTATACGTCGCCACCCGCGATGGTTTGCCTGAGGCTATCCAGATAGCGGTACTTTTATATGTCTATAAATTTTTACGTCATTTTTAAGCATTTTATAATTATTTTTAACTATTTAATTTCTAACCTGCTGACAGGACACTTATAAGAGCCTACTGAATGAGCGCTATCCTGAAGGCACCCCGCGGCCGCCGATTGATCAAGAATTATGGGAGAGGGCGTCGGTTGTGAAGAAGAATTATGTCAAAGGTCAAGGACAACGACGACGACCGACTATCAGTGGCACAGGCAGCTTTGCTAGTCAGTCTAGTCAGTCTAGTCAGTCCTCGTGTCATCCGACGCCGCACACTCCTGCTGACTGTGTGAGAGCAATATGTCGGGATCAGAATCTTCTTCTCACACTTGGCGGGCATCTACAATCTCTAAGTCCTAAAGAGTTGGCAGATGCAGTGGCGCGAGCAGCACAACACCAGGATGAGCCCGAGCAGGTAATCTTATCATTGTTTAACTTTATTTTTCGATTAGCTTTATGTACTGCTTTGCATGTTTAGTTTAACTTTACATTCAATAATACATGTTTTATTCTTTTGTTACAGGGTCATTTGGACGATATTGATCCGTGAAAACATTTGTATTCGTTCTTCATTCATTAATCTTCAGTTGTATATAAATTTTACTTAACGGAACTTATTCATATATATAGGCTTTTAATGCGTGGATGTTTATATTACTATGTTGATTTTATTAATTTCTATATATGGATGGATGGATGGATTTGTATGGATGTTGGTTTATTTATATATATATTGTTGTGTGTTGGGATATAAAGCAGGTACAAATATTTTGGGAAATCCACAAAACAAGTAAATTTTTTTTTTAAATTTAAGTATCAGCGACCGCATGCGGTCGCTAATGAATAACAGCGGTCGCTGATATCGTGAGGGTATTAGCGACCGTCACGGTCGCTCATGGCGGTCGCTAACACGTGGCCACGTCACCAGTCAGACCTGACCCACGATGACTCATCTTAGCGACGACATTGGTCGCTAACGTGCGGTCGCTGATATGTCGGTCGCAGATGGTGGTCGCTGTGAAAGTAGTATGCACACAAGCCAATCATATTTGATATGATGTAGCATATACTTTGTAATCTTATTCATTTATTAATAAAAGAATTGATTTTCTTAAAAGGCATTTTTTTATTATCTACATAGTGCTGTTATATTAAATGTGATAAACCCATAGTTTTGAGCAATACTTTTAGAATCATGATGGTGATCATGCTAATGAGATCTAAATTCAAGATAGCTCACAAACTAAAATTGTTCCTAATCGTTGGATTACTAAATTGGGGATTAGTGAATCCGGATAGATTAGTACATACGTTGCTTGCTCTTAGGAAGAGGATGATTGATCTCATAATCATTTGTGTGGAGACACTAAAACAAGTATGTAGGTGCTTATTAGAGAATAAGTTCACTGAACGTGGCTCGCTAAGGAATACCTAATGGAGTTTTACTCGCCAGTCAATAGGAATTCCTATAGTGATAGTTGTACAAGTGATCCTTGGACTTGAGATCATCATAGTATCTTGTGTATGATGAGTTATACTTTGACATGTCCCTTAAGACCTTGTGGGTATATCAAAGGGTATGATTGGGTATAATTAGTTGTACATGAAGATAAGTGAATGATCAACAAAGAATCTACCTCGTCTAGTAAAAGATGTGAATGTCCTATGTGATTCGATAAATGATAACTCAGTAGTCCTTGGCCAAGGCAGAATGAAATTAGAAAGGAGTTTCTAATTTGCATTAATTAGAGTTGTGCATTTGGAAATCGAAATACATATAATTAAATGAAATAAGACTTGACAGTAAATCTATGTCTTATATTTAATTGGGACATTGTATGGTAGAAGGATTGAATTGTACGGTAACTATTTACTCAAAGGTTCTTTTATGATTAATGTTGAAATCTATATTATCTGGAAAGTCGTTGATCGCTAAGGGGGCTTACCCTTATTGTAGAATAAATATGATTTATTTAAATGAATTAAATAGTTTAATTTATTTATTTAAATAAAATTAGAATTGTTCTAATTGATTTATTCGCAACCGGTTTAATATGGAGAACCTAAAGGGTCACACCGTAAAAGGAAAATATTTATTTAAGAAGTAAATGGCATAATTGTAATAATAAGTTAAGTGTATTTAATTTAGTCTATGGAGATAGAATAAATTAAATATCTTAATATTTATTATTTAATATTTTGGAAATATTAAATATAAATTAATAAGAGGAGTCTTATTATTATTATTACTTTTACTATTATTTAATTCCTAATAGGGATTGGGAATTAATTAATAGAAGTACTCTTCCATGGATTCCTAATTGGATTAAGAGCATTATTAATTAAATGAGTTTAATTATAATACAAACCCTAATCCTAAATAGTTTAGGGAAGGATTATTCCTACATCTATAAATAAGAGGGGTCTTATCATAGATTAGGGTTACACACTCTTGCATAAGATTTGTGAAGAGTACTTGCAATTTCTATAGAGATAGAAACTAGGGTTTTGCCAAATACCCAACTTCTTGAATACTTGTTCTTCCTTGGTGGATCACCTCTAGAGGCCAAACACTTGGGTGGCTAACGTTGATCAAAGGAAGGAATCACACCGTAGCATTCGAGGAGAACACGAAGGACTAGGAGTTGAACTTGTACCCGAGGAAGCTTTGTTCAACGAGGGTATAATTCTTATTCTCTTTCTCTTTCGTTTATATCGTTAATTGAGCACATTGATCGATCATGGTGATGGTTTGTATAAAATTTTAAAATCCGATTTTATCGCGCTTCCGCACTATTTATGTAATTTGATTGCATGTTTGCGTTATATACAAACCTAACAGTGGTATTAGAGCCTAATCTTGTGCTAATTATAGATTTTGATGATTCCATGTATGCTTGATATGCGATTGGATCGAAATTTTTGGGCAGAATAAAAAATTTTCTGAATCAGCGACACGGCGCAGCTGCACCGCCTCCAGTTCATTCTGGAGCACAGCTGCGCCGAAACCCAGAATCGGTTTTTTCTGGGGAGCAGCGCAGCTGCGCCGCTGCCCAGTTCATTCTGGGCGCAGCTGCGCCAGTAAACAGAATCTGAAAAATATTTTTTTTCTTCAATTAAAATAAATGGTTTATTTAATTGATATAAGTTTAAAATAAAGAGTTTATTTTATCTGGAATAGGATTTCAGATTGCTAAAATTAAAGGAGTTTAATTTGGATTTGGTTTTTGATTAAAATAAAAGAGTTTATTTTGTTTCAAAACTAAATATTAGCAAAACTTTTGCCCATTAATTGATATCAATGCATATATGGAATGGTTTTATTATTCATGGGATGAATGTTATTTATTGATACATATAGAGATATGTATGATAATAAATAGGGATTGATTATGGACTGTTGACCAATGTGTGATTGGATTTATTTTAGTGGATGCTTGAATGTATGGGTTTTTATAAATGGGGTCTGCGTACCTCGTCTTCTCTAATTTTTTCTTAATGTAAATTCTATCTCCCTCCTATGTACTTCCCCTTGACTGCTGATCAAGGTTTCTATTTATAGTAAATAGTTTTTGTAATAGGAATAGTTAGAATTAAATTTTTGAAGAATTGGAGACAAAGGAGCAAGGAGCGCTTGAAGACCCGTTTGTAATGGAGCCCGGGTTTAAATGTAATAGTTATATTTAAATTTTATTCTTGCACCCTAGGTTTGACCTTTTGGTTCACTTGGTGGCTATAGTATTCTATATGCCTGAGTCCATAATCAATCCGGGTAGAATATAGTATTCTATATGTGCATGCTTATTATATATATATATATATATATATATTATATATTATCCAACATGCTTCGCATGTAAAATAATATGACGCGTATTTTATATATATATGTGCATGCGCGCTAAACAAGATGAGACTAATAATAACAAATCCCTCAAAGTAATTATATTAAGTCCTAAGCGTTCAAAGATATTTGGAATATCGAACGTCGCCTTCTAGCATGGTAAAGCGATAGAGTATTAAATATTTAATATGAGTTTGTTGTGTCACACAAGGCAAGTATTAAATATTTAAGATGTTGCTTTATCACATTTGATGCTTATACATAGACTGAACGATACTGTTTTGTTGTGTCACACAAGGACAGTGTTTTTCTTTCGAATATATGGAAGTGCTAGGTTGGACTTAACTTAGATAATTTTGATTCGGATGTGTCACACTTGATCAAAATAATCTAAGAGGCAAAATACAAGGAGTTACATAGTGATGTAATTGACAATAGTTGTCTACCTATTTATTTATATATAGTTTGTTGTGTCACACAAGGCTATATACATTTGAAATGGGATCCTTATTCTCACTAGCAAATCTTTAATTAGATTTGCCGAACTATATAATGAGGGTAATATGGTTTGATGAAAATAGTGGGAGATACCAATTTAAAATAAAGACCTAATTTATTTTGGTAATTAATTAAATGAATGTATGCTAAAATGTTGTCTATTTCACATGCAGAATTTAAAAATGTCAAACTCACTATCACTGCGTAGCATACTTGATGCTAACAGACTGACCGGACCGAATTACACGGACTGGTTAAGGAATCTGAGAATTGTTCTCACTGCTGAAAAGATTTCTTATGTCCTAAATTCGCCTGTCCCTGTAAGTGTTGCAGAAACAGCCTCTGAGGAAGAGATTGCTACTTTTAGAAAGTGGCAAGATGATGCAATCTTGGCTCAATGCATCATGCTCGCATCCATAAGTAACGAGCTTCAGCGTCAGCATGAAACTATGGATGCTCCTACTATATTGCTGCACCTCAAAGAGTTGTATGGTGAGCAAAGTAGGACTGCTAGATATCAGATATCTAAGGAGCTCTTCCGATCTCGTATGACCGAGGGCACTGCTGTTGAGACTCATGTCCTTAAGATGATCAATTTGATTGAACAACTTGGACAGCTTGGGTTCGTGATGGATGGGGAGTTAAGTCAAGATTTGATCTTGCAGTCACTCCCGGACACCTTCTCACAATTTGTTATGAATTTTCACATGAATAAGTTGGACGTCAGCTTGCCTGAGTTACTTAACATTCTGAAAACTGCTGAAGGTCACTTCTCATCCAACAAGAACCAAGTCTTACTAGTGGATTATTCTTCTAAGAAAAGGAAGAGGCCCAAGGTATCTTCTGAAAAGAAGAAAAACAAGAAGGCTAAGGGCAAGGCGAAGAAAAAGGATAATAAGAAACCTGATCCAGATAGCAAAGGAATTTGCTACCATTGTAACAAGTCGGGACATTGGAAGAGGAATTGCAAGGAGTATCTTGCGGGCCAAAAGAAGCTTGGAGAAGCTTCGACTTCCGATCTAGGTTTGTTCATGATTGAAATTAATTTTTCTGAAAGTCAAAATTCTACTTGGGTATTGGATACCGGCTGTAGTTCTCACATATGTAATAATATGCAGGGACTAAGCAGAAGTAGGAAGCTGAACAAGGATGAAGTCGTCCTACGAGTGGGAAATGGAGCAAAGGTTGCTGCATTGGCTGTAGGGACTTATTGTTTAGCACTGCCTTCGGGCAAGTTCATTAGTTTAAATAATTGTTATTATGTTCCAACACTCATAAGAAACATTATTTCAATTTTTGTATTGGATATGGATGGTTTTGATATTATAATAAAGAACAACAGTTGTTCTATTTATAATAAAAATGTTTTATATGGTGTTGGTAATTTACTAAATGGACTTTACATACTTGACTTGCATGAAAATATACTTCAAATTGAACAAACTAAGAAAAGAAAAAGAGATGATGTTAATTATACCTTTATGTGGCACTGTAGACTCGGTCATATCAATGAAACAAGATTATCCAAGTTGCATAAAGATGGGCTTTTAGAGCTATCTGATTGTGTATCATATCCAACTTGTGAATCTTGTCTCATGGGTAAGATGACTAAATCTCCTTTTAGTGGAAAAGGAGAAAGAGTTACAGAGTTGTTAGCGTTGGTACACACAGACGTTTGTGGACCTATGGCAACGAATGCACGAGGAGGGTATTCTTATTTTATTACTTTCACTGATGATCATTCTAGATTTGGATATGTGTATTTAATGAAATACAAATCTGAATCGTTTGAAAAGTTCAAAGAATTCAGAAGTGAAGTAGAGAAACAAACTGGTAAAATTATTAAGATTCTTCGATCGGATCGAGGAGGGGAATACTTGACCAATGAGTTTCTCAATTGTCTCAAAGAAAATGGTATAATCTCACAATGGACTCCACTAGGAATGCCAGAATTGAATGGTGTATCTGAAAGGAGAAATCGAACATTGTTGGACATGGTTCGTTCCATGATGAGTTTTACCGACCTTCCAGTATCATTCTGGGGTTATGCCCTAGAAACGGCTGCATATCTACTTAACAAGGTACCTACCAAATCCATCCCAAAGACCCCATATGAGATATGGACAGGGAGGAAACCAAATCTTAAGTATGTTAAGACTTGGGGTTGTCCAGCTTATGTCAAAAGGTTTGAACAAGATAAGCTAAAGACTAGATCCGACAAGTGTAGATTTGTGGGATACCCTAAAAAAACTGTAGGGTATTATTTCTATCATCCCAATGATCAAAAGGTGTTTGTAGCGAAACACGCTGCCTTCTTGGAAAAGGAGTTTATCCTCGAAGGGGTCAGTGGGAGTAAGATATATCTTGAAGAAGTTCAAGAACCACAAAATACTCCGGATCAAAGTCAGGTACCTGACCAAGTAGAAGAACCTACTGTACCACAACCTATTCGTAAATCTGGAAGAGTACCGAAGATACCTGAGAGGTATGGATTCATCATAGAGGATGATGATGAGGTACGCATCATAGATGATGATGATCCATTGACTTACGAAGAGGCTATGAGTAGTGAAGACTCAGAGAAATGGCTAGAAACCATGAAATCCGAGATGGACTCCATGTATGAAAACCAAGTATGGACTTTGGTTTCACCACCTGAGGGAATTAAGCCTATTGGGTGTAAATGGGTCTTTAAGAGAAAGACTGGAGCAGATGGCAAGGTAGAGACCTATAAGGCCCAACTAGTTGCAAAAGGTTTCAAACAAAGACAAGGAGTTGACTATGATGAAACCTTCTCACCAGTAGCTATGCTCAAGTCCATTCGGATTTTGCTTGCAATTACAGCTTATTATGACTACGAGATCTGGCAAATGGACGTGAAAACGGCCTTCCTCAATGGAGAGCTTGAGGAGAATGTATATATGATACAGCCAGAGGGTTTTATTTCAACGGTTGGAACAAACCAAGTCTGTAAGCTACAACGATCCATTTATGGATTGAAGCAAGCTTCTCGAAGGTGGAACATCCGTTTTGATGAGATAATCAAAAGGTTTGACTTTATCAAAAATGAGGATGAACCTTGTGTGTACAAGAAGGTTAGTGGGAGCATTGTTTCATTCCTTGTATTATATGTTGATGACATATTATTGATAGGGAATGATGTTCCTATGCTACAGTCGATCAAAATTTGGTTATCTAAACACTTCTCCATGAAGGACTTGGGTGAGGCATCCTATATTTTGGGGATAAAGATCTATAGAGATAGATCTAAAAGGATGCTGGGCTTGACCCAAGGAAAGTACATTGACTCGATGCTAAAGAAGTTTAGCATGGAAGATTTCCAAGAGAGGTCTCATGCCGATGAGCCATGGAATACATCTCTCCAAGAAACAGGCCCCAAAGACACCTGAGGAGAGAGACCGGATGAGTAAGATTCCTTATGCTTCAGCAATAGGATATATCATGTACGGTATGATATGTACTAGACCAGATGTCGCTCATGCACTTAGTGTAACAAGCAGATATCAGTCGAATCCAGGAGAAGAGCACTGGAAGGCAGTGAAAAACATCCTAAAGTACTTGAGAAGAACTAAGGATGTATTTCTTGTCTACGGTGGGTCTGAATTGAAACTAGAGGGCTATACAGACTCAAGTTTTCAAACGGACCAAGATGACAGTAAATCCGTTTCAGGGTACGTGTTTACCTTAAACGGTGGCGCAGTGAGTTGGAAGAGTTCCAAGCAGCAAACAGTTACTGATTCAGTGACAGAGGCAGAGTACATAGCTGCAAGTGAAGCTGTAAAGGAAGCTGTTTGGATGAATAAGTTCATAACTGAACTTGGAGTGGTTCCTAGCATTAGAGGAGCCGTACCTTTATTCTGTGACAACAACGGAGCTGTTGCGCAGGCTAAGGAACCCAGGTCTCATCAGAAATCCAAACACGTGTTGCGGCGGTTTCATTTGATTAGAGAGATCATTGAAAGAGGAGATGTCACCCTGGAGCGTGTGGACTCTCAAGACAACATTGCAGATCCATTTACTAAAGCTTTAACTCAACAGCAGTTTGATCGTCACTTAGAGAAGATGGGTATTAGATACCATGGCGATTGGCTTTAGTGCAAGTGGGAGATTGAAAGTAGTATGCACACAAGCCAATCATATTTGATATGATGTAGCATATACTTTGTAATCTTATTCATTTATTAATAAAAGAATTAATTTTCTTAAAAGGCATTTTTTTATTATCTACATAGTGCTGTTATATTAAATGTGATAAACCCATAGTTTTGAGCAATGCTTTTAGAATCATGATGGTGATCATGCTAATGAGATCTAAATTCAAGATAGCTCACAAACTAAAATTGTTCATAATCGTTGGATTACTAAATTGGGGATTAGTGAATCCGGATAGATTAGTACATACGTTGCTTGCTCTTAGGAAGAGGATGATTGATCTCATAATCATTTATGTGGAGACACTAAAGCAAGTATGTAGGTGCTTATTAGAGAATAAGTTCACTGAACGTGGCTCGCTAAGGAATACCTAATGGAGTTTTACTCGCCTGTCAATAGGAATTCCTATAGTGATAGTTGTACAAGTGATCCTTGGACTTGAGATCATCATAGTATCTTGTGTATGATGAGTTATACTTTGACATGTCCCTTAAGACCTTGTGGGTATATCAAAGGGTATGATTGGGTATAATTAGTTGTACATGGAGATAGGTGAATGATCAACAAAGAATCTACCTCGTCTAGTAAAAGATGTGAATGTCCTATGTGATTCGATAAATGATAACTCAGTAGTCCTTGGCCAAGGTAGAATGAAATTAGAAAGGAGTTTCTAATTTGCATTAATTAGAGTTGTGCATTTGGGAATCGAAATACATATAATTAAATGAAATAAGACTTGACAGTAAATCTATGTCTTATATTTAATTGGACATTGTATGGTAGAAGGATTGAATTGTACGGTAACTATTTACTCAAAGGTTCTTTTATGATTAATGTTGAAATCTATATTATTTGGAAAGTCGTTGATCGCTAAAGGGGCTTACCCTTATTGTAGAATAAATATTATTTATTTAAATGAATTAAATAGTTTAATTTATTTATTTAAATAAAATTAGAATTGTTCTAATTGATTTATTCACAACCGGTTTAATATGGAGAACCTAAAGGGTCACACCGTAAAAGAAAAATATTTATTTAAGAAGTAAATGGCATAATTGTAATAATAAGTTAAGTGTATTTAATTTAGTCTATGGAGATAGAATAAATTAAATATCTTAATATTTATTATTTAATATTTTGGAAATATTAAATATAAATTAATAAGAGGAGTCTTATTATTATTATTACTTTTACTATTATTTAATTCCTAATAGGGATTGGGAATTAATTAATAGAAGTACTCTTCCATGGATTCCTAATTGGATTAGGAGCATTATTAATTAAAGGAGTTTAATTATAATACAAACCCTAATCTTAAATAGTTTAGGGAAGGGTTATTCCTACATCTATAAATAAGAGGGGTCTTATCATAGATTAGGGTTACACACTCTTGCATAAGATTTGTGGAGAGTACTTGCAATTTCTATAGAGATAGAAACTAGGGTTTTGCCAAATACCCAACTTCTTGAATACTTGTTCTTCCTTGGTGGATCACCTCTAGAGGCCAAACACTTGGGTGGCTAACGTTGATCAAAGGAAGGAATCACACCGTAGCATTCGAGGAGAACACGAAGGACTAGGAGTTGAACTTGTACCCGAGGAAGCTTTGTTCAACGAGGGTATAATTCTTATTCTCTTTCTCTTTCGTTTATATCGTTAATTGAGCACATTGATCGATCATGGTGATGGTTTGTATAAAATTTTAAAATCCGATTTTATCGCGCTTCCGCACTATTTATGTAATTTGATTGCATGTTTGCGTTATATACAAACCTAACACGCTGATGACCATGCAGCGACCAGATTATATGCGACCACTATCAGCGACCGCGCGCGGTCGCTGATAAGGTTCTGCGACCGAGTGGGGTCGCTGATGCGCGGTCGCTAATAGGGTTTTTTCTTATAGTGGACCTTTAACGATTTTAAGGTCGTTGGTCCCCCTGAGTTTAAAGGAACGATGAATCCGATAGAAGCCCAAACCTGGGTAATGGAAATGGAAAAAGTTTTTGATGTCGCTAGGGTTGGGAATGATCAGAAGACTACCTTTGCGACTTTCATGTTAAAGTCGGAAGCCAGTTACTGGTGGCAAGCCAACAAGACTAGAGCAGGAGAACGTGTCATACCGTGGGATCGGTTTAAGGAGATGTTCTTTGAAATGTATTTTCTGGATAGTTCATAAAACCAGATGGAGGTTCAGTTTCTCGAACTTAAGCAAGGAACGATGACAGTGCCAGAATACGCGGCAAGATTCAATGAATTAGCGAGGTTTACACCATACCAAGTTAACGCGAATGAGAGAAAGGCTAGACGGTTTGAGCAAGGATTGAAGCCTTGGCTTTACAGTAGGGTTTCTATGTTTCAACTCAACACATTTGCAGCGGTATTAGAGAAAGCAATAATAGCTGAGGGAGGAAGCGATGCGTTGACCAAATACAACCAGGAGCAGAAAAAGAAAAGGAATGAGGGTGAGAATAGGCCGAGTGGTAGCAATGGAGGAGGAAACCAGAAATGAAAATGGAACGATGGTGGTTCTACTGGAAGTTAGCAGAGTAACCAGAAGAAGAAAACTGAGGCTTGTGCAACCTGTGGTAAGAATCACGCAGGCGTGTGCCTGAAAGGGAAGATAGTCTATTACAACTGTGGGCAAGAGGGCCACATTGCTCCAAACTGCACTGCCCCAAAGAAGGGTGCATGTTTTACGTGTGGGTCAAAAGACCATCTTGCTCGTGATTGTCCAAGGAAGGCTGCTAGTGGAGGAAGTGGAGGCAAAGGAAACAACAGTGGAGGTGCATTAACTGTTTCTAGGCCAGCTACAACAAACAATCTGACTGCTTGCACTTTTAATATGACGGTCCAGGATGCGGTTCAATCCAAGGAGGTGGTGGCAGGTATCCTACCAGTAAATAATTTGAATGCATGTGTACTTTTTGATTCGGGTGCAACTTATTCTTTCATGTCTGATGATTTTGCTGAGAAACTGGAGTTACCCCGAGAAGAGTTAGTTTTTCCCCTAAACATAGAGATTGCCAATAGAGAAGTGGTAACTGTTAGGTATGTGTACAAAAATTATGAGGTAGATATTCATGGTCATATGATGACAGTAAATCTTATTCCGATTAAACTTGGGGAATTTGACTTTATTCTAGGGATGGATTGGTTGTATAACTATGGGGCAATCATTGATTGAAAAAAGAAGTGTGTAAATCTTAAGACTCCGTCTAAGATGGTATTTTATGGTAGCAAATCGCCGAGGCAAACAACTTGTCTAACGATTATGTAGGCCAAGAAGTTACTAAAACAAGGATGTGTAGGGTATTTAGCTCATGTGGTAGATACTCGGAAGACCGGTGCAAAATTGGAAGAAATACCAGTGGTGAGAGATTTTGTGCATATTTTTCCGGATGATTTGCCGGGATTACCTCTAGATAGAGAGATTGAATTCGTTATCGATTTAGTGCCCGGGACTGCGCCTATATCAAAAGCTCCGTACCGAATGGCTACGGTGGCAATGAAGGAGTTGATGGTGCAATTGTAAGAACTACTAGACAAGAAGTACATTCAACCGAGTGTTTCGCCGTGGGGAGCACCGGTGTTGTTTGCCAAGAAGAAAGATGGTTCGATGCGTCTTTGCATAGATTATCATGAATTGAACAAGGTTACAATCAAGAATAAATACCCGTTACCGAGAATTGACGATCTGTTCGATCAACTGAAGGGTGCTACTCATTTTTCAAAGATAGACTTAAGAAGTGGTTACCATCAGCTGAAAGTGAGAAAGGAGGATGTTCCAAAGACGACGTTCAGAACTCGTTATGGTCACTACGAGTTTCCGGTAATGTCATTTGGTCTAACGAATGCACCTGCGGCATTCATGGACTTAATGAATAGGGTGTTCAAACCGTTTCTAAATAAGTTTGTGGTGCTATTTATCGACGATATTTTGGTGTATTCTAAGTCACGAGAAGACCATGTGGAGCATCTGAGGCTAACTTTGGAGGTATTACGGAAAGAGAAGCTTTATGCGAAGTTTTCAAAATGTGAATTCTGGTTGGATCGTGTTCAATTTCTTGGACATGTAATTGATAAAGATGGGATGTCAGTTGACCCGGCTAAAGTGGAAGCTGTAGTGAATTGGGAGCAACCGAAGACACCGTTAGAAGTGAGGAGTTTCTTGGGTTTGGCAGGATATTATCGACAGTTTATGCAAGATTTTTCTAGAATCGCCACTCCTTTGACAAATTTGACTAGGAAAGCGGTTAGTTTGTTTGGACGGATAAATGCGAGGAAAGTTTTCAAGAATTGAAAAAGAGGTTAAGTACGACGCTTGTATTATCTTTGCCAGATAGTACCGGAAATTTTGTGGTTTACAGTGACGTGTCGCATAAGGGCCTTAGTCGTGTGCTTATGCAGAACGGAAAGGTTATTGCGCATACCTCACAAAAACTGAAAGATTACGAGAAGGGGTACCCAACACATGACTTAGAATTGGCAGCGGTGGTGTTTGCTCTGAAGATTTGGAGGCACTACCTTTATGGTGAGAAGTGTGAGATTTACACGGATCATAAAAGTCTCAAGTACATTTTTACACAGAATGACCTCAACATGCGACAGAGGCGATGGTTAGAGCTGATTGAAGATTACGACTGCGAAATTCTCTATCATCCAGGAAAGGCGAATGTTGTTGCTGATGCATTAAGTAGGAAGGGTCGAGAGAAACTTATATTTTTGACTGCTCAAAAGGAACTTGTTAAACAAATGGCGAAGTTGGAATTAGAGGTGAAGTGCCAACATGAATCAAAGGGGAAATTATTTCAGGTCGAGGTTCGTCCGGTGTTGCTAGACCGAATCAAAGAAGCTCAACTTCAAAATGCGAAGTGTGAGAAGATTAGGAAGGAAGTCTCTGAGGGACAAGGTGGAAAGTTCAGTATTGATGCCAAGGGATTACTCAGATTTGAACATTGAATTTGGGTTCCATTGATATCGGATGTTAGAAGGGAGATCATGGACGAAGCTCACAATACATGTTACTCAGTTCACTCAGGGAGTACAAAAATATATCAAGATCTTCGTCAATATTATTGGTGGTCAGGAATGAAGCGTGATGTAGCAGAATGTGTTGCTAGATGTTTGACATGTCAGAAAGTGAAAGCTGAACATCAACGACCCAGTGCTTTGTTGCAGCCGTTAGAAATACTAGAGTAGAAGTGGGAACACATAACGATGGATTTTGTGGTAGGCTTGCCGACTACACAGAAAGGTTTTAACGTAATTTGGGTAATCGTGGACAGATTGACAAAATCAGCACATTTCTTACCAATCAAAATTAGATTTAACCTAGACCAGTTGGAAAAATTATACATCAAAGAAATTATTTCGCAACATGGTGTCCCTGTGTTTATTGTGTCTGATCGAGATCCGAGGTTTACGTCAAATTTTTGGAAGTGTCTGCAAGAATGCTTGGGAACTCAGTTGAGAATGAGCACTGCGTATCATCATCAAACTGATGGACAGAGCAAAAGAACGATTCAAACCTTGGAGGATATGTTACGCGCCTGTGTCATGGATTTCAAGGGAAGCTGGGATAATCACCTACCATTAGTCGAGTTTGCTTACAACAACAGTTACCACGCAAGTATTGGCATGCCGCCATATGAAGTGTTGTATAGACGGAAATGTCGGACTCCACTATGTTGGGACGAGGTTGGTGAAAGGTAACTTCTAGGACCAAAATTGGTACACCAAACTGCGGAGATCGTGAAAGTTATAAGAGCGCGATTATTAGCTGCTTAAGACAGACAAAAGAAGTATGCCGATCAACATCGCCAGAACCGAGAATTTGAGGTAGGAAGCTTCGTGTTTCTGAAAGTTTCACCCTTGAAAGGGAAAATTCGCTTTGGAAAGAAGGGTAAGCTTAGTCCACGATTTATTGGACCTTTTGAAGTACTGCGACGAGTTGGTGAGGTGGCTTATGAAGTACCTCTACCTCCAGAGCTAGTTCATATCCACAATGTCTTTCATGTGTCTGTTTTAAGGCCTTATAAGCCAGACTATAAACATGTGATTGAATATGAACCTATACAGTTTGAGAAAGACTTAACCTATGAGGAAGTTCCCATCCAGATAGTGGACAGGAAGGAACAAGTTTTCAGAAATAAAGTCATACCTTCTGTTAAGGTAGTATGGAGGAACCACAATGCTGAAGAAGCTACGTGGGAACTCGAAGCTGATATGATGAGGAATTATCCTGAATTGTTTGTTTAGCCCTAGTTCTATGATTCTGGGGACATAATCCTTTTAAGAAAGGGGAAGGCGCGATTGAATTAAGTGAGTTGTGCGTTGTGATTCTGAGGACAGAATCCTTATAAGGAGGGAGGGATGTAACAATCCGAAATTTTATATTATTTGAAAACATGCATTGAAGTTGAATAAATATTTTTTTAATTGATTTTATTGGTTTAAATTAGCAAGTGATGGAATCATTTTTATTTAGATGTGTTTTAATTAAACTTATGTTGGTGTTTTTGTTAACTAAATAAGTTAATTAAATTAGAAGCGTTGTTGATAGTTATAGCGCTAATATTCTAGTTTAATTTAATAATTAAATTGGAAAGGTGATGATTTATTAAATTAGAATAGTAATTTATTTGTTAAATTAATATGTGTGTTAGTTGAATTATTTAATAAAACAAGTGTGACATGTGACTTTATAATAAGAGAATATAAAAATAATTTAGTAATTGTTAAGTTGGTTTTACCAAACATAGCCTTGTGGCCTTTGGTTTACTAAACTGACAAAACCTTTTGGTTTTGTTTAACTGATAACCCACATATCAGTTTTCTTTTTACGTGTTTTATATGGCCAAAGCTTGTAACACGGTGTGTTGAGAGAAGAGAAGAAATTCTCTATGGAAATTGAAAGAAGAAAGGAGATTCTTAGAGCGATTCCAATCATCTTCTCATCATCTATATAAGCCTAAACAAGGATTTAAGGTAATAATTTAACCTTTTTGCTCTTAACTTTTGTGTTCTTGAGTTTTGGTAAAATTAGGGTTTTAATTGATGGATTTGTTAATGATTGTTATATATGTATGTTGAAAGATGTTTATAATTCATTGTGTGTAGGTTACAAACGATTTCCAGAAATTAGATTGTTGTAAAACAAGTTTTAAATTGAGAATTTGTGTTCTTGAGGAATATATATGTTTTGGTCTACTTTGGGTTAAAAATTGATGATTCAATCATGTATTTATCTATAAATTGAGAGTTGTTTATGATATTACGTTTAAAAATGAAAACAATGCAGGTATTGTGGTCTGATTTGGTTAAAAATTGTGTAAATGGTGAGTTGTTTCACTAAATGTATGAGTTTTGGAAAAACTAAGGAAAGGTTGATTTAAATCCTTTGGGTTTTGTTGTTTTGTTTGTTTTAGGTTATTAGAATTGGTATATGGATGTTTAGTAATGTTTTTAAGAGGTTTATAATAATTGGGTATACTTTATTTGGTGTTTGATGCTTGAAAAATTTGTGTTTTTGGGTTGAAAATTCTGCAGTTCGCAAAATTGCAGAATCTGGAATCCAGGGATCTCGCCCCGGCTAGCTCATTAAGCTAAATTTCTCCGCCCCGGCGAGCTCACTGAACTGAATTCCTCGCCCCGGCGAAGTCTCGCCCCAACGAGAGTTTTATGTAGTAATTCCTCGCCCCGGCGGAAATTGTAGAAAATGAAAATTTTCTTGATTTTAATTCTTTTTCTTTTTGGTCATGATATGTTACCCTATGCAAGATTAAAACTTAAATTAATGTATTGAATGAACACCAAGATGTTAAGATGGATGCTAAGCATATACTTGATTATGATAAAATATAAAGTTAATGAACCTTAACTTAACGTTAAGTTTTAGGGATTCCTAAGGGTGACATTATTATAATTAAGCTTATAACTCCCGAAGTGAGATTGATAATCAGAAAATAATTAAGGTACTAAGATGAGGTTGAATGAGAATGAATCTTGAAGTGTTGGTAATATAGTAACTGATCATTATTTGTGCCTTATAAATGGAATGTGTAGGTGTTTTATGTACATGAGTTGTAGTTAATAAAACTGCGCTCAAGGCAAGTTTCCTTACTTTACCTCGATTTCAGTTAACACAAGTTCTCTATTCATATCTTGTCTACAAATACGCAAGTTTCTTAATTCTATTCTTTCATTTAACAAGTTATCATTGCATATCTCACTTATTAGATCATAAATTTCTGACTTCTGGATTCACGTTGTTCAAAGCTCAAACTAATTGAAATCATTATTCTAATAGCTTGGTAATACAATTTCTATATCGTTGAATATCGTTGTTGTTGATCCTTGACACTAATTTATGTTGTTTAAATCAAATTGTCTTTGGATTGAATTCTTGAACGACAGACTGAGAAGAACAACCCTAGTACAGGGGAATACTTACGTTACGCAAAAGCGTTGAATGATTGTGCACAATACATTGTACAACGAGCTGATCACCCTGAGTACGAGATGGTTAGTCCAGTTATATTTTATTAAACTGTTAAAGGTTATAGCAAACTTACCTGTTAACCTAGGACATGCTTCGTAGTCTTGCGACCCTCAGTATATTTTGATGTTCTATCTCATTTTAATGAGTTTTCAGATGTTTCCATTCATGATTAGTCTCATCAGTGAAATAATAACTTACAGATAAATTTAATGTCGAAAGTGTTCTTTATTATCTTGGTGGGCATTTGTTTTGCTCACCCTTGCATACTAAACCCTTGCAGCTAAAGTTTAGAGGATGGATGGGCCGTCTACCAGCAAGGGAAAAGGAAAAATGTACAAGTGAAGATGATTTGTTGTAATACAATGACTTGTTTACTTTTGTTCATGTGGTTGTGTAACTAAGACTTATTCGTTATTATTAAAATTTTATTTCCGCGAATGATGTATTAAGGTTAGAAAACCTGGGATTTTATTTGTAATGTAACCCTTTTAATGGGATTATGGTTTTTGAAGTCATTTATTATCCTTTATTATGGGTAGTTAGACATGTTGGAAAGGATCAGTGAACACCAAATCTGTGGGATTGAAGTACCCGGATTTGGGGGTGTCACAACATAAATCATAAACCGTCATCTTGGCTTAATATCAATTCAACTACAAAAAATAATTAAAAGCTTTCCTTTACACGCGCTTCTAATCTTTTGTGACAGCCCATCAAGTCTAATAGTTTCCATGCATCATATTCATACCTACTATGCATAATGTTGCTCATGCTATGCATGCTATATATGTGATGCCCCCAAATTCGGGTCTCAAATACCCGGATTTGGTCATCACGATCCAATGCAAACATTCACCTCCAAACAACATAAAATGACTAAATGCGGAATATAATAAACATATGTTGTTCATTCAAAAGGTGTTACTAGTCCCAAGATTCGATAACCTCAAATACATAACATAAACCATACCCTAAATATTAATCAAGGTTCGAATTACATTGATAGTAAATTAAACTAGGCATAAACTAAAGTCAGCTACTTGAAGTCTAGCACTTCAACTTTTCCTTGCCCTTGTCTTTGCCTGAAGTCTCGGGCTTAACTGCAATGAGGTTCATGATATAGCAAGGGTGAGCAACTAGTTTGCCCAGCAAGTTTAAATACAACAATAAAGGATATATCATGATGAACGGAATATAAAGAGAAATTCAACAATATGAATATCGGAAGCAAGAATGATACTTGCTTTTAGAACGAATGATAGTCAAATAGACTTTGAACAATAAACGTCCAAGGGAGTCAATAGCTAATTGACCCTTTGGTTACTGGCTACAGAATATGTACTTGAGGGGATCAGCCTCGCGTACTCTATGTGTATGCATAACATTTAATTCTGCTTTTTGTATCTTATATCCGATACGTGAAATACTCCTCTATATTGAAGGGGTGTTCATAAAGTCCAAGATTTCCACACTATCAATCGGTTTGGATAACTTTTAAAATCTATTACCGCATATGTCGAGTCGGACAATGGCTAAGACCTAACTATGGCAGTTCATCCCTGTTAGAACTTTAATAAAGTACCGGTCAACGTCGGCACGAAAACAATTGCACAATGTGTGAGTGTCAATAACAATGATGTGGAATAATTGTTAATAATTAATCCACTTAGAGCATGCTTGAGGAATTCAAGGTCAAGCTTAAATAAATAACTTGCAATACAATAATATCCTGCTCAAACGTAACTTGAGTAGGGTTAAGGAAACTTGCTCAATAAAATATGAGTCAGGTTAGGGAACTTGCACAAAATGAAGTTTCAGTAAAAAGGGAACTTGCAATAGGTAAGCAGTTTAAAATAGGAGCTTGCAACAATTAAGGTTTCGGGGTAGAGAACCTGCATGTTTGCTCAGCTACAATAATCTAGCTTTAAATTAAATCGCGTTGAGACGACCTAACATTAACAAGTTGGCCTCCTAATTAGTATCGTATAACTGGCATGAGTTTACTCTTACAAGAGGTTACACTCCCAGCAATCCTAACACGTAGTCACGTAGATGGAACCATTAATACTAAGTCAATATTCATTAATTCGCAATCTTAGCTAAATAAATTTCAAGTCTAGAACACCTCGATTCTAAGCATCAAAGTAAGCTTGAACACATAACATATCAGTTCAATCATGCGATACAGCTTAAGGCATACATACATACATGTTGTAAGGCTCTATTTACCAATTAAGACAACTGGCAAAACTGGCGACCTGCGCGGCCGCACTAGTATTTGCCTTAGGAGTGGCGCGGTCGCGCCACTCTCTGGACAGACCAAGAATGAATTTCATTCTGCAAGAACTCTAGCTTACTCTTAGCATACAGGTTACTGATATGACTCAAATACACATGCTCATAATGTTATTAACGTGAGTTTGAACCCTAGCATGCTTATTCTAAATCCAATCCGGAGTTGTAAGGTTTCATGTTGAAATTTTCATATGTTAAGTTACTCCATGTTCATCTCACAATGACACCCCTACTATAGTCATAACACCACATAATAAGGCTATACAAGACTTAAGATGCATGCTCGTACGAAATCAACACATGTCCACATTAACACATGGCTTATACTTGGATTTTTATCATCATAGACTTGCTAGCATACATCAAATTCATGTTTAGCTAAATGATGATCATGTTAATCATGTCTAGAGGCTCAATGAGTCCTAACATTTATGTTTGTATGGTCAAAACACAACTTCTCACAATATTTGACGATACTCGCCTTTAAACTCTATATTTTCCTTTGAAAATCATACTAAGACAACTTATGCCACGTGGCTCATGCAAGACAACTTGGAAATCATAATCCACATGCATTGGACCACATCTTTAAGCCATATACACATGCTCACATGGTCAGATATAAAAGACATAGATTTTGTAAAGCTATTTCAAGGTTCAAGCTCTCTTTTGCAAAAATACATACCTAGAGCAATACATATACAACTCATGGTATTTATAGGGATTCTAGATACATGGCAACCTATGTTTATGCATGAAGGAATTAAGCTAATATGCTCAAAGCATCAGAACAACAGTAGCTAAAACTGGCAGCCTGCGCGGCCGCGCGGTTTTTAGCCTTGGGAGTGGCGCGGCCGCGCCACTCCTGTACTGGTTTAAGTTCGGCTCTGCTTCTGCAGAACTCGAAAATGGCCATGGTTGATCCCATCTAGATGCAACCCAGAGTATCCACATTAGTCCCAAACATGCATACAAACCCATATAACATCTTTATACTAATTAACAAACTAATTAGCAAGCATTATGGATTTCATAGAATTTAACAAACAAGAATTTTAGAATGCAGTGTACCTTCTTGAATGCTAATTTGAAATCCTCAAATGCTTAATTTTAGAATACTAACACCTCTCAACAATACTCACACTCTATATAAACTTATCATAAGTTGTAGCAACTGGATTAGTGAAGAATTGGTTCCAATTTATAGAAAATTCAATACACAGACAATGCTTTGGTCCAATTTGGTTAGCCAACGTGAAGAAGAAAAAGATGTTGGACAATGGAACTAATCAATTCACCCCCACTCCCTCAGTCATCATTCTACCAACTGATACAAGCAAAATCGCTAGACTAGGCGCGGCTGGGAAAAGGAGGAAAAGAGGGGATTGGACTCCCATTGTTCACAACCAGTTATATACAAGTTTCATTTCCCTGGCTTTCTTCCCAGACACGACTGATGGAGGGAGTTTGTCCCATAATTTGTGTCTCATTCCTTTGCTATTAGTTACTTAAATAAACCATACTATATAAACCCAATTGCTCTAGTATACATTAATTTTCCAATCCGTGATTACATAAAGATGGAATTAATAACTTAATCTAGTCCACTTGGTATTAATTTACTAAATAGACTATTACTGATGAGTAGGTTTTATACCTACGAATCGGATGCCAATGAATGCGAATTATTGTTTATTTCCATGGTTTGTAGTTACGTTTCATTCATTTTATGTGTTTTTGTAGGTTTCACGTGTTGGGAATTGGTTTAGCGAGAATTGGTTGGACTTTGCTGCTGCAGGTGCTGAGTTGCTGAGGTATTAGTGCAGCGTGGCCGCGCCCAAAATGAACTAGGGTGCAGCGCGGTCGTGCCTGTCTCCAGGCTTCGGAAAAAAATTGGCTGCCAGGGTAGGGCGGCCGCGCGGCATTCAAGCCTTTTCCCAACGCGGCCGCGCCGGTTCGAGAAGGGGCAAATTTGTCTTTTCAGCAGATTTAAGCAGATTTGATTTGAATTGGGATTTGAAACTTTGTAATTAATTAGGGTTTTTATCAGATACTATAAATAGTTATTTTTAAGTTACTTTCAAGGTTGTTGAACTTATTATTAGCAAACCTTAGTTTAGAGCAATTTGAGAAGACTTGAAGCAAGCTAATATCATGAAGGAAGCAAGGAGGAGCAAGATAGAGATTCAAGGATTACTTTACAGTGTTTCTTCTTCTCTCTTCTTTTTACTCTCAACTTTTGAATGTTATTAAACTTGTGGATGTTGAATTCTAGTTTAATTATGAACTAAATTTCTTTTTAAGGCTATAATGGATCTTATTGTGTAATTTTGAATAGCATGCTTCCTGGAATATTATGATTAGTAACTTTTGGATTGTCTATTATGGTTTTTGCTGAATTGCTTAATTATCTGGCCAATAATTACTGAAATATTCTATATGAACTCGAGAGATGAAGTATAAAATTAGATCTGACCATAGTAGTATGTGTTTGTGTATTCTGTTGTCGATGGAATTCATAATTTGTGTTTAGGATAGAGATATACCTATTCACCGCATGTAATCAAAAAGGGAACCTGGACGTTAAATCCTTTTTAATTGTAATTCACATAGAAATATAGTGAATTAGTTATTTAGGGTGATTAACTTAGGTCTATCAATTGTGGATTTGAGTTGAGTTGTTTATGGAACATTGAGAGCTAATCATAAATAGTGATGAGTTCCTGGTTAACAATCCAAAATGACTAGCATGATCCAAAGGGAAGTTTGTTGAGCAAAATAAAGCATTAAGTGAAGTTATAGTCTTAAGTCTTTAAAAATCTGTTTTCAAACTAGTGGTAGTAATTTAATTTAGAATTAATTAGTTAAATTCAAAACTTCAGAAGTCAATAATTATTTGTTTACTAAAATTGATTTGATTTAGAATTAGAAATTGTCATTATAAATTCAGTTTTTCGCTGTGGGACGATACTCTACTTTCACTTTATTACTTGTGGACTGCGTATACTTGCGTATTTGTGCTAGTATAGAATTAGGCAAAAAAGTTTTTGGCGCCGTTCCCGGGGAACAATTGTGTCTATAATTTCAAGTTTTAATTTAATTAATTCAGTTTTAGTTAAACATTGTTTTTCTTGTTACTTCCTGTTCAGGTGATCTCGGTTCGTTTATGCAAACACGATCAAAGCAGCCGGAACTTGTGCAGAGTGAAGATGATCTTGAAAACAAGTTACGCAAGTTAAGAAAGATTTGCCGTGAGACAATCGAGAAAGTAAAAATGGCTAACGAAGAACAGAAATCATTAAGGGAATATGCCATGCCTAAGCTTGATGAAATCAGGTCAAGCAT
This sequence comes from Aralia elata, assembly GCA_034770075.1. Classification (NCBI taxonomy): domain Eukaryota; kingdom Viridiplantae; phylum Streptophyta; class Magnoliopsida; order Apiales; family Araliaceae; genus Aralia; species Aralia elata. The sequence goes on along the minus strand of CM068386.1, from coordinate 39,880,081 downwards.
CACGAGGCCAGCCATCACTGCTAATTCCTTCGAGATCAAGTCGGGTACAATTCAGATGATTCAGAATGCGGTACAGTTTGGGGGATTAGCCAACGATGATCCTAATGAACACTTGGTTAGCTTTCTTGAGATTTGTGATACATTCAAATATCCCAATGTAACTGATGATGCGGTGAGACTGCGTCTGTTTCCGTTTACACTAAGGGATAAAGCAAGGAGTTGGTTGCACTCACTTCCACCAGGGTCCATCACAACTTGGGATAACTTGGCTTAGAAATTCCTAGCAAAATTCTTTCCGCCGGCTAAGTCTGCTAAGTTGAGAAACGAGATTTCTACTTTTGAGCAAAGTCATGGAGAATCACTGTACGAGGCTTGGGAAAGGTTCAAAGAGTTATTGAGAAGATGTCCACATCATGCGTTACCCAAGTGGTTGCAGGTTCAGACATTCTACAATGGGTTGAGTAGTAACACGCGAACAATTATAGATGCAGCTACGGGGGGAGCACTTTTGGATAAGAATTTTGATGAAGCTTTCACCTTGTTAGAGACCATGGCTGCAAATAACTATCAATGGTCGACGTCGAGGATGAATCACCAAAAGGTAGCTGGGGTATTGGAAGTCGACGCAGTCACAGCATTAGCGGCTCAGATGGCAGCAATGTCTAAAAAGATCGATGCTATAGCAGATTCAAAAACTCAGCAAGTGCTTTATGTTTGTGAGCTATGCGCAGGTGCACATCCTACAGAATGTTGTGCCATTAATCCTAAAGCGGTTCAGTTTGTGGGTAGCTACCAACGTCCTCCGAACCCATACCAAAACACTTATAATCCAGGGGCAAGAAACCATCCAAATTTCTCATGGAGCAATAATCAGAACCAACAACAAGCTCCTAGAGCATCATATCCCCCTGGATTTCATAATCAACATCAGCCGGTAGCTACACAACCGCAAACAGAAAAGAAACCAGATTTGGAAGAAATCTTGATGAAATATATGGCAAGTAATTATGTGTTGGTAAAGAGTCAAGCAGCTGCCATCAGAAATCTGGAAAATCAAGTGGGACAAATGACCAATATATTGAATAACAGACCTCAAGGATCTTTGCCAAGTAATACGGAAGTTAACCCCAAGAGAGATGGTAATGAACAATGTCAAGCTGTCACACTTCGAAGTGGGAAACAACTACAGCAGAGCAGCACGGCCGCACCTGAAATACAAGGAGAGGAAGCGCGACTGCGCCCTTCCCCAGTCTCAGCTCATGCAGAGAAATTGGTAGAAAAAGAAAAGGAAACGGAAACTGAGATGAAAGAAAAGGAGAAAGCAAATCAATTAGTAGTATACCCTCCCGTTCCTTATCCGCAGAGATTTCAAAAGCAGAAATTGGACAAACAGTTCTCTAAATTCCTTGAAGTCTTTAAGAAGCTTCAAATAAACATACCGTTTGCGGAGGCTTTAGAGCAGATGCCAAGCTATGCCAAGTTCATGAAAGGAATTTTGTCGAGGAAGAAAAAGCTGGAGGATTATGAAACGGTTGCATTAACTGAAGAGTGTAGTGCTATATTGCAAAAGAAGTTACCACCGAAATTAAAGGATCCTGGTAGTTTCACTATCCCATGCACCATTGGCAGCTTATCAATCAACAGATATTTGTGTGATTTGGGTGCTAGCATCAACCTTATGCCGTTATCGATATATGTCCAGTTGGGTTTACCTGCACCGAAACCAACCAACATCTCTCTTCAGCTTGCGGATAGGTCGGTTACATATCCTAGAGGTATTGTGAAAGATATTTTGGTAAAAGTGGATAAATTCATATTCCCAGCTGATTTCATCATTTTGGACTATGAAGAGGACAAAGACATTCCTATCATACTTGGGAGACTTTTCTTGGCAACTGGTAGAACACTTATAGATGTGCAAAAAGGCGAATTGACTATGAGGGTGCAAGACCAAGAAAAAACATTTAATGTGTTCAAAGACATGAAATTTCCTACGGAGGAGGAAGAGTGTTTCCGGTTGGAAGTGGTAGAAAAAGTGGTGGATGATGAGTTTTTGAGGAACTTGACTGAGGATCCGTTGGAAACTACTTTATTGGGGGAAACTGACATGGATGACCCAGAGATGATGAAGTTTCTTCAAATTCTAGATGCAGTACCGAGAGTACGCAAATTTCAAATCCCTTTTAAACCGTTGGAACTTACTGACAAATCCTTAGAGCGCTTGAAGCCATCTCTTGAAATACCTCCTACACTTGAACTTAAACCTTTACCTAGCCATCTCAGGTATGCTTATTTGAGTGAATCATCTACTTTGCCTGTCATTATTGCATCTGTACTTAACGAATTGTAGGAAAGTAAGTTGATACGTGTTCTTCGGGAGTACAAATCAGTAATTGGTTGGACCATCGCAGACATTAAAGGGATTAGCCCATCATTTTGTATGCACAAGATCCTTTTGGAAGACGATGCCAAACCAACAATTGAACAACAAAGGAGGCTGAACCCAATCATGAAAGAGGTGGTGAAGATGGAAATTTTGAAGTGGCTTGATGCAGGTATCATTTACCCCATCTCCGATAGCAGTTGGGTGAGTCCAGTATAGTGCGTGCCTAAAAAGGGTGGCATGACGGTTGTAGAAAATTAAAATAATGAGTTAATACCGACAAGAACAGTGACCGGATGGAGGGTTTGTATGGACTACAGAAAACTAAACAAGGCGACCCGCAATGATCACTTTCCTCTACCCTTCATTGATCAAATGTTAGATAGACTGGCTGGACACGAGTTTTATTGCTTATTGGATGGCTATTCAGGTTATAATCAGATAGTGATTGCCCCCGAAGATCAGGAGAAGACTACCTTCACATGTCCTTATGGTACTTTTGCTTTTAGAAGGATGTCTTTTGGCTTATGTAATGCACCAGCGACGTTCCAAAGATGCATGATGGCTATTTTCTCAGATATGGTCAAACGCAATGTGGAGGTATTCATGGACGATTTTTTAGTGTTTGGTGACTCCTTTGATAATTGTTTGGAAAATCTGGTCCTGGTTCTGAAAAGATACGTGCAAACCAATTTAGTGCTTAATTGGGAAAAATGCCACTTTATGGTGCAAGAGGGAATCATTCTTGGGCACAAGGTGTCGTCAAAAGGGTTAGAGGTAGACCGAGCCAAGCTGGAGACAATCGAGAATCTACCTCCACCAACTACAGTCAAGGGGATACGAAGCTTCTTAGGACATGCCGAATTTTATAGGAGATTCATAAAGGATTTTTCCAAAATCTCTAAGCCTTTATGCAGTCTATTGGAGAAAGATGTTCCCTTCAAGTTTGATGATGAATGCTTTGCGACTTTTGAATTGGTGAGAAGGAAACTGACCACAACGCCTGTAATAGTAGCACCGGATTGGTCAAAGCCGTTCGAGTTAATGTGTGATGCTAGCGACTATGCTATTGGGGCTGTTTTGGGCCAACGAAAGGAAAAGATTTTTCATGCCATTTATTATGCTAGCAAAACATTGTTCGATGCCCAACTCAACTATACAACCACCGAAAAGGAGTTGCTAGCGGTAGTGTATGCATTTGACAAATTCCGGTCGTATTTAATTGGAACTAAAGTGGTGGTGTTCACTGATCATTCTACCATAAGATATCTGATTTCGAAGAAAGATGCGAAGCCAAGGCTAATTCGATGGATACTTCTACTTCAGGAGTTCGACTTGGAAATCCGAGATAGGAAGGGGACGAAAAATCAAGTGGCAGATCATCTCTCGAGATTAGAAAATAATGACCACGTCAAGGGAGACAAAATGGTGATCAATGAATTCTTCTCGGATGAACAGTTGTTTGTGATTAATTCAGAAGTTCCATGGTATGCAGATTTTATCAACTATTTGGTTAGCAACGTACTTCCCCCAAATTTGACCAGCCAACAAAAGAAAAAGTTTTTGCATGATATAAAAAGGTACATATGGGATGAGCCGTTCCTGTTCAAACATTGTGCCGATCAGATGATTCGACGGTGTGTGCCACAAAGTGAAATAGAGAGCATCTTACATCATTGTCATGATTCGCTATATGGAGGTCATTACGGAGGCGAAAAGACAGCTACCAAGGTGTTACAGGCAGGATTTTTCTGGCCCACGTTGTTTAAGGACGCCTACCACTTCGTTCAGAGATGTGATAGATGTCAAAGGATGGGAAATATTTCCAAACGTCATGAGATGCCTTTGAATGCTATTTTAGAAGTTGAAGTCTTAGACGTTTGGGGAATAGATTTTATGGGACCATTTCCATCTTCCTTTAACAACCTCTACATCCTTTTGGCGGTCGATTATGTCTCTAAATGGGTGGAAGCAAGTGCTTTGCCGACTAATGATGCCAAGGTGGTTCTAAAATTTCTGTAGAAAAACATCTTCACACGATTTGGCACCCCAAGGGCAATTATCAGTGATGAAGGGAGCCACTTTTACAATAGGTATTTCACGGCTCTCTTGGCTAAACATGGGGTAAACCACAGAATTGCTACAGCTTACCATCCCTAAACCAGTGGTCAAGCCGAAATTTCAAATAGAGAAGTGAAGAGGATTCTGGAAAAGATTGTTAATCCGAACAGAAAGATTGGTCAACAAAGTTGGATAATGCGCTTTGGGCTTATCGGACAGCTTATAAGACACCCATTGGCATGTTACCGTACCAATTAGTCTATGGCAAGGCGTGCCACCTTCCGGTTGAGCTTGAACACAAAGCATATTGGGCCATCAGAAAGTTGAACTTTGATCTCACGGCTGCGGGGGAAAAGAGACTTCTTCAGCTTAATGAACTCGATGAATTCCGTCTACAAGCATCTGAGAACTCAAAGCTATACAAGGAAAAAGTCAAGAAGTGGCACGATCGGAAAATCATCAACAGGAAGTTTGAGCCGGGATAAGCAGTGCTTCTATACAACTCTAGGCTGAAATTATTTCCAGGGAAGCTCAAGTCTCGGTGGTCGGGACCTTTTATTGTCAAACAAGCATTCCCTCATGTCGTCGTTAAAGTTTTTGTGAACAATCTGGAAGAGTCATTCAAAGTCAATGGTCAAAGATTAAAATATTATTGGGGTGGTGATGTTGATCGCCAGAAAACCTCAATCACTCTTGCCGATTAAATTTTGAAACAGGGAGTAGTCAGGCTGAAAGACTTTAAATCAAGCGCTAGTTGGGAGGCAACCCAATTTTTAAGTCTTTTTAGTTAAAATTTTGTGATTTTTAGGAATAATTATTAGACTTAGTTTTGTTTTTATCTAGTAGTAATTAGTTACTTTATTTCTTTGTCTTTGCTTATAGGTCATACATCAAGGATTGCACATGAAGAAATCAAAAAGAAGGGCTTTAGAATTGAATTCCAGATTTTTAGACTAGCGCGGCCGCGTCCTAAGTGTTCAGAAATCAAGCGTAGCCGCGCCCTACTTCAGGAATCAAAAAGGCTTCAGCTGGCATACTAGCGCGGTCGCGCCCATATTGTGAAGGAAAGTAGCGCGGTCGCGCCTAACCTCAGAGCTTAAAAAGTTCCAGCTGCCACACTAGCGCGGTCGCGCTGCGATCGGATCCCAGGTTTTAAAACCCAGTTTAAACTCGACCCATTGATTACTCCTTTTATTTTCCCGCTTGGAGTATCATTCTTAGTAACCTCTCCCAATTAGCATCGGTCACTTCTCTTCTTCTCTTCCTTTTCCAAATCCAAACCAATTTCCTACCAATATAAACTCCTTCTCCAAATCAAACACTTCCAATTACAAGCCTTAACTTCTATTTCTCTTCATCTTCGTTCTTTCTCCAATTCGTCACCTCTTACAGCCTACTCTTCTCTTCAAACCCTAAAATCCAAATCATTCAACAATCTAAGTGTGATCCAAGAAGGTTTTCAGTGCATTGTAGTGGGATATCAAGGAAGTGCAGTGGTTCAGAAAGAAGTAAGTGCATTGTGGTTTAGGGTTTTGCTTCATATCAAGGTATTACTTCCAATTAACAGATTTTAGGCTTGGGATTGCATTGTATTGGGAATTTTAACTATACACTTCCAGATATTGTGTTATTATTATTGGATTGAATTGTGCATGTAAGTGTATTGGATTGAAATAGTTTTTTAAAACCAAGTATGATTTCTGTCAAGTTTGGGGGTTTGCACGTTGTTGTGCGTTGGGATTGAATTATTATGGCTTCTAAGAGACAACGTGGGTAATCTTCTAGTTCTCAGGCCCCTGCTGAGTCAGTGGAATTCGATAGAACTTGGTTTATTTCTGCAGAGGCTGAGGAATTCTATCATAAGGTTTTGCTTGGGAAGACGTTTGTCTTGGAACGTGGGTTAAAGCCTGATCCTAATTTAGATGGTCAAATGATGAGCATGATCCGAGCTAAGGGTTGGTTGTTGTTTGTGGAATCACCGTTGGCAGCCCCGATATTAGTCGTTCAAGAATTCTATGCTAACGCGAAGATCACCAAGGACGGGACCGCTTTTGTGCGAGGTTGCCAGGTGCCATACAATAGCAAGAGTAACAATGCCATATACCACTTGCCTTCTATTCACCACACCGATCCGGAAAGTTTATACTCTACGAATTGAGACACTAAATTGGAGCGCATCAAGAATATTTTGTGCAAGCCGGGTACAGTATGGACAACGAAGCAAGGGACGGATCAGAAACTCCACTTTCCTCACACAGCCTTGAGTCGTTATGGAAAGGCCTGGTACAGTTTTATTTGTGCCAGTCTCAAGCCAACCAGGCATCAAAATGACGTGACCAAGGATCGGGCGATTTTGTTATATGGAATTGTGTAAGGAAAGAAGATTGATGTGGGGTATGTTATCCATCAATCCATACGTCGGTACCTTCAAGGTGGTACATCAGGCGGTCTCCCTTATGCATCGGTGATCACTCGTTTATGCTTGGCCGCTGGGGTGGAATGGGGTGATAGTGAGCCCGTGCAGCTCCCGATGAACACTATTGATCACGCTACTATTGCTAAGTACAAGGTTTGGGCTGGTGCTCCTTCTCATACCCGTGGAGCAGGATTTCTATTGGGGGATCACAATGAGAGTGAGGAGCCATTCGATCAGCCGCTGACTGAACCTGAACAGCCATTTCATGTGTCTAAGGTTAGATTGGATCGAATGGAGAGGCGTATGACTCGGCGGATGGATGCTATTCACACGAGTATGACCGAGCTTCAATTTTTCTCCACTCAACACTCGTACAGTTTTTCGCAGGCCTTTTCTCAATTGGGCGTTCAAGTTTAATTCCCAACGTTTGGTGAAGCTCCAACTTATCCGCCTCCAGACACACCTTCAGATGGGGAGGATGCCGATGACGTTCCCTCAGATTAGGGGAGTTTCTCTTTCCTTTCCTTTTACTGCTTTATCCAATGAGGGCATTGCCTGTTTTAAGTTTGGGGGAGTTCTTTTAGGTTTTTGTTTAGCATGTTTGTTAGTTTTGTCTATTATATCTGTTAGTATGTTGGCATATCATTGTGATCATTGTGAATCTTGCATAGTTATGGCTGGTTGTGTTAGGTGCATTTATTTTTTTGCATGAATCCAAGTGATTAGTTGGTATGATTTTGGCTCGACCAATGATGAGATGGGTATTACTTTGTTTGCTTGGACAGTGTGAAGGTCATTAAGGATGATATAATTTAGATCATGAGAGTAATTATGCCTGTCATAACTTGAGTTATTGGATAGCACGAACAATTTGATTAATTTGACTGCTGGAGTTCAAAGTGTTGCATAATTGACTTTTACATGAGAATTGGGTAAAAAATTTGTTAGGTGAATCAACAAGGAAGGCTGAATAAGGTAAAAGCTGAATTTGGGGTTTCTTTTCAAAAAAAAAATGGCAAATCCAAAAATACAATAAATGCATTGACTAGTTGGGTTCTGTGGCCTTTATCACTCGGGTAATTAGATCCTTAGGGGTGTCTTAACACCTAGTGCCCTAAAGTCGACTGGTTTGGGAGTCACTGATTGAACGCTCACTACATGGGTGATTTTGAAAAGCCTAAGAGAACTTGACATTGCACAGTTAAGCATAAATACGAGATGGAGCGGAAAACGCACTCGTAGAAGAATAAAGATAGAAATAAGCCTTGTTAGAACCTTCATGCTCAGTATTTGCTTAAGTTTGGTTGGATTTGTTGTATTTGCTTGAATTGAATGGAAAATAGATTATTCTTGTCATAGAGTTGGTTATGTGGCTTTATTTTGAACTGTGGTTAGTTAACTTGATTAATGAATGTCGACGCCGGGAAAATCGCTTCTATGCTAATTATTACCCTTTCCAATTTTAACCTTTTTATTAGATGATTTTTTGGAAAAGGTCGGCACAAATGTCGACGGGGTTTCGAAAGATCGTTTTTTATGATGAGCCAATTGACCAGAGTCGTCAGTTGGTATATTTGAAATGGATGTACCAACTCATCCGAGTTTCGTTTTTGTAAATCGCTGGCTCATATGTGACTCCGAATTAATTGGCCTGCAAACCGAGATTTATAGAGTTCGGGGGCTTGCTAAAGCGAGGGGAAGGTGTTAGGCACCCCCCGACTTCCGTGAAACACGGTTACCGCAATCTTGATGCTTTTCCTATCCTTTAATTTTTAAAATGTGCGTGTGCGCGCGCGTGTGTCTATGTGAATGGTGTGGTGAATTTTTGCGTAAAAAAAAATAATTTGGGTTTTTTATGAAAAGTCGTGTTTTAATTTGAGAATGCTTTAGAATGTCCTTCGGCCTATATGAGAAAGCTTTATTTTTTATGAGGAAGGTTTGATTTTAATTGTCAAAAGCTGCAAGATTTTCATTAGGTGTCATTTTGGCAAAACAAGAGTTTTTAAACCTTCGTCAAAATAGGAATCGGGACCTATACGTTGCTTTCAGAAATAACATGATGGGCAACTTCTAGGATCCCTTTAACCCTATGCTCAAAGGTTTAATAAAACTTTACTTATTTTTATAAAACCATTTTTGTGATGTTTGATAACGATTTTTCCTTTAGCCTTCTCGTTTAAACAGGAATCGACATTCATTAGCACTTCTAATTTTAAGCCTCGTGGTGCTAATAACCTAATTTGATTGATTTTATGAAAATCTTCATCGTTTAGCTTTGAAATCAATTTTTGTGTCGTAAATCAAATCAAGCATTAAAATGCGTGGGGGGCTATTCGTGGGCATGTGAGCCATCAAAATAACCCCAAACGCCCATAATCACATATTTCACTATTACGGGGCCTTAAACCCGATTTTCAACTTGATATCGTTTTAAGGCCCGACAATTACATATTTACAATAAAGGGTACATCGGCCCAATTACATACACTCAAAAATGTCCATCATCGGATTTGGACCATGGGGTCGCGTTCCTAGGCTCACATCCAAAATTTCTACACACCCACAAAATGGATACTACAAAAAATAAACAACACCGGGTTTCCGACAAACCACAATATCCTAAAATAGCAATCTAAATACACTACGCATAATACATTACCATAACGAGCTAAAAATCACCAAATGGATATCATCGGGCCATTAGGAAGAATTTCGTTCCGTTGGAACCCTCACTAATAGTCCTTAATCCACTTATCCATAATAATATACAAGAAAAACTATATTTAATATAGCCCGAATGACAAAAGCTTAACAAAATGATATAACAAAAATGCTATAAAAAAGGGCCTTTCACCTTGCAAATGACACCACGATGCGTATAAACTCGTATATTAAATAAAGTAGCAAGTGTATGTGATACAATCTAACAAAAGGGGTATAACTCCTCACTTTTTTCTCTCTTTTCTCTCTTTTCCCGCTCCTGCTTGCTGCTGTTCCTTCCCCTTTTTTTCTCTTTAACTTCCTGTATATTGATGAAAATGAAGAACTGCATTGATAAAGGCTGCCAGAGGCAGTCGCAGATTGATCCGCGGCTTGGCCGCAGATTGATCTGCGGCTGGCTGGGCTGATTTCCTCAATTTTCATACTGCACCTCGATTCTCGTGTCGTACTGTTGGTTTTCGTTGAAAAGCCTGTATTTTGCAGTCCGGGAACCGCTGGGAAACGTGTCATATTATTCAGGAATGCTCGTTTCGAATGGCTGCGATATGACACAGGATTTGTATTTGGAGCTTGGTTTCCAGGGGCGCTACCCCCCGACCCCCACTAGCTCACCGGCGAGCAAGCGAGCGTAGTGGCCATTAGTCGATTCCTGATATCCGCTTGTTGTCGTGTCGGCTTTAATCGCAAGTCGTTGTGGTGGCTTTGCATGTTCGTACTTATGTCCACCTTTCGTTCTCGTAGGCTGGGCTAATTAACGATTTTGCCCTCCTGTCAAGGTTAGTATACGAAGTGCAAAATTTGGGTGTCTACAGCTGCCCCTCTTTATCATGTTTATGAAATGTTAAATAAACTGAACATGATAAAGAAGTAGACACCCGATGTATAAATGACAGTGCATAAGAATGACAGTACATACATGATGCACACATATAGCTTATGGTGCAACACAAGATGTAAGGCATGCAAAACATTCGTAAAGGTGTTAATGCATCACGCAATCGTAAATTTATTGTGAGTATCGATCTCAACAGGACTCAATAGCTGATCGCATCGTTGTTATCGGGTTCCGTCTCTGACCGGTCGTTGCTATAATCGTTATCGCAGATGTCGTGCTCCGTCTTGTAATCGTTGTCGTCTTGGAATCGTCGTCGTCTCATATCTATCGGGTCTCGTATCCGATCAGTCGTCTCGTAGATGTAGGGTCCAGTCTCCGACTGATCGTCTCGCCTGTATCAGTTCTCGTCTCCGATTGGTCGACTCGTCTGTGTCGGTTCTCGTCTCCGATTGGTCGACTCGCCTGTATCGGTTCTCATTTCCGATTGGTCGACTCATCTGTATCGGTTCTCGTCTCTGATTGGTCGACTCGTCTGTATCGGTTCTCGTCTCCGATTGGTCGACTCGTCTGTATCGGTTCTCGTCTCCGATTGGTCGACTCGTCTGTATCGTGTCTCGTCTCCGGTTGATTGTCTTGTTGGCACCGGGTCTCGTTTCCGATTGATCGTCTCGTCGGCACCGGGTCTCGTCTCCGGTTGATCGTCTTGTTGGCACCGGGTCTCATTTCCGGTTGATCGTCTCGTTGGCACAGGGTCTCGTTTCCGGTTGATCGTCTCGTCGGCACCGGGTCTTGTCTCCGGTCGATCGTCTTGTTGGCACCGGGTATCGTTTCCGGTCGATCGTCTTGTCAGCACTGGGTCTCATTTCCGGTTGATCGTCTTGTTGGCACCGGGTCTCGTTTCCGGTTGATCGTCTCGTCGGCACCGGGTCTCGTCTCCGGTTGATCGTTTCGTTGGCACCAGGTCTCGTTTCCGGTTGATCATTTCGTAAATCACCTCGTTCCTGCCAGGTCCCGCCCCGACAATTCGATTCGTCGTGTTCCATACCCGATTGGTTGAAATCTCGTATAACAAGTCAAATGGATTCTAAAATTGATCGATTTTGCAAAGGAGAAAAAGGAGAGAAAGTACCGGACCCAGCCGCAGATTGATCTGCGGCCAAGATCGGGTTTTGTAAACTGATCGCCCCTTCCCAGATCTGTCATTTTCAGCCCTTACCCACTATTGTTTTTCGCGATTTTTCACCCTCGTACGTCCCTTTTGCCAATTTTTTCAACCTTCTCGCAAAAACCGCTCCGGTTAGATCGATCTACACGCTACGGGTAACATTTTGACCGATTATTTTCTTATCTCGTCAATGTTTCGCTATACATTTGCTATTTTGAATGTTTAGAGATAGAAATGTATGCTCTGAAATGCTATGCCATGTGTCATTGCATGTTTATGTTATGTCTCAACTGTGCGAGCCATATTCTATGTTCATAATGCGGGTCATACATACTTGTCATTTTTTTGAAAGAAAGCATGCATTATGGTCATTTTAATGTCGTAATTAAGCATATAAAAATGTAATTTTGATCTGTTGTGGCTTGGGTCAATTGAAAACATGCCTGGCTGTGCATGGGACGCTCATTTTATAGACGAAACTCTGCCGAAATTTCGAAAAAACTGGAGTCCCACTAAAATCTAATTCATGCATATATAGTAACCATGCATCATGCTGCATTAATCTACGATGAAGATATGCAAATAAAATGTTTGTGATATAATTTGAAATATAATGTACCTCCCTCTTTGACTGTGTCGTTCCAACTATGGATCCTGATGCTCCCAGCAGCTCCACTGCACCTCGTGCCTCGGGTGTTCACCGCCGTAGGGTTGTACCTGCCCCGGTTTTGACTCGGACTCGCCAGGTTCGTCGACTGGCGGAGGCTGTCGTCCGGCCTGATCATCCTGAGGTTGACGAGGCCACTCTTCCGGACATTGAGGCAGAGGGGCTGCCCTCCGGCACACCAGCTCCCTCTACTCGCCGCGTTCTACCCGGTGCCTCTGTTCAGGTGCATGATCTGTTGGGTCGAGATCTCAGTCGTCACCCCTCAGCATTTCTTGTCGCTAATGAGGTATACTCATTACTCCTCTGAATTCATTCCCAATCTCTGTTCGTATCTGGACTGATCCATTAGTGATTGCCACAGGTGCCCGAGTTCAGTCAGCCGAGGGGCAACTGGTTTAACATCTATTCCCTCTACATAGCACTGCACGCCGATTACCACACGGTGGTGGACTCCTGGGGTTTCCGTTCTTTCTTCACCATCATTCCCCGTCAGTGCCCATGGGGTTATATGAGGGCTTTGTCTGAACGATGGTTTCACCAGACCCAGTCCCTTCATCTTTTGGATTGCGAGGTTGTGCTGACTCCTTAGGATTGGAGGTACATTACCGGCATCGAGTTCACCGGAGTCTGTGTTCCCCTAGATCTCGATATTACCCCAGCGGAGGTCCGATCTTTATTGGGTTTCGCTGCTGAGGACCGGGTCTTCAAGGCCCCGCAGCATTCGGTCCGGAGCATTGGCTGTTGACGCTGTCGGAGGTATCTATGCGACGCCCCTCCCTGCAGACCGAGCTACTCGTGACATTCTGCTCCGGCGTCTGTTCCTGACTATTATGAGGGGTTATTTCCTAGGGAACAACTCTTATACCATTCATTTCAGCGTTGTCGGAGCCATCAGGGATGTGGATCGGATCGGTGATTATGACTAGGGGTCCTTCACTCTCGCCTATTTCCTCCATGGTCTCCGTCTTCGCTCAGAGGGACAAACAGACGCTTGGCTTGGGTTTTACCCCTTTATGCTAGTAAGCCTTCTTTTCTCACTGCACTTCCTATCATTTCATTTCCTTTCTCTGCATCTGCCGGTTACTCATGTCGTTTCTTGTCTCTGTTCACAGTTCTGGGCGTACGAGCGACTCCCATGCCTGAGGCCTGTCATGACTCTCGGTTTGGATACCTATCCCAGGGGTCGGCGGTGGCACCATAGTACTTTGGAGGAGGTCCCGGTGTCTGGCAGCTTCGCCCACTGCCGTATTCAGTTGGAGTTGATCACTGCCGCTGAGGTCGTCTGGACTCCTTATCTTTCTGAGCATCTGACTTTGGGGTTTACAGACGGATATCCCTCCGGCCCAGAGTTCACACTTTCCACCCGCTGCCTTACTTTGCAGAGTGTTGGAGGATGGGTGATGTATTTGGGAGAGCGTGCATTCAGATGCGTAACTGGAGAGATCCGTATTCCGCACTCCCTCCCCTTCACTACATCCTAGCCGATGGACTCTCAGCCCTCAGAGATTATGCTGGAGGGAGAGGATGGCCTGACACTTTCTTCAGGTCCCAGCACGAGTGAGGCTTTCCGTACCTGGTGGGTGCCCCGCACTATCGGTCCTCAGACTCGGGCCATATTTTTCCTTGGAGATATGGTCTCTGGATCGGTGATGATGACTGATTGGGCTACCTGTGTTCGGGCTCCTACCCATGCTGAGCAGATTGCTAATCTGACCCGCCAGGTGGACCAGTTATCCCTATATCTTCGGGTGTTAGGCCGGACCCCAGAGGATGCTTATGCGTATGATCCTGACAGTGCGGGTTTCGATGCAGGCCCGAGCTCATCTAATGCCCTAGTGCACCCATATATCCCAGATATTAACTTCGGGGCTTCGACTTCGACTTCTACTCCGGGGGATCAGTTTGAGAATCCCAACTTCATAGACGATATTACTTTTGAGTAGATCTTGATAGGATAGGGCTTTTTGTACTTGAACCTGTTCAATTTCTTTTTCCATTTCATGCACTATGTATTGATCTCCTTTATTCATTTATGCACAGTTTTATCATTATGACAATTCAATTGCCCTATTATGAACTGTATGATGCATGCTTTTTATTCATGGATAGATAATGACCCCTGCACAGTCTTTTTAATACTATTTTTCACAGATGTCGTCACCCGACGCCGTGGTACGTTTGGATCTCGGTCCTCCCACAGGGTTGGTTGGCAAGCTTTTCCGCTGGTTGGATAGTTTGTCGCCGGGCGACAGAGTTATTGCAGATGGTCTTCTGGGACATTCTTGGTCCTTATTATCCTTTCAGGTGCCGGCGGGCTTTGCGGAGGGTATTCTGAGCTATTGGGCCCCTGCCCGTCAGATGTTCAGATTAGGGACAGTGGAGCTGACCCCTACTCTCGAGGAGTATGCCCACTTTACCGGCTTGTCTTTGGATGGTCCTTGTGCCAGGGTCACAGCTGGTCCCATGCGCCGTCAGTTCTTGACTTTTACTGGGTTGCGGAGGACAGTTCTGTTATCGGTGATCACATCAGACCATCTAGTTCCCCTTCATTTCCTGATTGACCGATTCGGCTCACCCGACAGTTTTCATCTATTCTCTGGTGATTTTTTTGTGTCTGAGGAGCGTTGGGGCGCTTTGAGAATAGATGTTTTGATGGCTTGTGTTATCTCAGTGTTGTATCTGCCAGTCGGATCCGATCTGTTGGATATGCGAGTTATTGCGGCCACTATAGCCCTTCAGGAGGATCACACCATTATTCCCATATACTAGCAGACACCTACATGTCACCCTCATATTGTCAGTCTTTCCAAGGCAGAGTATTCAGAGGGAGCTCTGTTTTGTTGTATGTATGGTTTATGAGCCATCTCAGCCCCATCGGTCATTTCCGTCGCCATGGGTTTTGCTTCAGCCACGACATAGCCATGCAATTTTCGTTCCGTCCCGTGAGCTGTATTGATGCGGCTTCCTGGATAGAATTCTTATCGGCTATTGAGGAGCCCTTTCATCTCTTGATCTATTCGGGTTATTGCTCCTTCATGAGCTTCTCGACTCATGTGCCCACCTTGGATTTCATCCCTATTTCTGGCTTGAGGGGCGTGACGACTTATCATCCCTTGGCGGTTATGGGGCAGTTTGATCAGATACATGATTTTCACCCTTTCACGGGCGCAGCCGACTATCGATTCCTCATATCACCCCAGACAGAGAGAGATCTACTGCGGGTATATGATCTTTAGTCTCACAGGATCTTTGCCGAGTATAGTGAGAGTTGCCCCATTCAGACATCTGCTTATGTGCAATGGTTGCACGGAGACTCTGATATGGTTGGTTTGAGTTAGACTGGAGTATTTGATGACTCTCGAGTGATTTTCACAGATGATACCACCCCAGAGGTATTTATTCCTCCTGAGTCTACAGAGATGATGTGCAGATATGATTTGGAGGATTCTCCACTCCCGCCCATATTCCTTACTCCATCTCAGCTGATTCTGCCCCTAGTCGGGTTACTGAGGATAGCCGAATCCGACTGGCCTTGATTACTACTGAGGCTGAGAGGGACGCTGCTCTTGTTGAGAGAGATGCTGCTATTTTGGCCAGAGATGTTTCTCTCACTAATAGAGACGCCATTGTATTGCAGACTAGGGCAGTTATAGATGCTCACTTTGAGATTGTTAGCCGAGCCACTGCTTTATTGGATTGCATCGTCATGATGGGGCAGCAGATTGCAGGGAATGCCGATGCTTCAGATCTATCCACCACCTTATCCATCCTGCTTCAGTTAGTTTCAGATTTGTAGATCATTTTATTTCCTGCATAGACTATGTCAGTTTCATCGGTTATCGAAAGAGAAATCTTGTAACAAAATGACTTATATATATAGATATGCATTTAAAATTTAGTCATTTTCCCTTTTTTGTCGTATCATTGCCTTTCATTGGATCCTCATTTTATCCAACTAACCACGATTTTGATATTTCGCCTTCTTTCTCTTCTCAAGTCTTGATGGAGATTTGACAGATATTGCCGCACACCCTGTTGATTTCATCGGACTGAGTCTTAGATTTTGGCTCATTGTTTGGTTGGGTTAGGGTTATGTCATTTGAGATGAAGCTGATCAGGTGGCTGGTTTTGGGAAGGTTTCGAGGGTATAGGAAGGTTTTTTCTGGCTGTTGGGAATCGGTTTTGGTTAGAGAAAGTATTATTTTGTAAAGAAATGGACCGTGCCATGATGGCTGCCTACGTACTCCCACAAGTCGGGAGATCAGGTCCTACGTAGTTCGCTCTTCAAAGAAAGAGGAGAAAATTATGATTTTTTTTTAAGCGTAGAACCGCTTCACCGAGTCAGAATTAATGGGCTTTGGAAACACCTCACCGTCCATCTCTTGCAATATGAGGGCTCCTCTGGACAACACTTTCTTAATCACAAAAGGTCCTTCCCAGCTCGGGGCAAACTTCCCTTTGGCTTCGTCTTGACAAGGCATGACTCTCTTTAGCACTAGGTCATTTTCCTTGAACTTCCAGGGTCTTACCTTTTTGTCGTACGATCGAGAGAAACTTTGCTGATATAACTGACCGTGCAAAACAGTAGCCACCCTCCTTTCATCAATTAGGGCCAATTGGTCGTACCGACTTTGTATCCAATCCTCCTCGTTTATCTGAGCATCAATCAAGATTCTGAGGGACGCCATCTCAACCTCAACTGGCAGAACAGCCTCCATTCCATATACCAAAGCGTAAGGGGTTGCCCCTGTAGAAGTGCACACCGACATTCTATACGCTAGCAGGGTGACAGGTAGCAGATCCGGCCATCCCCGATGATTAGCAGACATTCTAGCCATGATCTTCTTGATATTCTTATTTGCAGCCTCCACTGCCCCATTCATCTTAGGACGGTAAATGACAGAATTGAGGTGTTTGGTCTTAAACTGGTTACATAATTCCTTCATGAGGGCATTGTTCAAATTTTTGGCATTGTCGGAGACTAAGACCTCAGGTTGCCCATATCGACAAATGACATTATTCCTGATGAAATGGACGATGATCTCCTGAGTTACCTTGGGAAAAGAAGCTGCTTCTACCCATTTAGTGAAGTAATCGATCATGACGAAGATAAATCGGTGTCCGTTGCTTGCTTTGTGCTCTACTGGTCCGATTACATCCATACCCCACATTGAGAATGGCCAAGGGGAAGTCATACAATGCAGTTCATTGGGAGGCGCATGGATTACATTGTCGTGCGCCTGACATTGGTAACATCGTTTGACATGATCATCGCAGTCGGCTTTCAGTGTTAACCAGTAATGCCCCGTTCTCAAGATCTTTTTGGCCAGCATCGGTCCACTCATGTGTGGCCCACACACTCCACCATGTATTTCGTCCATAATCTTTTGGGCCTGCGTTTAATTTACACATCGCAACAATCCCAAACCGGCATCCCTCTTGTACAGTGAATCCCCGCTCAGATAAAACCTCAATGCCATATTTTGGATTCTCAACCTCTCAGCTCGGCTTGCTTGGTCGGGAATGGATCTATCCCTCAGATACTCCATTATGTTTTGATACCAAGGCTACTTTGGCAGAACCACCTCCTCCGATAATAATGCCACATGCTCCTCGTATGCCGGGGCATTCTATACCGCTATTTCAATCTGTGGAACGTCCCTGTTTTTGATTATGTGGATTAAGGAAGCCAGAGTTGCCAATGCATCGGCAAAATCATTTCGTCCCCGGGGGATATGTCGGAAAGCGATATCTTCAAACTCTCGCATCAATTGGATGACACATTGGTGGTATGGAAGTAACCAGAGCTCCTTAGTGCTATACACCCCGATCGCCTATCTGATTACCAGTTCTGAATCCCCGAACACCGCTAGTCTCTTCACTCCCATATCGCGGGCAAAACGGAGTCCCAATATACATCCCTCATACTCAGCTGTGTTATTCGAATTATTGAACTACAATTTAGTGGCCACGGGGTATTGCTCTCCGGTGATAGAGACCAGGACTGCTCCGGCTCCTACCCCTTCAGCATTCATGGCACCATCAAAATACAACTTCCAGAACTGCCCCTCGTCATCACATCTCGTGTGTAAGACCCAGAATACATCTTCGCCCGGCAAAGGAGTTTCTAAAGGTTCTATCCCCCCTGCTGGCATTTCAGACAACTGATCTGCAATTCCCTGCCCTTTCATGGCTTTCTGAGTTACGTATACGATGTCGAACTACTGTAAGATTAACTGCCACCTTGACAATCGACAGTTCAGCATGGGCCTTTCAAAGATATACTTTAGGGGATCCATTCTCGATATCAGGTACGTAGTGTGCCCATGGAGATAGTGTTGTAATCTCACTGCAGCCCACGCCAAAGCATAATAGGTCCTTTCGATGGGGGTGTAATTCTGTTCACATCGGCTAAATCTCTTGCTGAGGTAATAGATGGCCTGCTCTTTGCCTGATTCATTCTTTTGTCCCAGCATACATCCCATCGCAATGACATTGACCGATATATACATAAACAGAGGGATCCCATCCTTCGGGGGTACCAGCACTGGTGCTTCTGTCAGCTGCTTCTTAATGGTCTGAAAGGCTTTCTGGCATTGCCTATTCCACTCTTGGGAGACATCTTTCCTTAACAATTTAAAAATCGGCTCGCATGTAGTTGTCAAGTGGGATATGAAGCGGCTGATGAAGTTTATTCTTCCCAGAAATCCTCTTATCTCCTTTTCTGTGCGAGGTGCCGGCATATCCACAATGGCCTTAATCTTCGCCGGATCCAACTTAATGCCACGATTACTAACCAGGAATCCCAAGAGCTTGCCCGACTGCACTCCGAAAGCACACTTTGCCGAATTGAGCTTCAAATTATATTTTCTGAGCCGATCGAATAGCTTTTTGAGATGGGTTATATGATCAGATTCTACCCTCAATTTCACGATAATGTCATCCACGTAGACCTCTATCTCCTTGTGCATCATGTCGTGGAACAGGGCCATCATGGCTATCTGATAAGTAGCCCCCGTATTTGTGAGACCGAAGGCCAATCGTCTGTAGCAGAAGGTGCCCCAAGGAGTGATGAAAGCGGTCTTTTCCCGGTCTTCCTCTGCCACCATTATCTGATGATACCCCGCAAAGCAATCAACAAAAGAGTACATCTCATATTGGGCTGTGTTATCCACCAAGATGTGTATAAAAGGCACTGGGAAGTTGTCCTCGAGACTGGCCTTGTTCAGATCCCTATAGTCGACACATACCCTCACCTTCCCTCCAGGCTTAGCCACTAGGACTATATTGGACAGCCATTCCGGGTAAATGGACACCATGATGATTCCAGCCTTGAACTGTTTGACGATTTCTTCCTTCACCTTCAAGCTCCATTCCGGTTTTAGCTTTCTTAGTTTCTGCTTGACAGGCTTGAAACCCTCCTTGATGGGCAACCGGTGTACCACAATATCGGTGGACAATCCGATCATGTCCTCATGAGACCAGGCAAAAACATCCTCATACTGGCTTAGCAACTTGGTTATTTCTGTTTTCTGGCTAGGGGTCAGGTCGGTCCCTACCTTGAGCTCTTTGGGCTTGTCAGGGGTTCTGATATTTATGGTGATGGTTTGGTCTAGGTTGGGTTTGGATTTGGGTTTGTTTTCGACCCATCCTTTGATCTCATCAGGCGTGTCGTCATTATCTGTCTCATCCTGCTCAATGCCCATTAAATCAAAATCCAGCTCAATATCAAAATCATAGTCATCTTTCAAATTTGAAACATCGTTTGTTAGGCAAGAAATACTCAAATTGGTACACCTGACATGAAACAAAAATATTTGTCATATATATAAATCATTTTCCCACAATGATCATCTTTAAAATAACATGACAAAATAACATAACCATGCAAAATTCAAAATAAGGGACAAAAACTGGTATCTATTCATCCCCCACCATCCGGGGTATACCACCCTGACGCCATATTTTACCCTCGTTTGGATATTACTGGCTCCATCGTCCAGTTGTCGGTGGTCAGATCGGTCGGAATGCGACAGATGAAAGGCGGCTTCGCATTGGAAACTTCCTCGATGACTACAGCCACATCGCATTGGTCCTTCTTCATAACCTCTTCAAGAATATTCAGCCCCGCCCAATTGATGACAGGCACACTCTGTGGGGCTCCCGACAGCGTGGCAACATCCTTCCCTCTTCCACTGCTTACTGACTATCCAAGGATATAACACTTGGTTTCAAACTGTTGCATGACCTCCTGCAGGAAACTCTCCTTTTTTGGCTGACTCATCATTTGTGGGGGTCAATTTTCCACCTCCTGTCTCAGACATAGGCTCGCCAGTGCCTTGTTCATTGTTGACTTTCGGCATTAGACTTTCGGCCAGTCGAGTTGGGGTCCCCCTTGAGAGTGTTTCTGTCCTACGCCTCCATAATACCTCAATCCTGCCTTGCCTATCTGATTGGGCAGTTGAATAGGCTCAGTAATTCCTTGACTGTTCTTTCCCAACCCTTGCCCAGGTCGAAACTTCATCTTCATCATTTCTCTAGCAACAAAGGTAAGTTCAGGAGAGACCTTAGGTTTTATGGCTGCAGCCCCCAGACATCTGTAGTGGGGAGTATTGATTTCCAGCGCCTGAAAAACTGGCGGGTACCACCGATTCGTCCAAATTAATCACCGGCAGGCCATTCCTAGAAGGAGAAGGGCCATTATGCTCTGCAGAGACCGTCACCAGATTCCCGTCGATGATAAACTTAATTTGCTGGTGTAGCATAGAGGGAACTGCCCCGGCCATGTGTATCCATGGCCTTCCCAATAACATGTTATAACTTGCCACGATATCCAGGACTTGGAATGAAATATCGAAAGTACAAGGCCCTATTTCCACAGGCAATTCTATCTCCCTCATTGTATCCTTTCAGGATCCGTCAAAGGCTCGTACCACCACATAACTGGCCCGCAGGCGCTTAGGATTGACGTTCATTTTTTCCAATGTACTGAATGGACAGATATTCAATGTTGATCCCCCATCAATTAGCACCCCATTCATAACATATCCTGATGAGATTAAATGCAGCGGTTTCCGATGCCCCTTCCCTCTTTGGGGATATCATCATCTGTGAACGATATTACATTATTTTCTAACAGATGGTCCACTAGATGGCCGAAACCTTCTTTGCTAATCACCTTGGGAATGTGTGCCTCTTTCAGGACTTTGGCCAGAATTCTGCAGTGATCGTCGGATGATAATACCAAATCCATGATCGATATCAGAGTCGATTCCTCGCTCAATACCCTGACCCTCCTTGCTTCTGGATGATTCATCTTCCTTAAGAATTCCACAGCTATCTCCTCGGATATCTTTTCGTTCTTCTTCCCTTTGCTCTCAAGGACTCGCCCTGGAAGATATAAAGGATTCCCCTTTGATGTTACAGAAGCACAACTGGCCGCCTCCTCTGATACTCCCCCGTAATTCCACAGTACTATTTTCAAACTGCTAATGGGGATTTGTGGTCTTGCTGCAATGGTGAGAAGCTTCGAAGCCGTTAACCTGATAAGCACCTCTATGATACCCCTGCTCAGACCCGCCAACCTAATCGGTGTCCCACGTATATTCTCCTGATCACTGGTCATGCCAATCATCTCATCGATTCTCTTTATATAATTTAGCATTGGCGGTCCTCTGGCTTCGCTGGCTTCCACCATATTGACCCCTTCCCCATCATGCTTAGGCAGGGGATTGACTTTAACATTTGGTGACTTTGGCTGTTCTACCACGATCTCTCCGCTGTCGATCATGTTCTGAATCTTGTGCTTCAGCGCCCAGCATCCCTGAGTATCATGACCAGGGGAACCCGAATGGTACGCACACTTTTTACTCGGGTCAAATCTCCTCCCTTTCGGGTCAATTGGGGGTGCCAAAACGACTATTTTTCTCTGTGCTATTAATACTGCCAAAATCTGTTCAAGAGGATCCCCAAGCGGGGTGAATACCCGATCTCTGATGGTCTCAAATCTTCTTCGTCCGTCCATCCTTTGATTATCGAAATTAGGTTATCGGGGTGGCACAATTCTCTGTATTTGTACTGGAGGGCTATTCTCCACCTTCCTAGATGATCCCTGCAGGATGAGGGAAACATCTTCCTCCTTTCTCTTTTGGGTCCTGCGGGAAGCACTGTCATAGTTTCCACTCTGGATTTGCTCCGCAACTGTTTCTAGAACTGTGAAGTCTCGGATCTTGCCAGACTTTAACCCCATGTCAACCATTTCTCCATGCTTTATCATTTCGGCAAAAGGTCTTCCAATCCCCGTTATCACTCGCTCATAATAGGGCGCCGCCTGAATATCCACAAAGGTCATTACCATCTCCGCCTCGCTCATTGGGGGATTCACCTGTGCAGCCATACCCCTCCACTGCTGTGCATAGTCTCTAAAAGATTCTTTTGGTTGCTTTTTGACCTTTGTCATCTGATATCTGTCAGGGGCCATCTGTGCCTGGAAGCTGTATTGTGTCAAGAAAGTATGGGCCAACTCCTCCCAGTTGTGGATCCGAGCATTATCAAGGCGGGCATACCAAGTTCTTGTTTCTCCCTTTAGGCTCTTTTGGAATAACTGCATCCTCAGTCCTTCGTCCTCTGCATAAGACCCAAGTTCCCCAATGTATATCTTCAGGTGTGTATAAGGGTCTCCCTTCCCATTATATTTCTCAAATTCGGGGATCTTGAACTTCTCCGGATACCTGGTTCCTGGAAAGACACACAGATCTGAATAATTTACCCTGTCCAGGGAACCTATGCCTTTTAGAGACTGGATAGTCTCCTCCATCTGCTTCATTTTCTTTCGAATATCATCAGTGTCTCCCTCCTCTGGGATAGTGATTACTGTTCTGTTAGGTGTAGGAATGGCTTTGGGGATGACTGGCTCGCCCTTAGGCTGGGGTTGATCATCCTTAGGCGGATCCTTGTTTGGCGGATCTTGTCTCGGTAGCAACTGCTCTTTCAGCATCGTGGCCATTTCCAACATCTGTTTTTTGAAATTATCGAACTCCTCTCGAGATATGGAACCAGGATTAGGAGGTGGAAGATCAGCAATTTCAGATGTAGAAACCTGGGCCTTCTTAGATTGCAAACGCGTTTGAGGAGCAATCCTACAGGGGAAAACGGTTTGAAGTTTAGTCTTGGGAAATGAAAGATGTGGATGCATGCTAAAGCTGTAACTTTTGTGTTTTTGGGTTTTTTAATCTTTCCCTGCAAAACAAAATGTTAGCAGTCCCTCATTGCAATAATAAATGCTAGACACGAATTATTATGCTTTCCCCGCTATTCCCTGCAAAACATAGAGGTTAGTACTTCCTTTTGGCAAAAAGGGGAGGTATATGTAAAAATATTGAATGGGACTATGACATTTATACGCGTGAACGTAAAAGGGCATGAGGAGACTTTCCCTACGTTGGGTTAATCTGAGGTTGACCTACCCTAAGGTTACTCTCGTGGCTTTTCGGCATGAAGGTCCCCACATCTTCGCAATCTACTCGTCTGAATCCTTTCGATTGGAGCGGATCTGGTGGTAAGTTTCCTGAGCCATCTCCGGGGAGCAGCCTCTTCGAGTCCAGTAATAAGCAACTGACAGGTTTGCCTCAAGAGGAGGTACACTCTCAATATACATTCACATTCATCGTCCTCACCGTATGCAAATAATTACTTTAAAGTAAAGCAATTCCATTCAATCATTCATTCATTGGACAAAAACACACATTCACACAACAACAAGTAAAACAGGTCAAGATATCGCACGTACATACACATTCATAAAATTTTTTAAAGGATAGGACAGCATCAAGATTTGAACGCGGCTTAAGCCCTCTAATGTCCCCAGCGGAGTCGCCAGCTGTCGACGCCGGGAAAATCGCTTCTATGCTAATTATTACCCTTTCCAATTTTAACCTTTTTATTAGATGATTTTTTGGAAAAGGTCGGCACAAATGTCGACGGGGTTTCGAAAGATCGTTTTTTATGATGAGCCAATTGACCAGAGTCGTCAGTTGGTATATTTGAAATGGATGTACCAACTCATCCGAGTTTCGTTTTCGTAAATCGCTGGCTCATATGTGACTCCGAATTAATTAGCCTGCAAACCGAGATTCATAGAGTTTAGGGGCTTGCTTAAGCGAGGGGAAGGTGTTAGGCACCCCCCGACTTCCGTGAAACACGGTTACCGCAATCTCGATGCTTTTCCTATCCTTTAATTTTTAAAATGTGCGCGTGCGCGCGCGTGTGTCTATGTGAATGGTGTGGTGAATTTTTGCGTGAAAAAAAACCATTTGGGTTTTTTATGAAAAGTCGTGTTTTAATTTGAGAATGCTTTAAAATGTCCTTCAGCCTATACGAGAAAGCTTTATTTTTTATGAGGAAGGTTTGATTTTAATTGTCAAAAGATGCAAGATTTTCATTAGGTGTCGTTTTGGCAAAACAAGAGTTTTTAAACCTTCGTCAAAATAGGAATCGGGACCTATACGTTGCTTTCGGAAATAACATGATGGGCAACTTCTAGGATCCCTTTAACCCTATGCACAAAGGTTTAATAAAACGTTACTTATTTTTATAAAACCATTTTTGTGATGTTTGAAAACGATTTTTCCTTTAGCCTTCTCGTTTAAACAGGAATCGACATTCATTAGTACTTCCAATTTTAAGCCTCGTGGTGCTAATAACCTAATTTGATTGATTTTATGAAAATCTTCATCGTTTAGCTTTGAAATCAATTTTTGTGTCGTAAATCAAATCAAGCATTAAAATGCGTGGGGGGCTATTCGTGGGCATGTGAGCCATCAAAATAACCCCAAACGCCCATAATCACATATTTCACTATTACGGGGCCTTAAACCTGATTTTCAACTTGATATCGTTTTAAGGCCCGACAATTACATATTTACAATAAAAGGGTACATCGGCCCTATTACATACACCCAAAAATGTCCATCATCGGATTTGGACCATGGGGTCGCGTTCCTAGGCTCACATCCAAAATTTCTACACACCCACAAAATGGATACTACAAAAAATAAACAACACCGGGTTGCCGACAAACCACAATATCCTAAAATAGCAATCTAAATACCCTACGCATAATACATTACCTTAACGAGCTAAAAATCACCAAATGGATATCATCGGGCCATTAGGAAGAATTTCGTTCCGTTGGAACCCTCAATAATAGTCCCTAATCCACTTATCCATAATAATATACAAGAAAAACTACATTTAATATAGCCCGAATGACAAAAGCTTAACAAAATGATATAACAAAAATGCTATAAAAAAGGGTCTTTCACCTTACAAATGACACCACGATGCGTATAAACTCGTATATTAAATAAAGTAGCAAGTGTATGTGATACAATCTAACAAAAGGGGTATAACTCCTCACTTTTTTCTCTCTTTTCTCTCTTTTCCCGCTCTTGCTTGCTGTTGTTCCTTCCCCTTTTTTTCTCTTTAACTTCCTGTATATTGATGAAAATTAAGAACTGCATTGATAAAGGCTGCCAGAGGCAGCCGCAGATTGATCCGCGGCTTGGCCGCAGATTGATCTGCGGCTAGCCTTGGTGCGCCAAGCCTCGGTTCCCCCGCGCCGCGCTCGAGTGTCGTGTCGTCAGTCGTCCCATCATTGGCCGCAGATTGATCTGCGGCTGGCTGGGCTGATTTCTTCGATTTTCGTACTGCACCTCGATTCTCGTGTCGTATTGTTGATTTTCGTTGAAAAGCCTGTATTTTGCAGTCCGAGAACCGCTGGGAAACGTGTCATATCATTCAGGAATGCTCGTTTCGAATGGCTGCGACATGACACAGGATTTGTATTTGGAGCTTGGTTTCCAGGGGCGCTGCCCCCCGACCCCCACTAGCTCACCGGCAAGCAAGCGAGCGTAGTGGCCATTAGTCGATTCCTGATATCCGCTCGTTCTCGTGTCGGCTTTGATCGCAAGTCGTTGTGGTGGCTTTGCGTGTTCGTACTTATGTCCACCTTTCGTTCTCGTAGGCTGGGCTAATTGACGATTTTGCCCTCCTGTCAGGGTTAGTATACGAAGTGCAAAATTTGGGTGTCTACAATGAACACACATGCATAACTTGGGTGATGATAGGTGTATATTGTTTGATTGATTGGGATTATTGATTCCTATTGACTGAATTTACTGTTTTAAGTTAGTTGTTGATATCTATCTCTGAGGCATACAGTTAAGATTCATACTAGCTATTGGTTGGATTCGTAGGCATGGTAGTTCTTAGTATATTCATGGCATTGTGTTGCATTGTGTTAGTTATATTGCATTGTGTTGCTTGGGGACAAGCAATAGTTTAAGTTTGGGGGAATTTGATGAGTAGGTTTTATACCTACGAATCGGATGCCAATGAATGCGAATTATTGTTTATTTCCATGGTTTGTAGTTACGTTTCATGCATTTTATGTGTTTTTGTAGGTTGCACGTGTTGGGAATTAGTTTAGCGAGAATTGGTTGGACTTTGTTGTTGCAGGTGCTGAGTTGCTGAGGTATTAGTGCAGCGCGGCCGCGGCCAAAATGAACTTGGGTGCAGCACGGTCGCGCCTATCTCCAGGCTTTGGAAAAAAATTGGTTGTCAGGGTAGCGCGGTCGTGCGCCATTCAAGCCTTTTCCCAGCGCGGCCGCGCTGGTTCGAGAAGGGGCAAATTTGTCTTTTCAGCAGATTTAAACAGATTTGATTTGAATTGGGATTTTAAACTTTGTAATTAATTAGGGTTTTTATCAGATACTATAAATAGTTGTTTTTAAGTTATTTTCAAGATTGTTGAACTTATTATTAGCAAACCCTAGTTTAGAGCAATTTGAGAAGACTTGAAGCAAGCTAATAGCAGGAAGGAAGGAAGGAGGAGCAAGATAGAGATTCAAGGATTACTTTACAGTGTTTCTTCTTCTCTCTTCTTTTTACTCTCAACTTTTGAATGTTATTAAACTTGTGGATGTTGAATTCTAGTTTAATTATGAACTAAATTTCTTTTTAAGTCTATAATGGATCTTATTGTGTAATTTTGAATAGCATGCTTCCTGGAATATTATGATTAGTCACTTTTGGATTGTCTATTATGGTTTTTGCTGAATTGCTTAATTATCTGGCCAATAATTACTGGGATATTCTATATGAACTCGAGAGATGAAGTATAGAATTAGATCTGAACATAGTAGTATGTGTTTGTGTATTCTGCTATCGATGGAATTCATAATTTGTGTTTAGGATAGAGATATACCTATTCACCGCATGTAATCAAAAAGGGAACATGGACGTTAAATCCTTTTTAATTGTAATTCACATAGAAATATAGTGAATTAGTTATCTAGGGTGATTAACTTAGGTCTATCAATTGTGGATTTGAGTTGAGTTGTTTATGGAACATTGAGAGATGATCATAAATAGTGACGAGTTCCTGGTTAACAATCCAAAATGACTAGCATGATCCAAAGGGAAGTTTGTTGAGCAAAATAAAGCATTAAGTGAAGTTATAGTCTTAAGTCTTTAACTAGTGGTAGTAATTTAATTTAGAATTAATTAGTTAAATTCAAAACTTCAGAAGTCAATAATTATTTGTTTACTAAAATTGATTTGATTTAGAATTAGAAATTGTCATTATAAATTCAGTTTTTCTCTGTGAAACGATACTCTACTTTCACTTTATTACTTGTGGACTGCGTATACTTGCGTATTTGTGCTAGTATAGAATTAGGCAAACAATTACATAATAATATCAATATTGCACGCATTAATTAATAATTATATTAATTAATTAAGGCAATTTAAATTCCTCCACCATATTCAAATAAATTGAATATTTAAATAATAGGCAACTTTATCAATTCTTCTGATATTAAACCTTAGGGCTAGTCTACCAATTTAATTAACCCATTAGTGAATCCCTTTAATTAATTCTAGCAATTACGCGCAATCACATACTCACATAACCAATTAATCACACAATATTCTAAATGAGCATACAAAGCTAACTCATTAAAAATTAAAATTTATATTTAATTGATAAAGAAGTTTGAAAATTCTCGGATATTATAATATATACGTCATAAAACTTATGCAATATCTCTACATATGCTCTACATATTTCATGGTATGCATTTCTACATGCTTGCTTCCAATTCGTCATATTATATTTGGATTATTTATCACGTATTATCAACTTAATATTTCTCACATACATCAAATCAGATATAACAGATAAATTGAGTTTCCACAACTCAATTGAATTTAGTCATAATTTGACTTTCACAACCCATATAACATTAACATTCAAAAACATGTACTTCAACGTATTCACAATGATTTCATCATAATGCAATAACAATTGCCAATACCGAGTTCACATAATACAAGTAAATTGAAAAACTTGCCTTTCTTCCGTGTTAATCGATATATGTTCATCAAATGTCCTTGATCCAATTTCTATTCATCAGTTATTAACATCCGAACATCTCCCTTTTGCCGCAAGTCCTATATATTACAAGTTGGGTAAAACATGCTTACTAATCCTATTGAAGATTTTAGTCTCATTTGAGACTTAAAAGTACACATAGATTAGTTTATAAATCTTTAATTTGTACAATATTTTTATAATCCTAATTTCACATATTAATCCTTACATCTTCATAGTCTTAAGTTCTTAGGATTTCACTATGTGTTAGATTAGTTAACTAATCTTGAATTCATTTCCATAGTGATTTAATCATCTTATATATATAGGTTAATTAATGTTATGCGTACACATACTTATGTGTTTACGTACTTCGTTCAAAACTTGAACATTAATAACTTAATATTCTCAATCTTTGGTTATTAACCAAGTTGGATGTAGCATCCCAAAATGGTTTAATTTATAATTTAGAACTGTAACGAATGTGGTTTTCGTATTTATTAAAATATTTATTGGATTAAATAAATATTTGTATTGATATATATTTATTTATTTTGTTAAATAAATATTTGGTATAAATTATCATGGTGTAATTTATGTGAGTGCATTTTGTTATGTATTGTTATACAATGATGATGATAATTTTATAATTTAATTAAAAGATTAATTAGAAGATTGATGATTTAATAAATAAATAATTTAATAAATAAATTATATTTGACGAAATAAATATTATAATTTAATTGGTAAGGTTAATTTAATTTATTAATAAAAGGTTTATTTTAATTTAATTGAATAAGTGTGACATAGCTTAACATATAATAAAAGAAATATTAAAATAAGCTAAAATGGGTTTAATTGAGTCTAGCCAAACATGGCCTTGTGACTCTTGGTTACTCTAACTGATGAAACCCCCCAAGTTAAAGGTTAATGTAAATTTTATCAGTTAAGCTTTGTAAGCCAAAAGAGCAGAGAAGGAGAGAAATTGAAATTGAGAGAAAAAAATACTCTGTGAATTGGAGAGGAGTTTTGAAAAATCAAAGAGGAAGAAATTATCTGCTTAGAAAGAGGTATAAAATAACTCTAAACTTTTGTATCTTTATTCCTTTGAGTTCTTCACTATGAAATTAGTTTTGATAATAAATTTGTTGAAGAAATCTGTTATATGTGTTCTTGTGTATATATAATCTATTCTATGTTGTTTGTAATTGAATTTCAGAAGTCAAATTTATGTTTATGCATAAAAGATGAAGAATTTAGTTTTTGGTTAAATATGTATGTTTTGGCTTATTCTGGAGTCAAAATTGATGCTAGATTCATGAGGTAATCTTTAAATTGATGGTTAGTTGTTGTTATATTCTGAGAAACGAAAAGAATGCAAAAAGAATGAATCAAAATGGTTGAAAAATAGATTTGTGGTGCTTGAATTTGTTAAATGTGTTAAAATATGATGATTAAGCAAGAATAGTGAATTTTAGCTTTTAAATTTAGTTGTTGAAGCTTTGGGTGTTGTAAGAATCAACCTAGAAGTGTTGGGTTTTAGTTCTATATCATATATGATGTCTGAGTATGTTTAATTTCTTGAATGAGTGAAGAAATTGGGAGAATTTGGTTTGAAGAACGCTGAGTTGCGAAACAGAGCAGCAGTTCTTGCATCGCAGCGCAGCTGCGCCGCTGAGCAGACTTAACTGCGCGTAGCTACGCCGACATATAGTGTAAACCTGGAGCAGCTGCGCCAGTCCGGATTCAGAACCAGGTTGGGTTGGGTCAAAAAAACGCAGAAAATAGAATTTTTTTTCCATATTTTAAAATAGAATAATTTCACATATATGAAGCAACATGATAAGTATGTTGTGTCTTAGCAAGAGTTTAACGTGTGGGTTAAAGTTATAAGTAAACAATCATTTATAAAAAGAAGTAGTTAATTGAACTATGAATATTAATTGTTCAATGTGACTTGTACGTATAGGTCACTCAAAGAGCAAATAGCTAACATTAATTATAGTAAGCGATCGAGGCAAGTTCTCTAAACTTTACTTCTATATTAAGCAAGTTTTCTATCTCACTTACTTTTATATATCGATGCAAGTTTCTGAACCCTACTTTTACATTGAGCAAGTACCTTAACTTTACTTTTCATTAAGCAAGTTTTCTATCCCTAACTTGTTACCCTTTCATCGACCAAGCTTTATAACCTTGATTTATTATTGTTCAAGCAAGGTTTATAATAGTAATGTCCATTCCTTATGTTTTGTTTGAGATTCTTAGCTATTTGTTTATAATTCTTTATTAATCGCATTTGAACGTGAATTCTATTGTACGAGTTGATTGTTGAATCAGACTCTTAAGTGGCTAGCGAACCCTTATTGATTCAGCTAGTCTATAGTTGATGAGCGTTCAAAAGACTTAAACATTACTTGAAGCTAATCCAAACCAAACTTCTTTTGGTACAGAATCCAATGACATTACTGAGATGAACAACCCTGTTATAGGGGAATATATTACGCAGAAGCGTTAACGTGTTTGTGCACAATACATTGTACGAAGATGGATGGTCCATATAGTCTATAAGACTGTTAAAGGTTACAGTAGAGATAATTGTTAACCTAAGACATAGTTTGAGGTCTTGTGACCCTCAGATGTTCTGTTGATATCATTTTCAACTATTTGTATCAAAAGCTAAACTTTCTATTGAGCTATCAGATTTTGTTTATCGTTGACAGATTTCAGAAAAGATTATGTTGTTCAAACAAACTTCATTTATTGCTTATTTCGATTGTTACCCTGGTGGGCAATTGTTTTGCTCACCTTTGCATTAACCATTACAGTTAAGACTGAGAAGTCTGATGAGCCGGCCACGAGAAAGGGCAAGGGCAAGATGAAGATTTAATGAAGAATAGTTTATCTTTATTTATCAAGTTTATGTAATAAAAACTTATTAAATATTTTAATTCCGCATTGATGTTTTAAAGGTTAGATGACCTGGAATTTATTGAGATGTTTAAGTTGTAACCCCTTTGTGGGAAGATGATTTATTAAGTTCAATGTTACTATCCTTTATGGTTGGGTAGATAGATGTGAATGTTTTTAGATAGTGAGCACCAGATCTATGGTAATTGATTATCCGGATTTGGGGATATCACAGGTTGGTATCAGAGCTTTAGGTTATTAACCTTAGGTGGGGAAACCTTAGGCTATAACCGAGTAGGAGATCGACATATAGTGTGGACAACTCTCATCGAGTTCTAAGAAATGAATTAAGAAATTCATTGAAGACTTTATGTGCTTATGTGTTAATAACCTATGTGCTCGCGAGTAAAATTGAGTAATAATTAAAACTTAAAATATTTTGGTGATAGGATGACTGACATAGGAGGATCGAGCCAGGCTAGGGAGGAGGAGCCCCGAGATATTCATATAGTCCGAGAAAAGTTAGTGCCGAGGGAGCTATCCCCATTAATTACAGTTGTAGCCCCTGAGTATGAGCCTGAGTCAGATCTTGAGGAGGATCTTGAAGAGATTGATGAGGAGGAAGAAGGTCCTAATGAGTTTTCACCGAACTCTATCAGCGCTGAGATGTATGACGAGTTATATGACCGTAACATAGAGTTACAAGATAGCATTAGAGAGTTGAAGGAGCTGGCAGATGTGGGTCAGACCAGCATAGAGTAGAAGAATGGCAAGATTGAGGAGCTTGATGTACGTCTTGGAGACGTGGAGTGGAAGCTGGT
Organism: Aralia elata; assembly: GCA_034770075.1. NCBI lineage: Eukaryota > Viridiplantae > Streptophyta > Magnoliopsida > Apiales > Araliaceae > Aralia > Aralia elata. The sequence continues at coordinate 39,847,667 of CM068386.1, read as the reverse complement.
TCAGGCAGAAAGCCAAAAGGAGGAGCTATCAGCTGAGATAGAGAAACTAAAGAGTGACCTGAGAGAAGAGTCAGCAAAGCGTGCTAGAGCCGAGGACGAGTATTCCACTATCCAGTGCAGTTTGAGGATCTACCATGGTACATGATGGATCGTAGGATAATGATTCGTATCATGGAGGAAGAGCGTGAAGAAGCTGTGCGACGTGGGATGTTTTAGTGGATTGCGATTAACATAATAGCAGACTATGATGGCTAGTCATGAGTATTAATAGAATGTAAACCCCAATTGTTAATATAATAATGGGGTATGGTGTTAGTGGGGTTTATAATTTTATTATGATAGGGAGAATTATGTAAATAGTAGTAACGCTATCTTTGGCATGTTTGAAAGCAAGGAATGAATAAAATACAAAAGTTTGTCTGATGTGTTATGTGCTAAATGTTGTTGTTTAAAACTGTTTCAGATAACTTTTAAATGTTTAAGTAAATAAATAGTAATCTAATGGTGAATACTTTAAACAGAAGATGCGGCCAAGAAGAAGACAAACTCGTCAGCGAACCCCTAAGGGGTTTACGAACAATAACGAAGCTGAAGCTAACCCAATGCAGCAGCTGGTGAATTTGTCGATGGGAGCATTTGCGAATCAACCTCAAGCTCAAGCCACGACCTTCAAGGACTTTAAAGCGGTAGGACCCCCATAATTTCAAGGGTCTATGAATCCAATCGAAGCTCAGATTTGGGTTATGGAGATGGAGAAGGTATTTGACATTGCTAGGGTTAACGAGGATCAGAAAACTGCCTTCGCAACGTTCATGCTCAAATCAGAAGCTATTTACTGGTGGCAAGCTAACAAAACCCGAGGTGGTCAAGTGGTAAAGCCAAGAAGGAAGAAGAGAAGAGGAGCCAAAGCCAAGAAGACTCAAGCCAACCAAGCTCCAAGCAAGCTTCTTAACATCTAGAAATGATTTACAGAGGTAAATCACAACCCTCAAACCATCTCTCTTCCATTTCCTCCATTGTTAATTTTTTAAGCTTTTCAAGCTTTTGTGATGGGTTTTGAGTTTTCTTGCGATTTTTGTTGTTGTTGTTGGTTGGGATTGCTTAATAATGTTGCCAAGAGACTTTGTAAGCCATTAATAACATTAAAGTGGAATAAAAATGAAGAAAATCCGTACCTATGCTTAAGGAGGATGAAGAACATGACCATTTTGGACATTTTTGGACAAATATGAACATTCGGACGAATTTTAGAGGACTATGTAGCTATGATTTCATGTGTGTTTCATTTATTTGTTGTTATGGTATTGTAGTTCTATGGGTTACAAAGTTAACCCAACTGGAATCGAGCAAAAAGGTGTAAAAATGAAGATTTGGTGATGATTTTAGTGAAGAACACCAAGAACACCAAAAATAGAGCATGAGTTGATACTTTGGCCTAATATTTGGCCATGTTAATGTTAATGGGTAGCTCTGAATTTTTATGTTGTAGCTCTATGTCTTAAGAGTCCATAGAGTCTGGAACGGACCAATTTGAACGTCTAGAGAAGAAGTTATGAGGATTGGAGTGACGGAGGGTCAAAATCGCGATGTCTGGCAAGGGCCAGCAGGCCGCCCGCGCGCCCACACCAAGGTCCAGCGCGCCTGCGGGCGTGCGCTACCGCTCGCTGCATGCCTGGTGCCGCCCGCCCGCGTGTGCGCTGCCCGACTCAGCTTCAACGTCCGTTGGGAAAATGGCCATAACATTCTCATACGGACTCGGATTAGGGCGATTCAAGATGATCCGGAAAGCTTAGAGATAGACCTAGAACTTCCATTAATTGGAATTGAAATTTACCACCTAGAGAAATTTTGAAATGGACCGTTTTTAGGGCTATTGTGCAAACGGTAGGCATCGGTCATGCGCATGTGCAATGTATAATGCTCCCGATAATGTTAAATGATGTTCTAAGTTCTAAAACATGATTATTATGATTTATAATGATACTTAACATTAACCATTGGGTATTAGATAATTCGAATGGGCATGCTAAGCGTACGCAATTGCGTGTCACTTGGGCGTTCGAATAGGCAAGTGTGGCGTACGGACGTGCAAATGTCATAACGCCGTAATAAGTGTGTATAATCTTGTTTAATATTTTGTTTCTAATAATAATGAAACATGATAGAGTGTTATAACCCAATGTATGAGCATGCTAAGCATATTCAAATGAGGCGAATCGGGCGTGTGGCGTATAAACGTCGAAACGCCATGTAAAGTGTTGATGAACTTTAAATAGGGTTTCGATTCAAATGAAACGAACATTATAAGATATAAAGTGGGGTTTTTATAAACCGATGAGAATCAATGACGATGAGGGTCGTAACATTTTCAAACGACGCGACGTCGAGAGATGTTTTTAGTGTTTATCGTGTTTATTATTTATAATGCGCGAACAATATGAAATAAGAGTTGTTATATTGTAAACCATTATACGAAGCCTTTTTAGTGGCTAATTGGTATTTTATTGTTAAATAAATTGTGTAGGATATTTGAAGGACAAGTTATCATAATTTTTACAAGGAGCGCTTAAGGCAAGTTCTTTCAGTAACTTGTTCACTTGTTTAAATCTATTAATGAACATGACTTGATTACTAAATCTTTCACTATTATGTGGATTATATGTGAGCATGATTAAAGTGTGCACAAGGTGCAACTATGTGACTATATTGTTCTATGTGGAACTTGAATTATTATAAATATACAATGTGAGATGCATGAGGTATGCTATGAGATGCATGATACATATATATAGATGAATTGCATAAGATTTATAATACATGAGTAAGATGCATAGTATGAAAATCATGATGCATGGATAAAATGCAAATTTATGTGTTACGTGAGGCATGAAATGTGAAAACTGTTAGTTCTAGCTGAGCCGTCGTGCTCATTCTTGCAAAAATAAAACTTTTGCAGATTTACGATGCAATGCAATTATCTTGATATCGTGATGATAAGGATTAGAGGCACATGGAAACAAAAAGGTTGCTAAATGTTCCTTTATTGTAATTATTTAGCTGTGATGACGGTATATGATGTACGTGAATTTGACTATATAAACCTTAAGTTAAAAATGAAGGTTATTCATTATAATAGTTAAGACATGATTATATTAGTTACTTGTTTTAGTAAACTACAAGGATGACGATGATGTATAAAGGACATCTTTATAACGAATGTATAGTTGTTGAATAAAATTGTAAATATTTAGGGATTGAATAAAGTCAAAATCTGAACCTTGCGTTCACATAAGATATTGTAAAGGATCATGATATTTATTCAACCTTGATCATAAGTGTATTATTTAAGGTCTTCGTGCCTGGGATTAGATGAGGATATGTTGTAATATTATTGTAATTATATATTTGTAGTAAGCCTATGTTGCATGGGTTGTACCATGACGCACTAGACCTGGGTTCAAGGTAAGACCCGAGTTTCGGAGGCGTTACAATTATTAATCCCTCTAGCATCCTAAAAGAAGCTCTAAGAGGTATGCAATGAATAACCTAACTCATTTCCATAATAGTTTCAAGTTCATGGTTTTTGCTTTGATTGCGTATTGGAGTATGTTGTGGTTGTTGCTTAGTTGTTCATAAATGGGTATGAATGTTGTTAACACTATTAAACCTTGTTAATAATCTATAATAGAGGATTTCTATAAAGAAATCTGGGTTAACCTATGATTATATGTCTATGAAATCAAGTTTCTAAGACTACGCCCAGCACATGTTCGATTAAATGCTCCAATGAGAAAGTTTGGTTAAAATGTAGGAATTAGATGTTATTATTGTTGTTAGTTGTTCATGAATGAGTATAGATGTTGTTAACACTTTAAAACCTGGTTAATAACATGTAAAAATGGAACAAAGAATGAAAGATTCAAACCCATACATAAAGGAGGAAGATATGGACATTTATATACTGTTTTGGACTTACATTGTGTAATGATTCAAAATTAGAAGTTAAGTTCTAGGGTGTTATTATGTACTCTTATGAGTGATGAGTATCACCCAATTAGAACGAGGGAAAACCCCGTTGTAACGTCATGGCGAAATTTTTCGTAAAAGATGTTAAAAGATGAAAACTTAGTCTTGGGTGACTTTCAGGCCAATTTTATGGCTAGTAAATGAATTTGTAAGATTATGAATTCATGATACTCTTGTAGTTCATGTTTTAAGCTTTCCATAGCCTCCAAAATGGCCTAATTCCGATTTATAACGAAGAAGTTATGAAGGTTTAAAGTTCGTGCGTCAAAACAGGGCATGCTGGGAAACAAAAATCGAGTTGGGCAGAGGTGACTTCGCCGGGGTGAGCTCATTTGGCCTAGGGAGCCCGCAGGGCGAGCTCGGCGGAGAGGACCTTGTGTTCCAGTTTTACAATTCTGACCTCCTTTAGTAAAATGGACCTAACTTTCTCATACGAACTCTAATTTGGATGATTCAAGATGATCCGGAAAGCTAAGAAGTAGACCTAAAAATTCCATTATTTAGAATTTAGAATTAAAGCCTAGTTCAATTTCTAAATTGGCCATTTTTAGGATTGTTGTGCATTCTGGGGCAAACAGAGGGCGTCGGACATGCGCGTATGCAACGTGTAATGCTTCTGATGCTAAAAGATGTTGTTCTAAGTTCTAAAACTTGTACATTATGATTTATAATGATGCTTACCATTAACCAATGAGTATTAGATAAATCGAATGGGTGTGCTAAGCGTACGCAAATGCGTGTCGCTTGGGCGTTTGAGTAGGCAAGTTTGGTGTATGGACGTACACGCGTCGTAACGTCGTATCAAGTGTGTGTAACCTTATTTTATATTATGTTTCTAATTAGAATGAAGCATTATAGAGTAATATAAACCAATGTTTGGCACCAACTATGTGGCTAATTGGTATATGGATATGTACCGAAATGTTTAGGACTTTTGAAGGATGATTAATGTCAAGTAGTAGCAAGCGCTTAAGGCAAGTTTCCTAACCCTTGTCTAATCCTTATGTTGGGCAAGTTTTCTTATGAATGTGATTGTTGTTCTGAAGTTCCAATTTACGCAATGCATATACGATTGTGTGAATTTCCTTACTTATGTAAACCTTTAGTATTTGCACAAGTGTTCAAGCTATGATATGACGTAAATTGTTGCAGCTTTCAAGTTCAATTATGCATGAACTGTTATGAAGAGCATTGATGCCATTTGTTTCGGCTGGACAGATATTGAAATATCTTATCGATTTGATAATAAATCTTTGAAATGTTATTGATGTTAAGTAGAGCTATCCAACCGAATTATTTTGGTTAAGATTCCGAGACATGTATAAGATGAACCACCCTAAAATCAGGGTGAATGTTTAGTCAGTTATTCTGACAAGGCATCGAGCGCCTAAATAAACGCATATAGTCGTTTCTAGCTAGAGTGTTGATCAACATAGGGTACACTGGGCTGATCACCCTACGTGCCCGTAAGTTCAGACAGTTTGCGGTTAAATTACTGCTTAAACCTTTTATAAGAAGAAAAAGAAAGTTCAAGGTCCTCTGACTGCTCGGTATGTCGTTTCGAAATTATATTTTTAAACGAAAGCAAAATATTATTCCTGTTTATTCGGAATGTTTCACAACTATTGTTCAGTTGTCGAAGAGAAATGAGATTATTCTTGATATTGTTGTTATTCAACTTTATACTTGTTGGGCAATTGAATGTTCACTCTTGCTTAAAATTAAATGTTTTCAGCAAAGCTAGAATGGACTGGAGGTCTCGGTAAGGGTAAAGAGAAAAGACAGGTGAACGAGTAGAAGACGTTGTATTTGATTGTAATAATTTAGTACAGATATAGTATTATATTATAATATGAGATCAAGAAGATGTTTTTAATGGTCTTAGAACCAAGGATTGTAAGGATATGTTTGTAATAGCTAGTAATTACATTCATGTCATTAAGTCTATATAGATGGACGATGATGATGGAGTAGTACCGTGGAGCACTGAACTCGGGTTCGAAGGTATCCGGATTTGGGGGCGTCACAAATCCAAATTGCTTTGGTGCGGACTCGCATGAAAACAAAGATGAACAACCCGGATAATGGGGTAACCGATGTCGGGCATATAGTCGCAATTTACGCTTATTCGTCAAAACTTTATATGTTATGCACAATGTAGGGTACGATAGGTTGATCCCCTAGAGTACTTGTGGAGAATGTTTTACAGTCTTTGTGATTGTCAAATGTTCTAACGATTTTCGATAAAATAAAAACATTGTTCAAGGTATCTATTACCACTTAGTATGTTGATGGAAATTATAAACCTCTTCATTCTTGTCATTCAAGATTACTTCACAATTATTGTTTCAATTGTTGAAGGATGTCGATGTAGATGATTCTTTTTCTTGATGTTAGTTATCAAACTATTTTATTACTTGTTGGGCAATTTGTGCTCATTCTTGCTTAATTAAATATTTTTAGCTAAGCGTGAGAAAGCAGAACGTTCGAGCATGGACAAAGGGAAAACGAAGATGAATGATTAGATTATTATTGTAATAGATTTTAAATTTTCGCATTGATGTAATAAGGGATGAACGTTAAGTTTAAGATTGTTAAGGTCATTTGAACCTGGGATTTATTGGATATTATTGTAATTATTATTGATTTATGATATTTAATTAGATAGATGATAGTTTACGTTGTACCGTGAGCACCACATCTTGTGTTTGATGGTACACGGATTTGAGGCGTCACAGCTTGGGTATAATAAGTTGTACATGGAGATAGGTGAATGATCAACAAATAATCTACCGTTTCTAGTAAAAGGAGAGAATGTCCTATATGATTCGATAAATGACAATTCAATAGTCCTTGGCCAAGACAAAATGAAATTAGAAAGTTGTTTCTAATTTGCATTATTTAGAGTTGTGCATTTGAGAATCGAATTACATATAATTAAATAAAATAAGACTTGACAGTAATTTCATGTCTTATATTTAATTGGGACATTGTATGGTAGAAAGATTGAATTGTACGGTAACTATTCACTAAAAGGTTCTTTTGTGATTAATGTTGAAATCTATATTATCTAGAAAGTCGTTGATCGCTAAGGGGGCTTACCCTTATTGTAGAATAAATATTATTTATTTAAATAAATTAAATAGTTTAATTATTTATTTAAATAAGATTAGAATTGTTCTAATTGATTTATTCACCACCGGTTTAATATGGAGAACCTAAAGGGTCACACCGCAAAAGGAACATATTTATTTAAGAAGTAAATGATATAATCATAATAATAAGTTAAGTATATTTAATTTAATCTATAGTGATAGAATAAATTAAATAGCTTAATATTTATTATTTAATATTTTAAAAATATTATATATAAATTAATAAGAGGAGTCTTATTATTATTACTATTATTATTATTTAATTTCTAAAAGGGTTGGGAATTAATTAATACAAGTACTCTCATAAATTCCTAATTGGATTATGAGTTTAATTAATTAAAAGAGTTTAATAAAATTCTAATCCTAAATTGTTTAGGAGGGTTGCATATATCTATAAATAAGAGGAGTCTTATTATGGATTGGGGTTATACATACTTTCAATTGTTGGAGAGTACTTACAATTTCTATAGAGATAGAAACTAGGTTTTTGTTTGCCAACACCCATATTCTTGAATACATATTATTCCGTGGTGGATCACCTCTAGAGGCCAAACATTTGGGTAGCTAACGTTGATCAAAGGAAGGAATCTAACCGGTGAATTCAAGGAGAACGCGAAAGATTTTGTCACGCCCCGAAATCAACCTACTAGCTTCTTTTAGCCAGGTCGGACTTCGTGCTGACTTGTACAACCTTTACATACTACTATAGAAATCTTACCTTCTAATAATCAGAGTATAATGAGAAAAAGTAATAATATTATAATACTATTCTTTCGTGTTACATCATTCCCAGGTTTACTTGTTCTTATTACAAATAAGTCCTAAAAGACTTAAAAATAAATCTCCATTTCTCTATCCAAGACTTGCAGTATTAGCAACCAGACAGTTCCCAGGAAAGAGGGGGCTTTCCGTTAAAACGGCGCGCAATTAAATGACCTAACCCCTTCCTCGTCAGAACTTTCTAGACATTGCCAATAATATTAATCTAGCATAGTTAAAATGACTTCTACATCTACGAACTTAAATCTTTATACCTCAATAACAGATCAGGTGTTCAAGCTTAACTAGTTGACCAACTATTAGATATTCTATAATATAAAACTTCTATCTATCCAAGGTTCACAGTATTCCATCACAGACATTGTTCTCGTCAGAACTGTCAATGTGTCTGAATACCCTCACTTGGATGTATAGGTTTATGTATAAAGGATATCTCTTTCATATAAATAATTCCTATCTATCTGAAGTTCACAGTATTTAAATAATAAGTTCGTTTTTGGAACAGAGGAGCGACCTCTTGTTCTTACAGAACTCCTTCAATCATTTAATACCCTCATTCAGATGTATAGTTCATATTAATACCGTAAGAACTTAGTACAATTATTCTAAAATTTAAAGATCAAATGCTATCTTCTAACTTACCTAAGAATGTAAATACAACGTAAGAGATGTAAAAAAGATGATATCTATTTCATAAACTTAAGTTTGGTTACAACATTCTCCGTACTATGTTTTTATTACAACAAAGTCTTATAAGACTTGAATTTATTCAAAACAGTAATTAAAACTGATTAACATGACCTTTTCCCTTGTCCGTCCCAGAAGTTCCGGGATTACCATCTAAAACTGCAAGAGAAAGTATATGCAAGAATGTGCTACAAATGCTCAACAAGTTTATTTGAAAACGTAAACACAATGTGTTTGAGTTGAAAGATGTCAAAGAGATTTAGTATAACTGAGGGTTCAGTACAAGAACCATTTATTTCAACCAGTTCTGTCAGTCTTTAATGACTTAGAACAACTTTGTTCGGATATCTGGTAGGGGATCAGCCTCACCAATATACTAGGAGTATGCATAACATCCTACAATTTGTGGTCAATATATAATCGATATTTTCCGGCCTTCCATGAAGGCATTTTCATTTTCTCAGTATAAGATGTCTTACCAAACAATTTGGTTTGACACAACAATTTAAGCTCGAACAAGCAATATACGAATAATAATTGATTTCTTAAGTTATGCTGAACAAGAAGCAATAACTTCATAATAATTGATAGCAAGATATAAAAGACTTGCATAAAGTTAACAAAGTTTGGAAACTTGCCTCGTATATCTTTTATAATTGATATACCATCTAAACGTTCGTCGTATAGCCTATACGATTATAAGTCCATGTAGACTAATTAAGCATTTAACGATTAAATCTTTTAAGTTTTATTTCGGGTATTATAACCGCTTATAAATAAGACTTCTTCTAATATACATGAAATAATTTCAGCATTATAACTGCATATAAAATGAATATTCATCAACTATATTTAAAATAAATTGAGCATTATAACTGCTTGCAAAATGAATATTCGTTTACTATGTTTAAAATAAATCGGGCATTATAACTGTTTATAAAATGAATATTGGGCTATTATATTTGAGAAAATTTTAGCATTATAACTGCTTATAAAATGAATATTTGTACTAAATACTTGAAGAAAATAGGACATAGTAACTGCTTATAAAAGTATATTTTCAACTTTATAAGAGAAATAAATCGGACATTATAATTGCTTGAAAATAGGACTTTTGTACTATATACTTAAAATAATTTGGGCATTATAACTGCTTATAAAAGTATATTTTTACTAAATATATAAAGAAGAATGAAAATAATAACCATTAGAGTATACCTCTTGTAGTTGCTAGCTTTACTTCCAATTGCATACTGCTTCGATGCTTCGAAAGTAATTTTTATCTCACAATATCTCTCAGAATATAAATATAAAGTGTTTTTGCTATTGAACTGCTCTTGAAAAATAGTACGGAATGAATGATCTGAGCTTGCTATTTATAGAAAAACTAAGTTTCACTAATTGCACGTTAGGGGCTCGACTTATTACACTTTGCACCCTAGCATATTCTTAGAATATTCTTCTAGGCTCCTCAATGAAAATATCTTCCAAGCTCGATAATGCAGCTTGCAATTTGAACTTATCTTCTAAGCTCCTCAATGAAAATATCTTCCAAGCTCCACAATGCAGCTTGCAATCTAAGCGCCTCAATGAAAATATCTTCAAGCTTGGCAATGCAGCTTGCAATTGAACCTATCTTCTAAGCTCCTCAATCAAAATATCTTCTAAGCTCCTCAATCAAAATATCTTCCAAGCTCGACAATGCAGCTTGCAATCTAAGCTCCTTAATGAAAATATCTTACAAGCTCGACAATGCAGCTTGTTACCGTAAGCACGACAAATCACTTTGTCATTCCTAAGCACGACACAACAACTTATCAAAAATAATTTGTCAGGATGCTTCTTGGTGAAATCGTGGAAAGAACGACAAATCATTTTGTCAATGTAAGCACGACTAAGCAGCTTGACAAAAAAATTTATTTGACCTAATTCATCTTTTACATAATATAATCACAAAACACCTGCTTCGAAATATCATTTCAATCTTTATTAAGCATATATGTTACAAACTTCAAATCTCATCAGGGCTTAAGGTTTTAAACTTCTCGATACCTAATTTTAGGTCACTAAATTAACCTCTAACCATATACGATCGTACTTCTAAGCCTCATAAATATTCAAGGTATTACATTCACCCCTACTTCAAATAATTTCGTCCTCGAAATTAATTTTACAAATAACTTTAGTTATTCAATATCATATTTATAAGTTCTATAAATATTCAGGATATTACATTCTCTCCTCCTTATAAGAATTTCGTCCTCGAAATTCCAGTATAAGCATTTTTAACCTTCTTTTTATGAGTATATCAAATCCTAGTTTTGCTATCTAACAGATTATATCCTAAGGCACTTCCTACCTTAGAGTTATAATCTACAGCTCTGATACCATAATGTCACGTCCCGAAATCAACCTGCTAGCTTCTTTTAGCCAGGTCGGACTTCATGCTGACTTGTACAACCTTTACATACTACTATAGAAATCTTAACTTCTAATAATCAGAGTATAATGCAGAAAAGTGATAATATTATAATACCATTCTTTCGTGTTACATCATTCCCAGGTTTACTTGTTCTTATTACAAATAAGTCCTAAAAGACATAAAAATAAATCTCCATTTCTCTATCCAAGACTTGCAGTATTAGCAACCAGACAGTTCCTAGGAAAGAGGTGGCTTTCCGTTAAAACGACGCGCAATTAAATGACCTAACCCCTTCCTCGTCAGAACTTTCTAGACATTGCCAATAATGTTAATCTAGCATAGCTAAAATAACTTCTACATCTATGAACTTAAATCTTTATACCTCAATAACAGATCAGGTGTTCAAGCTTAACTAGTTGACCAACTATTAGATATTCTATAATGTAAAACTTCTATCTATCCAAGGTTCACAGTATTCCATCACAGACATTGTTCTCGTCAGAACTGTCAATGTGTCTGAATACCCTCACTTAGATGTATAGGTTTATGTATAAAGGATATCTCTTTCATATAAATAATTCCTATTTATCTGAAGTTCACAGTATTTAAATGATAAGTTTGTTCTTGGAACAGAGGAGCGACCCCTTGTTCTTACAGGACTCATTCAATCATTTAATACCCTCATTCAGATGTATAGTTCATATTAATACCGTACTAACTTAGTACAATTATTCTAAAATTTAAAGATCAAATGTTATCTTCTAACTTACCTAAGAATGTAAATACAACGTAAGAGATGTAAAAAAGATGATATCTATTTCATAAACTTAAGTTTGGTTACAACATTCTCCGTACAATGTTTTTATTACAACAAAGTCTTATAAGACTTGAATTTATTCAAAACAGTAATTAAAACTGATTAACATGACCTTTTCCCTTGTCCGTCCCAGAAGTTCCGGGATTACCATCTAAAACTGCAAGAGAAAGTATATGCAAGAATGTGCTACAAATGCTCAGTAAGTTTATTTGAAAACGTAAACACAATGTGTTTGAGTTGAAAGATGTCAAAGAGATTTATTATAACTGAGGGTTCAGTACAAGAACCATTTATTTCAACCAGTTCTGTCAGTCTTTAATGACTTAGAACAATTTTGTTCGGATATCTGTTAGGGGACCAGCCTCACCAATATCTTAGGAGTATGCATATCATCCTACAATTTGTGGTCAATATATAATCGACATTTTTCGGCCTTCCATGAAGGCATTTTCATTTTCTCAGTATAAGATGTCTTACCAAACAATTTGGTTTGACACAACAATTTAAGCTCGAACAAGCAATATACGAATAATAATTGATTTCTTAAGTTATGTTGAACAAGAAGCAATAACTTCATAATAATTGATAGCAAGATATAAAAGACTTGCATAAAGTTAACAAAGTTTGGAGACTTGCCTCGTATATCTTTTATAATCGATATACCGTCTAAACGTTCGTCGTATAGCCTATACGATTATAAGTTCATGTAGACTAATTAAGCATTTAACGATTAAATCTTTTAAGTTTCATTTCGGGTATTATAACCGCTTATAAATAAGACTTCTTCTAATATACATGAAATAATTTCAGCATTATAACTGCATATAAAATGAATATTCATCAACTATATTTAAAATAAATTGAGCATTATAACTGCTTGCAAAATGAATATTCGTTTACTATGTTTAAAATAAATCGGGCATTTTAACTGTTTATAAAATGAATATTCGGCTATTATATTTGAGAAAATTTCAGCATTATAACTGCTTATAAAATGAATATTTGTACTAAGTACTTGAAGAAAATCTGACATAGTAACTGCTTATAAAAGTATATTTTCAACTTTATAAGAGAAATAAATCGGACATTATAATTGCTTGAAAATAGGACTTTTGTACTATATACTTAAAATAATTTGGGCATTATAACTGCTTATAAAAGTATATTTTTACTAAATATATAAAGAAGAATGAAAATAATAACCATTAGAGTATACCTCTTGTAGTTGCTAGCTTTACTTCCAATCGCATAGCGCTTCGATGTTTCGAAAGTAATTTTTATCTCACAATATCTCTCAGAATATAAATATAGAGTGTTTTTTCTCTTGAACTACTCTTGAAAAATAGTAAGGAATGAATGAACTGAGCTTGCTATTTATAGAAAAACTAAGTTTCACTAATTGCACGTTAGGGGCTCGGCTTATTACACTTTGCACCCTAGCATATTCTTAGAATATTCTTCTAAGTTCCTCAATGAAAATATCTTCCAAGCTCGACAATGCAGCTTGCAATTTGAACTTATCTTCTAAGCTCCTCAATGAAAATATCTTCCAAGCTCCACAATGCAGCTTGCAATCTAAGCTCCTCAATGAAAATATCTTCAAGCTTGACAATGCAGCTTGCAATTGAACCTAACTTCTATGCTCCTCAATCAAAATATCTTCTAAGCTCCTCAATCAAAATATCTTCCAAGCTCGACAATGCATCTTGTAATCTAAGCTCCTAAATGAAAATATCTTACAAGTTCGACAATGCAGCTTGTTACTGTAAGCGCGACAAATCACTTTGTCATTCCTAAGCACGACACAACAACTTATCAAAAATAATTTGTCAGGATGCTTCTTGGTGAAATCGTGGAAAGAACGACAAATCATTTTGTCAATGTAAGCACGACTAAGCAGCTTGACAAAAAAAATTTATTTGACCTAATTCATCTTTTACATAATATAATCACAAAACACCTGCTTCGAAATATCATTTCAATCTTTATTAAGCATATATGTTACAAACTTCAAATCTCATCAGGGCTTAAGGTTTTAAACTTCTCGATACCTAATTTTAGGTCACTAAATTAACCTCTAACCATATACGATCGTACTTCTAAGCCTCATAAATATTCAAGGTATTACATTCACCCCTACTTCAAATAATTTCGTCCTCGAAATTAATTTTACAAATAACTTTAGTTATTTAATATCATATTTATAAGTTCTATAAATATTCAGGATATTACATTCTCTCCTCCTTATAAGAATTTCGTCCTCGAAATTCCAATATAAGCATTTTTAACCTTTTTTTTATGAGTATATCAAATCCTAGTTTTGCTATCTAACAGACTATATCCTAAGGCACTTCCTACCTTAGAGTTATAATCTACAGCTCTGATACCATAATGTCACGTCCCGAAATCAACCTGCTAGCTTCTTTTAGCCAGGTCGGACTTCATGCTGACTTGTACAACCTTTACATACTACTATAGAAATCTTAACTTCTAATAATCAGAGTATAATACGAAAAAGTGATAATATTATAATACTATTTTTTCGTGTTACATCATTCCCAGGTTTACTTGTTCTTATTACAAATAAGTCCTAAAAGACATAAAATTATATCTCCATTTCTCTATCCAAGACTTGCAGTATTAGCAACTAGACAGTTCCTAGGAAAGAGGGGGCTTTCCGTTAAAACGGCGCGCAATTAAATGACCTAACCCCTTCCTCGCTAGAACTTTCTAGACATTGCCAATAATGTTAATCTAGCATAGTTAAAATGAATTCTACATCTACGAACTTAAATCTTTATACCTCAATAACAGATCTCGTGTTCAATCTTACTTAGTTGACCAACTATTAGATATTCTATAATGTAAAACTTCTATCTATCCAAGGTTCACAGTATTCCATCACAGACATTGTTCTCGTCAGAACTGTCAATGTGTCTGAATACCCTCACTTAGATGTATAGGTTTATGTATAAAGGATATCTCTTTCATATAAATAATTCCTATCTATCTGAAGTTCATAGTATTTAAATGATAAGTTTGTTTTTGGAACAGAGGAGCGACCCATTGTTCTTACAGGACTCATTCAATCATTTAATACCCTCATTCAGATGTATAGTTCATATTAATACCGTACTAACTTAGTACAATTATTCTAAAATTTAAAGATCAAATGTTATCTTCTAACTTACCTAAGAATGTAAATACAACGTAAGAGATGTAAAAAAGATGATATCTATTTCATAAACTTAAGTTTGGTTACAACATTCTCCGTACAATGTTTTTATTACAACAAAGTCTTATAAGACTTGAATTTATTCAAAACAGTAATTAAAACTGATTAACATGACCTTTTCCCTTGTCCGTCCCAGAAGTTCCGGGATTACCATCTAAAACTGCAAGAGAAAGTATATGCAAGAATGTGCTACAAATGCTCAGTAAGTTTATTTGAAAACGTAAACACAATGTGTTTGAGTTGAAAGATGTCAAAGAGATTTATTATAACTGAGGGTTCAGTACAAGAACCATTTATTTCAACCAGTTCTGTCAGTCTTTAATGACTTAGAACAACTTTGTTCGGATATCTGGTAGGGGATCAGCCTCACCAATATCCTAGGAGTATGCATATCATCCTACAATTTGTGTTCAATATATAATCGACATTTTTCAGCCTTCCATGAAGGCATTTTCATTTTCTCAGTATAAGATGTCTTACCAAACAATTTGGTTTGACACAACAATTTAAGCTCGAACAAGCAATATACGAATAATAATTGATTTCTTAAGTTATGCTGAACAAGAAGCAATAACTTCATAATAATTGATAGCAAGATATAAAAGACTTGCATAAAGTTAACAAAATTTGGAGACTTGCCTCGTATATCTTTTATAGTTGATATACCGTCTAAACGTTTGTCGTATAGCCTATACGATTATAAGTTCATATAGACTAATTAAGCATTTAACGATTAAATCTTTTAAGTTTTATTTCAGGTATTATAACCGCTTATAAATAAGACTTCTTCTAATATACATGAAATAATTTCAGCATTATAACTGCATATAAAATGAATATTCATCAACTATATTTAAAATAAATTGAGCATTATAACTGCTTGCAAAATGAATATTCGTTTACTATGTTTAAAATAAATTGGGCATTATAACTGCTTATAAAATGAATATTCGGCTATTATATTTGAGAAAATTTCAACATTATAACTGCTTATAAAATGAATATTTGTACTAAATACTTGAAGAAAATCAGACATAGTAACTGCTTATAAAAGTATATTTTCAACTTTATAAGAGAAATAAATTGGAGATTATAATTGCTTGAAAATAGGACTTTTGTACTATATACTTAAAATTATTTGGGAATTATAACTGCTTATAAAAGTATATTTTTACTAAATATATATAGAAGAATAAAAATAATAACCATTAGAGTATACCTCTTGTAGTTGCTAGCTTTACTTCCAATCGCATAGCGCTTCGATGTTTTGAAAGTAATTTTTATCTCACAATATCTCTCAGAATATAAATATAAAGTGTTTTTGCTCTTGAACTACTCTTAAAAAATAGTAAGGAATGAATGAACTAAGTTTGCTATTTATAGAAAAACTAAGTTTCACTAATTGCACGTTAGGGGCTCGGCTTATTACACTTTGCACCCTAGCATATTCTTAGAATATTCTTCTAAGCTCCTCAATAAAAATATCTTCCAAGCTCGACAATGCAGCTTGCAATTTGAACTTATCTTCTAAGTTCCTCAATAAAAATATCTTCCAAGCTCGACAATGCAGCTTGCAATCTAAGCTCCTCAATGAAAATATCTTCAAGCTTGACAATGCAGCTTGCAATTGAACCTATCTTCTAAGCTCCTCAATGAAAATATCTTCCAAGCTCGACAATGCAGCATGCAATCTAAGTTCCTCAATGAAAATATCTTACAAGCTCGACAATGCAGCTTATTACCGTAAGCACGACAAATCACTTTGTCATTCCTAAGCACGACACAGCAACTTATCAAAAATAATTTGTCAGGATGCTTCTTGGTGAAATCGTGGAAAGCACGACAAATCATTTTGTCAATATAAGCACGACTAAGCAGCTTGACAAAAAAAATTTATTTAACCTAATTCATCGTTTACATAACTTAATCACAAAACACCTGCTTCGAAATATCATTTCAATCTTTATTAAGCATATATGTTACAAACTTCAAATCTCATCAGGGCTTAAGGTTTTAAACTTCTCGATACCTAATTTTAGGTCACTAAATTAACCTCTAACCATATACGATCGTACTTCTAAGCCTCATAAATATTCAAGGTATTACATTCACCCCTACTTGAAAGAATTTCGTCCTCGAAATTAATTTTATAAATAACTTTAGTTATTCAATATCATATTTATAAGTTCTATAAATATTCAGGATATTACAGATTTGGAGTAGAACTCGTACCTGAAGAAGCTTAAATTCTACAATGGTATAATTCTCTATCTTCCTTTGTTAATTAATAATTGCGCATCAAGATCAATCCTGGTTTTGGTTTGTAAAATTTTAAATTTTAATTTTACCATGCTTCCGCTATTTATATGCAATTCGATTGTATGTTCAGGGATATTACAAACCTAACAGTGGTATCAAAAGCCAAACTTTATGCGAATTATTAATTGTTTTGATTCCGTATATGTATGGGTATGTGTTTAGAACAATTTATTGGGCATAATTGTTGGTTTAAAATCTTATTTTTGGAGAAAAACACAAAATTCGCGAATCTGAAAAACTGAATCTGCCCAGCACCGTCGCGGCGCCGGTTTGTAGTACAAAACCAGTGCCGGTAGCGCCGCAACGTCCGTTGTTAGTTCAAAATCAGTGTCGCAACGCCGCAGCGCCCGAATGCAGTTCATTCGCAACGCCGCTTCCTTGGAAATAAATATTAATTTCGAATTAAGATAAAAGGTTTATTTTAATTGAAATTGGATTTAATACTTTTTAGTAATTCTAAATTAAAAATAAAGAAGTTTATTTTGATTTGGAATTTGATTAAAAATAAAGGAGTTTATTTTTATTTAAAATTAGATAAATTAAAATAAAGGAGTTTATTTTGATTTAAAATTGGATTAAAATAAAGGAGTTTATTTTGATTCAAATTCGGATTTAATGATAACTAATTAGAGTTGGAATTAGATTTCATGATAACTGATTAGAGTTGAAATTGGATTTTATACTAAATAAATTGGAGTTGAAATTAGATTTCATGTAAACTAATTTGATTTGGTATTGGATTTCATACTAACTAATATTGTCATTCGGGGAAAGCTAATGTAGTTGCCGACGCTTTGAGCAGGAAGGGTCGGGAGAAGTTATTTTTGTTAACTGCTCAGGAGAAGCTCATAGCAGAAATGGCTAAGTTGGAGTTAGAGGTGAAATGTCTGGCAGAGCCGAATGAAAAATTATTCCGGATGGAAACCCAACCGACTTTAGTGGACAAGGTAAAAGAAGCACAACTCCAGGATGAGGAGTGTGATAAAATACGGAAAAGGGTGCTTGAGGGTGAGGAGCTTAAATTCAAAATCGATACTGAAGAGTTGCTGAGATTTGAAGGTAGAATCTGGGTTCCGTCAGTCCGGGAGATTAGAGAGGAGATTTTGAGCGAAGCTCATAGTTCAAGATTTTTGGTTCACCCGGGAAGTACAAAAATGTATCAGGATCTTTGACAACATTTCTGGTGGCCAAATATGAAGAGAGAAGTTGTTGAGTGTGTTGCAAAGTGCTTAACTTGTCAGAAAGTGAAAGCAGAGCATCAGAGGCCAAGTGGTTTGTTACAGCCCTTGGAAATACCAGAATGAAAGTGGGAGCATATCACGATGGATTTTGTGGTAGGTCTTCCAATTACTCAAAAAGGCTATGACGCAGTATGGGTCATTATAGATCGACTGACGAAATCAGCGCATTTCTTGCCGATCAAAATCAGATTCACCCTAGATCAACTGGCGAAATTATACGTCAAGGAGATTATCTCGAGGCATGGTGTTCCAGTATCAATTGTGTCGGATAGAGATCCACGTTTCACATCAAAATTTTGGAGGAGCCTGCAAGCTTGTATGGGGACGCAGTTGAGAATGAGTACAGCGTACCATCCCCAAACCGATGGTCAGAGCGAAAGAACAATTCAAACGTTGGAGGATATGCTAAGAGCATGCGTCATGGATTTTAAAGGTAACTGGGATGATCATTTACCTCTGGTCGAGTTTGCCTATAACAATAGCTATCACGCAAGTATTGGAATGTCGACATATGAAGCGTTGTACGGAAGGAAGTGCAAAACTCCGTTATGTTGGGATGAGGTTGGTGAACGTCGACTATTGGGACCCAAACTGGTACAGCAAACTGCTGAAATTGTCAAGGTAGTAAGAGCCAGATTGTTAGCGGCTCAAGACAGACAGAAGAAGTATGCAGATAAGCACCGACAGAATAGAGAATTCGACGTCGAAAGTTTTGTGTTTCTCAAAGTATCTCCTTGGAAGGGGAAGATCAGATTTGGTAAAAAGAGTAAGCTGAGTCCACGATTTATTGGACCCTTTGAGGTGTTGAAAAGAGTAGGTGAGGTGGCCTATGAGGTAGCTTTACCTCCCGAATTAGACCACATTCACAATGTCTTCCATACATCGTTGCTACGACCGTACAAGCCCGATTACAAACATGTTATAGAATATGAACCAATACAATTTGAGAAAGATTTATCCTATGAAGAGGTTACTGTACAGATAGTTGACAGGAAAGAGCAGGTTCTCAGAAATAAAGTTATACCTTATGTTAAGGTAATCTAGAGGAACCACAACGCTGAAGAAGCTACGTGGGAACTCGAAGAGAAAATGATGTAAAACTATCCTCAGTTATTTGTTTAGTCCTTGTAACGCGATTCTGGGGACAGAATCCTTATAAGGAGGGGAGAATGTAACAGATGAATTAATTGCATTGTGATTCTGGGGACATAATCCTTTTAAGGAGGGAAGGATGTAATGAATGTGATTTCTGTGAATAAATTAAATATTTACTGAGAAAATAAATATTTTATTTGATTTATTTATTGAATAAAATAAATAATTGATGGAATTATTGTGGAATAATTTATTTTAGTATAAATATGTTAATTGTTATTTGGTGATGATTTGGTGTTTATTCTAATTAAATTAGATGATTGATGATTTATTTGAAATAGTTTTTAATTGGCCAAATAGAAGTTATAATTTAGTTAGTAGAGTTTAATTGAATTTATAAATTGATAAGTTTAATTTAATTGAAGTGTGACATTTGAACTATATGATAGAGGGATTATAAAAAATAAATTAAAAGAGATTGGATTGAGTTAGCCAAATAAGGTTTTGAGACCTTTGGTTGGTAAAAAGGGTTTATTATATGGGTTTCGCCAAACAAGGCTTAGACCCTTGGATTTTGTTAACTGATAATTCTTTTGGGTTTTGGTAACTGACAGAGTTACGTTAAAACTAAACCATCAGTTTAGTTCTTAAGTCTAAGAGAAAAGAACATAGTTTCTAGCAGAGAATAGGGAGAATTGAGAGAAAAGAGTTTCTCTGTGAGATTGAGAGCAGGTTCAGGAAATCCAAAAGGAAGTAGGAGGATTGCTAGTCATTCCAATCATCATCTATTCTTGGACTAAGAAGAATTAAGAGGTATAATCTGATTATAATTCTTTATTTTTTTCTATATTGAGTTCTTCATTGAAGATTGTTTTATTTTATTTTATTTCTCTGTGAATGGATTTTGATGGCTAATACATGAAGTAATTGTTTATATGTGTTAGTTGGTATGCATAATCTACCGAATGGTGTCTATAAACGAATTTGATTGTATTAATCCATGAAATCATGTTTAAAATAGAGTTTTTATAATTACAGTGAAAAGGTTCATGAGTATGGTTTATATGTATAAAATTTGATGTTCAATTCAGGTATTAATCTGTAAATTGATTGTGGATTATGTTAATTTGTTAAGAAACGAAAAGAATGCAAGTGGAATGGATTAAATTGGTTAAGAAACGAATTCATGGTGATCAATTTTGTTAATATGTCAAAAGTTTGGAAATAGAGTAAGAATAGTGGAATTTAATCTCTTAATTTGGTTATTTGATGATTTTAAGATGTTGGAATGGTTCTGTAGTTGTTTGCTACTGAGTCTTTTGAGTTTATAGCATCAGTGAATAACTATTTTGGTGTTTAAGAGAGTAAGTTGAGAAATTAGTTAGAAACAAAGACTGTTCGCGTTGCAGCAACTGAGTCTGCGTCGCAGCGCGGCCGCGCTGGTTTCCAGTGCAAAAGTAGCGCAGCCGCGCCGACAGCAGATCAGTCCCTGTATGAGTGCAGCGCGGCCGCGCTGGTTCCAAGAGTAAAAGTGGCGCGACCGCGCCGGTACCAGAGCAGACCCAGTGATGAGTTTTTTTTACATGCATAGCTTGGGTGATGGTAAGTTTGCCTATTTTAATGTATGTGGAGAATCGTAAAGCATATTATAAGACTTAATAACATAATGTAGTTGCTCATATGATGATTATAAGTTATGAATCAATAAGTTATAAAAAATTTGTAACTCGATGTCAGTAAGGGTTGGAGATGTTATTTATATGTTGTATCTTATGTTATGTGATGGTATAGATTTCTGATTTGTGCTATGTGGTTAGTTAGGGAGTTCAGATCATGAATTAAGTTGGTATTTTGTACTAAAGTGGAAAGTGAAATTATTAATCATAGTTGTAATATCACTAATTTACATTCTGATCCTAATGGTATGTAGGACGTTTTGTGAACATAAATTGTGGTTGTATAAATTACGCACGAGGCAAGTTCCCTAAAACTTTACTTTTCATTAAGCAAGTTTCTAAATTCTACTTTTCATTACACAAGTTCTCTAACCTTGGCTATTGTTAGTATTGTAGCAAGGTTTTCCATATTATTCAACGATTATATGTTGATTGAGTTTTCTAGACTTTCAAATGCGTTACTCCAGTATATTCGTTTGTAATCCTTGAATTCTACTGTTATTGTAGTCCCATTTTTACAAAGATTATGTTGTTATCGTAATCAGACTTATATGGCTAGTGAACCCTTTTGATTCGACTAGTCCATAATTGATTCTCGTTCTAAAATCTAGAATTTCTGTTGAAGCTATTCCAAACCAAACTTCATTTGGTACGGACTCTAACGGTAAAACTGAGATGAACAACCCTAATATAGGGGATTATATTACGCAATAGCGTTAAAATGTTTGTGCACAGTACATTGTACAAAGTGCTGATCCCCCGGAGTACGAGACGGATAGTCCATAGTCTATAAAACTGTTAAAGGTTACAGTAGAGATACTTGCTAACCTAGGACATAGTTCGAGGTCTTATGACCCTCAGATTCATTTTTAACCTTGAAATCTATATTCAAATCTTGAGCCAAGCTATCTGTTGAGCTTTCAGACCTTTGATTGTTATTGATTAATTTTAGAAAAGCGGTTACACCTCAATTACAATCTACTTCAGTGATTTCTCCATTTTTATTGTTATTATACTTGCGGGAAATTGTTTGCTCACCCTTGCATAAAACATTGCAGCTAAGACTGAGAAGTCAGATGAGCCGCCCACTAGTAAAGGCAAAGGCAAGATGCAAGAGTAGCTCACGAACTGTTAATTGTTACGAAACTTTTGTAATAAGACTTATTTAATATTATGTTTTAATTCTGCATTGATGTATTTAAGGTTAGATGTCCTGGGATTTAATTGCTTAAGAGATTTAAGTTGTAACCCCTTTTGTGGGAAGATGGTTGACTCAGTTTAATGTTTATTATCATTTATTATGGGTAGTTAGACATGAATATATTAAATAGTGAACACCAAATCTATGAAATTGAAGAACCAGGATTTGGGGGTGTCACATATCTACTAAATAAGGTATCCTCAAAATCCATTGCCAAAACTCCATATGAGTTATGGACAGGGAGGAAGCCTAGTCTTAAGCATGTTAAGATTAGGGGTTGTCCAACTTATGTGAAAAAGTTTCAAAAAGATAAGCTTGGGACAAGATCTGACAAGTGAAGATTTGTGGGATATCCTAAAGAAAGTTTAGGGTATTATTATTTTATAATCTTACTGAGCAAAAGGTGTTTGTTACGAAATACGCTGCCTTCTTGGATAAAGGAGTTTACACTTGAAGGGGCTAGTGGGAGGAAAATAGATCTTGAAGAAGTTCAAGAACCACAAATCACTATAAGTCAAGGAACCTGTAGATAGACTTATTGTACTACAACCGAATCGTAAATCTGGAAGAGTACCAAAGATACCTGGGAGGTATAGATTCATCATAAAGGATGATGATGAGGTACGCATCATAAATGATGATGATCCAGTTACATACGATGAGGCTATGAGTGGTAGACACTCAGAGAAATAGCAGATGACCATGAAATCCGAAATGAACTCCATATATAAAAACAAATGTGGACTTTGGTTACCCCTCCGAAAGGCGTAAAGCCTATAGGGTATATATGGGTCTTTATGAGAAAGACTTAGGTAAATGGCAAGGTGGAGACCTATAAGGCCAGATCGGTGGCAAAATATTTCAAACAATGACAAAGAGTTGTCCATCATGAAACCTTCTCACCGGTAGCAAAGCTCAAGTCCATTCGGATTTTACTTGCATTGCAGCTTATTATTACGATATCTGGCAAATGGACGTGGTGACGCCCTTCCTCAATAAAGACTTGAGGAGAATGTCTGTATGATACAGCCAG
This sequence comes from Aralia elata, assembly GCA_034770075.1. NCBI lineage: Eukaryota > Viridiplantae > Streptophyta > Magnoliopsida > Apiales > Araliaceae > Aralia > Aralia elata. Next base: position 39,823,980 of record CM068386.1, on the reverse strand, counting down.
AGGGATTTGTTTTAAAGGTTGAAGCAAATCGCGTATGTAAGCTACAACGATCCATTTATGGATTGAAGCAAGCTTTTCAAAGATGAAACATCCGTTTTGATGAGACAATCAAAGGAGTTTGATTTTATCAAAAATGAGGATGAACCATGTGTGTACAAGAAGGTCAGTGGGAGCGTCGTGACATTCCTAGTACTATATGTTGTATAATACTGACAGGGAATGGCATACCAATGCTATATCAGTAAAGATATTGTTGTCTAAACATTCCTCCAAGGAAGATTTGGGAAAAGCATCCTATATTTTGGGATGAAGATCTACGGAGATAGATCTAAAAGGATGCTCGGCTTGATCCAATGAATAAACGTACACTCATTCGATGCTAAAGGGGTTTATCATGGCAAACTCTAAGAGAGGTCTTATGTTAATGAGCCATGGAGTGTATCTCTCTAACAATTTATCCCCAAAGACATCTGAAGAGAGAGATAGTATGAGTAACCATCATGTTTGCAATTATACGTACGAGACTAGATGTTACTTATGCACTAAGTGTGACAAGTTGATATCAGTCCATTCCTGAAGAAGATCAATATAAGACCGTGAAGAACATCCTTAAGTACTTAAGAAGAACTAAGGATATATCTATGATTTATGGTGGGTCTGAATTGAAACTAGAGGGCTATATTGACTGAAGTTATTCAGACTGACCAAGACAACAACAAATCAACTTTAAGATATGTGTTACCTTAAACGGTGGTGCAGTGAATTAGAAAAGTTCCAAACAGCAAAGAGTTGTTGATTTAGTGATAAAGACAAAGTATATAATTGTAAATGAAGCTGCAAAGATGGATGTTTGGATAAAGGTTCATGACAGAACTTGGAATGGTTCTTAAGCCTTATCTGAGATCCAAACATGTGTTGCGGCACTTTCATTTGATTAGAGAAATCATTGAAAGAGGAGACGTCACCCTGGAGCATGTGGACTCTCAAGAAAACATTGCAGATCCATTTACTAAAGCTTTAACCCAACAACAGTTTGATCATCACTTAAAGATGATGGGTATTAGATACCATAGCGATTGACTTTAGTGCAAGTGGGAGATTAAAAGTAGTATGCATGCAAGCTAATCATATTTGATATGATATAGCATATACTTTGTAATCTTATTCATTTATTAAAGATATTTTACTTTATCTACATGGTGTTGTTATATTATATGTGATAAACCCATAGATTTAAGCAATGCTTTTAGAATCATGATGATGATCATGCTAATAAGATCTAAATTCTTAGATAGCTTAAAACTAAAATTGTTCCTAATTGTTGGATTACTAAAAAGGGGATTAGTGAATCCGGATAGATTGGTATACACTTTGCTTGCTCTTAGGAAAAGGATGATTGATCTCATAATCATTTGTGTGGAGACACTAAAGCAAGTATGTAGGTGCTTATTGGAGAATAAGTTCACTGAACGTGGCTTGCTAAAGGAATACCTAATGGAGTTTTACTTGCCTGTCAATAGAAATTCCTCTAGTAATAGTAGTACAAGTGATCCTTGGACTTGAGATCATCATAATATCTTGTGTATGATGAGTTATACTTTGACATGTCCCTTAAGACCATTAGTGATAGACTCCACGACACGCTTGCGTGAGATGGTCGTCGCCCGGATCGTTTCTAGTAAGCCAATTTGATGGAACTATCCCGACACCTTAACCCAACGTCTATATTGAGACGAGAACTCCGGTATAATCGTTCAAGCAGATGAATTCGCGTAGGTGGATTATCAATGACACCTAAACCCCGTACTTATATGAAGCAGGAACCTTCGGTACAATCAACGATTGATAACTGGTAGATAACGCCACACACACAACTATGGATTGTTGTATGATAAGTTAACTTCGAATCTCAAAGAAAAACTAAGAAAAATTACTTAGAAATTCTTCAAAGAACCAAAAGTAGAGAATAGGTCTCAAGTGTGAATAAACTCTGAATTATTATTGAAATTGTGTTTGAATTACAAGCATAAAACTTATTCATACTAAGAATCCAAAAAGGAAATAACAATTGATTTGGAATCAAAATCCTATCTTAAAATATCCTAATTACAATAGAATTATGAAAATATACTGAATCCCTGAAATTAAGGAAAAGAAATCTGATAAAAATCTTCAAAAACGCGTCTGCCTCGAAAAACGCCCCAACCAATTCTGACAGTTCTCGTCGGGGCGAGAGATTTGTACTACAATTCTCGCCGGGGCGAGACAGTTCTAGCCGGGGCGAGAAATTTGAACTGAAGTTTTCGCCGGGGCGAGAATGGACAGAGAGCTTTTTCGCTGGGGCGGCTTCAAAGCTGGCTGGGGCGAGAATGGACTGAGAGGTTCTCGCCGGGGCGAGAAATTTGGCCTTGGAATTCTCGTCGGGGCGAGAACTCTGAAACTTGGAACTTTTCGTCTTCTCTTGATTCCATCGTTTCCAACCTTGACGTGTTTGCTTGTATCATCATGACCAAATGCAAAGCCTTCGTTTCCTGCTCCTCGAACTCTACACTTGTTCTATCCTCGCTCCATATACCTTGTATCAATCCATTAAGACCTTCCTTGAATCGTTTAGCCCGAGCTCTCGTCACGGGACCATCCGGCATACACATAGGATCCATTCTACGGTTGTCATTCGTTCCAGAACCAAGGATGCCCTCATCAATTAGGGTATATCAAAGGGTATTATTGGGTATAATAAGTTGTACATAGAGATAGGTGAATGGTCAATAAATAATCTACCGCTTCTAGTAAACGGGGAGAATATCCTATGTGATTCGATAAATGATAATTCAGTAGTCCTTGACCAAGGCATAATGAAATTAGAAAGTTGTTTCTAATTTGCATTATTTATAGTTGTGCATTTGAGAATCGAAATACATATAATTAAATAAAATAAAACTTGACAATAATTTCATGTCTTATATTTTATTTGGACATTGTATGGTAAAAGGATTGAATTGTATGGTAACTATTCACTAAAAGGTTCTTTTGTGATTAATGTTGAAATCTATATTATCTGGAAAGTCGTTGATCGCTAAGCGGGCTTACCCTTATTGTAGAATAAATATTATTTATTTAAATGAATTAAACAGTTTAATTTATTTATTTAAAGAAGATTAGAATTATTCTAATTGATTTATTCACAACCGGTTTAATATGGAGAACTTAAAAGGTCATACCGCAAAAGAAAAATATTTATTTAAGAAGTAAATGGCATAATTGTAATAATAAGTTAAGTATATTTAATTTAATCTATGGTGATAGATTAAATTAAATAGTTTAATATTTATTATTTTGAAAATATTAAATATAAATTAATAAGAGGAGTCTTATTATTATTATTATTATTTAATTCCTAAAAGGGTTGGAGAATTAATTAATACAAGTACTCTCATAAATTCCTAATTAGATTAGGAAAGAGTTTAATAAAACCCTATTCCTAAATAGTTTAGGAGGGTTGCCTATATCTATAAATAAGAGAAGTCTTAATATGGATTGGGGTTACACATATTTCCAATTGTTGGAGAGTACTTACAATTTCGATAGAGATAGAAACTAGGTTTTTGCCAATACCCATCTTCTTGAATACGTATTATTCCTTGGTGGATCACCTCTAGAGGCCAAACACTTGGGTGGCTAACGTTGATCAAAGGAAGGAATCTAACCGGTGAATTCAAGGAGAATGCGAAGGATTTGGAGTAGAACTCGTACCTGAGGAAGCTTAAATTCTACAAGGGTATAATTCTCTATCTTCCTTTGTTAATTAATAATTGCGCATCAAGATCAATCCTGGTTATGGTTTGTAAAATTTTAAAATCTGATTTTACCATGCTTCCGCTGTTTATATGCAATTCGATTGTATGTTCATGGATATTACAAACCTAACAATAGGTTCTTTGTATTCTTTGTGATAATTCTTTATAATTAAACGTTGAATTCATATTATCCGGGTAGTCATGATACATTATTTATAAGGTGTCACTCATGATGTAGAATAAATATTATTTATTTATACTTGAATTAAAGGAGTTTAATTCATTATAAATAATATTAGAATGATTCTAATTTATTTATTCTACTACTGGCTTAATATTGAACCTAGAGGGTCACATCGTAAAAGTGAGAAATATTATTTTAGAAGTAATTGACTTAATAATAATAAGTTAAGTATATTTAATTTAGTAGTGGAATAAATTAAATAGCTTAATATTTATAATTAAGTATTGGGGAAATACTAATTATAAATTATTAAGAAGTATTCTTCTTCTTCTTCTTATTATTATTATTATTATTATTATTATTATTATTATTATTATTATTATTATTATTATTATAAATTATTTAATTCCTAAATAGTTGGGAGTTAAATTAAATTAAAACCCTAATTTCTAAAAGGTTTAGGAAAAAGGATTAGTCTATAAATAATATGAGTCTTATTGTGGGATAGACTAATGCTAATGCAACTTGCATCTCTCTTGCAAGTATTCTCAAAAGCATAAGGTGTTAGGATAGAGAGAATTAGGGTTAGCCACCCAAGATCTAGTAGAATCTAAAATCACATCTTCAATCAATTTCTCTTGGTGGATCACCTCTTGGGCGTTGCACACTTTGAGTAGCGAACGTTTGATCCGAGGATTGGAGAGATCGCGGAGGAGCAAAGATTGAAGTTTAAATATTACATCAAAGCGTTGATCTTCTTCACAGGTATATCTTTTATCCCTCCTCAATTAATGATGTTTCACAAGGTGATTCATGGGATTTCAGAAAAATTATAAATTCCGTTTATTGCATGTTTCCGTTGCGTTACAATTCGATTGTATGATTTGATCTTATTTCTGTAAACCAAAACCCCGCGTCATTGCTAAGCTAATGCTAGCGCGCCCCACGCCAGGGCAGGAGGACTTCAGGTGCGTTTTTCGAGGACGCATTTTTCCACGTGTTTTTCTGGATTTTATTCTTTATTTTAGGGATTTATCAGATCTTTTACAATTCTACTTTAATTAGGATGCTTGTTAGGTAGCTCTTTATTCTAAATTTGTTGTTAATTAGGATTTCAATTCCTTTGGTAATTAGGGTCTTATTTTATTAGTATAAATAGAATACATGGATGATGTAATTGGATGGTCAACGTTTATCAGATTTTTATCAATACACTTGAGAGGTTCTCTTATCTTTTGGTTCTTTGAGAATTTCTAAGCTAATTTCTTAGTTTTTCTTTGAGATTCAATTTTGACTTATCATACAACAGATCATAGTTGTGTGTGGCGTCTTCTATTATACATCAATCATTGATTGGACAAAGGTTACCGCTTACATATAAACGAGGGGTCAATGTGTCATTGATGTTCCATTCAACGCAACTTCCTTGCGCGATCGATTGTACCAAGGTTTTCGTCTCTTTATAGGCGTTAGGTTGAGGTGTCGAGAGAGTTCCACCTTCATAGCTTGCTAGAAATGATTCGAGCGACGACCACCTCACGCAAGCGTGTCGTGGAGTCTATTAGAATCCCTCAATTCATAAAACATAAAAGTTGTAGATCTACTTCTTAGCTTTCTGGAACATCTTGAATCGTCCCAATCGGAGCTCAGATGAGAGAGTTATGGTTATTTTACCAACAGACGTCAAAGCAGAAAATTCCAGAACATTGTCGGGCGCGGCAGCACCAATTCCTAGTCTATTTCTGGTGCAGCAGTGCCATCCATCCAAGGAATCAGCGTTGTAGCGCTGTGAACTTGTGTCGTAGCGCCCGGGTCGCGGCCAGACCAAGTTTTAACGCATTTTTACATGTTTTTGACTCTAAATTGGATTGTTTTTCTCCTAAGCTAGGAATTGGACTTGTAACCTATAAATACATGATGTGAGGCATAGAATTGAGGCAGATTATGAGTAATTAGTAGTAGATTAGATTAGTTAGGAGTAGATATACAATTAGAAGCAAGACTTTCATCAGATTTGAAGAAGCATTCAAAGGAAAGATTGCAATGATTGAAGGCTAAAGTGAAGATCGCTCATAAATACAGATTTTTATCTCTTCCCTTTTCCTTTAATTTTTGTATTATGAACATGATGGATTATCTTATTAATTTGATTTCTTTTTTAGTTATGGGCTAATTTTTAATTAAGATTGCAATTGAATCCAATGTGTAGTTTTAATTAATTTGCTTTTTTGTTGATTACTATTGATTATAACTGGATTGTCTATTATATCTTATGCTTAATTGTTTAATGGCCTGACCAGTAATTAGCGTGGTAATCTATATGAAATTGGTAGATGAAGTATAGGTTCAGACCTGGATATAATAGTATATGATTATGTCTTCTGCATGAGATAGAATTCGTAATTTGTATATAAGATGGAAATATACCTATATGCCTTATATAATCTGAAGGAGAACCTGAGCATGAAATCCTTGTTAATTCCAGTTCACATAGAAATATAGTGAGTTGATTAGCTATGGTGTTCTTTCTAATTCTAATTTTAATTGGATTTAGGAAGATTTGTTTATAAGATCATCGGAAGGTGTTTATAGATGCTAATAAGTTCTTGATTAACAATTTAGGATAATTGAAGTAATTAAACAGGAAGCGATAAGATTGAACGGAAACATTGGGGAAAATTGTAATCTTAAGTTTTTTAATCTGATTTTGATCATTGTCAATAGATTAACATAGTTGTTAATTTTAATTAGATTTTATTTTATAGTTCAAATAAATTATTTAAATAAAATTAATTTGGTTAAGAGTTAGTACTTGGTAATTATTATTAAATAATTCTCTGTGGGAATGATACTCTTCTTGCCATTATATTGATAGTCGATCGTGTATACTTGTGTGTATTTGCTAATAATAAATTAGCCAAACACTAGACCTGCTGCAGGTCCACCTGCAGCAGTCGCAGGGTGGGGCCCATATGCCTCTTTTTTCGTGTAGCGTCGTCGGTTTTCGTGTCATGCACTGAAATGTTTATAACTTTCAAACCGAGATGAGTTAGAAAACGTGTCATACCAATCCGGAAAGCACTTTTCGAGGGCTACACAATGGTACCAAGTTTGATCAATTTTGAATTCGGGAAGATGGAGAAAAAGAGAAAAAATCATCCTTCTATAAACGCCGATTAGTCGCTCGTTTTCTTTTTTGTAGCTTTTTTTTTAGAGGCCACTGTGAGGACTTTAAATAATCGTTCTGAGTCTTGTAATTTTTGTTTTGACATCTTTGTCTTGAGGCAAAAAGACGCTATTGCTCCCCTGCTACTGTTAGAGAAAAGATGTACAAATTTTAGGTGTTTATAACCCTAAAACGAGAAACAATCCCAGCGTCAAACACCATATATACATATTTCGCGCAAATTGTACCAAAAAAGTAATGATTCAGTTGAATTAAGTCATTGAACATAAAAATAATTGTTTATATGAATGATCATGAATAATCTGTCCATGCCTCCTATACCAACAACATGTTTAGTATTTTATTTTCTACATCAGTTTAACTAGTAGTGCACGGAAGGCTACTCACAGCTAAAACTTAAAAGCATGCGTTTTTATTTTATTTTATTTATTTTATTTTATCAAGTAAATTACGTTTCATCATAGGGAGCATAATATATAATTTCATGTGAAGATTTTTTATAATATCAAATTATCAAGCTTTATGTACTCTAGCATTATGTATACCTTAATTATATGCATATTGTAATATAATAACATCTATACCAATTAAAGGAAATTTTAACGCAACAATCCAATTACTTAAAAGCCATACTCACATGCCTTGGTGCCTCCTATTGACGAACAAGAGATGAAGTAGTACAACTTATTATTATTTCCTCTTGTTTCTCTGAGCCGCCACCCCTCTTCTTTTTAAGAACGTATAAAATAGAAGATTTAGGTTTTAGTTTCTTTTATTTTACTTATTAATATGTAGCTTATCAAATCTCTCAATCTTAATTAGATACAATATTACACAATTATAAATTATACTCAATTATTTTTAAGGCCTAACTTTACTAAATTAATGATATCTACTAACTATTATTAACCCATATAAATTAATAAATAACTTGACCCAAATAAAAAAAAATCCAATTAAAATATTTTAAAATAAATTTAAATATTATTATTTACCGGGTATTACAGCTAGTGTATTTTGGGACATGCTTTTATGGACGGAGATGAATATATGTTAATACTAATTAAAAAGTAAAATATTTGTAGAGTGGAGTTCAAATTGTGGAAAAGTATAAATGGGAGGACCAATCCCCCTAAATCAAGAAATCAGCGGGGAAACAAACAGCAACCCGCTAAATATGGAGCTCCTCACACATAATTGAATGGAGAAGGAAAGTTGAGGGGTCTTTACTTTCGCATGAATGAGGTTAGTCTGAAAAAAGAGAATTTCTTCTTGTCAAAACCAAAAGAAGAAAAAATAATGTTCAACATGGAAAATATGGAGAAATTGAAAAATATTTAAACCCTTTTTAGTTTTTTAAATTTTGTGGAAGTTATTTTGATCACAAATTAATAAATAAATAAAATTTGTAGGAGTTCTTTATCTTCTTTTCAAAGAACTTCCAGTACCCAAGAAAAATTTAAAAATCATTTTGGTATTGGGATCTGAGAATAGGAGCAAAAAATTAGATTTACATAGAAAAATTAAAATACAGATCCTTGAGATTTTAATTTCTTTGGGACTTTTTCAATCAGATTGAAGTTTTTAAAGGATGTCTGGAAATAATAAATTGGTGGCAGTGGCAATAGACAAGGACAAAGGACAAATTGGTGGCGTTGTGTTTGATACTCGGACGGTTTAATAAGCCACATTTGGAACCCTTGTTTTGCCCTTTCCTTCAGGACAGGCTCTGCATCTAATAAATTTGAAGTCCCATAGCATTGTGTATCTGGTTAAATGAGTCAATAATTTGGTTATGCATATACAATAACTATTGTTGTCATTAGTTAAGTATTCCTGTGAACTTTTACAATGTTATGCAAAAGTGAGACAAAACAATGAAGAACATTACATTCAAGTTATTCAACAATGAACATGCTTTTGAGAATTTTATTAAAAAAATTAAACGAAGTTCATACTGGAGAATACTTCAAATATGATGTATTAATACCGTTAAGATTACAGCCTATGTTACACAGATTCGTCACTTTGTCCTAAAGTATCTGTGTCCGACACTTGACACTCGGACAAGAGTATGAGTACTGAACACTTCTTTTTAGTGTAAAAAATTGGCAAAATTGAGGAGTTCCTATGTCGGACTCTTCAAAATACCCTATCCAACCGGACACTCCATCCGAGTCCGTTTAACATAGATTACGGCACAAAAATTGTGAAACAAAGATAAGAAGAAGCTCAATTCTTCACAAGCATAAAGTGTGACATTAACTAATATATGTTGGTGCATATTTTCTAATTTGTAAGCAAATGTTAAATTGTGAGACTTCTCTCTGTTTTCTACACCTTATGTGACAAACGTATATGAAACATAAATCGATGTTTCGATCTCCTCCAATATTATCAAAAGAATAACTCTGTTATGATTTTTGGGTACAGGATCAAGCCAGATTTCTGATGTCAATGATGAAACTGGATCGCTATCTGGAGATGTTGATCCACAAACCTGCAAGGAGTTGTTCCTACCTTTCCTTTGCTTTTGTAGACGTAAAGATGTGGGTACTCAAGCTTCAACCTTGTTATAATTCATTTCAATTTTCAATTGAAAAAATAAGCAGATAAATCATACTTCCTCCGTTCCAAATTATTAGGTCATTATTAACTTTAGAAAATTAATTTGATAAGATTCATTAAAAATTACGAAATAATAAATATTATAATTAGTAGTAATGTTTAGATAGTTTTCAATATTCATCATTATATTGACTAAAATCAAATGAATCTATGTCAATTTTGAGTTTGAAAATATATTGAGTTGACTTTAAAAAATTGATAATGATCTTATAATTTGGAACAGAGGGAGTATTAAAACTAGATGATCTCTATCTGGCTTACACAATAAAGAGATCTAGACTGACACCGAAAGAAAACAAAAAAAAATCTTCATTTCTTTATACCAACTACAATTATCTTTATCTTTCTCCGTATTCTAACTTCCCTGCCATTTGACTTATAACCATTATATCAGATTCAATGTCAAGATGTCGTGCTAGAAGATACAGATGTCGCCAAAGCGTTAATCCAATATGTTACAGAATCAGTAATAGAGGTTTTGGTTCTTAGTGCTGGCTCGAAAAGTGGTCTTCTTAGGTATGCATAGTAAAGTCGAGTTTCTTTTGATGCCAATGGTAATGACCTTTCATTTTTGTTTTAATTTATCAAGTCCTATTAAGAACTCCATGTTACCTTAGTAATCCATATATAATCAAAAATGATAAGTTTGGATGTCAATAACCAATATTCGTGAGATGAGAGTTTAGTAGTTTACTTTCTCCTTTTAGGATGTCAGTACATAGCAAAATCAGAGTGTACTTTTATAATCAATGTATAAAACCAGCTATTATCTTGAAGTAAATTACGCTTTTGATCGTTGATTATAATAAAGTCATATTTTTCTTAGAAATTCTGATTTTTCATATTAGATTTTTGTTAATTAGTAATACCAGCTTAATGAGGTCTTTCTTTCGAGATGTATTTCGGTCTTACATCCTGCAGTGTCAAAACGAAGACTGATGAGTTTTTCTATGGCTCCTACCATTTAAATTATTGACGAGGTTTATTAATTTTTTACCTCATCTTTTTTTACTATTCGACACATGGGGTAATAGTGTTTGTGTACAACTTTGTAAACAATTAATGCACATAGAATTACTCATTTTATATATCTCTTTGCTCTCTGCTTTCATAAGCAATAATTACACTCCTTTGCATTTTCCAAATCAAATTCATTGATTGTTTGAATGAAGCCTTACGGTTTAAGGCGCAAAATATTTCACAGATTCTCAAGTTCTAACTTCACTACTATTTACTGGCAGAAGATTCAAAGCAAAAGATATTCCGGGAAGTGTATTAAAAGGGCTACCAGATTTTTGTATTGTATATGTTATCTCCAAAGGTAAGATTTCCACCACGCGATCTGCTTCACGGTCGGCCCCAACCTCTGCACCTCTCTGTAACCAGATACTGCATCAGGCCAGCTCCAAATCCGATACAGAGGTAGCATTAGCCTTTAGCTCGAAAGGTTAGAGGTTAAACACAAGCATAAATAATTCCTCTTTCAATATCTTTTGCCTTTCCTATGCTAACTTTAAGTAAATTTATGTCTTTTCTATCAGGAGTTCCACGACCACCATCCGAGCAATCATTAGAATTTTTGCTTACGGAGGTTCGGGCTTTGCGTGGCGTTATTGACAACCTGGGACGATGCCAGGAACAGCTATTGATGTTCTCTCGCCAGCAAACACGCCGAGTGGATCAGATAGCGGGACAAGTCGACACATTTGTGGATTAGACGAACGAGGCCATCACAACATTCGTCAACCGCTTCAATGTGACCGGTTCGGATCCGATACATTTTCTGCCACCACCGGTGTTCCCCGACATGACTTTTAAGATGGAGGAGGAGACCGACAGCCTTGCAGATGAAGAGGATTGATTTTCCAGGAAAGTATATTAAGTATTACATTGAGGGCAATGTAATATTTAAGTTTGGGGGGATGATTGATACATTTGGTTTAATTTGTTTTGGTTTGATGGTTTGGTTTGGTTGAGACTTATTTTAACTATTTGCTAGAATGGTTTGTTAATTAGTTGTTATTAGGCATGTTAATTAGGATTTGATTTATGTTTAGGTCAGTATGTTAAGTAGGAGTTAATTTAGTTTGCATGTTTTAGTTGTTTAATTATATTGCATGTAGTTAGGTTCATTTTGCATATTTATATTACATGTTTATATTCGTTAATTTAATTAAAAAACTAATAAAAAATAATTTAAAAAAATAAAAAAAATAAAGTAATGAATTTGGAATAGCCGATGATAAGAAATGATTAAACTTGTTTAAAAGTTAGCAAACTTTGGAATTATGTGTTAACTTTGTAAAATCAAGTTAGTAGTCGATCTTGCGTAGTTATGATCCCTATATATATATATATATATATATATATGTAGCACTTATATCCTACTGACAGTAATTGTATCTTAGGTTGATTATAGTTTCAAACCTTGGTGTTAGATTTGTCAAGACGGTAGGATTATATTTCGGTTTTAATTAAAGCGGGGGTAAAAAATTGTTCAAGTTTGGGGAAAATTATGGTTGTAATAAAAAGAAAGAGAAAAATGTAATTCTGCCTAGAGTTATGATATATGGTGGAGTGAAAATAAGCTTAAAGAACATTCCTTGGTAAAAATAAAGACGAGATGGAGCGTAAAACGCACTCGTTCATGTGAATGTGAGAAGGAGCGTGAAACACACTTACCATGGGAAATAAGAATAAAAATGCATTGAGGAGGAATAGTGAAGCGATAGAAAAACTGTATTCTCCTTGACTTGGATGATGTTTACCTTAGCTAAGATTGTTACTGTAATATATTCCTAGGGATTGATGATTCTCTTGTACTAGGTGTTCATTATATAATCTTGTTTAAGGTATGGTTAGTTGAGGTGGAGGTTACGCGCACACACACACCGTGGGATCATAATTATTGTAAATTGACTACTAAGTTGATTAATGAGTTGATGCGTGGATTAATGGTTGCTAAATGTTATTTTTGAATGATCTTGGAGGCTATAACTTGATTCATGCTTATTTCATTGGTAGGTTGCATTTTAGAATTTTTAGGATTGATTTTTGTTTTGATTTTGCTTGAGGGCAAGCAAAGATTTAAGTTTGGGGGTATTTGATGGGTAGATTTTATATCTATGAATTTGATAATCTTAACTTAATTATTTCACTTATTCTTAAGTGTTTTAGTATTATTTTAATGCATTTTAGCAGCTTTATGTTGATAATTGATTTGAGCCTATGTTAGTGTAAATGATGTGAATTATTGTAAGTTTAGCCTTAATATAAGCTACAGGTAATAAAGATCGTTTGGCGAAAGCTAAGCGAGAGGAAAATGCAAATAGCTGGACTTCAGGTGGAGAAAATGGACAAAACAGGCGCATAAAGGAGTCAAGAGGAAGTGACCAGGAACTCAAGAGCCGCGGCCCTAGAGGGATTTTGGCAAGCGCGTGTTGGCCATGCGCCCAGCTAATTTTGAAGAATAAATTGATTAATTAATTCTTGATTTAGTTGGACGCTTGATAATTGAAGTGAGGGGGATCTCAAACTCGTAAGGGTTGACACTGTGATTGGTTTACACTTATTATGTATGGGTTGAAGTCTTATTATTATATAGTTATTAGAAGACTAATAATTTGAGGCGAAAGTATTCATTCATTCACTTATTATTCAGTACGTAGGAGATAAGAAGGGTTTTTCATTAAGGATTAGTCTAGAGGCAGGAGAGAGCTGAGAAAGGAGGACAGAATTCATCTGAGTTTTATTCTTCCTACTTTAACTCTTATATCTTGTATTCTAGGATGTCTTTTGATAAACTATTCATATTTTTTGCTTTTATTATGAATTAAATTATTAGTTAAGGATTCAACGGAACCCGATGATGATTTAATTTAATATTTATTCTTTCTCTTAGTTAAATTGATTATGGAATGGATTTTTTATTGTATCTTGTGTTTATTGTTATAATTGCCTGATCAACAATTATTGGATGGATTTAGATGAAATTTGATAATGGATTCTAAATTAAGATCTGGATATAATAACTTATGATTAATAATTCTTCCTAGGAGGGAATGCTAATTTGTAGACAGGATAGGAATATACCTGGATACCGCAAACAACGGGTGGAAAATGATTCTTAATGAGTTTATTATTATTGTTTCTCATAGGAATATAGTGAAATTAATAATAATCGATATGCTATATAATTATTTGGAAAATGATTATATAAACTATTAGTGATTTTCTGTTGACAATTCTATTAGTGATTAATTAGTTTCACGTGATATTATATTCATCTAGATAAAATTAAACTTATGCATGGTTAGTAATTAGGTTATTAAGGTTATTAATTGCTCTTTATGGGAACGATACTCTATTGCCGTTATATTACATAAGTGATCACGTATACTTGCGTGTTATTGGTAGTAGTATTTTAGGCAAACAAGGATGCTTGGAGATGGAGGATGTCTTCACAAGAGTTTTTTTTATCTTACTTTTTCTTACTTGTATTTTCCATGGATGTTAATTAATATTTAAAACAGTTTAATTTATTTGTTATGAATTAAACTTCTATCTGTTTAAATTAAATTGGCTTGATATGGAATTGGTATTTGAAAAATATTAGAATTAATTCCTCGTGGGAACGATACTCTTCTTGCTATTATATTACTAGTCGATCGCGTATACTTGCATGTATTTTCTAAGTGATAAAATTAGGCAAACACAAGGCCTGCCTCAAGTCTAGATCGGGTGGACCCCACGTGCATTGTTTTCATGTCGCGCCGTCAGTTTTCGTGTTGTGCACGTTTTTGTGTTGTGCACTAAAACGTCCATAACTTTCAAACCAAGATGAATTAGAAAATGCACCTCCCCAATCCGCTCTTTTCGAGGCCTACACAATGGCATCAAGTTTGATTAATTTTGGATCCAGGATGATAAAGAAAAATGGGAAAAACCATCCTTTTGGAAACACCAACTAATTGTTCGTCTTCCTTTTTGCAATCTGGTACCTAAAGATCCTTGTGTGGCCTACAAGTAATCGTCCTGGCTTTGTAATCTTCACATTGACATCCTTGCCTCGATATGAAATGATATTATTGCCCTCTTGCCATCGTTAGAGAAAATACATGCAAATTTTGGGTGTCTATAGATGTCCATCTTTGTCGTGTTTATGCAATGTAATGAAATGAGCAGGACAAAGACGTAGACGCCTAATGCATGACAAGATATATAATGATGCATGTGTTTACCTAATTCTATACTAGCAAAATACACGCAAGTATATGTAATCGAATATGCAATATAGTGGCAAATAGAGTATCGTTGCCACGAAAACTATTTAATAACCTATTATTCCAATTACTAATCATGCACCAATTCGATTTATATCCAGATCTAATCCTAGACTTCATTTTCCAATTTCATCTAAGATCTATCAAATAATTGTTGATCAAGCAATTATAAATTCAAGCACAAGATATAATAAATGATTCAACCATAATTAATCAATCAAAAGAGAATAAATTAATCTAAATTATCATCGGGTTCCATTTCAATCTTAAATAAAAGATTAGTTCATAACTAGAGATAAAAATATCATCAAATATCCAGGAATCATTCTAAGGTTACAAGAAATAAAGATTAAGAATAAAGAAGGAACTCTGTTGAAGTTGATCTTCAATCTTCGTCTTGAAATCCTTGCAGACCTTCAATGTTTCCTTCTCTAGTTGATGAAACCCTAGTCTCCTACTCTATATCTGACATCTAGTATTTTCCTCCTTTTATGTATCCCTAGACTGATGTATTTATATTAGAGTCTTCAGCCTTTGTAACTCCTTAGACGTCAATTGGTAAGTTCCTTATCTCCTTAGAAGTCAATCAGCAACTAAATCCCATCAACAGCAGTCAGGTCACGCGCCAGACACGCGCCCGAAAAGCCACTAGCGCTGTTGCGCTATGTTTATAGCGCAACTGCGCTAGTTATGTTCTTTGGCAGCACTGTTGCGCTATAACCTAGCGCAGCTGCGCTACACTTTATGCTTATTTTCCTTCCTTGCTCGCGCGCCCAATTGGTTCGCTGCCCCAACGCCGTGCTTAGTCGATTGATCAAGGCCAACGCTTGACAATGCCATCGCCCAATGCTACATACTAAAGCTGAATGACCATCATTTATCACTCTTTACATCATTTCGGATTGAATTCTAATTTCTGCACTAAAATACTAAAATGCATAAAAATGAACTAAAGATACTTAAGAACTCACAAATTATTAAGCCTAAAAGTACCCAAATAATAGGTATAAAACCTACTCATCAGCACGAATGCAAATGCCGAACCTATGATGCAGCTACTTACGTATCTCTTCAATCAAGAATCAGGCACGATCGTAGTTCATATGCAATGAATGACGAAGTAAATGCAGATGAGCACCGGTTTCGCACAACCGGGAGTGTTTCGAGGTCTCGTAACTAAAAATAACTCGTGATTTGTTAATTTTAAGGAAATGAATCGATCTCATGATCATAATTAAAGGAAATCACATCGAGGAAAGTCGTGGTTGTATCGTTATATATACCCTGAAGATCGCAGCTTACCAGGATTAGGGTTATGATAGTATTGTATTGAGTTGCCTCGCTGACGAATTCACAATCGTACTACCATCGGGCATCTCGTATCGAGATAAGCTAGAATCGTATCGCCATCGATGGAAAATCGTAATCGTATCGTCACCACTGGGATCATCACTGTGTGGTAATTGTAATCGTATCGTCATAATGCGTTGTGTATCATAACAAGTTGTACTCGCATTGTAAAAGGGAATCGAATTGAAGGGAGGTCGTGTTCGCGTCGTTATAGGGAGAATCGTATTGTATCGAAGTGCCGGTTAAATGGTTGAATGTTGATCTCGTGCAAGGAAACTATTGTGGTCGTCGAATGTAAAAATCTTAATCGAAATGACCTTTTCTTATGGTTTCTTTAATTTTCAAACTTCGGTTATCGATTTTTTCTTATTTTTGACTTGTTTTCGATCGTTATTTTGTTTTTATGACTCGTGAACCCAAATTTCTAGATTTTAGCTCCCACGACACGTTTTCATCAATAAAAATCTTTCGATTAATCGAAAATACATTTTTCTTCGAAAGGACACTCGTTTGGACCCGAAAGGATACATCTATAAGCCGAAGACAACAAAACGACGGGAGTGGGCCCTACTTAATACTATCATAGGTCTACTGTAACGCCCGTAAAATCAGGACAAAGTTCACTCCTGATCTTGTGCGTTAAAGTACGATCACATTCTAACTTTACATCATTTATCGATGTTATAATTAATAAAATGCGGATACATTAAAACTTTTATGTTTTTCTTTCATATTCTAAATTTTCATCACAATACCACTTTATTCTTGTTGTATATAATAGACAATATCAATATAAATATTAAAACTTAGCTATTTAAATCTACTCTCAGTTTCAGGATTCACAACCTTTATTATCTGTACTTATGATCAGGGTTGTATATATAAATATACAACGATCCATTTTGAAATGTTATATGTGAACATAAAGTTCAGTCTTGATCATTCCCTAGATATTCGCAACATGACTCAGTATATATACGTACATTAACCATCACCTTATATATAATATTGTCATTATGTTAATCTATTTTACAAAGTAACGATAAAATTACATCTCATATTTAGTATTCATACTTTTATTTAACACCCATAATTTACATTATTGCTTGTGTGGTCTCTGTATTATACAATTCAACCCTTTACTATTATAACATAAGTACATAACTCAACATCAAACAAACTTCTTTTGTTCAAAATTTCTAAATCTAGCACAACTCAATTCGTTTTCTTTTCAATAAGCTATTACGATCTAATATACAACACATTATATTAATGTTAAACGCTTGCTTGTCACACGAACTCCGCATACGGCTGCATTCACTTGATAAGTCTTCTTTTAACTGCAAATAAGATTTATTTGCAAGAATGAGCACAACGGCTCAGCAAGTCTATCAGTTTAAGCATTTCGTGATTCACATAGCAAATATGTTCTGGATTCAATTCAATGACATACATTTTCTTTTTATGCAGTTCATAATGTAACATAATGTTCATGTAATGCAATTTTTTTTAAATGTACAATCTATGTCACATGTTATGCTTCAAATACACATTTCTCAATTTATATATCATGTTTTCAATTTTAACAGTTAATACATAATTTACAGATAAGCATATAACCAAGTTCACACATAGCCTCGAATTCCATCATCTAATACATATCAACAGTTTTAATACCACATTATCATATAATCCGTCAATCTACAAATAATTATAAATTCTTGCAATAAGATTTTAATTCAACAAGAAAGATAGAATACTTGCAATAAACTTTCAATTCAATAAGAAAGTTGGTATACTTGCCTCTTTGATGCGAAGCTATTGAGTTTACGTGATTACACAAATTCAAATAGTTATGCTCCCGCAAAGCACCTATGTAACACATATAAAATTATTACCATACTTAACATTACATTTTCTATAAATTTTATTTAATCTTGGATTTTTTTTTCAAGCTTACTGTTCCAATCTGATTATTATTCACGATCTTGTTATATATATTTAATATAACTTCTATTGGTTTTTATTACTTCAATAACTTGGTATATACTTCTCACAAATATTAATTACCCACATTACACTTAACTCGTCTTATTACTACATCAAACATTACTTATGAAGTTCAATATCTAGATCAATGCTTTCAAAACCAAGAATTTCAATTAAACTAGCATTTTCATGTTTAAACAACTCATTTCTTAACTTACTATATTTATTAAAGTTATTTACAAAGTTATATATATTAACTATACATTATTAAACTATTTTCATGATTTATCATATCTTATATAACTCTATAATCAAATAATTACAACACAGACCCGCCATATCAACCTTTCAGTTCAGCAGAACAAACTGCTATAACCGAAGCAGTCGCAGCAGCGCAACGCACAACTGCTGCTGCTGCCCATCTACCGACCCATGGCCGATTTGCTAATTTTGCTAATTTATAGATCACAGCCCACTCATTCATTTAACGCAAAGCTTTGGTATGTTATAGAGGACATAGCAAAGTATTTTTAGAAAATATAACATACCCCAAACAAGCAATTTAAGTGGGTTTTATAGAGCGTCAAAAATGCTCTGCTGTAACAGTTTTTAAGTTAGGTACCAACAAGTCATATGCTTTAAAATAGATTTCCAGCCTCATTTAGCTTATGCAAAACATTCCATGTATACCTTATAACCTTTATAAAGGTTACTTTATTCACTATATTACCTCAATTGTTCATTCTACACTTAAAAATCTCTAAGGAACATTTTATCAAACATGTCATGGGCATTAATTTTATGGACAAATTTCATATAAGTTATTTTTGCATTAAGCTCTTTTTTCCTTCCTTATTACTCCGCACAACAACTAATCCCTTTCTTACGAAATTCCAATTATCACAGCCCAATCAATAGATTAATCACAACCCATTATAACAACTTGAACATAAACTATCTAATTTGTTATGTATACACGAAATTCATGGTTTACCTTATAATTTCTTGAATTCGTTTATGCTTTGGCTGGAAATGGACAACTCTAATACCTCCTTCATGTTTTCAAGTCCTTCCCAGTTCAAAATTATAATTTTATAATCTTGGTACACTTGATGGGTTCAGCCAAAACTAAGGAGTTTGGGCAAGGTTTGGGAATGATTGAACTCGGTAATTGCAAGAGGGAGAGAGAGCAGGTTCAGGACGGACGAGGAATAAGAGAGAAGGCTGAGAATTTGATTATAACTTTCTTAGTTTCTCCTTATTCACCAGACACATATATGCTTAGTGGACTGCTATTGAATTAATAATATGACACCTCCTTCTTAAGTAATTGACTCAGCACTCTTAGTGGAGGGTTAGCTCCTTAACTCTTGCCACCTCCTGCTTCTCTCTACTAACTCCACATATTGCATTAAATTGAAATGAGTTCATAAATCCCAATAAAGCTTCAGCGAGCACACAACCATTATATTATTACACTAAACATAGTACATATTACCTTATTACCTACAGAAAATAAAATTTGCATTATATTTGCAATACTCCTACTATGTCATATATCATATTTAGAATGAATTAGTAATTTAAAATATGTATTATAAATCATCTACTAATTATATAACAAATACATTATTCAATATTTTCAATTAAGAAAATTACAATTACCTTTTTCCCATCCTCTTTAATAAATTGTTCTTGACACAATTTATTAGATGATAAGGTAATTATACAATAACAATATAAATAACACTTACCTTCCTAATTATGAGGTTAACCTCATAATTTTAAGATACATTCTTGTAATGGAACAAATTAATTATATAATAAATTTTTATTTCCATAATCAATTAAATAAGTCTTTTAAAATTTGTAGTTCAATTTTCTTATTTCTTTCCATAAATTGCAATTAAACAATTCAATTAATAAATATAATACATATCAAGTAATTCACTTAACGTATACAAAAACATTCACATTCAATATAATTTCTTTTCTTATATAATCAAATAATTACTCATTTAATTATTACATTAATTATTAAGTTATTTAATAAACTTAATATTTCACTTACATTTTATATAAAATGATTAACTATTATAAGTTAATCTCTTCCCCTTTTTATTTTCATTTTTCAATCTCATCACTTAATGATTACACATACCACATATATATATTAACTATAATTTAATCATAAACCATATTTTTATAATAAAATTTTATTTTATTCCCAAATATGTATTATACAATATTCTCGGCTATCACATTTTTCTACAGATCAATTTACGCCACCACCATCTTAGCTGTTTAATCTCAAAAATACTAATCACGTAAATTTCTTTAATAAAACACACACACACACACACACATATATATATAAACACACATTAAAATCGCCACATAAATCACATAAATATATATAATGCATATATACATGCATTCAAACTCGACACGTCTCATAATAAGAATTTTATTTATTAAATTCTTATCTTAATAATTTCCGAAAATCCGGGTTATCACATCTACCTACGGCAGGCTACAGGTACACCTATAGCAGGCTAGGTGGGTATTAAACCTACAGATCCTCTCTCTCTCTCCTCACTTCATTTGGTATCTTGCAATCCCACTTTAAGTTCTATCAAGATTTCTTTGCATATTCCCGCATATTTTGCATCGTATAGTTTAGATTTGTAGATTCCAACTATGTATTTCTAATCGTCGTACTATGGGTAACGTTTTAATACATTATTTCGCTCTTTTCGCTTTCATTTTGATACATTATGCTCACTAGTTAGTTTAAACATAAAATTATCAAAATGTACTGTTAAATGCTTTGATAAAAATATTTTGACTCCGTTTATGCACGTAACTTATCAGAGGACCATTTGTATGTAAAAATTTTCGAAATAGGAGAATGTTTTTAGCTCACTTTTCGGATCAGATATGTATTTTTTATTGCTAAAAATTGCTTTATTTGACATGTTAGGTTATTTTGACATTTTTATGGGCTTTATTATGTGTTGGGTTGATGATCTTGAATTGTAAATCGGAGAAATTAAATACTGAATTGGACAGTTTGGTTCTGATATCGGTGTTGGAAATAATAAGCATGCAAGGTTATATGCATTGGAAAAGTACTTTACGAAGGGGAGATTATGGCAAAAAAAATTGTGGGCCCCACTAGATAGTATATGCATGAATGTGTAACATTAAATCAATGCATTATTAACTCGAAATAAAATATAATATAGTTGACTCGAATCTAAACTTTAACTTTTTTAATTTTGCGCTTGTTTAAAACATCGTTCTTTCCCCCCTGGGGTTAAATTTATGTAAAACACTTAATCGTTACGTTCATCATTTTTTATACAACCTGAGCGCCTTATGCCTATCATTGCATCATCTAAAGATATTTGAACACATTAATTGTATGGGCTTTTTTTAAGGGGAGCCCATTCATATTAGTAAATATTAATTCAATCTCAATGCACTTAACACCCACCGTGGGTGTCAAGATAAATTACCCGTCAAATTCAAATACAATACAAACTTAACTATTAGAATTCCTTCACGGTCGGGTTTGTTGATTGATCGGGTAAGGTGAGAATTTCACAAAGGCATGTGGGGGCTTTGGTGGAGTGATGGATGGGGGGGAAGATCGTAGGCAAACTCCTCGAAGCAGTATGGGCAGAACCCTTAATATTAGGGTCGTGTATGTTTGAGTGTGTGCTTGAATATACTTGGGGACTTAGCTTTATGGAGACTAAGTTTTAGTGAGTGAATTTGAGGCTTGTGGAGACTAAGTATAGGACTTAACCAACCAAGCCCACAAGGTCGGTCTTCTTAGTGAGATCAACTTAGTGCTTATATATTCTAGAGAGAGAAAGTGAGCATTTTAGAGATAGAAGCTCTCAAGTTCTCAAGATTTCTTAAAGGTTTCAACCTCATCTCATATGAGAAGGATGGGTATTTATAGGCTTTCATGGGGGTCCCCCATGTGCCATGCACATAACCTATCTGTCACTTATAAACTATGACTATAATATCAGTCTAGGTGCAAATACTGCCTTTTTGGAGTCCATTTTGCCGACTTCTCCATCCGCCAGTCCAAGACCCTCGCTGAATCCCACTTTCGGACAACCTCTCTAACCCTCTACCGGAGGCTAGAGAGTTAATCCGTCTTATATGAGGTAGCCGTTATTCTTCATTTCTGCTCAATCGGGAACAATTGGGAAAGAACAGTCTTCTTGGAATGATATCACCATGGTGGCTCATGACATCATCATCCTAGAAAAGGACATTATTCTTGAAGCTTTAGCATGCTCCTTTGCTCATAATGCCAATTGGTGGCTTGAAAGCATGACGTCCTCACTTGGGGCCTACTTGTGTAAACTTGGGGCCTACTTGTGTGAACTTGGAGGCATATGTCTTCATGTAAAGTCTTGCCTTGCTCTTCTTTCAAATTCCCTTGGTCGGAAACATCTCCAAAATTTGGCTAAGTGTTAACATTATATGGTGAGTGCAAGGGCCTCCATGAGGGGGAAGCCCACCTTGGGCCCTGATGAGTGAGTTTTATACCTGCGAATCAGGTCTTGTTAGACTTAATTATTGTGGTCTTTAAGTATTTTTAGTATTATTTTATTCGTTTTTTGTGTTTGTTTATTGTAGGATGGAGCTGGAGGGGCAAAAGAGTCAATTTGGAGCTTAAAGGATTAAAATTTGGCTTGGTGGCATTTTGGTAAATTCAGGGACATGACCTAGCGCCTAGAGCGCTAGGAATTGAACTAAGGTAGCGCCTAAGGCGCTAGTGCACGATTTTTGATGGTGATATGCGGCTGATTGAAAAAAAGAAGAAGCCAATTTAGAAGAGGATTCAAGTTTTATCAATCAGATAGGGAGAAGGATACTCCAAGAGAAACTTTTAGACTTTCATTTATTTTTTTTCTATTTACTGGAGAGAGGTTTTTCAATTTACTGTAGATTACTATCGTTTGATTGCTGGATTTTAATGTGGGTTTGAGCTTTACTTTGGATTTTTAATCAACAATTGGGTTTGATCGTTCTTTTCCTTCTTTGTTCAATTGTTTGTTTATTTTTCCATGTGTTGTTTTGATCCCATAATGGCTTTTGGTTCAGTCATGAACTAATTTCCATTATGGGATTCTAACAGATTTTAATATGTAATTTAGTTTTAAGCTTGAGTGTTGAATTATTTTGCATATCATAAAAAATCTCTATCATGGTTGTTTTGCATGTATGAATGTTTGATCACCATTCGTTTTCAGTGCTTGTATGGAATTAAAAAATAACATATGAGTATGGATTGTAATCATGATAGCTTGCGTATATGATGCTAATTTGGATAGCTTAATATTTTGTGAATCAGGTAGAAATATACTGCTTCACCGTAAGAGTCAAAATAAGGGCTTGTGCTTTAAATCAATATAATTGTAATTTCACATAGAAATATAGTGATTTTGGTTATAGTGGTGATTACATGGTGTCTATTGATTTTGAATATTATGTAAGTAGGTCATAATGCATTGACAAATGGTTATGCCTATATTAGTGTCCTTGACTATTTTTCTGGAATATGTGAACTTTCTAGCATGTTGGTGGTAACTAGATTATTTATTAAATGAAGTTAGGATCCCATTAATTCCAATTTTGATATATTACATTATTCTTTGCATCTTTAGTTGTTAACTGACTTTATCATAATCTTTGTTACCTTAATCAAGACTTTTAGCTTAGGCAAATAAATTTAGTGATAGAACTGATGCATAGTAATTTGATTTAGCACTTTCTCCGTGGGACGATACTCTACTTCCTCTGTATTACTTGTTGACGCATGTATGCTTGCATGAGTTAGAGCTCTTTTGTTAAAGTCTAAAAAAGAGGCAACAAATTTTTGGCGCCGTTGCCGGGGAAAGGCGTTAGATTTTTATTACTATCATCAGTTTTAAGCTATATTGTTTGACTTAGACAAATTGAATCTTTTCTCATTTCTATTTTTGTTTTTGTTATGGCTTCAGATACTTGTAGAATTTTTATGCACACACAATCATCCAACTCAGAATTGATACCAGCACAGGATAATATTGACGGAAGAGGTTGAAAAGCAAGAGTGCGTAGAAATTTGCAAGCACAGTTGGAAGAAACTATATCGAATATGGCGGAAGAACAAAGAGTAGAGCAAAGAGAGGAGCATAAAGCTTTGCGGGACTATTCTATGCCGAATATTAATGGATTGCAGTCTAGCATAGTCAGACCGGCAATAGCAGCGAATACCTTTGAGATTAAACCGGGAACCATTAAAATGGTGCAGAATTCGGTCCAATTTGGGGGTGCTGCTACAGACGATCCTAATGAGCACCTATTGAGTTTCATTGAAATATGCGATACATTCAGGTATAACGGGGTGACGGAGGATGCTATTAGACTAAGACTGTTCCCGTTCTCATTGAGGGATAGAGCGAGAAGTTTGCTTCACTCTTTGCCTTCTGGATCAATTACTACATGGGAGGACCTAGCACAGAAGTTCTTAGCCAAGTTTTTTCCAATGGCTAAAACTGTAAAAATGAGGACAACAATCTCTCAGTTTGAGCAACAACAGGGCGAATCCTTATACGAGGCCTGGGATAGATACAAAGAGATGCTAAGGAAGTGTCCGCACCATGGTATGCTAGATTGGATGGTGATCAACACATTTTATAATGGATTGGGATGACAGTCGAGGCAAATGGTAGATGCAGACAAGCGAATTATTCCGTGTTTTTCCTTAATTTTAGTTAGATAGAAACAAGCGATCTAAATAACCCTAACTACTAAACAACTCAGACAAGCGCTAAAAGTTTAATCTAGTAGATGCTTTAAGAATTAGAAAAACCGATGAAGCTAAACAACACAAGCACAAGCGGTTGCATTTAATTTAGTTGAGTATTCTTCCTAAGATATAATAATCCCGTGATCTGGAGTCAATTATTAACCTTAGTTGCTTCACAAATTAGAGTGACCAAACAATTACGGATTTGATATCTAATTTAGCAGTAGATTTCAACACTTAATAAACTAGTATGCATCCTAGCAATTAAATATATCAATTATATAATTCAAGCACAGAAGAATAATCAATACTCAAAATAATAATTGAACAATTAAAATCAATTAGATCTCACAGTGTAATACTTCTGAGGCTTCCGTCACCTTAATCCAAGAATAAGAATTTAGTTACACATGACCTTGAAAACACCAAAGAATTATAGAGAGAAGAGTTTGTAGACAAGTCCCTAAACTCTCTTGGTAATCCTCTATTTATAGGCATAAGACATTAATTCTTTTCCATGTAGGTTTCAACTTCCTAGTGGCAATCAACTTCCTTCAAAAAGATCTTCTAGTTAGATTTTCCTTTCCTTCAATGGATTTGACTTGCTCACCAAGATTGTTCCACTTCCTTCCTTATCCTTGTAGGATTCTTCTTGTTTCTTTCCTTCCATGAATAGAATCATTAAATATTGCTTGATCACCAAGATATTGACTTTAAAATATTAAATCCTACAAAATAAAATAAAACATATTAATTAAATAAACTAATATAATTAAAAAGGAAAAATATTTAATTGCACCTTAAATAAAAATATAAGAATAATGAGTGTATTTAGGCACAAAATAAATACAAAAGATTAAGTATTAAGGGATAAAAATATAACATATTTTATTCTCATCAACCAATCATACTGGGGAGACCATTCCTAGCCACGGGGAGGACTCTGATAGACGTGCAAAAAGGGGAACTTACGATGCGTGTACATGATCAGGAGGTAACATTTAATGTCTTCAAGGCAATGGAGTTCCCAACAGATGAAGAAGAATGTTTTAGAGTTGACTTGGTGGATCATATAGTAAATGATGAAGGGGAGAGTTTGTTGAGCTATGAACCATTGAAGAATGTAATTGCTGAAAATTCAGAGTTGGAGGATGAAGAATGTGCAGAACTTGTGCAATATCTAGATACCACCCCCAAATTCGAAAAATTCAGAACACCTGTTGAACAACTTACGAAAGCTGGAGAGACTTCGGTAAAATTAAAACCATCTCTGGAGGCACCTCCTGAACTTGAACTAAAACCATTTCCAGATCATCTCCGATATGTATTTTTAAATAAAGATTCAAAGCTACCTGTGATTATTTCTTCTGCATTAACATATTTTCAGGAGGAAAAGCTGCTACGAGTCCTTAGAGAGTTCAAATCAGCTATTGGATGGACCATAGCAGATATCAAAGGGATAAGCCCTTCTTTTTGCATGCATAAGATCCTGCTGGAAGATGATAGCAAACCATCAGTGGAACAACAAAGAAGGCTTAATCCTATAATGAAAGAAGTGGTCAAGAAAGAGGTACTGAAATGGCTTGATGCAGGCATAATCTACCCAATTTCGGATAGTTCATGGGTGAGCCCCGTGCAGTGTGTACCAAAGAAGGGTGGTATGACCGTTGTCACTAATGAGAATAACGAGCTAATCCCAACGCGAACAGTTACGGGGTGGAGAATCTGCATGGACTATCGCAAGCTTAACAAAGCTACGAGGAAGGATCATTTTCCACTACCGTTTATCGATCAGATGTTGGATAGACTGGCAGGTCATGAGTATTATTGCCTTCTGGATGGTTATTCAGGCTACAATCAGATTATGATAGCTCCAGAAGACCAGGAAAAGACTACTTTTACATGTCCGTAGGACACTTTTGCTTTCAGAAGGATGTCTTTCAGGTTGTGCAATGCTCCAGCTACCTTTCAGAGATGCATGACGGCTATTTTTTCAGACATGGTAGAACAGAATGTGGAGGTCTTCATGGACGACTTCTCTGTTTTTGGTGATTCTTTCGATTTATACCTTGAGAATTTGGTGATGGTCTTGAAAAAATGTGTTGAAACGAATCTAGTATTGAATTGGGAGAAGTGCCATTTTATGGTACAAGAAGGCATTATACTAGGACACAAAGTTTCGAAGAAAGAAATTGAGGTGGACAGGGCTAAGCTGGAAACTATTGAGAACTTACCTCCACCTACTTCAGTAAGAGGTGTCCGCAATTTTCTTGGACATGCAGGCTTCTACCGCAGATTCATCAATGACTTCTCCAAGATAACTAAACCACTGTGTAGTTTATTGGAGAAGGATGCACAGTTTAACTTCGATGAGGCTTGCATAAGGCCATTTGATCACTTAAAGGGTAAACTAACTTCAACACCAGTTATTACGGCACCAGATTGGGGTTTGCCGTTTGAGCTAATGTGTGATGCCAGTGATTACGCCGTAGGGGCTGTTTTGGGGCAAAGGAAGGAGAAGATGTTTCATGTGATATACTATGCCAGCAAGACCCTTACAGATGCACAGTTAAACTACACCACCACCACAGAAAAAGAGTTATTGGCAGTGGTGTATGCCTTTGATAAATTTCGATCATATCTGATTGACACAAAGGTGATAGTGTACACGGATCACTCGACAATTCGACATTTAGTGGCAAAGAAGGATGCAAAGCCCAGGTTGATTAGGTGGGTTTTATTATTGCAGGAGTTTGATTTGGAGATCAAGAACAGGAAGGGGAACAAAAACCAAGTGGCAGACCACTTATCTCGACTAGAAAAGTCGAAAAGGGAGATAGACGACAAAGTTGTAATTAATAAATCCTTTCCGGATGAGCAGTTGTTTGTGGTGCAAGGGGAAGTGCCATGGTTTGCAGACTTCGCGAACTATTTGGTGAGTAAGATAATACCTTCTGACTTGGTGGGGCATCAAAAGAAAAAGTTTCTGCATGATGTCAAATGGTATATTTGGGATGAGCCGTATTTGTTTAAACAGTGTGCGGATCAAATGATAAGAAGGTGTATCCCGTATAGCGAGACCGAGGGGATTCTACAGGATTGTCATTCTTCTGTATATGGAGGTCATTACGGTGGAGAGAGAACATCAGCTAGAGTACTACAAGCGGGATTTTACTGGCCGACAATTTTTAAGGATGCATACAGTTTCGTCCAGAGGTGTGATAGATGTCAGGGAGTGGGAAACATTTCGAAGAGGAATGAAATGCTTTTAAATACAATCCTCGAAGTAGAAATTTTCGACGTATGGGGGATTGATTTCATGGGTCCTTTTGTGTCTTCGTGCGGTAATCTCTACATCTTGCTAGCAGTAGATTATGTGTCGAAATGGGTAGAAGTGGTAGCGCTCCCGACAAATGATGCCAAGGTAGTCCTCAAGTTTTTACACCGAAGTATTTTCACCAGATTTGGGACTCCGAGGGACATTATCAGTGATGAAGGTAGTCATTTCTGTAACAGACAGTTTACAACTTTGTTGGCTAAGTATGGGGTGAATCATCGTATTGCTACAGCGTATCACCCACAAACAAATGGCCAAGCTGAAGTATCCAATCGAGAAGTCAAAAGAATCCTCGAAAAAATTGTGAATCCGACGAGGAAGGATTGGTCTCTAAAGCTGGATGATGTTGTGTGGGCATATAGGACTGCTTACAAAACTCCGTTGGGCATGTCACCGTTTCAGCTTGTTTATGGAAAAGCTTGTCATCTTCCTATGGAGTTAGAGCATAAGGCATATTGGGCAATTCGGAAATTGAACTTTGATTTAGCAGCTGCAGGAGAGAAACGCCTACTACAAATCAATGAGTTGGACGAATTTCGATTAAGGGCATATGAAAATTCGAAGCTATACAAGGAGAAGGTGAAGAAATGGCATGATCGCAAGATCATAGAGAGAACTTTTGAACCGGGACAAAGGGTTTTACTTTTCAACTCCAGACTTAAACTTTTTCCCGAGAAGCTGAAATCAAGATGGTCAGGACCATTCACAGTGAAGACGGTTTTTTCGCATGGTGCAATTGAAGTGTATGACAAATTCCCAAACAAGTCGTTCAAGGTGAATGGACAGCGTTTGAAGCATTACTTTGGGGATGAGGTGGACAGACAGAAAGTCACCTTAATCTTGTCTGTGACATGAGATTCAGAGACAGTCAAGCTAATTGACTATTACTTAGCGCTATCTGGGAGGCAACCTAGCGTTTTAATTTTCTGTTTTGTCTTTTGTTTAGTTAATTACTTAATTCTAAAAATAAAAAAAAAGTGTTCTGCACCTAACTTTGGACTTTGGGTTGATTTGTTTGCAGATAGAAGCTTGAATTGAGAAAAATTGGCTAAGTGTAGGCTCAAGCGCCTAAAGCGCCCATTAAGCACAAAACTCAGCGCCTAAAGCGTTATGACAAGGGCCACGATTCTGCATACCAGCGCGCTAGGTGCTCGATAACACACAACATCAGCGCCTGAGGCGCTAGGCAACACTCCAAGTTACTGCATATCAGCGCTCTAGGCGCTAGGCATGAACAAAGTTCAGCGCTACAGGCGCTTAACCAACACACAGATTCTGCCAGCAAGCGCTTTAGGCGCTGTCCCTTCACTAAAGAAAGCGCTCTAGGCGCTATACCAACACTCGGCTACTGGAAGTCAGCGCTTAAAGCGCCCAACCCTTCACAAATGCAGCGCCTAAAGCGCTCGGCAGGCGAATTCGAAAAAAAAAGGGGTTAAAACCCTAGATCGGGAAAAAGGAGGGCAACACACAACTTAAGCCTCTTTTCTTCTTTTAGCCGACTTCAAGCTGCCGTTATTCCCCATTGATGCCGAATTTGAGCTCCACAACACCAAATTGCATACAATCTCCATCCAACTTCAATCACTTGCCGGCAAGAACATAGAACCAAGGGTTGCTTCCTCCATAACTAAGTCAAATTTCAATTCTACTACATGGGGGTAAGGTTTTGTGGTGCAAATGAACAATACCGGTAAGAATTCACTTGTGGGTCATTGATGTAATTGGAGATTGATTTGCTTTGTTATGGATTGCTAGTTATTGGGTTCAGCTACTATGATTGTGAACCCAATTGAGTTTGTGTTGGCTCAATTGGGGTTGCGTTAAAGCCTAAATTTTTTTATCCATGTGTTAGAGTATTGTGGGAGATCACATTGTTGCATGATTAGGTTACTCTAAGTTTGGGGGAAATATTGTACAAGGGTTTTTCAAGTGTTGCCTACCAAGTGTTCGACAGTTTGCCCCAAAGAAGTTTTGGGAATTATTTTGAGTCTTGATCTTTCTTAGTGGGTATTCATGGCTCCTAAAAAACATAAAGGAGAAAGCTCAGGCTCATCTGCTGTTAAGTATGATAAAAAGAAGTTTGTTAGCCCTCAAGCGTACTACAGGTTTAAAAACTGGTCATCAGAGAAGTCCCTAATTCCTGAGCGTGACTTGCTATCTAATGAGCACGCAGATGGGGAAGTAGCTCAAATGATACGCACTCAGAACTGGATGGTATTTACAGCGCAACCCGAGCCAGCCGCAGTCAATATTGTAAAGGAATTCTATGCCAATGCTAAAGAAGCCAGTGGGAATGTGGTGATGGTTCGTGGTAAGGAAGTAAATGTGGGGCGAAAAGCAATAAACGCGTATTATGGGTTGCAAAAGATCCATAGTGATGGATATACGAAATATATGCAGCAGGATTTGGATTACACTGAGATCATTGCAGCCCTTTGTGAGCCAGGAACGGAATGGAAATTGACCGACCAGCAGGAAGCCGTGCACTTCCCTTCATCTAAGCTGAGCAGATATGGAAAAGCATGACATGCTTTTATTTGTGCTAAGTTGATGCCGTGTCGCCATATGAGTGATGTGATTAATCAGCAGGCGGCTTTATTGTTTTGCATTGCCAAAGGAAAGACGGTAGCTGTTGGGGACGTGATACATGAGTCTATTGTGCGCGGGCTTGAGGGTAGTACTACAGGTGGGTTGCCTCATCCATCATTGATTACTGAGTTATGCCGCCACGCGGGGGTACAGTGGGGACAAGATGAGCCAATGCAGGCCTCGTTATCTCTAATTGATCATGTTGTGATGGTGCGGTACAAAGTATGGGATGGGGGTGAATCACACCCGAGGGGATTAGGTTTTATTATACCACAGCAGCAGTCGCAGGATCAGCCACCTGCTGAGGATCCGGTTCAGGCCCCCAATTTAGTTGAGATTGTCCGTCAAGACCTAATGCACCATACTAGACGGATAGACTTAGTGGTAACACAAATTCAGAGGGGATTTGATCGCATGACTCATCAGCAGAGTCGTCTTGCTCAACGCCAAGTAGAGATTTATGCTTACAACGTTAACTATTCTACAACTTTGGCAGATATGCTTGGCCGACTGAATCCCTCAGCAGGGCCATTCCAGTTTCTACCAGCTCCTCCTCTCTCTATTTACCCACCACCTGAATCACCTCCTGATGCCGATGATGCCGATGACGGTGATGATGATGCTGCCGACGACAGTGATGACGAGTAACACTTCATCAGGGGAGTCCTCTGTTTTTCATTTCTTATTATTTATCAATGAGGACATTGTTCAGTTTAGTTTGGGGGTATTTAGTTTTCTGTTTTTGTGCATATAGATTGTTTTATGTCATTGTGTTTATTTATGGTAGTTAGTCATGGTCTGGTAGAGTACATGTTGCATGATAATTGTATTTTAGGGTGTGTTAAGCATTTTGTTGCATGAATCAAATAGTAAATGACATAGTTAAACCAGGATTGGCCAATGATAAGATTCTAGTGTTAAGTACAAGATTGCTAATGATTGAAATCTAGTGTAGAGTGATGACTTGAATGGGGAAGTCGAATATGCTTGTCTGAATTTCATGTTAACAAGGAAAGCATTTAGTAAACTGTTTAATCAATTTGATTCAAATTCTTATATAATCTGTGTCTGGTAAGAAATTTGGGATTACAAAGTGATAGCATCAGTGAAACGTCTATGAAGGCTCTAGTAAGCAAGAAAATAAGTTTGGGGGAGTTCTATATAAAAAAAATAAAAAATAAAAAATAAAAAACTTTCTTGGATAGTGTAGTTTTGTGGCCATTGCTACTCGGGTTATTAGATCCGTAGGGGTATCTTGACACCTAGTGCCCTAAAGCCAACTGGTTTGGGAGTCGTTGGTTGAAAGCTCGTTACACGGGTAGTTTTGATAAGCCTAAGGAAACTAGACATTGCACATGCCAAGTAAAAAAAAAGAAAAAAAAAAGAAGCGAGATGGAGCGTAAAACGCACTCGTGTAATACTAAAAAATAATATGTCATACTACCCCTTTGTGCTAATTAAATGTTTACATGAGTCGGATTAGTTGTTTTACTGATAGAGATGTGTAGAAATTGAGTTACTTTCTAAGATGTTGATTATGTGAGTAATTTGGGTTCTGATTGATTACAACAGTTGATTCACACATACACAGCATGAATGATGACAAGCGTGGTTTGATTAACCGGTTTGAGTGAGAGCTTTACATTAGGTAGTGGGTCGATATAGATATTTGAGGCCTGATATGGATTACTATGTTGTTTTAGTTATTTGATTCGTTTGCATTATAGTTAGTTTGCATTTTTCATGTTGGTATCATTGCATTGCTTGGGGACAAGCAATTGGTTAAGTTTGGGGGTATTTGATGAGTGAGTTTTATACCTGCGAATCAGGTCTTGTTAGACTTAATTATTGCGGTCTTTAAGTATTTTTAGTATTGTTTTATTCGTTTTTTGTGTTTGTTTATTGTAGGATGGAGCTGGAGGGGCAAAAGAGTCAATTTGGAGCTTAAAGGATTAAAATTTGGCTTGGTGGCATTTTGGTAAATTCAGGGACATGACCTAGCGCCTAGAGCGCTAGGAATTGAACTAAGGTAGCGCCTGAGGCGCTAGTGCACGATTTTTGATGGTGATGTGCGGCTGATTGAAAAAAAGAAGAAGCCAATTTGGAAGAGGATTCAAGTTTTATCAATCAGATAGGGAGAAGGATACTCCAAGAGAAACTTTTAGACTTTCATTTATTTTTTTTCTATTTACTGGAGAGAGGTTTTTCAATTTACTGTGGATTACTATAGTTTGATTGCTGGATTTTAATGTGGGTTTGAGCTTTACTTAGGATTTTTAATCAACAATTGGGTTTGATCGTTCTTTTCCTTCTTTGTTCAATTGTTTGTTTATTTTTCCATGTGTTGTTTTGATCCCATAATGGCTTTTGGTTCAGTCATGAACTAATTTCCATTATGGGATTCTAACGGATTTTAATATGTAATTTAGTTTTAAGCTTGAGTGTTGAATTGTTTTGCATATCATAAAAAATCTCTATCATGGTTGTTTTGCATATATGAATGTTTGATCACCATTCGTTTTCAGTGCTTGTATGGAATTGAAAAATAACATATGAGTATGGATTGTAATCATGATAGCTTGCGTATATGATGCTAATTTAAATAGCTTAATATTTTGTGAATCAGGTAGAAATATACTGCTTCACCGTAAGAGTCAAAATAAGGGCTTGTGCTTTAAATCAATATAATTGCAATTTCACATAGAAATATAGTGATTTTGGTTATAGTGGTGATTACATGGTGTCTATTGATTTTGAATATTATGTAAGTAGGTCATAATGCATTGACAAATGGTTATGTCTATATTAGTGTCCTTGACTATTTTTCTGGAATATGTGAACTTTCTAGCATGTTGGTGGTAACTAGATTATTTATTAAATGAAGTTAGGATCCCATTAATTCTAATTTTGATATATTACATTATTCTTTGCATCTTTAGTTGTTAACTAACTTTATCATAATCTTTGTTAACTTAATCAAGACTTTTAGTTTAGGCAAATAAATTTAGTGATAGAACTGATGCATAGTAATTTGATTTAGCACTTTCTCTGTGGGACGATACTCTACTTCCTCTGTATTACTTGTTGACGCATGTATGCTTGCATGAGTTAGAGCTCTTTTGTTAAAGTCTAAAAAAGAGGCAACAGGGCCGACCCTAGGGAGGTTGGGGTCGACCTAGGGTGGCTTTTTCCATAACTTCCTTCAATTTGGCTAAGTGTTGGAGATGGTAGAGCATGTGAGGACCTCCCTCATGATGGAGGACATATTGGCGCCAACCATGAGAGAGTTGGGGCCAACCATGAGGGAGTTGGTGCCGACTTTGGGTTGGTTCCCACCTCATTGTGGTGTTCCCTTAGTTCTTTATTACTTGGATGTTTTTTATGTAATCTTCTTGGATTCTGGCTAACTGTTGAGCTTGAGGTGTGATGGGAGGCTATGGGAGCACCCCCCCCCACCATGTTGGGGCCAACCCCCATGAGGTTGGGGCCGACCCTATGGGGTGCCTTGGCCTCATGGAGGTCACTTCTTTACTTCCTTCTCATTTTGGCCCTTTCTTGTACTTCTTTTTGAATTTGTCTAAGTATTGGATATGTTATGTGATGGGAAATCATTAAGACAACCCCTAGCCATATTGGGACCGACTTTATAAGGGTTGGGGCTGACCCTATGGGGTGCCTCCAACCCATGGTGGTCCTTACCTCAATTCCTTCTTATTTTGGCCCATTTCTTGCATTTCTTCTTGAATTTGACTATGTATTGAAGGTGATGTGTGGTGAGAGACACTTAGAGCAGCCCCCACCATGAAGGAACAAGTTAGGCCAAACCTATGGGGTGCTTCCCCCTCATAGTGGCTTCCTTCCTCAATTGTTCCCTTTTTAGCCAATTGATTGTATGTCCTTGCTTGTTTGACCTCCTCTTTACTCATTCTTTCTTGCTTGTTTATGGGAGTGTAAAATATATGTCTTGTGGTGTCATAAGGCTTCTCTTCATGTTGTCTTACATAGTGAAGATTACCATATTAAGGCATTTTCTTGCCTGTTTCACATACTTAGCCAATTTTGACCTTCTTGGGTGGAAATGGCCAATGCTTTGCCTTGGATTTCTCTTAGGCACTTATGATAGATGGTGAGGGATGTAAATAAGAATGCTAAGCCCTTGGGAGTTGATGTTCCATAGGGTGCCCAAGTGGCCTCCCAAGTGGGGCCCGCCGAGAGCCATTTTCTGTTTGAGCTTGAATTTCTTGATATGGACAAATTTGGGAGTTAATTATAACTAATTATGACTTAATTAAAATAATTACCCCCTTAATTTATACCCAGAATATAATTGCCCCTTGCATGCGAGTTTGGACTTTTCGGTTCAGATGAGCGTGCACAGTTTTCTTCGTTTACTGTCCGGGTTGCTTGAACACTGTTGTGGATGATTATCTATTTTTCTTACTATTTTTCCATGAAAAATTGGTCTCATGGGGGCTGATTTGATGGTAGGAGTGAGCCCCCACATGATAGGGACAATTAGTAACCAAATATTGTCTTTTTGGGAAGTTGACTCTTCCCCCCTTTGTCTCTTTCCTCTTTTGTATTTTAAATACACCCATATGCACCTTATCTTCTTATTTCACCCATCTTCTTTCTCTCTCTTCTTTATCTTTCACCATTGTTGGAGAGCTTGTAAGGGAGCTTTTCTTCATTTTTTAGTGCCCCTTTCTTGGATCTTTTTGCATTTTCTCAATAAAATCCATTCTTAGAAGCTTGAATTTCGCACTTGTGGGTGTTTTTGGGTCCACTTGGTGGTGTCATGTGCTTTATCTCCACTTGGTGTCTTGTGCTTCATCTCCACCTGTGGTGTCTTGTGCTTCATCTCCATAGCTTAGATTTCGCACTTGTGGATATTTTTGGGGTCCACTTAGTGGTGTTTTGTCCACTTGGGGCCGACCTCTAGGGGTTGGTTTCCCTTGGTGGCTTGGCTTTGCTCCCTTTGGATTTTTATGCGTTCCTTGCATGCTTTGTGTACTTTTCATGCTTGGTGATTCTTGTCTATATGCTTGACATGCCTCACTTGTGTGCTTGACATGTTTTGCTTGGAGGATTCTCATGGGGCTCATTGGTGCCCCATACTTAGAAAATTTTCATTGTTCGAGGGCTTATTATGAGCAAAGATATTTAAGTTAGGATCCTTTGCATATACATGATGGAGGTTTTATAGAAAAGGCCAAGATGAGCATGAATGAGTTAGTATAATGATGACTTGTGTGGTTAATTGTTATGACTTAGTTTGATACTTAGCCAACATTTTGCACCTCATCATCTTGGTTGACCCTTCAAGACTTAGCCAAAATTTGCATAACATCACCTTGGTTGACGCTCCATGACTTTGCCAAAATTTTCATAGAATCACCATGATTGAGCCTCAATGACTTAGCTAAATTTTCATAGGCTCCATCATACTTGAAGTTTCTAGACTTAGTCAAATTTTTACAAATTTCATCACACTTGTAATTTCCAGACTTAGTAAGTTTGTCCGTCGACAGCTGAATGTTTCGATCTGGTTCGATTCATGGTCGCATCTGCAAATGTTTTCTCGTGGGCCAAAATTTCACGAACTTTGTCAGACTTGTAATTTCCAGACTTAGTGATGAGTGAGTTTTATACCTATGATTCAAATATGTTTAGGCTTATTATCTTGTTGGCTTTTAAGTCTTTTTAGTGCATTTTATTGGTTCTTGTGTGTATTTTGTAGGAAAAGGTGAATTAGGGATGAATCGGGCATTTTTCAGAAAGCAGTGGCAAAATCATAATTTATGTATCAGGAACTAGGCCGGGGCCTAGTTGCGCGGAAGCATGTTGACCTAGCTGCAGTTTTGAAGTGTTTTCGATTCCAAAAAGGATTCTGATCAGTAGCATCCTTTTATTTAAAGAAGATGACATATAGAAAAGAGAATATAACAAGACTTGGAGATCACATCTGAAGAACTTGAAGATTAAATTGGAGAATAAAAGAAGAGTCAGACATTGAAGATTAAGGAGATTAAAGAATTCCACAAGAGTTTTTCTTCTTCTCTTTATTTTCATTATCAGTAACTTTGAATGTTTTCTATATTTGAGATGATGGTTTTCGTTAGTATGATGAACTAAACTTTTAATTAGGAGTACAATGGAACCTTTTGTGATGCTTTAATTTATTTATCCATATTTTCACTTACTGATCCTATTTGAGTTGTTTATCATATCTTGTGCTTATTTATTAATTGTCTAGCTAGCAATTAATTTGATATCTTAGATGGAATTGAAAGAGGAAATCTAAGATTAGATCTGGAGGTGATAACGTATGAATTTGTTGATTCTTTTTAAAATAACATAACAATGTATAGGATGAAAATACCTGTATGCCATGCGTAACTTGATTAGGAATGTGTGCTTAATGAATCTATTTTAAGTGTTTTGCATGAAAATAGCAATATAACTGGAATAGGTCTTTTAACTAATCATTGAAAGATGTTAATAAATTGATAGGCAATCCTAGTTAACAACTCATTGGCTTAATAAAGTGGAAATAGGGTTAAGCGATTATTGCAATGCAATTGGAGAAATTGTATTCCTAGACTTTAAACATCTGGTAATCAATTCTTGTTAGTTTACTTAAATTATAATTTTAAATAGTTTAATCTAATAATCAACATTGGTGATCGTTTAAATTAAATTAAATTGGTAGTAAATTAATAATTAGGAATATTGTTAGTATTCGTTCTCTGTGGGTTCGACACTCTTATTTACTTCTATATTACTTGATTGACCATGTATACTTGCACGAATTGTTATTATATAAATCAGACAACCAGTTTTTGGCGCCGTTGTCGGGGAACGGTTCTAATAATTATTTCGTTATTAGTTTTTTATTAATTTAGTTTATTTAAACATTTTTAATTTTTCTGTTTTAATTTTTTCTTTACGAGGAACACCATGGCTAACTATGACTATCAGTGGCCTTACACGAGAATGACTCAACCAACAGAAGCAGGGATTTATGGTCTCGATGTATTTTCTGCAATAGCGGCACAACTTGAGATACTTACGGAGAAGGTTGACGCTTTAGTGGCTCAATCTATTCAAAGTGTAGAGGTGATATGTGAAATTTGTGCTGGAAACCATCCGAGTCATCAATGCGTCATCAGTTTCGAGTTGACACAATATGGTGGCAACTTCGACGACTATCCCAATGATTATCATCATAGTTGGGAGAATCATTCGGATTTTTCATGGAGCCATAATAATCAAGTCCAAACCTTAGCTCCAAGGTAGCCATTTCCTCCAGGTTTTCAGAATTAAGCCACTCACCAGGCAGAAGATAAGCCAAGTTTAGAGGAGGCCTTGGCAAAAATTCATCACTGCAACCAAGAGGAGAATGAATGAGCAAGATCAACTGTTGAATCAAGTGGATTTGAATGTGAAAAGCCAAGCAGTGTCAATCAGAAATCTAGAGAATCAAATGGGTCAGTTAGCTCATACAATAAACAACCGCCCTTAAGGTGAATTGCCAAGTGGCATGGTTCTCGAAACTAATGGAGTACCTGAGCCAATAGTCGTGGATGCTGAAAAGAAGGAGACAAGTGGGGAGCAGGAAAGGGAGGCCAAAGAAGATCCAGGCTTGAGTTTCAATGCAAATAAGCCGATTTTGATAGTACCCCATGTATCTTCTCCACTAAAGTCTAAGGATCCGAGTGGTTTTGCAATCTTGTGCCCAATTGGTAGTCATTCCGTAGGCAAATCTCGTAGTGATAAGGGAGCTATCATAAATTTGGAGCCATGGTGGGATGAGAAAGAGGTCCATGAGAAGTTAGCTGAAGATCCAATTTTGTTTAAAAAGTTTCATTTCAATATTCCGTTCACAGACATAATGGAGCACACGCCTAGCTACTTGAAGTTCATAATGGAGGTTCTATCTAAGAAGAACAAGCTAGGTGAATTTGAAATAATGGCCCTTACTGAAGGGAAGCCCTCCAAGGTTACATTTTTACTGATGGATGGAGGATTTCTAAATTATCGAAGAGGAATTAGATAGAGTTGAAGAAGTCGGGCTGACGATTATAAAACAAGCGCTATTGGGAGGCAACCCAATTTTTATTAATATTTTTATATTTATTTAATTTATTTAGGAAATTTTTATAGGATTTGATGGTGTAGTTTATATTTTATTTAATTGTTAAAGTTAATAAGATGGATTGACAATTTTTGTTAAATTTGCATTATAGGTATACGTGCGGACGGAATCCAAGTGGAAAAGATGGAGATCAAGATTTCTATTTATTGTAAATAGTTTATGTAATAGGATTAGTTAGAATTATTTTGAAGAATTGGAGACAAATGAGTAAGGAGCGCTTGAAGACCCGTTTGTAATGGAGCTGGGGTTTAAATGTAATAGTTATATTTAAATTCAGTTCTTGCACCCTAGGTTTGACTTTTTGGTTCACTTGGTGGCTCTTGTGAATCAAACTAGAATAAAAGTCCATAATCAATCTGGGTAGAATATAGTATTATATATGTGCATCCTTACTATATATATATATATATGTGTGTGTGTGTGTGTGTGTGTGTGTGCGCGCGCATGCGCTAAACAATATGAAATAATATATTAAGTTGATTGCGTTCAAAGACATTAGAAAATGTCGAACGTAGCCTTCTAGCATGGTAAAGCAATAGAGTATTAAATATTTAATATGAGTTTGTTGTGAACACACAAATCAAATATTAAATATTTAAGATGTTGCTTTATTACATTGGATGTTTATAAGGAATTGAACATTACCGCTTTGTTGTGCACACATAAGGGCTGTATTTTTTTCTTCACTTATATGAAAATGTTGGGTCTGACTTAACTTAGATTATTTTAGTTCGGATGTGCACACACTTGACCATTATGATCTAAGAGGCAAAATACAAGGAGTTACATGGTGATGTAATTGACAATAGTTGTCGACCTATTTATTTATATATAGTTTGTTGTGCACACATAAGGCTATATATATTTGAAATAGGATCCTTATTCTCACTAGCAAATCTTTAATTAGATTTGCCGAACTATATAAGGAGGGTAATATAGTTTGATGAAAATAGTGGGAGATACCGATTTAAATAAAGACCTAATTTATTTTAGTAATTAATAAAATGAATGTATGCTAAAATGTTGTTAAATTTCAAATTTCATTTATAGAATTTTACAATGTCTAAATCACTATCATTGCGTAGCATATTAGATGCTAATAAGTTAACCGGACCGAATTATATGAATTAGTTAATGAATTTGAGAATAGTTCTCACAGCTGAAAAGCTATCTTATATCCTTAATTCGTTTGTCCCTGCAACTGTAGCAGAAACAGCCTCCGAGGAAGAGATTGCTAGTTTTAGAAAGTGGCAAGATGATGCAACCGTGGCTCAATGCATCATGCTTGCATCCATAAGTAACGAGCTTCAGCGTCAGCATGAAACTATGGATGCTCATACTATACTGTTGCACCTCAAGGAGTTGTAAGGTGAAGAAAGTAAGACTGCTACATATCAGATATCTAAGGAGCTCTTCTGATCTAGAATGACCAATGGCACTACAATATAGACATATGTTCTTAAGATGATCAATTTGATTGGACAACTGGGACAACTGGGTTTTGTAATAGATGGAGAGTTGAGCCAAGATTTGATCTTGCAGTCACTCCCGAACTCTTTCTCACAATTTGTTGTGAATTTTCACATGAACAAGCTTGATGTCAGCCTGCTTGAGTTGCTTAACATGTTAAAAACGGTAGAGAGTCACTTTCTAGCCAAGAAAGACCAAGTCTTACTTGTAGATGATTCTTCCAAGAAAAGGGAGAAGACCAAAAGATCTTTTGAAAAGAAGAACAATTCAAAGAAGGCAAAAGGAAAGGGAAAAACTAAGGATAATAAGAAGAAAACTTATGTGGATAGCAAAGGAGTTTGCTTCCACTGCAATAAGCCTGGACACTAGAAAAGAAACTGCAAGGAGTATCTTGTAGAGGCTAATCAGAAGAAGCTTAATAAAGCTTCGGTTATAGATACAGGTTTGTTCATGATTGAAATAAATCTTTCTGTAAGTCAAGGTTCTACTTGGGTATAGAATATCGACTGTAGTTCTCACGTATGCAATTTGATGCAGAGACTAAGCAGAAGTAGAAAGCTAAACAAAAGGGAAGTAATCCTGCGTGTGGAGAATGAAGCAAAATGTTGCTGCATTAGCCGTAGGAACTTATAGTTTAGCATGCCTACGGGCAAATCTATTAAGCTAGTAAAGTGTTACTATGTTCTAGTTCTCATTAAAAATATTATTTCCATTCCATTGTTGGACAGGGAAGGTTTTGGTATTATATTTAAGAATAATGGTTGTTTTATTTATAATGATAATGTTTTGTATGGAACTAGAAGATTACTTGATGGACTTTATATACTTGACTTATATGAAAAATATTTTGCAAATTGAACAAACTAGTAAAAGAAAATAGATGATCATTCAAGAGTTGAATATATGTATTTGATCAAATACAAGTCTGAATCGTTTGAAAGGTTCAAAGAATTCAAAAGAGAAACAAATTGGCGAGTATTAGGATTCTTCGATCTGATCGAGGAAGGGAATACTTAAGCAATGAGTTTCTAGATCATCTTAAAGATAATGGTATTTTCTCACAATGGACGCCTCCTGATACACAATAATTGATTGGTGTATCCGAAAGGAAAGATTGTACCTTGTTAGACATGGTGCGGTCCATGATGATTTTTACTGACATTTCAGTATCCTTCTAAGGTTATGTCCTAGAAACGACTGCATATCTACTAAATAAGGTATCCTCAAAATCCATCCCCAAAACTCCATATGTGTTATGGACAGGGAGGAAGCCTAGCCTTAAGCATGTTAAGATTAGGGGTTGTCCAACTAATGTGAAAGAGTTTCAAAAAGATAAGCTTAGGACAAGATATGATAAGTGCAAATTTGTGGGATATCCTAAAGAAAGTTTAGGGTTTTATTATTTTATAATCATACTGAGCAAAAGGTGTTTGTTACGAAATACGCTACCTTCTTAGATAAAGGAGTTTATACTTGAAGGGGCTAGTGGGAGGAAAATAGATCTTGAAGAAGTTCAAGAACCATAAATCACTATAAGTCAAGGAACTTGTAGATAGACCTATTGTACTACAAGCGAATCGTAAATCTGAAAGAGTACCGAAGATACTTGGGAGGTATGGATTCATCATAAAGGATGATAATGAGGTACGCATAATAAAAGATGATGATCCAGTTACATACAATGAGGCTATGAGTGGTAGACACTCAGAGAAATGGCAAAAGACCATGAAATCCGAAATGAACTCCATATATAAAAACAAATATGGACTTTGGTTACCCCTCCAAAAGGCGTAAAGCCTATAGGGTATATATCAGTCTTTATGAGAAAAACTTAGGCAAATGGCAAGGTGGAGACCTATAAGGCCAGATCGGTGGCAAAATGTTTCAAACAATGACAAAGAGTTGTCCATCATAAAACCTTCTCACCGGTAGCAATGCTCAAGTCCATTCGGATTTTACTTGCGTTACAGCTTATTATTACAATATCTGGCAAATGGACGTGGTGACGCCCTTCTTCAATAGAGACTTGAGGAAAATGTCTGTATGATACAGCCATAGGAATTTGTTTCAAAGGTTGAAGCAAATCGCGTATGTAAGCTACAACGATCCATTTATGGATTGAAGCAAGCTTTTTGAAGATGGAACATCCGTTTTGATGAGACAATCAAAGGAGTTTGATTTTATCAAAAACGAGGATGAACCATGTGTGTACAAGAAGGTCAGTGGGAGCGTCATGACATTCCTAGTACTATATGTTGATATAATACTGACAGGGAATGGCATACCAATGCTATAATCAGTAAAGATATTGTTGTCTAAACATTCCTCCAAGGAAGATTTGGAAGAAGCATCCTATATTTTGGGATGAAGATCTATAAAGATAGATCTAAAAGGATGCTCGGCTTGACCCAATGAATAAACGTACATTCATTCGATGCTAAAGGGGTTTAGCATGGCAAACTCCAAGAGAGGTCTCATGTTAATGAGCTATGGAGTATATCTCTCTAACAATTTATCCCCAAAGACACCTGAAGAGAGAGATAGCATGAGTAACCATCATGTTTGCAATGATACGTACGAGACTAGATGTTGCTTATGCACTAAGTGTGACAAGTTGATATCAGTCCATTCATGAAAAAGATCAATGTAAGACAGTGAAGACCATCCTTAAGTACTTAAGAAGAACTAAGGATGTATCTATGATTTATGGTGGGTCTGAATTGAAACTAGAGGGTTATATAGACTCAAGTTATTCAGACTGACTAAGGCAACAACAAATCCACTTTAAGATATATGTTACCTTAAACGGTGGTGCAGTTGTGACACCCCCAAATCCGGGAACTTCAACTTCACAGATTTGGTGTTCACTATACCATACATTCAAGACTAACTACCCATGATAAAGATAATATAATTAAACTGAATGAAACATCTTCCCACAAAAAGGGGTTACATCTCAAATCTCTTAAATAAA
This sequence comes from Aralia elata, assembly GCA_034770075.1. Classification (NCBI taxonomy): domain Eukaryota; kingdom Viridiplantae; phylum Streptophyta; class Magnoliopsida; order Apiales; family Araliaceae; genus Aralia; species Aralia elata. Next base: position 39,780,212 of record CM068386.1, on the reverse strand, counting down.
AAATCCCAGGTTATCTAACATCTATTACATCAGTGCGGAATTAAAACATAAAATTTAAATAAGTCTTGGTACAAATAATCATCAAATGTATAACAGGTCTCTTGTTACTTCGGCATCTTGCCCTTGCCTTTACTCGTAGACGGCTCATCCGGTTTCTCAGTCTTAGCTACAATGTTTTAGTGCAAGAGTGAGCAAACAATTGCCCACAAGTATGAAAATAATAACATTTATATGATTATTGAAATAAATCTTACTGAGGAGAAATAATTTTTCTGAAGTCAATCAATGACAAATCAAAGATCTGAAAGCTCAATACAATGCTTAGCTCAAGAACTGAATATAGATTCAAGAATAAAAGTGTATCTGAGGGTCACAAGACCTTGAACTATGTCCTAGGTTAACAAGTATTCCTACCGTAACCTTTAATAGTCTTATAGACTATGGACCATCCATCTCGTACTCAGGGGGATCAGCCCTTTGTATAATGTATTATGCACAAACATTTTAACGCTGTCGCGTAATTAATCCCCTATATTAAGGTTGTTCATCTCAGTTTAGCATCAGAATCCGTACCAAAAGGAACTTGGTTCGGAACAGTTTTAAAATATTCAAAGTCTTTAGAACGCTCATCAACTAAGGACTAGTTGAATCAATTAGGGTTTGCTAGTCACTAAAACATTTGATTCATCAATAAAGTTTGTATAATAAAAATTCGGTTCGAAGTTTGAACAACAATCAACGATCGAATAACAAATAACTGGAATAAAGCTTCAGCACTTAATCATGATAACAACCTTGCTTGAATAACAATAAGCTAAGGCTAATAATCTTGCTCAATGGAAATAACAAGTTTAAGGGAGGAAAACTTGCCTCGTACGTAGATTACAAATTAAATAATTCACGTTCTTTAATCGACCTATACATTTCGATTATAAAATGGTAACAATAATTAGTTACAGAACAATATACACTTTAAGATTCGTTCTTATCCTATTTCATTATAACATCTCGATTGTCATTCGATAATCTTTAAGTACTTGCTTAACAACCTTCGTGGTATCTCATTAGTCACTTTATACCTTACTTTAAGTTTTAAACTTGTTTATAGCATCATAGTAAAACCATAAAGAAAAATAAAAATTTAGAATTTCTGTTACTGTTTCCTTCGCCGGGGCGAGGATTTTCTTAACAAAAATCTCGCTGGGGCGAGACTTCGCCGGGGCGAAGTTTTCCTTAACAATTTTCTCGCCGGGGCGAGACTTCGCCGGGGCGAAGATTTCCAGTACATTTCTCTCGCCGAGGCGAGAGACTCGGCAATCACCTCCTACAGTTCGCGAACCAGTGAAATCTTAGGCCAAATTTCTCGAATTCTACCATCCAACACATAAATTAAACATACCAAGACATCAAACATGTTATAAAATAATTACCCAACATGCTTCTAACCAATTTAACCATTATAATACACCTAATCAAATAATTAGAACCCGAAAATTCACTGTTTAAACAAAATATTCATATTTTGGCCATTTTAATGAAATCAAACACTGTGAATTCATCTTTCAACCATTTTAATCCATTCTACTTGCATTCTTTTCATTTTTCATTATATAAGCATAATCAAATGTCAATTTACCGTTTAATGATCAAATTAAACATCAATTTTCATACATATATACCATACATGAAATAAGACTCTGTAAAATCAAAAGCTTCATTCTAAAACATGTTTTCATGAATTAACTCTTTCAAATTAATTTATACACTTCACATAAACTCTAATACATGCTTACTATCAACTATAACCGAGTAATTCATGTATTTAGCATATAAATTCACATACAGGAAAATAAAAATTATATACAGTAAAGTAAATTAAAAGAAATACAGTGAAGAAAAAGATTATACCTTTAAGCTAAACAAGATGATTTCCTAGCTTAGCAATTCTCTTCTTTCTCCTTCTCAATTCACAAAACTCTCAATTTTCTCTTCTCCTCTGTATTTTCTTCCTTCTCTTCTCTCTTTGTTGAACTCTGTATTTTTCTTTCTTTTAAAAATAAACTGATGACTAACCTTTAACGTAACTTAGCTTTTAATTTGTCAGTTAAAGAAAAAACAAAGGGTTAGGCCTTGTTTGGCAAACCCAAATACCAAATAATCTATTTTTACCAACCAAGGGTCACAAGGCCTTGTTTGGTTTATCTAAATAAAATCTTTTCTCCATTTATTTAAATAATCCATTTACTATATAGTTTTAATCGTCACACTTTTAATTTAATTAAACTTATTATTAAATAAATTCATTTAAACCTTACTAATTAAATCAGTAATTCTATTTAACCAATAACAATAACACCAAATAAATTATCTTATTCAAATAAATCATTTAATTATCTAATTTAATTATTAAATTAAATTAGAATAATCACATCAAATCACATTTAAATAATATTTAACATAAATTCTTTCATCGTAACTTTATAAATTATTTATTTTACTCCATAAATAAATTAATAAAATATTTAAATAATACAATAAATATTTTTATTCATTCACAAAAAAAAAATCACATTCTTTACATCATTCCCTCCTTAAAAGGATTCTGTCCCCAGAATGACAACACAATTAATTCGTCTGTTACATTCTCCCCTCCTTACAAAGATTCTGTCCCCAGAATCACAATACAAAGATTAAACAAACAATTGAGGATAACTCTGCATCATTTTCTCTTCGAGTTCCCACGTAGCTTCTTCAGCACTGTGGTTCCTCCACATTACCTTAACATAAGGTATCACTTTATTTCTGAGAACTTGCTCTTTCCTGTCCACTATCTATACAGGTATCTCTTCATAGGATAAATCTTTCTCAAACTGTATTGGTTCATATTCTATTACATGTTTATAATCAGGCTTATACGGTCGTAGCACCGATATATGAAAGACATTATGAATGTCGTCTAACTCGGGAGGTAAAACTACCTCATAAGCTACCTCACCCACTCTTTTTAGCAACTCAAAGGGTCCAATAAATCGCGGACTGAGTTTACCCTTTTTACCAAATCTGATTTTTCCTTTCCAGGGAGATACTTTGAGAAACACAAAACTCCCGACTTCAAATTCACGATTTTTACGATGCTGATCCGCATATTTCTTCTGCCTGTCTTGAGCAGCTAACAATCTGGCTCTTATCACCTTGACAATTTCAGCAGTTTGCTGTACTAGCTCGGGTCCCAATAGGCGACGTTCACCAACCTCGTCCCAACATAACGGAGTTCTGCACTTCCTCCCATACAACGCTTCATATGGCGGCATTCCAATACTCGCGTGATAACTATTATTATAGGCAAACTCGACCAGAGATAAATGATCATCCCAGTTGCCCTTAAAATCCATAACGCACGCTCTCAGCATATCCTCTAACATTTGAATTATTCTTTCACTCTGGCCATCAGTTTGAGGATGGTAAGCTGTACTCATTCGCAACTGCGTCCCCAAACAAGCTTGCAGACTCCTCCAAAATTTTGATGTAAAACGTGGATCTCTGTCTGATACTATTGATACTGGAACTTCGTGTCTTGAGATAATCTCTTTGAAGTATAACTTCGCCAGCTGATCCAAAGTGAATCTGATTTTGATTGGCAAGAAATGCGCTGATTTCGTCAATCTGTCAACTGTGACCCATATTGCGTCATAACCCTTCTGAGTGGTTGGAAGCCCTACCACAAAGTCCATTGTGATATGCTCCCACTTTCATTCTGGTATCTCCAAGGGCTGTAACAAACCACTTGGTCGTTGATACTCTGCTTTGACTTTCTGACAAGTTAAGCACTTGGCAACACACTCAGCAACTTCCCTTTTCATATTTGGCCACCAAAAATGTTGTCGAAGATCCTGGTACATTTTTGTACTTCCCGGATGAATCGAAAATCTTGAGCTATGAGCTTCGTTTAAAATCTCTTCTCTAATCTTCAGCACTGACGGAACCCAGATTCTGCTTTCAAATCTTAGCAACCCTTCGGTATCGATTTTGTATTTAAGCTCTTCTCCCTCAAGCACTCTTTTCCATATCTTAACACATTCCTCATCCTGAAGTTGCGCTTCCTTCACTTTTTCCACCAAAGTTAGGCGAGTTTCCATCTGAAACAATTTTTCATTAGGTTCTGCCAGACCCTTCACCTCTAACTCCAATTTAGCCATTTCCGCTACGAGCTTCTCCTGAGCAGTTAATAAAAATAGTTTCTCCCGACCTTTTCTACTCAAAGCGTCGGCAACCACATTAGCCTTCCCCGGATGGTATAGAATGTCGCAATCATAGTCTTTGATCAATGCTATCCATCTCCTCTGTCGCATATTCAAATCCTTCTATGTGAAAATATACTTCAGACTTTTATGGTCTGTATATATTTCACACTTCTCCCCATAGAGATAGTGCCTCCAGATTTTCAAAGCAAACACCATGACTGCTAACTCCAAATCATGGGTCGGATACCCTTTTTCATAGTCTTTTAGTTGGCGCGATGCATATGCAATAACCTTACCATTCTGCATAAGCACACAACCAAGTCCTTTATGCGATGCATCGCTATATACCACAAAATTTCCTGTGTCATCTGGCAATGACAACACAGGTGCCGAACTTAGTCTCTTCTTTAGCTCTTGGAAACTCTCTTCGCACTTCTCCGTCCAAACGAACTTCACTGATTTTCTTGTTAAATTCGTCAACAGAGTGGCGATCCTGGAGAAATCTTGAATAAAACGCCTATAATAACCTGCCAAACCTAGGAAACTCCTCACTTCTGACGGTGTCTTCGGCTGATCCCAGTTCATCACAGCTTCAACTTTTGATGGATCTACCGATATGCCGTCCTTATCAATCACATGCCCAAGGAATTGAACACGCTCCAACCAAAATTCGCATTTTGAGAATTTTGCATACAATTTCTCTTTCCTTAACACCTCCAGTGTCACCCTCAAGTGCTCCACGTGCTCTTCCTGAGTTTTGGAGTAAACCAGAATGTCGTCTATAAATACTACTACAAACTTATCCAGAAATGGTTTAAACACTCTATTTATTAAGTCCATGAATGCTGCAGGCGCATTCGTTAAACCAAATGACATAACCAAAAACTCATAGTGACCATATCTAGTTCGAAATGTCGTCTTTGGTATGTCTTCCTTTCTCACCTTTAACTGATGGTACCCACTTCGCAGATCTATCTTTGAAAAATATCTCGCTCCCTTCAAAACAGCTTGCAGAAATATCTCGCCCACCTCATTCGGAAATGCCAGCTGTCGACGCCGGGTTTTCTCTTCTCTTTTGGTCTTTTCCAATTTTAGCCTTTTGGTTTAGATGACGTTTGGAAAAGGTCGGCATTGATGTCGACGGGGTTTTTGAAAGATCGTTTTTATGATGAGCCAATTAACCAGAGTCGCCAGTTGGTATATTTGAAATGGATGTACCAACTCATCCGAATTTTCGTGTTTTATAAATCGCTGGCTCATATGTGACTCCGAATTAATTGGTCTGCGAATCGAGATTCATAGAGTTCGGGGGCTTGTTTAAGTGAGGGGAAGGTGTTAGGCACCCCTCGACTTCCGTGAAACACGGTTACCGCAATCTTGATGCTTCTCCTATCCTTTAATTCATGAAATGTGTGTGTGTGTGTGTGCGATGTTTTGATTTTTTTGTTGTGTGAATATGTATTTCTTCGAATAAATGAATGATTTGAATGGATTTGCCTTACTATTAAGTAATCATTTGCATACGGTGAGGACGATGAATGTGAATGTATGTTGAGATTGTACCTCCTCCTGAGGCGAACCCGTCGGTTGCTTATTACTGGACTCGATGGGGCTGCTCCCCGGAGATGGCTCAGGAAACGCACCACTCAAATCCGCTCCAATCGAAAGGGCTCAAACGAGTAGATTGCGAAGATTTGGGAACCTTCATGCCGAAAAGCCCGTGAGAGTAACCCTAGGGTAGGTCAGCCTCTGATAAACCCAACGCAGGAAAAGTCTCTTCATGCCTTTTTTACGTTCAAGAATATAAATGTCATAATCCCATTGCAACGTACTCATATATGCTTCCCCTATTGTCAAAAAAGAATACTGACCCCCATGTTTTGCAGGAAACAGCTGGGAAGCATAATAAAGTCATGTTTAGCATTTGTTATTGCACTAAAGGACTACTGACTTTCTCTCTTTTGCAGGGAACGATTAAAAAACAACACCAAAAAATTTACAGTTTTAGCATGCATCCATGTTTTCAATTTCCCCGGGACTAAACTTCGAACCGTTGTCTCTGTAGGATTGCTCCTCAAACCCGTTCGCAGTCTAAGAAAGCCCAAAATTCTACATCTGAAATGGCGGATATTCCTAACCATAGTGCCATATCTCGGGAGGAGTTTGATGATTTTAAAAGACAGATGATGGAAATGGCCACAATGTTAAAGGAACAGTTCTTAATCAGACAGGATCCGGTAAACCAGGATCGCATAATATTCCACCACCAGGGGATAGATCAGAATCCTCCTAAAAATGGGTACAAAACTTGCTTAAAGAGGACCAACCCCGACTCAAGGACGAAGCCAGTCATCCCCAAAGGCCGTTCCCATACCTAGCAGGACAGTGATTACTATCCCAGAAGAAGGGGACAATGACGACCTTCGGAGAAAAATGAAACGCATGGAGGAGACCATCCAATCCCTAAAGGGCATAGGCTCCCTGGGCAGGGTTAATTACTCGGATCTATGTGTTTTCCCCGGAGCCAGATATCCAGAAAAGTTTCAAAGTTCCCGAGTTTGAAAAATACAATGGAAAGGGAGACCCCTACACGCACTTTGAAAATATACATTGGAGAACTCTGGTCGTATGCCGAGGACGAGGGGCGGAGGATGCAGCTATTCCAGAAAAGCTTAACAGGGGCGGCAAGGATCTGGTATGCCCGCCCTGACAATGCCCGAATCCACAACTGGGAGGAGTTGGCCCATAACCTTCTTAACTCAATACAGCTTTCAGGCCCAGATGGCCCTGATAGATATCAAATGACAAAAATCAAGAAGCAACCAAAAGAAATCTTTCAGGGACTATGCAACCAACGATGGAGGGGTTATGGCTGCACAGGTGGAATCCCCCGTATGAGCGAGGCGGAGGTTATGGGAATGAACCTTTGTGGACATGTCAGAGGCGCTCCTATTATGAGCGGGTGATATCGGGGATTGGGAGAACCTTTTGCACGAGATGATTTAAAACACGAGAGAAATGGTGGACATGGGGTTAAAATCTGGTAAGATCCGGGACCTCACAGCTCTGGAAGTGTGGTTGCGGAGCAAATCCAGTGTGGAAACTATGGCAAGCACTTCCCGTAGAATTCAACAGAAAAAGGAGGAAGATGTTTCCCTCAGCCTGCAGGGATCATCTAGAAAAGGCAGAGAACAATCCTCCAGTGCAAATACAGAGAATTGTGCCACCCCGACAACATTAATCTCAATTATCAAAGGTCGGGCGATACGAAGAAGATTTGAGACAGCAAGAGTGGGTATTCACCCCGCTTGGGGAGCCTCTTGAACAGATTTTGGCGGGGTATTGATAGCACAGAGAAGGATAGGCGATTTGGCACCCCCCAATTGATCCGAAAGGAGGAGAATTTGATCCGAGTAAGAAGTGTGCGTACCCATTCGGGTTCTCCTGGTCATGATACTCAGGAATGCTGGGCTCTGAAGCACAAAATTCAGAATATGATCGATAGCGGGAAGATCGTGGTAGAGCAGCCAGAGGTTATGAAGGAAGGACCATGAGTAGATGCCAGTTGTTGTTCCTTATTTTAAAATTGTGCATGATTATGTTATTTTGTCATGTTTTCTTAAAGATGATCATTGCGAGAAAATGCCTTATATATGACAAATATTTTGTTTCATTGCCAGGTGTACCAATTTGAGTGTCTCTTGCCTAACAAACGATTCTTCAAATTCGAAAGTTGACTACGATTTTGATATTGAGCTGGATTTCGATTTAATGGGGCATTGAGCAGGGATGAGACAGATAATGACGGCACGCACGCCTGACGAGATCAAAGGATGGGTCGAAGACAAACCCCAAACCCAACTCAAACCAAACCATCACCATAAAAAAATTGGAACCCCTGACAAACCCAGAGAGCTCAAAATAGGAAACAGATCTGACCCCCTAGCCAGAAAACAGAGATGTTAGGCCAGTATGGAGATATCATTTTGCCGAATGGGCAACCTGAGGCCTTAGTCTCCGACAATGCCAAAAATTTGAGCAGTACCCTTATGAAGGAATTTATATGACCAGTTCAAGATCAAACACCTCAATTTTGTCATTTGCCGTCCTAAGATGAATGGGGCAGTGGAGGCTGCGAATAAGAATATCAAGAAGATCATGGCGAGAATGTCCTGCTAAACATCGGGGATGGCCGGATCTGCTACCTTTCACCCTGCTGGCGTACCGAAAATCGGTGCGTATTTCTACAGGGGCAACCCCTTACACTCTGGTATACGGAATAGAGGTAGTTCTGCCATTTGAGGTTGAGATGCTCAGATAAACGAGGAGGGTTGAATGCAAGGTCGATACGACAAATTGGCCTAATTGATGAGAAAAGGGTGGCTGCTATTTCACGCGGCCAGTTGTATCAGCAAAGAATCTCTCGATCTTACGACAAAAGATAAGACCTCAGAAGTTCAAAGAGAATGACCTAGTGCTAAAGAAAGGCATGCCTTCTCTAAAAAAAAAAAAAAAAAACGCAAAAAAAAAAAAAAAAAAAAAAAAAAAAAAAAAAAAAAGCAAAGCCAAAGGGAAGCTTGCCCCCGAACTGAGAGGGGCCTTTCGTGATTAAGAAGGTGATATCCGGAGGAGCCCTTCATATTGCAAGAGAGGGATAGAGAGGTGTTTCCATAACCCCTCAATTCCGACTCGGTGAAGCGGTTCCATTAAAAAAAAAAAAAAAAAAAAAAAAAAAAAAAAAAAAAAAAAAAAAAAAAAAAACCAATTCCCAACAACCAGAAAAGCCTTTGAAAGAACCCATCATCATCATCATTTTCTCGTCCGTTCTTTGAAAGAACGAACTACGTAGGACCTGATCTCCCGACTTGTGGGGGTACGTAGGCAGCCATCGTGGCACGGTCCCATTCCTTACAAAATAATACTTTCTTCTGTCTAAAACCAATTCCCAACAACCAGAAAAGCCTTCCTATACCCTCAAAACCTTCCCGAAGTCAGCCACCTGATCAGCTTCATCTCAAGTGACATAACCCGGACCCAACCAAACACTTAGTTTTTAAAAAAAAAATCTAAGACTCAGTCCGATGAAATCAACAGGTAGTGTGCGGTAGTATCTGTCAAATCTCCATCAAGACTTGAGAAGGAAAAAGAGGGCAAGATATCAAAATCGTGGTTTGACTGGATAAAATGAGGATCCGATGAAAGGCAACGATACGAAAAAAGGGAAAATGACTGAATATAATTGCATGTCTATATATATAAGTCATTTCGTTACAAGATTTCCTTTTCGATAACAGATGAAACTGACATAATCTATGCAGGAGATAAAATGAATCTACAGATCTGAAACTAACTTAAGCAGGATGGATAAAGTGGTGGATAGGTCTGAAGCATCGGCGTCCCCTGCAATCTACTGCCCATCATGTCGATACGATCCAATAAAGAAGTGGCTCGGCTAAAGTAATCAAGGCCAGTCGGATCCGGCCATCCTCAGCGACCCGACTAGGGGCAAAATCAGCTGAGATGGAATCATATCTGGGGGAATAAATACCTCTGGGGGCGGTGTCATCAGTGAAAATCACTCAAGAGTCATCAAATACTCCAAACTGACTCAAACCAACCATGGCAAAGTTCTCGGTGCAACCATTGCACATAAGCAGATGTCCGAATGGGGCAAATCTCACTTCGCCCGACTATGAACTGAACAAAGCAGCGGAAAAGCCTGCCAAATGACCCTGGGAAGGGCCTGATATCCAAGCAAACCACGACAAGTTGGTAAGCAACCTGGGAAGGCATCCAAGCAAAACCACGACAAGATGGTGAGCACCCTGGGAAAGGGCTGATATCCAAGCAAACCACGACAAGTTGGGTAAGCAACCTGGGAAGGCATCCAAGCAAACCACGACAAGATGGTGAGCACCCTGGGAAGGGCTGATTATCCAAGCAAACCACGACAAGTTGGTGAGCCACCTGGGAAGGCATCCAAGCAGACCACGACAAGATGGTGAGCACCCTGGGAAGGGCTGATATCCAAGCAAACCACGACAAGTTGGTGAGCAACCTGGGAAAGGCATCCAAGCAAAACCACGACAAGATGGTTAGCACCCTGGGAAGGGCTGATATCCAAGCAAACCACGACAAGTTGGTGAGCAACCTGGGAAGGCATCCAAGCAAAACCACGACAAGAATGGTGAGCACCCTGGGAAGGGCTGATATCCAAGCAAACCACGAAAAGTTGGTTAGCCACCTGGGAAGGCATCCAAGCAAACCACGACAAGATGGTGAGCACCCTGGGAAGGGGCTGATATCCAAGCAAACCACGACAAGTTGGTGAGCAACTTGGGAAGGCATTCCAAACAAACCACGACAAGATGGTGAGCACCCTGGGAAGGGCTGATATCCAAGCAAACCACGACAGAGTGGTGAGCACCCTGGGAAGACATCCAAACAAACCACGACAGAGTGGTGAGCCACCTGGGGAAGGCATCCAAGCAAACCACGACAAGATGGTGAGCACCCTGGGAAGGGCTGATATCCAAGCAAACCACGACAAGTTGGTGAGCAACCTGGGAAGGCATCCAAAACAAACCACGACAAGATTGTGAGCACCCTGGAAGGGCTGATATCCAAGCAAACCACGACAGAGTGGTGAGCACCCTGGGAAGGCAATCCAAACAAACCACGACAGAGTGGTGAGCAACCTGAGAAGGCATCCAAGCAAACCACGACAAGATGGTGAGCACCCTGGGAAAGGGCTGAGATCCAAACAAACCACCACAAGGTGGTGAGCAACCTGGGAAGGCATCCAAGCGAACCACTACAAGTGATGACATCTGTAGAACAGTATCAAAAGACTGTACAGGGGTCATTTTTTTCTCAATTTACATGTTGTGTCACACGCATGAATAGATGATAATTCTGTATGTGATCCATTGAAATGAAAAAAAATCGAGCAGGTCAGGTGTCAAGGTCCTAGCCTATCAGAGTCAAACGCGATGGGTGACCGGCGACGATACCCGCCACCGACATGACGATCGACCGGCGATGAATAACCGACGATCACGAGATGGATGACCGGCGACGATAACCGGCTCCGACAGATAACCAACCGGCGACGATAACCGGGGGTTACAAGATGGATGTCCGGCGACGATAACCGGCTCCGACAGATAACCCACCGGCGACGATAACCGGGGGTTACACGATGGGTGACCGGCGACGATACCCGGCCCCGAACGAGACGATAGATTGAAGGAGTGAACCCAAAGGACTAACGAACACGGTCAAGGGGTTGATACATTGACACTCTTATACGAATGTCTTGCATGCATTGCATCTTATGTTGCATCATAAGCTATATGTGTGAAACATCATGTATGCACTGTCATTCTTACACACTGCCATTCATGCATCGGGTGTCTGTTTCTTTATCCTGTTCATTTCATTTAACATTTCATAAACATGATAAAGAGGGGCAGCTGTAGACACCCAAATTTTGCGTTTCCTTCTACTAACCGTGACAGGAGGGCGAAATCGTCAATTGAACCAGCTTGCGGGAGCAAAAGAGCGGGCACAAGGGCGAGCGCCCGGCCCCGCCGCAATGTTTTGGGCAACCCAAGTTTACGTGACAATAAAGCCGTCTGAGGCAGGCATTTCCGAATGAGGTGGCACGTCTCCCGGAAGTTCCCGGACTGCGGAATACGAGCCTGTCAGCGAAAACCGACGTTGCGGTACGAAAATCGAGGCGTGGCACGAAAATCGAGAAAGTCAAGCCCGCCAGCCGCGGATAGATCTGCGGCCAAGTGGGTGCGCCAGCACGGAAACCAGGAAATCAGCACTAACCAGCTGAGTGCGATGGGAGGCGTGCCAGCTGGCCAGCCGCAGATCCATCTGCGGCCAGCCGTAGATAGATCTGCGGCTGGCTTTGGCCAGCCTATTTAAACTCAGCTTTGGACAGCATACAGGGAGTTGGAGAAATTTTGAGGAAGAAGAAGAATTCAGCAGCAGCCAAGCACGGAAATAGAGAGAAAATAGCTAGATTTTGCAATAAAAATAGGAAGAAAAGAGAGAAAAAAGAGAGAAATTTTACTCCTTTAATTTTGATTGTATCAAATATATTTCTTATCCTATTCAAGTACACAAATTTACCTTTCATTTGAGATCATTTTGCAAGGTAAAACTTCCTTTTGTTGTAGCAATTTATATCATATTACTTGGTTAGATTAGATGTAGTTTTCATACATATTGTTGAACAATCTTGGATTAGGGATTATTAGTGAAGGTTCCGTTGGAATAAAATTCTTCCATTGATAACCCGAGGATATCCAATCGACGAAATTTCTAGTTTGTTTATGGTGATTCATTGAGTGTAATTTATTTAGATCATCATTTCCGGATGTTATGGTGTATTAGATAAATCCGCGGGGTGGGTTAGTTACGTAGTATTCATTTTGTGGGCATGTATTAATCTCGTGTGAGCCTAGGAATGCGACCCCGTGGTCCAAATCCGATGATGGACGTTTTGGTGTAATGTGATAGATTCAAGATGTTCGTTTTTGTAACATGTAACCGTTGGGTCCTTAAAACGACGCTAAGGTGAGAATCGGGTTTAAGGCCCCGTACTAATGGAATATGTTGATTGTTGGAGTTTGGGGATATTTTGATGGCTTACATGCCCATGAATAGCCCCGACGCGTGTTTATGCTTGATTAGATCTTGTGACACAAAAATGATTTCAAAGATTAAACAATGAAGACTTGCATAAAATCAATCAAATTAGGTTATTAGCTTCACGAGGATAAGAGATTGAAGTGCTAACGAATGTCGATTCCTATTTAACGAGAAAGCTAAAGAAAATCGTTTTCCAAAAATATCACACAAAATGGATTTTACAAATAAGTAACGTTTTATTAAATCTTCGTGCATAGGGTGAAAGAGATTCCTAGAAATTGCCCGATCGTTTTTCACGAAAGCCACGTATAGATCTCGATTTCCTATTTTGACGAAGGTTTAAAATTCTTGTTTTGCCAAAACGACACTTAATGAAAATCTCATAGTTTTGGACAATTAAAATCAAATCTTTTCTTATAACGAACCAAGCTTTTCTCGTATAAATTAAAAGACATTCCGAAACGTTCTCAAATTAAAACACGGCTTTCCCTAAAAATCCAAATGATTCTTTCCATACAAACCCACCACGACATTCACATAGGCAAACACACACACACCACACACACACGCATCATGAATTAAAGGATAGGAAAGCATCAAGATTGCGGTAACCGTGTTTCTCACGGAAGTCGAGGGGTGCCTAACACCTTCCCCTCACTTAAACAAGCCCCCGAACTCTATGAATCTCAACTCAACTCGCAGACCAAATTAATTCGGAGTCACACAGGAGCCAGCGATTTTATAAAAAAAACGAAAACTCGGATGAGTTGGTACATCCATTTCAAATATACCAACTGGCGACTCTGGTTAATTGGCTCATCATAAAAACGACCTTTCAAAACCCCGTCGACATCAATGCCGATCTTTTCCAAAGAAACATTAAATCAAAAGGCTAAAAAATTGGAAAAGACTAGAAAGCGGAAAACCCGGCGTCGACAGCTGGCGGACTCTGCTGGGGAAGACGAGGGCTTAAGCCGCGTTCGGATCTTGATGTTATCCTATCCTTTTAAATTCATAAAATGTGTGTGTATGCGATGTTTTGATTTTTTTGTTGTGTGAATATGTATTTCTTCGAATAAATGAATGATTTGAATGGATTTGCCTTACTATTAAGTAATCATTTGCATACGGTGAGGACGATGAATGTGAATGTATGTTGAGATTGTACCTCCTCAACTTGTCGACGCCGGGTTTTCTCTTCTCTTTTGGTCTTTTCCAATTTTAGCCTTTTGGTTTAGATGACGTTTGGAAAAGGTCGGCATTGATGTCGACGGGGTTTTGAAAGATCGTTTTTATGATGAGCCAATTAACCAGAGTCGCCAGTTGGTATATTTGAAATGGATGTACCAACTCATCCGAATTTTCGTGTTTTATTTTATAAATCGCTGTGGCTCATGTGTGACTCCGAATTTAATTGGTCCTGCGAATCGAGATTCATAGAGTTCGGGGGCTTGTTTAAGTGAGGGGAAAGGTGTTAGGCACCCCTCGGACTTCCGTGAAACACGGTTACCGCAATCTTGATGCTTTCCTATCCTTTAATTCATGAAATGTGTGTTGTGCGCGCGCTTGTGTGTGGGGGTTGGGTTGGATTGTGTGTCTATGTGAATGTTGTGGTGAGTTTGTATGAAAGAATCATTTGGATTTTAGGGAAAATCGTGTTTTACTTTGAGAATGCTTCGGAAATGGTCTTTTCGGCATACACGAGAAAGCTTTATGAGAAAAGGTTTGATTTTAATTATCAAAAACTATGAGATTTTTCGTTAAGTGTCGTTTTAACAAAAACAAGAGTTTTAAACCTTCGTCAAAATAGGAATCGAGATCTATACGTTGCTTTCATAAAATGATGGGCAATTTTTAGGATCTCTTTCACCCTATGCACAAAGATTTAATAAAACGTCAATTATTTATAAAATTCATTTCGTGTGTTGTTTTGGAAAAACGATTTTTTTTTCTTTAGCTTTTCTCGTTAGATAGGAATCGACATTCATTAAACATTTCTCAAATTTTAACCTCGTGATTCTAATATCCTACTTTGATTGATTTTATGAAAATCTTATCATTTATCTTTGAAATCAATTTCGTGTCGTTAAATCAAATCAAGCATTAAAATGCGGTTGGGGCTATTCATGGGCATGTAAGCCATCAAAATAATCCCAAACGCCTACAATCACAAGTTCCACTAATATGGGGCCTTAAATCCGATTCTCGCTTTGGCGTCGTTTTAAGGCCCGACGGTTACATGTTACAAGGAGGCTACATCCTTACCCGCTATATACATCAAGACATTGTCCAATCATCGGATTTTGGACCACGGGGTCGCTTTCCTAGGCTCACAACCACGATTACTACGTACTCAACAAATCAAACATTACAATAAATAACCCAACGCGGAAATTCTAACAATATCACGACATCCTAAATAGCAAAATTAAAGGAACCACAACCAATACATCTCTTATACAACAAGCAAGAAATCAAAAACGTGAATATCATCGGGTTATTAAGAAGAATTTTTGTTCCAATGGAACCCTCGCAAATAATCCCTAATTCATTGTTTCACAATAAAATTACATGAAAGACTACATTAATTTTAGCCAAATGATATGATAAATTGCTAGAATAAAGGGAAATTTCACCTTGCAATTGATACCAAAATGGATAGTAGGCTTGTGTATTGGAATAGAAGAAATATGTGTGTTACAATCAAATCAAAGAGTAACAACCCTCTCTTTTGATCTTCCTTTCTCTCCTATTTGTTGCAAAAATTATGGTGTTTTTCCTCTCTATTCCCGATTTTCTGCTGCTGCTCTTGCTGGAATTTCTTCTTCCTCTTTCAAAAAACTGCTGACCCCCTGTATGCTGCCGAAGCTGGCTTAAATAGGCTGGCCAGAGCCAGCCGCAGATCTATCTGCGGCTGGCCGCAGATAGATCTGCGGCTGGCCAGCTGGCACGCCTCCCATCGCACTCAGCTGCTGAGTGCTGATTTACCGGGTTTCGTGCTGGCGCACCCACTTGGCGCAGATCCATCCGCGGCTGGCGGGCTTGACTTTCTCGATTTTCGTGCCACGCCTCGATTTTCGTGCCGCAACGTCGGTTTTCGTTGACAGGCTCGTGTTCTGCAGTCCGGGAATTTCCGGGAGACGTGCCACCTCATTCGGAAGTGCCTGCCTTGGACGGCTTTATTGTCACGTAAACTTGGGTTGCCCAAAGCATTTCGGCGGGGCCGGGCGCTCGCCCTTGTGCCCGCTCCTTTGCTCCTGCAAGCTGGTTCAATTGACGATTTCGCCCTCCTGTCAAGGTTAGTAGAAGGAAACGCAAAAATTTGGGTGTCTACAGCTGCCCCTCTTTATCATGTTTATGAAATGATAAATGAAATGAACAGGATAAAGAGTAGACACTCGATGCATGAATGACAGTGTGTAAGAATGACAGTGCATACATGATGCCCTCACACATATAGCTTATGATGCAACATAAGATGCAATGCATGCAAGACAGACATTCGTAAGAGTGTCAATGTATCAACCCCTTGACCGTGTTTGTTAGTCGTTGGGTTCACTCTCTCAATCTATCGTCTCGTTCGGGGGCCGGGTATCGTCGCCGGTCACCCATCTCGTAACCCCCGGTTATCGTCGCCGGTTGGTTATCTTGTCGGAGCCGGTTTATCGTCGCCGGACATCCATCTCATGATCGCCGGTTATCGTCGCGCCGGTCGATCGTCTCGTCGGGGGTGGCCGGGTATCGTCGCCGGTCACCCATCTCGTAACCCCCGGTGTATCGTCGCCGGTCGGTTATCTTGTCGGAGCCGGTTATCGTCGCCGGACATCCATCTCGTGATCGCCGGTTATCGTCGCCGGTCGTTCGTCATGTCGGGGCCGGGTCTCGGCGCCGGTCACCCATCTCGTAACCCGCGGTGATCGGCGCCGGTCGGTTATCTTGTCGGAGCGGGGTTTCGTCGCCGGACATGCATCTCGTGATCGCCGGTTATCGTCGCCGGTCGATCGTCATGTCGGGGCCGGGGTATCGTCGCCGGTCACCCATCTCGTAACCCCCGGTTATCGTCGCCGGTCGGTTATCTTGTCGGAGCCGGTTATCGTCGCCGGACATCCATCTCGTGATCGCCGGTTATCGTCGCCGGTCGATCGTCATGTCGGGGCCGGGTATCGTCGCCGGTCACCCATCTCGTAACCCCCGGTTATCGTCGCCGGTCGGTTATCTTGTCGGAGCCGGTTATCGTCGCCGGACATCCATCTCGTGATCGCCGGTTATCGTCGCCGGTCGATCGTCATGTCGGGGCCGGGTATCGTCGCCGGTCACCCATCTCGTAACCCCCGGTTATCGTCGCCGGTCGGTTATCTTGTCGGAGCCGGTTATCGTCGCCGGACATCCATCTCGGTGATCGCCGGTTATCGTCGTCCGGTCGATCGTCATGTCGGGGCCGGGTATCGTCGCCGGTCACCCATCTCGTAAACTTTTCACTTCAACACGTCAAATGGTTGCAAGGGAGCAAGGTGGGACCCACCAGGGCCAAGGGCCAGCCGCAGATACATCTGCGGCCATGATCGGGCCTTAAATCCAACGCGGCTCCTCCAGATCTGTCACTTTCAACTTGTAATTCAAAGAGATTCTCTCGATTTTTCTTGTTCGCAAGGGCTTTTTTGTCGATTTTTTTTCAACTTTCCTGCAAAAACTGTTCCGGTAGGATTGATCTACACGCTACAGGTAACACTTTGACCGGTCACTTTTTAATTTCGTTAATGTTTTGCTATACATTTGACTATTTGCATGTTTAGAGATAAAATGTATGCTTTTACAATGCTATGTAATGTACCATCATATATACATGCTATGTATCAACTATGTGAGTCCTATTTTATGTTCATGAGGCTGGCGGTCCCACATATTGTTATTCCTTTTCTGCAATAAAATCATGCATTACATGCTGTAATTACATATATGAATGCAATTTAAATCTGTTTGAGGCTTTGATTGATGGAAAACACGCTTGGCTTATGCCTGGGATTGTTCAATTTACAAACGGAACTCTGCCGATTTTTTTTTTTTTTTTTTTTTTTTTTTTTTTTTTTTTTTTTAAACATGCATCATGTTGCATTAATCATATGATGAGGCTAGAAATTTAGAAATGTTCATTACATAATTTTAAAAGGAAACTTACCTTCTTTCTCGCCCGTTCTATTCCAGCTATGGATCGTGATGCGCCCAGTAGCTCCTCCGCCTCTCGGACTTCGGGTGTTCGCCGTCGTAGGGCTGCACCCACTCCTGTTCCTCCTCGGACCCGTCAGGCTCGTCGTTTGACGGAGGCTGTTATTCGTCCTGGTCCTTCCGGACGTTGAGGAGGCTGTTCCTCCGGAGGTCGCGGCAGAGGGGCCATCCTCCAGCACTCCGGCTCCATCTATTCATCAGGCTCCTTCTGGCGCCTATGTGCAGATACCCGATCTTTTGGGTCGGGATCTCAGTCGTCACCCCTCGGCATCTCTCGTGGCTAACGAGGTATATTTCAGCTCTATTCTGATTTCACTCTCAATTTCTCCATTCTCCTTTTACCCGGATTGACCCCTTGGTGATTGCCCCAGGTACCCGAGTTTACCCAGCCGAGGGGTAACTGGTTCAACATCTATTCCCTTTACGCGGCCCTGCACAGTGATTATCGGGCGATGGTGGACTCTTGGGGCTTCCGACATTTCTTCACTATCATCCCCCGCCAGTGCCCCTGGGGTTACATGAGGGCTTTATCCGAGCGATGGTTCCACCAGACGCAGTCTCTTCATCTCCTCGACTGCGAGGTCGTGTTGACCCCATGGGACTGGAGGTACATTACTGGCATTGAGTTTACCGGGTCCCGCGTCCCTTGGATCTTGATATCACTCCTGTGGAGGTTCGAGCTTTGCTGGGCTTCGCTGCTGAGGACCGGGTCTTTAAGGCCCGCAGTATCCGATCTGGTGCCTTGGCAGTCGATGCAGTCGGGGGGGTCTCTATGCGCTGCCTATTCCAGCAGATCAGGGCACCAGGGACATTCTGCTACGACGTCTGTTCCTGACCATCATGAGGGGTTGTTTTCTGGGGAACAACTCCTCCACCATTCATTTCAAGCGTCGTAGGAGCGGTCAGAGATGTGGACCGCATCGGTGATTATGACTGGGGGTCATTCACCTTTGCCTATTTCCTCCACGGCATGCGTCTACGCTCAGAGGGACAGACTGATGCCTGGCTCGGCTTCTACCATTTTCTGTTGGTGAGTCCCCTCCTCCTCTCTCTTACTGTATTTCTTTTCCTTTCATCTCTTTTCCGTATTTGATAGTGACTCATGTCATGCCCGGTCTTGTTTCTATTCACAGTTCTGGGCTTACGAGCGGCTGCCATGTCTGAGGCCTATCACTACTCTGGGCCCGGACACTTATCCTCGGGGTCGGCGATGGCATCACAGTACTCTGGAGGAGGTCCCCGTGTCGGGCAGCTTTGCACATTGTCGTATTCAGCTGGAGTTGAATCACGGCTGCCGACGTCGCCTGGATTCCCTACCTCTCCGATCATCTGACTGTGGGGTTTGCTGACGGGCATCCTTCCGGCCCGGAGTTCGAGCTTTTCCACCCGTCGCCTCACTTTGCAGAGTGTTGGAGGCTGGGTGATGTATCTGGGGAGAGCGCGCATTCAGATGCGTCACTGGAGAGATCCGCATCCCGCACTCCCTTTCTTTCACTACTTTCTGGCCGCTGG
Organism: Aralia elata; assembly: GCA_034770075.1. NCBI lineage: Eukaryota > Viridiplantae > Streptophyta > Magnoliopsida > Apiales > Araliaceae > Aralia > Aralia elata. Next base: position 39,760,569 of record CM068386.1, on the reverse strand, counting down.
ATTCTCAGCCTTCAGAGATCATGCTTGCCGGGGAGGATGGTCGGATGCTTTCCACAGGTCCCACTACGAGTGATGCATTCCGTACATGGTGGGTGCCCCGTACCATCGGTCCTCAGACTCGGGCCACTTTCTTCCTTGGAGACATGGTTCCAGGCTCGGTGACGATGACCGATTGGGTTGCCTGTGTTCGGACCCCTACCCACGCTGAGCAGATCGCCTCATTGACCCGTCAGGTAGATCAGTTGTCGCTGTTTATTCGAGGATTGGGCCGGGCCCCGGAGGAGGCTTACACCTACGATCCTGACGGTGCAGGTTATGATGCAGGCCCGAGTTCATCTGATGCCACAGCGCATCCCTACATCCCTGATATGAAACTTTGGTCCTCCGAGCTCGACGGACTCCAGGGGATCAGTTCGAGGATCCTGCTTTCATAGATGATACTGATTTTATTTAGGACCAGGATAGGATAGGGCCTTTTGTATCGGCACCTGCTTAGATTTCTTTTTCATTTATGCACTATGTACTGAACTCATTTATTTATTTACGCACAGTTCTTTTTCATCTCTATGGAATTCACCTGCTTTATTATTAACTGTATGATGCATGCTTTTATTTATGGATAGAGAATGACCCCTGTACAGTCTTTTTGATACTATTTTTTCAGATGTCGTCCTCGGATGTCGTGACTCGTTTGGATTCCATTCCTCCCACAGGGTTGGTCGGCAGCCTCTTCCGCTGGTTGGACAGTTTACTGCCGGCAGACAGGATTATCGCAGATGGTCTTTTGGGACATTCTTGGTCCTTATTAACCTTCCAGGTGCCAGCGGGCTTTGTGGATGGTCTTCTGAGCCATTGGGCCCCTGCCCGTCAGGTGTTTAGGTTTGGGACAGTAGAGCTGACCCCCACCCTTGAGGAGTATGCTCGCTTCACCGGCTTGCCCTTGGATGGTCCCTGTGCTAGGGTTACTGTTGGTTCCATGCGCCGTCAATTCTTGACTTTCACCGGTTTGCGGAGGGCTGTCCTATTACCGGTAACCACATCAGACCATATGGTTCCTCTTCAATTCTTGATTGACCGATTCGGCTCACCTGACAGTTTCCGTCTTTTCCTCGGTGATTTTTCCGTGTCCGAGGAGCGCTGGGATGCCTTGAGAGTGGGCGTTCTGATGGCCTGTGTCATCTCAGTTTTGTATTTGCCTGCAGGATCCGATCATTTGGGCATGCGGATTGTTGCGGCCGTTAGGGCCCTTCAGGAGGATTACACCATTCTCCCCATGGTATTGGCGGATACCTACATGTCGGCCACATATTGCCAGTCCTTCCGAGGGAGATTCTTCAAAGGGAGTTCGACCTTATTGTACATGTGGTTCATGAGTCATCTTAGTCCCATCGGCCATTTCCGTCGCCAAGGGTTTTGCTTCAGCCATGACATAACCACGCAGTTTTCGCTTCGTCCTGCGCGTTGCACTGATGTGGCCTCCTGGACATTATTTTTGTCTATCATTGAGGACCCCTTTCATCTATTGGTTTACTCGGGCTATTGCTCCTTCATGAGCTTCTTGACTCATGTGCCTGGCATGGATTTCATTCCCATTGCTGGGTTAAGGGGCGTGACGACCTATCATCCCCTGGCGGTTATGGGGCAGTTTGATCAGACACAGGATTTACACCCCTTTGCGGGTGCAGCCGCATACCGATTCCTTATATCATCCTGTACAGAGAGGGATCTATTGCCGGTATACGAGCTTTGGGATCGCAGGATCTTTGCCGAATATAGTGCGAGCTGTCACATCCAGACATTTGCCTACGTACAGTGGTTGCGTGGAGACCTGGATTCGGCTAGTCTGAGTCGGACGGGGGCCTTTGATGACTCTGGAGTGATTTTCACAGAAGATACCGCAGACCATTCCATTTCAGCCGATTCTGCCCCGAGTCGGGTCGCTGAGGATTCCCGACTCCTCCTGGCCCTGATTACTACTGAAGCCGAGAGGGATGCCGCCCTTGCCGAGAGAGATGAGGCCATTCGGGCTAGAGATGCTGCCATTGCTGATAGAGAGGCCATTGTATTTCAGACCAAGGCAGTGGTAGATGCTCATTTTGGGACTGTCAGCCGAGCTACTGCTTTTACTAGATCGTATTGATATGATGGGGCAGCAGATTGCAGGAGATGCTGATGCTTCAGATCTATCCACCACCCTGTCCATCCTGCTTCGGCTAGTTTCAGATTTGTAGATTATTTTATTTCCTGCATAGACTATGTTGGTTTCATCAGTTATTGAAAGATAAATCTTGTAATAAAACGACTTATATATATATATAGACATGCATTTAAATTTAGTCATTTTCCCCTTTTGTCGTATCATTGCCCTCCATTGGATCATCATTTTATCTAACTGACCATGAGTTTGACATTTCGCCTTCTTTCTTTCCTCAAGACTTGATGGAGATTTGACAGATATTGCCGCACACCTTTTGATTTCGTCGGATTGAATCTCAGATTTTGGATAACTGTTTGGGTTGGATCAGGGTATGTATTCTGGGATGAAACTGGTTAGGCAGTTGGTTTCGGGAAGGTTTTGAGGGTGTAGGAAGGTTTTATCGGGCTATCGAAAATTGGTTTTGGTTGGGGAAAGGATTATTTTTAAAGGATCGGACCGCGCCATGATGGCTGCCTACGTACCCCCACAAGTTGGGAGATCAGGTCCTACGTAGTTCGCTTTCAAAGGAAAAAAGAACTGATAATTTAAGCGTAGAACCGCTTCACTGAGTCAGCATTGAGGGGTTGTGGAAATACCTCATCATCCATTTCTTGCAATATGAGGGCTCCTCCGGACAGCACTTTCTTAATCACGAATGGTCCTTCCCAATTCGGGGCAAACTTCCCCCTGGCTTCGTCCTGACAAGACATGATTCTCTTTAGCACCAGGTCATTCTCCTTGAATTTCCGAGGTCTGATCCTTTTGTCATATGATCGGGAGATCCTCTGTTGATATAGCTGGCCGTGCCAAACAGCAGCCACCCTCCTTTCATCAATTAGGGCCAATTGGTCGTATCGACTTTGCATCCAATCCTCCTCGCTTATCTGAGCATCGATCACTATTCTGAGGGACGCCATCTCAACTTCAACTGGCAGGACAGCCTCCATTCCATATACCAAGGCGTAAGGGGTTTGCTCCCGTAGAAGTACGCGTGGATGTTCGGTATATGCCAGCAGGGTGAGGGGTAACAGATCCGGCCATCCCCGATGATTAGCAGACATTTTCGCCATGATCTTCTTGATGTTCTTATTGGCCGCCTCCACTGCCCCCCATTCATTTTGGGACGGTAAATGACGGGAATTGAGGTGCTTAAATCTTGAACTGGTCACACAGATCCCTTCATGCGGGCGTTGTTTAAATTCTTGGCATTGTCGGAGACCACAACCTCAGGTTGCCCATATCGGCAAATGACATTATTCCTGATGAAGCTGACGATGACCTCCTGAGTGACTTTAGGGAAAGAGGCTGCTTCTACCCATTTGGTGAAATAATCGATCATGACGAAAATGAATCGGTGCCCGTTGCTTGCTTTGGGCTTTGGGCTCTATTGGTCCGATTACATCCATTCCCCACATTGGAAAATGGCCAGGGGGAGGGTCATACAGTGCAGTTCATTTGGAGGTGTATGGATCACATTACCGTGCGCCTGACATTGATAAACACCGTTTGACATGATCATCGCAATCGGCCCTCAGCGTCAACCAATAATGCCCTGTCCTCAAAATCTTTTTGGCAAGCATCGGTCCACTCATATGGGGCCCACACACTCCACCATGTATTTCCATTCATAATCTTTCGGGCCTGTGTTTCATCTACGCACTGCAACAGTCCCAACCCGGCATTCCCTTTTGTAAAGTGAATCGCCACTCAGGTAAAACTTCATCGCCATCTTTTGAATTCTCATCCTTTCAGTCCGATTTGCCTGATCGGGAAGGGATCTGTCTCTCAGATATTCCCTTATGTCGTGATACCAAGGGCTGCCTCGTCAACACCACCTCGTTTGATAACACTGCCACATTTTCCTCATATGCCGGGGCATTCTGTACGGTGATCTCAATCTGTGGACTGTCCCTACTCCTTGATCACGTGGATTAAGGAAGCCAAAGTCGCCAATGCATCGGCAAAATCATTTCGTCCCCGAGGAATATGGCGGAAGGCGATATCTTCGAACTCTTGCATAAGCTGGGTGACACAACGATGGTATGGAAGTAACCGAAGCTCCTTAGTGTTGTACATCCCGATTGCTTGTCCTGATTACCAATTCTGAATCCCCCAAACACTGCTAGTCTCCTCACTCCCATGTCACGGGCCAATCGGAGTCCCAAGATACACCCCTCGTATTCAGCGGTGTTGTTCGAATTGCCTGAAACGAAGCTTGGTGGCCACGGGATATTGTTCTCCGGTGATAGAGACTAGTACCGCTCCGGCTCCTGCCCCCTCGGCATTCATGGCACCATCAAAATACAGCTTCCAGAATTGTCCCTCGTCATCCACATTTTTTCGTGCGATACCCAAAATATATCCTCGCCCGGAAGAGGAGTTTCTAAAGGCTCCGTTCCCTCCTGACGGGGTTTTCTGCCAACTGATCTGCAATTCCCTGCCCTTTCATGGCCTTCTGGGTCACGTACACCATGTCAAACTGTTGTAAGATTAACTGCCATCTGGATAATCGACAATTCAGCATGGGCCTTTCAAAAAATATATTTTAGGGGATCCATTCTTGATATCAGGTACGTTTGTATGCCCATGGAGGTAGTGCTTTAATCTCCCTGCAGCCCAGGCCAGAGCACAACAAGTCTTCTCGATGGGAGTGTAATTCTGCTCACATTGGCTAAATCTTTTGCTTAGGTAATAGATGGCCTGCTCTTTACCCGCCTCATTTTTCTGTCCCAACATACATCCCATCGCGGATGGTGTTGACGGATATATACATAAATAAAGGGATCCCATCCTTCGGGGGTACCAGCCACTGGTGCCTCCGTCAGTTTGTTTCTTAATGATCTGAAAAGCCCTCTGACACTTGCTCATTCCATTCTTGGGAAGCACCCTTTCTTAACAATTTAAAAATCTCGGCTCACATGTAGTCGTCAAGTGATAGATATAAAACGGCTGATGAAGTTTATTTCCTCCCCAGGAATCCTCTTATCTCCTTCTCTGTGCGAGGTGCTGGCATATCCACAATGGCCTTAATCTTTGCTGGATCCAACTCAATGCCCCGATCACTAACCAGGGAATCCCAAGAGCTTACCTGACTGCACTCCGAAAAGCACACTTGGCTGGATTGAGTTTCAAATTATACTTTCTGAGCCGATCGAATAGCTTTTTGAGATGAGTTATATGATCGGACTCTACCTTTGATTTCACAATAATGTCATCCACGTAGACCTCTATCTCCTTGTGGCATCATATCGTGGAACAAGGCCATCATGGCCCTCTGATAAGTAGCCCCTGCATTTGTGAGACCGAAAGCCAGTCGTCTATAGCAGAAAGTTGCCCCAGGGGGTGATGAATGCGGTTTTTTCCCGATCCTCCTCCGCCACCATTATCTGATGATATCCCGCGAAGCAATCCACAAAAGAATACATTTCGTACTGGGCTGTGTTATCTACCAGGATGTGTATGAAAGGCACCGGGAAGTTATCCTTGAGACTGGCCTTGTTTAGATCCCTGTAGTCTACGCATACCCCTCACCTTTTCCTCCAGGTTTTAGCCACTGGGACCACATTGGATAGCCATTCCGGGTAAGTGGACACCATAATGATTCCCGCCCTGAACTGTTTGATGATCTCTTCCTTCACTTTTAAGCTCCACTCAGGTTTCAACTTTCCTTAGTTTCTGCTTGACAGGCCTGAAACCCTCCTTGATGGGTAACCGTGCACCACAATGTCGGTGGACAATCCGATCATATCCTCGTGCGACCACGCAAAGACATCCTCATATTGGCTTAGTAACTCAATTATTTCTGGCTTTTTGGCTGGGGGTAAGGTCTGTCCCTATCTTGAGTTCTTTTGGATTGTCAGGGGTTCCAATATCAACGGTGATGGTTTGGTCCAAGTTGGGTTTGGGTTTATCCTCGACCCATCCCTTGATCTCCGTCAGGTGCGTCGTCGTAATCTGTCTCATCTTGTTCAATGCCCATTAAATCGAAATCCAGCTCAATGTCAAAAATCATAATCATCATTCAAATTTGAAAGACCGTTTGTTAGGCAAGGATTACTCAAATTGGTACACCTGACATGAAACAAAATACTTGTCATATATAAATCATTTTTTCACGATGATCGCATTTTCAAATAACAAGAAGAAACGACATAATGATGCAGAAATAAAACAACAACAAAAATAAACTTCTTCATTCCCCCATCATCGGGGGTCAATCACCCTGACGTCGAGCTTTACCCCTGTTTGGATATCACTGGTTTCTGGGTCCAATTGTCGATGGTCAGGTCAGCTGAAATGCGCTGGATGAAAGAGGTCCTCACATCGGACACCTCCCCGATGATTACGGATACGTCGCCTGAGTTCTCCTCCATACCCTCTCCAGAATAATCAGTCCTGCCCAATCGATGACAGGCACAAACTTGTTGGGCTCCCGGTGGTATGATAATATTCGTCCCCTCCTTACTGCTTGTTGATTGTCCGGGGATATAGCATTTGGTTTCAAACTCTTTTGCGACACTCCTGCAGGAAACTTTCCCTCCGGGGCCGACTCACTATGTGTGGGGGTTAACTCTTCATTCCCTGCCCCAATCACAGGTCCGCTGATCCCCTGCTCATTGTCGGCTTTGGTCGCTGGACTGCCAACTAGTCGAATCGGAATCGCACCCTGACGGTGTCCCCGCACTGCGCCCACATGGTATCCCAATCCTGCTTTGCCTATCTGCTGTGGTAGGTGGATGGGCTCGGTGATTCCCTGACTGCTTTTCCCTAGTCCCTGTCCAGGTTGGAAGTTCATTTTAATCATTTCCTTTGCCACAAAGGTGAGTTCCGGAGAGACCCTCGGTTTCACAGCTGGAGCCCCCAGGCATCTATAATGGGGAGTGCTAATCTCTAGTGCTTGAAAGCTGGCAGGCGCCGCTGACTCATCCACATTGATTACTGGTAGGCCACCCCTGGGAGGAGAAGGGTCATCACATTCGGCCGAGATTGTTACCAGATTCCCATCGATGATCAACTTGATTTGTTGGTGGAGCGTGGAGGGAACTGCCCCGGCCATGTGTATCCACGGCCTCCCTAACAGCAGGTTGTAGCTTGCCGTAATATCCAGGGACTTGGAAGGAGATAATCAAAAGTACAGGGTCCTATCTCCACTGGCAATTCTATCTCCCCGATGGTGTCCCTCCGGGATCCGTCAAAAGCCCGAACCACCACATGACTGGCCCGTAGGCGCTTGGGACTGATGTTCATTTTCTTCAGCGTGCTGAGAGGACATATATTCAATGCCGATCCCCCGTCGATCAGTACCCCATTCATGACATATCCTGAGGAGATTACTGCAATGTGGTAGCGGTTTTCGGTGCCCCCTTCCCTCTTTGGGAATGTCCTCATCCGTAAAGGATTATTGCATCGGTTTTCCAATAAGGTGGCCTACCAGCCGGCCGAAAAAACCCTCCTCACTAATTTCTTTGGACACAAAATGCCTCCTCCAGAACCTTCATCATGGTTTTGCAGTGCTCATTGGATGACAACACCAAGTCCATGACTGATGTTAGGGTTGATTCCTCATTTAAAATCTGGATCCCCCTCATTTCCGGGTGATCCATCCTTTTCAAAAAACTCTATGGCCCTTTCCTCGGAAACCTCTTCATTTTTTCTCTTTTGGCTCTCAAGGACTCGCCCGGGAAGATATAGGGGGTTCCCCTTGGTCGTCACGGACAAGCACAACTGGCCGCTTCCTCGGGTATTCCCCCGTAATTCCAGGGTACAGTCTTCAGACTACCGATTAGGGAGTTGTGGCCTTGCAGCAAAAATGATGGGCCTCGGAGCTGTCAACTTGATAGGTCCCTCTATGTTATTCGTACTTACCCCTATCAACTTGATGGCGTTACCCTCGCACTCCCATGGTCATGTATCACATTTATCATCTCCTCAACTTTCTGCACATAGTTCAACCTTGGCGGCCCCCCAGCCTCACTTGCCTCCGTCGCATTGACTCCCCCTCCATCATGTCTTGGCAGGGGATTTGCCTTAACATTCGGGGAGTCCGGCTGTTCCACCACAATCTCTCCACTGTCAATCAGGTTTTGGATTCGATGCTTTAACGTCCAGCAATCCTGTGTATCATGGCCAGGGGAACTGGAGTGGTATGCACACCGCTTGCTCGGGTCAAACCTTCTACCCTTTGGGTCACTCGGGGGTGCCAAAACCGACAATCTTCTTTTGGGCTACTAATACCGCTAATACTCGTTCAAGCGGCTCCCCGAGCGGGGTGAGTGAATACTCGGTTTTGCGATGCCTCATATCTTCTTCGCCCCTCTACTCTTTGATCTGAGAAATTGGGCTGTCGGGGTGGCCCTCCCCTCTGTGCCTGTACCGGAAGATGGTTTTTCTGCTTTACCTGGACGACCCTTGTAGGATGAGGGAGACATCCTCTTCCTTCCTCTTTTGGACCCTCCGGGAAGTGCTGCCATAGTTTCCATTCTGTAATTTGCTCTCGGCAGCAGTTTCTAAAGCAGTAAGATCCCGGATTTTAACCCGATTTCAACCCCATGTCAAACCATCTCTCCATGTTTAATCATTTCCGCAAAAGGTCTTCCAATCCCTGAGATGACCCTCTCATAATACGGTGCCTCCTGAATGTTCTACAAAGGTCATTACCATCTTCTGATTCGCTCATCGGGGGAGTTACCTGGGCAGCCATGCCCTCCATCTTTGCGCATATTCCCTAAAGGATTCCCTAGGCTGTTTTTTAACCTTTGTCATTTTGGTACCTGTCAAGAGCCATCTGGGCCTGAAAGCTGTATTGGGTTAAGAAAAGTATGGGCCAATTCCTCCCAGTTGTGGATTCGGGCGTTGTCGAGGCGGGCATACCATAATCTTGCCTCCCCTGTTAAGCTTTACTGAAATAGCTGCAATCTAAACCCCTCGTCTTCGGCATAAGCCCCGAGTTCTCCAATGTATATTTTCAAGTGAGTATAGGGGTCTCCCTTTCCATTGTTACTTTTCAAACTCGGGAACTTTGAACTTTTCTGGATATCTGGCCCCGGGGGGGAAAAACACACAGATCTGAGTAATTAACCCTGCCCAGGGAGCCTATGCCCTTTAGAGATTGGATGGTTTCCTCCATGTATTTCATTTTTCTCCGAAGGTCGTCATGGTCCCCTTCCTCTGGGATAGTAATCACTGTCCTGCCAGGTATGGGAACGGGCCTTTGGGTTGACTGGCTCGTCCTTGAGTCGGGGTTGGTCCTCTTCTTTAAGCAAGTTTGTACCATTTTTAGGAGGATTCTGATCATCCCCTGGTGGTGGAGTATTATGCGATCCCTGGTTTACCGGATCCTGTCTGATTAAGAACTGTTCCTTTAACATTGTGGCCATTTCCATCATCTGTCTTTTAAAATCATCAAACTCCTCCCGAGATATGGAATTATGGTTAGGAAGATCAGCCATTTCAGATGTAGAGACCTGGGGCTTTCTTAGACTGCGAACGAGTTTGAGGAGCAATCCTACAGAGACAAATGGTTCGAAGTTTAGTCCTGGGGAAATGAAAACATGGATGCATGCTAAAGCTATAAATTTTTTGTGTTTTGGGGTTCTTTAATCTTTCCCTGCAAAAGAGAAAGTTAGTAGTCCTTTAGTGCCATAACCAATGCTAAAACATGCTTTATTATGCTCCCCCAACTATTCCCTGCAATTCACAGCGGTTAGTAATCTCTTTCGACACAGAAAAGGGATGTATGAATATTGAATGAGATCATGACATTTAGACATATAAACGTAAAAAGGCATGAAGAGACTTTTCCTGCGTTGGGTTATTCTGAGGATGACCTATCCTAGGGTTACTCTCACGGGCTTTTCGGCATGAAGGTTCCCAAATCTTCGCAATCTACTCGTTTGAGCCCTTTCGATTGGAGCGGATTTGAGTGGTGCGTTTTCTGAGCCATCTCCGGGGAGCAGCCCCATCGAGTCCAGTAATAAGCAACCGACAGGTTCGCCTCAGGAGGAGGTACTCTCTCAACATACATTCACATTCATCGTCCTCTCACCGTATGCAAATGATTTTCTTTAAAGTAAAGCCATTCCATTCAATCATTCATTCATTGGACAAAACACGCATTCACACAACAAAAACACAAAAGATCAAAATATCGCATGCACACACATATTCATGAATTTTTTAAAGGATAGAATAGCATCAAGATTTTAATGCGGCTTAAGCCCTCTAATGTCCCCAGCAGAGTCGCCAGCTGTCGACGCCGGGTTCTCGCTTTCTCGTCTCCTTAGTCTTTTCCAATTTTAGCCTTTTGATTTAGATGACGTTTGGAAAAAGGTCGGCATTGATGTCGACGGGGTTTTGAAAGATTGCGTTTTATGATGAGCCAATTAACCAGAGTCGCCAGTTGGTATATTTGAAATGGAATTGTACCAACTCATCCGAGTTTTCGTTTTTTTATAAATCGCTGGCTCATGTATGACTCCGAATTAATTGGTCTGCGAATCGAGATTTCATGGAGTTCGGGGGCTTGTTTAAGTGAGGGGAATGGTGTTAGGCATCCCTCGACTTCCGTGAAATACGGTTACCGCAATCTTAATGCTTTCCTATCCTTTAATTCATGAATATGTGTATGTAGGTGCGCGCGTGTGTGTGTGTGTGCCTATGTGAATGTTGTGGGTGAGTTTGTATGAAAGGAGTCCATTTGGATTTTAGGGAAAATCGTGTTTTAATTTGAGTATGCTTCGGAATGTCTTTTCGGTATACCCGAGGAAGGCTTTATTCTTTATGAGAAAGGTTTGATTTTAATTATCAAAACTATGAGATTTTCGTTTAAGTGTCGTTTTAACAAAACAAGAGTTTTTAACCTTTCGTCAAAATAGGAATCGAGATCTATACATTGCTTTCATAAAATGATTGGGCAATTTCTAGGATCTCTTTCACCCTATGCACAAAGATTTAATAAAACGTCAATTATTTATAAAATCATTTCGTGTGTGTTGTTTTGGAAAACGATTTTTCTTTAGCTTTCTCGTTAGATATGAATCGACATTTCATTAACATTTCTCAAATTTTAACCTCGTGATTCTAATATCCTACTTTGATTGATTTTATGAAAATCTTATCATTTAGCTTTGAAATCAATTTCGTGTCATAATTCAAATCGAACATAAACACGCGTCGGGCTATTCATGGGCATGTAAGCCATCAAAATATCCCCGAACGCCAACAATCACAAATTTTCACTATTTCGGGGCCTTAAGCACGATTCTCGCCTTAGCGTCGTTTTTAAGGCCCAACGATTACATATTTACAATGAGAACTACGTCATCTCTACTTCTTACACCAAGATATGTCCCATCATCGGATTGGGACCCCGGGGTCGCTTTCCTAGGCTCACAACCAAGTATCCACAAACAATCGGATATTACAAGAAAATAAACCAACCCGGATAATCTAACAATACCAAGGCATCCTAAAACAACGATTTAAAGGAATTGATACCAAACATAACACCTTAAAACAAACAAAGAAATTAATGAACGAATATCATCGGGTTATTAGGAAGAGTTTCATTCCGATGGAAACTTTCACTCACAATCCCTAATTCATTGTTCAATCAATAAATTACATGAAAAATTACATCTAATTTGATCAAATGATATGATAGAAATTGATACCACAAAAGAGATTTCACCTTGCAATTGATATCCAAATGGATGTAAACTTGATGTATTTGAATTGAATAAGGAGTGTATTGATACAATCAAAATCAAAAGAATTGAACTCTCTCCTTTTTTCTCTCTTTTCTTCCTATTTGATTGCAAAATTTCCCTCTTTTTCCTCTCAATTTCCGATCTTTTGCTGCTGTTTTCCGCTGGAATTCTTCCTCTTTCCCAAAATTCGCTGAACCTCCTGTATGCTGCCCGAAGCGGCTTAAATAGGCTGGCCAGAGCCAGCCGCAGATCTATCTGCGGCTGGCCGCAGATAGATCTGCGGCTGGCCAGCTGGCACGCCTCCCATCGCACTCAGCTGGTAGTGCTGATTTCCCGGTTTTCGTGCTGGCGCACCCACTTGGCCGCAGATCTATCCGCGGCTGGCGGGCTTGACTTTCTCGATTTTCGTGCCACGCCTCGATTTTCGTACCGCAACGTCGGTTTTCGCTGACAGGCTCGTATTCCGCAGTCCGGGAATTTCCGGGAGACGTGCCACCTCATTCGGAAGTGCCTGCCTTGGACGGTCATGCTGTCACGTCGACTTGGGCTGCCCAAATCATTGCGGCGGTGCCGGGCGCTCGCCCTTGTGCCCGCTCCTTTGCTTCCGCAAGCCGGTTCAATTGTCGATTTCGCCCTCCTGTCATGGTTAGTAGAAGGAAACGCAAAATTTGGGTGTCTACAGCGAGCATGATGCATTGAGCCAAGATTGCATCATCTTGCCACTTTCTAAAAGTAGCAATCTCTTCCTCAGAGGCTGTTTCTGCAACACTTGCAGGGACTGGCGAATTTAGGACATAAGAAATCTTTTCAGCAGTGAGAACAATTCTCAGATTCCTTAACCAGTCCGTGTAATTCGGTCCGGTCAGTTTGTTAGCATCAAGTATGCTACGCAGTGATAGTGAGTTTGACATTTTTAAATTCTGCATGTGAAATAGACAACATTTTAGCATACATTCATTTAATTAATTACCAAAATAAATTAGGTCTTTATTTCAAATTGGTATCTCCCACTATTTTCATCAAACTATATTACCCTCATTATGTAGTTCGGCAATTCTAATTAAAGATTTGCTAGTGAGATTAAGGATCCCATTTCAAATGTATATAGCCTTGTGGTGACACAACAAGCGATATATAAATAAATAGGTAGACAACTATTGTCAATTACATCACTATGTAACTCCTTTTATTTTGCCTCTTAGATTATTTTGATTCAAGTGGTGACACATCCGAATCAAAATTATCCAAGTTAAGTCCAACCTAGCACTTCCATATATTCGAAAGAAAAACACTGTCCTTGTGGTGACACAACAAAACAGCATCGTTCAGTCTATTTATAAGCATCAAATGTGATAAAGCAACATCTTAAATATTTAATACTTGCCTTGTGGTGACACAACAAACTCATATTAAACATTTAATACTCTATTGCTTTACCATGCTAGAAGGCGACGTTCGATATTCCAAATATCTTTGAACGCTTAGGACTTAATATAATTTCTTTGAGGGGTTTATTATTATTAGTCTCATCTTGTTTAGCGCGCATGCACATATATATATAAAATACGCGTCATATTATTTTACATGCGAAGCATGTTGGATAATATAATATATATATATAATAAGCATGCACATATAGAATACTATATTCTACCCGGATTGATTATGAACTTTTATTCTAGTTTGGTTCACTAGAGCCACCAAGTGAACCAAAAGGTCAAACCTAGGGTGCAAGAATAAATTTAAATATAACTATTACATTTAAACCCGGGCTCCATTACAAACGGGTCTTCAAGCGCTCCTTGCTCCTTTGTCTCCAATTCTTCAAAAATTAATTCTAACTAGTCCTATTACAAAAGCTATTTACAATAAATAGAAACCTTGATCAGCAGTCAAGGGGAAGTACATAGGAGGGAGATAGAATTTACATTAAGAAAAATTAGAGAAGACGAGGTACGCAGACCCCATTTATAAAAACCCATACATTCAAGCATCCACTAAAATAAATCCAAGCACACATTGGTCAATCGTCCATAATCAATCCCTATTTATTATCATACATATCTCTATATGTATCAATAAATAACATTCATCCCATGAATAATAAATCCATTCCATATATGCATTGATATCAATTAATGGGCAAAAGTTTTGCTAATATTTAGTTTTGAAACAAAATAAACTCTTTTATTTTAATCAAAAAACCAAATCCAAATTAAACTCCTTTAATTTTAGCAATCTGAAATCCTATTCCAGATAAAATAAACACTTTATTTTAAACTTATATCAATTAAATAAACCATTTATTTTAATTGAAGAAAAAATATTTTTTTTCAGATTCTGCTTACCGGCGCAGCTGCGCCCAGAATGAACTGGGCAATGGCGCAGCTGCGCTGCTCCCCAGAAAAAAAACGATTCTGGGTTTCGGCGCAGCTGCGCTCCAGAATGAACTGGAGGCGGCGCAGCTGCGCCGTGTCGCTGATTCAGAAAAAATTTTATTCTGCCCAAAAATTTTGATCCAATCACATATCAAGCATACATGGAATCATCAAAATCGATAATTAGCACAAGATTAGGCTCTGATACCACTGTTAGGTTTGTATATAGCGCGATCATGTAATCAAATTACATAAATAGTGCGGAAGCGCGATAAAATCAGATTTTTAAAAATTTTATACAAACCATCACCAAGATCAATCTATGTGCTCAATTAATGATATAAACGAAAGAGAAAGAGAATAAGAATTATACCCTCATAGAACAAAGCTTCCTCGGGTACAAGTTCAACTCCTAGTCCTTCGTGTTCTCCTCGAATGCTACGGTGTGATTCCTTTCTTTGATCAACGTTAGCCACCCAAGTGTTTGGCCTCTAGAGGTGATCCACCAAGGAAGAACAAGTATTCAAGAAGTTAGGTATTTGGCAAAACCCTAGTTTCTATCTCTATAGAAATTGCTCTCCACAATCTAATGCAAGAGTGTGTAACCCTAATCTATGATAAGACCCCTCTTATTTATAGATGTAGGAATAACCCTTCCCTAAACAATTTAGGATTAGGGTTTGTATTATAATTAAACTCCTTTAATTAATAATGCTCCTAATCTAATTAGGAATTCATGGGAGAGTACTTCTATTAATTAATTCTCAATCCCTATTAGGAATTAAATAATAGTAATAGTAATAATAATAATAAGACTCCTCTTATTAATTTATATTTAATATTTCCAAAATATTAAATAATAAATATTAAGCTATTTAATTTATTCTATCTCCATAGATTAAATTAAATACACTTAACTTATTATTACCATTATGCCATTTACTTCTTAAATAAATATTTTCCTTTTGCGGTGTGACCCTTTAGGTTCTCCATATTAAACCGGTTGTGAATAAATCAATTAGAACAATTCTAATCTTATTTAAATAAATAAATTAAACTATTTAATTCATTTAAATAAATAACATTTATTTTACAATAAGGGTAAGCCCCCTTAGCGATCAACGACTTTCCAGATAATATAGATTTCAACATTAATCACAAAAGAACCTTTGAGTAGATAGTTACCGTACAATTCAATCCTTCTACCATACAATGTCCCAATTAAATATAAGACATGGATTTACTGTCAAGTCTTATTTTATTTAATTATATGTATTTCGATTCCCAAATGCATAACTCTAAATAATGCAAATTAGAAACTCCTTTCTAATCTCATTCTGCCTTGGCCAAGGACTACTGAGTTATCATTTATCGAATCACATAGGACATTCACATCTTTTACAAGACAAGGTAGATTCTTTGTTGATCATTCACCTATCTCCATGTACAACTAATTATACCCAATCATACCCTTTGATATACCCACAAGGTCTTAAGGGACATGTCAAAGTATAACTCATCATACACAAGATACTATGATGATCTCAAGTCCAAGGATCACTTGTACTACTATCACTAGAGGAATTCCTATTGACAGGCGAGTAAAACTCCATTAGGTATTCCTTAGCGAGTCACGTTCAGTGAACTTATTCTCTAATAAGCACCTACATACTTGCTTTAGTGTCTCCACACAAATGATTATGAGATCAATCATCCTCTTCCTAAGAGCAAGCAACGTATGTACTAATCTATCCGGATTCACTAATCCCCAATTTAGTAATCCAACGATTAGGAACAATTTTAGTTTGTGAGCTATCTTGAATTTAGATCTCATTAGCATGATCACCATCATGATTCTAAAAGCATTGCTCAAAACTATGGGTTTATCACATTTAATATAACAGCACTATGTAGATAATATAAAATGCCTTTTAAGAAAATCAATTCCTTTATTAATAAATGAATAAGATTACAAAGTATACGCTACATCATATCAAATATGATTGGCTTGTGTGCATACTACTTTCACATATCTCATATGGAGTCTTTGGGACGGATTTGGTAGGTACCTTGTCAAGTAGGTATGCAGCCGATTCTAGGGCATAACCCCAGAAGTATACTGGGAGGTCGGTAAAACTCATCATGGAACGAACCATGTCCAACAATGTTCGATTTCTCCTTTCAGATACACCATTCAACTGTGGCGTTCCTGGTGGAGTCCATTGTGAGATTATACCATTTTCTTTGAGACAATTGAGAAACTCATTGGTCAAGTATTCCCCTCCTCGATCTGATCGAAGAATCTTAATACTGTTACCAGTTTGCTTCTCTACTTCACTTCTGAATTCTTTGAACTTTTCAAACGATTCAGATTTGTATTTCATTAAATACACATATCCAAATCTAGAATGATCATCAGTGAAAGTAATAAAATAAGAATACCCTCCTCATGCATTCGTTGTCATAGGTCCACATACGTCTGTGTGTACCAACGCTAACAACTCTATAACTCTTTCTCCTTTTCCACTAAAAGGAGATTTAGTCATCTTACCCATGAGACAAGATTCACAAGTTGGATATGATTCGTAATCAGATAGCTCTAAAAGCCCATCTTTATGCAACTTGGATAATCTTGTTTCATTGATATGACCGAGTCCACAGTGCCACATAAAGGTATAATTAACATCATCTCTTTTTCTTTTCTTAGTTTGTTCAATTTGAAGTATATTTTCATGCAAGTCAAGTATGTAAAGTCCATTCAGTAGGTTCCCAACACTATAAAAAATATTTTTATTATAAATAGAACAACTGTTGTTCTTTATTATAATATCAAAACCATCCATATCCAATACAGAAATTGAAATAATATTTCTAATGAGTGTCGGAACATAATAACAATTATTTAAACTAATGAACTTGCCCGAAGGCAGTGCTAAACAATAAGTCCCTACAGCTAATGCAGCAACCTTAGCTCCATTTCCCACTCGTGGGACGACTTCATCCTTGTTCAACTTTCTACTTCTGCTTAGTCCCTGCATATTATTACATATGTGAGAACTACAGCCGGTATCCAATACCCAAGTAGAATTTTGACTTTTAGAAAAATTAATTTCAATCATGAACAAACCTAGATCGGAAGTAGAAGCTTCTCCAAGCTTCTTTTGGTCCGCAAGATACTCCTTGCAGTTCCTCTTCCAGTGTCCCGGCTTATTGCAATGGTAGCAAATTCCTTTGCTATCTGAATCAGGTTTCTTTTTATCCTTTCTCTTCGCCTTGCCCTTAGCCTTCTTGTTTTTCTTCTTTTCAGAAGATACCTTGGGCCTCTTCCTTTACTTGGAAGAATCATCCACTAGTAAGACTTGGTTCTTGTTGGATGGGAAGTGACCTTCAGTAGTTTTCAGCATGCTAAGTAACTCAGGCAAGCTGACGTCCAACTTATTCATGTGAAAATTCACAACAAATTGTGAGAAGGTGTCCGGGAGTGACTGTAAGACCAAATCTTGGCTTAACTCCCCATCCATCACGAACCCAAGCTGTCCAAGTTGTTCAATCAAATTGATCATCTTAAGAACATGAGTCTCAACAGCAGTGCCCTCGGTCATACGAGATCGGAAGAGCTCCTTAGATATCTGATATCTAACAGTCCTACTTTGCTCATCATACAACTCTTTGAGGTGCAGTAATATAGTAGGAGCATCTATAGTTTCATGCTGACGCTGAAGCTCGTTACTCATGGATGCGAGCATGATGCATTGAGCCAAGATTGCATCATCTTGCCACTTTCTAAAAGTAGCAATCTCTTCCCCAGAGGCTGTTTGTGCAACATTTGCAAGGACTGGCGAATTTAGGACATAAGAAATCTTTTCAGCAATGAGAACAATTCTCAGATTCCTTAACCAGTCCGTGTAATTCGGTCCGGTCAGTTTGTTAGCATCAAGTATGCTACGCAGTGATAATGAGTTTGACATTTTTAAATTCTGCATGTGAAATAGACAACATTTTAGCATGCATTCATTTAATTAATTACCAAAATAAATTAGGTCTTTATTTTAAATTGGTTTCTCTCACTTTTTCATCAAACTATATTACCCTCAATATATAGTTCGACAATTCTAATTAAAGATTTGCTAGTGAGACTAAGGATCCCATTTCAAATGTATATAGCCTTGTGGTGACACAACAAACAATATATAAATAAATAGGTAGACAAGTATTGTCAATTACATCTCTATGTAACTCCTTGTATTTTGCCTCTTAGATTATTTTGATCAAGTGGTGACACATCCGAATCAAAATTATCCAAGTTAAGTCCATCCTAGCACTTCCATATATGTGAAGAGAAAAATACCGTCCTTGTAGTGACACAACAAAACAGTAATGTTCAATTCCTTAATAAGCATCAAATGTGATAAAGCAACATCTTAAATATTTAATACTTGCCTTGTGGTGACACAACAAACTCATATTAAACATTTAATACTCTATTGCTTTACCATGCTAGAAGGCGACGTTCGATATTCCAAATATCTTTGAACGCTTAGGACTTAATATAATTTCTTTGAGGGGCTTCAATCCTTGTTCAAATCTCCTTGCCTTCCTATCATCCGTATTCACTTGGTAAGTTACAAATCTAGCCAACTCATTAAACTTCGTCGCATACTCCGGTACAGTCATGGCACCCTGTTTCAGCTCTAGAAATTGAATCTCCATCTGGTTATGCGAGCTCGTCGGAAAGTACATCTCAAAGAACATCTCCTTAAATCTATCCCATGCGATTACACCCTGACCTCCTCGAACCTTATTCGCCTGTCACCAATAGGTGGCCTCCGATTTAAGCATGAATGTTGCAAAGGCAGTCTTTTGGTTATCACTAACCCTAGCAATGTCAAATACTTTCTCCATTTCCATCACCCAAGTTTGGGCTTCGATCGGGTTCAGGGAACCCCTAAACTCTGGCAGTCCTACCTCTTTGAAATCCTTAAATGACGTTACTGGTAGAGCGTGCGGCTGATTCGTAAGTGCTCCAGCCAAAAGGTTCACCAACTGCTGAACAGGATTAACATTGGCATTGTTGTTGTTGTTAGTGGAGCTCTCTTGAGCTTGTTGACGTGGTTGGCGTCTCGGCGGCATTTTCTGTTCAAGAATATGCGCTTATTAAATCATCACTCAATTTCTTAAGTGTTCAACATTTAACTCAAACAATTCAGGTTAAACATTTAACACATAACATCTTCAAATAAAACTGATATTTTATTCATTCAAAAGTCCTAAACATAGAAAAAGATAGCATCGCTGCTATTTGCATCAACTATCCCAAGATCAAACAATCTTTAGGATTAAATAGTCATATTCCATTGTGTATAATCACGCTGGAATTTACATAATTAACTACCATAAATATTTACACATAATTGAAAAACTTCTCCTATCACGGCCTACTAAGGCGTCGAACTGTCTGCCTACGTTCTTCCTCCATGATACGGCACATCGTCCTACTATCCAACATGTACCATGGCAAGTCCTCGAACTGAACTGGATAGTGGAGAACTCGATCCTGGGCTCTATCAATCGTTGTCTGGAAAGTATAGTCTGTCTCTTCAATCTTAGCCTTTTTTGCCCGTTCACCTTCTTCGAAAATTTCTGCACGTCGAGCGTTATTCATCCAAGCATCCTCCGCTCTAGCACGTTCTGCTGACTCCTCACTCAAATCATCCTTTAATTTCTGAATCTCAAGTTTCATCTTTTCATTCTAAGCTAGCAAATCTTCTTTTTGACTCTCTACCTGAACTAACTTCCATTCTACGTCTCCAAGACGTATCTCAAGATCCTCGATCTTCTCATCCTTCTGTTCTATAAAAGTCTGGTGTATATTTGCCAGTCTCTCCCAATCTCTGACTCTATCTTGTAACTCAACAGTACGATCGTACAATGCATCGTACATCTCAGCATCGATAGAGGTAAGGGGTACCTCCTCGGAATCCTCATCATCCTCCTCAGCCTCTACCTCCTCAGGATCCTCCTCTGGATCAGACTCAGGCTCATACTCAAGCTCATACTCCTGACCCACAACCGTGATTAATGGAGATGGCTCTATATGTATCAACTGCTCCCGGATAACATGGATGTCACGGGGCTCCTCCTCTCCAGCCACTCGGGGCTCAACATCCCTAGGTTGACTTAATCCTCCAACATCTGACATCCTGACAACAAAGTTTAAGTTTTAATTAATACTCGACACTAGTCGTAGCACATAGATTGTTAACACATAAGCACATAGCACATAAAGTCTTTTATTATCTTTAATGAATTTCCTTAATTCATTCCTTAGAACTCGATGAAAGTTTATCACTACTATATTTTCTGACTCTTAAAAGGCTACTACCCTAAGGTTTCCCCACCTAAGGTTCATAACCTATAGCTCTGATACCAACCTGTGACACCCCCAAATCCGGGTACTTCGTTTCCTCAGGATTTGGCGTTTACTATCCAAATACATATCACATCACATCTAACTACCCATTCAAATATAAAGGAAAACTATTAATAAAACAGAAATCTCCCATTAAAGTGTTACAACATCATTAATAAATAAATCACAGGTCATCTAACCTTAACATAACATCAATGCAGAAAACATACTTAAGTGTATTACATAAACGGTATTTAAACAATATAACAAGTCTTCATCACTTGTTTGCTTTGCCTTTGCCCTTACTAGTGGACGGCTCATCAACTCTTTCAACTTTAGCTGTAATGTTATTATGCAAGGGTGAGCAATGATTGCTCAGCAAGTATAACAATAACAATAATAATAACATGCGAAATAATCAATGGATATTGAATAATCGAATATTCAACTTTTGAGTCAAGAATATAAGACAAGATTCAAAAGAACATCTGAGGGTCTTAAGACCACGAACTATGTCTTAGGTTATCAAGTATTTCTACTTTAAACCTGTAACCGTAAGACTATATGGACCTTACTTCTCGTACTCAGGGGGATCAGCCCTTTGTACCATGGATGTGCATAACATCTTAACGCTAACGCGTAAATAAAATCCCCTGTATAAGGGTTGTTCATCTCAGTTTGACATCGGAGTCCGCACCAAAGGAAGTTTGGTTTGGATTTACTTCAATGACGTTTCTAGAATTTAGAACGCTCATCAACTATGGACTAGTCGAATGAATCAGGGTTCGCTAGTCAATCAAGGTTTAAAAAGTGTAATTCGATAATCAAAAACTAAATCTCGCAAAAGGTACAATTGGGTAAATTCTGTATAACTGAAGTATTACAAAAAGGAAATTACAACTTCTCATTAAATCCATGAAATTGTATGGAATATGAATAATAACTTGCTCAAGTAAGTAATAGCAATATGAAGCTTGCATTCTAAGATAATGAAATTTAAGAACTTGCGTAATTGAAATCAAGGTAGTATTAGGTAGCTTGCTTTCAACGGAATAATAGATGAAGGTAGAAAACTTGCGTAAACGTAAAAGTAAGGATAAGATACTTGCCTCATGCGTAGACTATAAATTTAAGACTCACGTTCTTTAATTAACCTATACATTCGGTTTATAAAGCAGTAACAATGATTAGTTACAGTATTATAATACACCTCAGGATTCGTTCTCATTAAATTTTCATTTTAATAACTCAATTAACATGTTAGCCTAAGCCTTAGATATGTCTACTATAACATACCATGATCTCAAAGAAAGAATAAAATTTTTACTCTCTTCTTTTTACTCTATTCTTTTTTTTTAATTCCCGCCGGGGCGAAAAAATCCTTCACAAACTCTCGCCGGGGCGAGGAATTCCTTCACAAAATTCTCGCCGGGGCGAGCTCCTACTGGGGCGAGAAACTCAGTTCATTGAGCTCGCTAGGGCGAGCTCCTGTCGGGGCGAGAAACTCAGTTCATTGAGCTCGCCGGGGCGAGAATCACGAATTCCAGTTTCTACAGTTCGCGAAGAACGCAGAAACAGGCCAAAAATTTCCAATCTTGTTATTCTTACATCAAATTAAACATACCCAATTACTATAATTCATATACAATTGTTATCCAAGCCTTCTAGCATGATTCTAACAACTTAAATTGCATAAACCATGAATCTAAGAATCAAAATTGAGGTTTTTATCATTTTATCAAAGTTTCTATAATTCCCATAAAATCACATATAACAGGTTCATTATAACACCAAATTGAACCGTTTAACTTTCATTCTTTTCGTTTTTACGTATATAAACATAATTAGTCATCAATTTAACCAATTAACATGCAAAAACCAGTATCAATTTCATACATTTAAGCCATGCTCGTAACTGACTACTTTGTAAGTTTTCAGAACTTCAATTAAAACATGATTTCATGGATTTAATTACTCTAAATCATCTATAAATCATATAACATACATATATACATGCTTTCTAACACTTCACATCAAGTTGTTTAAAGATTTAGCCATAGAATTCAAATTATAGAAAAAATACAGAGAACTCAAAACATACGTTCATGGAAGGATTTCAAGAATATAAATTAAAAACTTAAATTAGAAGAATTACCTTCAATTAGATACTTTAACTATGCAAGATAATGACAAGATTTCTTCTCAATTGTCTAATTTCTTTCAATTCTCTCTTTTTTTCTCTCTGGCTAAACTTTTAGAAACTGATGAACCATAACGCATGAAATAATAATACATGAAAACCAAATGACAAAACATGGTGTCAGTTTAATAATTGGCACCAACTCCCACTAAGGCCATGTTTGGCTACTCAATTATTTCTCCCTTCTAATTTATTTTAATAAACTACTTATTATATAGTTCATGTCACACTTTAAACAACTAAATAATCTTACTAAAATCAATTAAATAAAATAGAATAATTCTATATTAAATCACATAGTCATATAAATAAAATTCTCATTTATTAATAATGACAAATTATTAAATCTCTAATTAATTATAAAATTAATTAGAAATAACATTATACCTATTCAAATAATGCATTTAATCAAATAAATTCAATTAAACACATACTTTAAATATAAAAATTCTTCACATTAATTTAATTAATTCAATAAATATTTAAATTAAATTACAAAATTATCGTTCGTCATAGGAGATACCAAATTAAATAAAGACCTAATTTGTTTTGATGATTAATAAAATGAATGTATGCTAAAATATTATTTATTTCACATGCAGAATTTAAAAATGTCAAACTCATTATCACTGCGTAGTATACTTGATGCTAACAAACTGACCGGACCGAATTACACGGACTAGTTAAGGAATCTGAGAATTATTTTCACTGCTGAAAAAAAAATTTATGTCCTAAATTCGTCAGTCCCTGCAAATGTTGCAGAAACAGTCTCTGAGGAAGAGATTGCTACTTTCAGAAAGTGGCAAGATGATGCAATCTTGGCTCAATGCATCATGCTCGCATCCATGAGTAACGAGCTTCAGCGTCAGCATGAAACCATGGATGCTCCTACTATATTGTTGCACCTCAATGAGTTGTATGGTGTGCAAAGTAGAACTGCTAGATATCAGATATCGAAAGAGCTCTTCCGATCTCGTATGACCGAGGGCAGTTCTGTTGAGACTCATGTCCTTAAGATGATCAATATGATTGAACAACTTGGACAACTTGGGTTCGTGATGGATGGGGAGTTAAGTCAAGATTTGATCTTGCAGTCACCCCCGGACACATTCTCACAATTTGTTGTGAATTTTTACATGAATAAGTTGGACGTCAGCTTGCCTGAGTTACTTAACATGCTGAAAACTGCTGAAGGTCACTTCTCATCCAACAAGAACCAAGTCTTACTAGTGGATGATTCTTCCAAGAAAAGGAAGAGGCCTAAGGTATATTTTGAAAAGAAGAAAAACAAGAAGGATCAAGAGTAACTAAAGCTAAAAGCAAATAAGAGAAAAGCAACTCTATGATCAATCATGAACACTGGAAGTTGACAAGATGAAGAACATAACGGGTTCTGTATATAAGACAACAAGTGTTCATAACTGCTAAGCTCAAGAATATATCAAGCTTATCTGAAGAGCTTAAGTAGTACATGGAAGGTGATTAACTGCATCTGCTGAATACCTGAAGAAGTAGAGCATCAACGACCAACGTCAGAGGCATCTAGAAGCTGATCACCAACAGTTGCTAAGTACCTAAAGATGAGGGAAATCAAAGTTCATCTTAGCAGCACAACCCAACAACCATCAACACACCAAAGAGGGTCTTCGGGTCCTTGTCTTAAGTGACTAAAGAGTTCCAAGGCTGCTGGTCTTCAAGAGTACTAAGTGTACAGGGTGATTCTAAGGTTGCGGGTCTTAGTCTATAGTGTTCTAAGTCTGCTAGACTTGAGGAGGGTCAAAGGATCCTTGCCTTAGTGGCTAAAGAAAACTCTTGTCTGCTGGACTTGAAGAGGGTCAGAGGATCCTTACCTTAGTGGCTAAAAATAACTCATGTCCGCATGACTTGAGGAGGGTGAAGCGTCCTTGTCTAAGTGACTAAATTCTTAGTGGATTTCTTACTTGTTGAAGTAGAAGAGTGGAGTAGGAGTTGTTACTCATTAAAGAGTAATTAATGTTGATATGCAAATTAAATGAAATTTCTATTGAGTAAAGGGAAAGTTAGAATTATGTGGAATTTCAATTGAGGACTCATGTTGGTGGCTGAGTTGTACGATTTCTGGTATGGGACGGGAATTTACACTTGGTTTGGCAACCACTTAGCTTCCTATATTGATAATCATTGAAATATTAGTGTCGCGCTATCGATATACGTATGACGAGAAGGTGATTCTTTTCCCATATTTATATTTGATAGTTAGAGAATATTAAGATTAGGTGCGATTCATTAAACTCATACGTATGGCAAGTTCATGACTCATAATCGTATACTGGAACCCCTCAGCGAATGGACGATTTTGGTCTGACTAGGATAAGTTCCTAAACCATATGATTGTATTAAGTTCCTGAACTCATAACGTGTGGTATGTTTGATGAACTGTACTAGAGTATAGAAAGGTTGTGGATGAAGAACTGAGGATTTTTAGTATAGTAAGCTTTAAGGATGATAGAAATAGATAGACTTATTAAGCAATGGATCATTAAAAGAATTGAAGTTGATAGTGAAAGCGTAGGTATTCCAAATTTTCTAGCTATGCTAGACTTCGAAATTTTTGACATCAAGCTAAATTCGCACTAATGTGCCTTTAAAAATAAAAAAAATAAAATTTTTGTTATCCTCAAAACGGGGTGACGAGTGTGTAGAAGTGGGCTTCGAACCACTAACATCCATATATACTTAATATCCTGCTAATATGAACGTAATTACTAGATATTATAGACATATTATTACATAACCAGGTTCTAAGACCCTTAAATCTTCAATACATGATAATTAACATATTAATTATTACAATACTCCTATCAATTACGGATAGGTCTTCTATTTTCTACCAGTTCATCTTCCCCTTGCCTTTGTTCTTACCAGAACCTTCGGCATGCTCGATTTTTGATAAAACATTTAATTAAAGAAAGAATGAGCATTTACATGCCCAACAAGTATAACAGTCACATATAAACAACAAAATCAAGAATCATGCTTTCATACTTCTAAACCTTCAACAACTGAACAACAGTTGTGAAGAGATCTCGAATAACAGGAATAATGCTTCCTTTTAGTTCAAAACATATTTTTGAAACAACATACTGACTTATACTCAGCGGTCATAAGACCTTGAACTTTCATTTTCATTTAAAAAGGTTTGAACAGCTATTCCGCTGTAAACCGTCATGGCTTACGGGTACGTTGGGTGATCAGCCCTTTGCACCCGGTATTGATCAATACTATCTAGTGAACGACTTACTTTGCGTTCATACCGTCACCCGACAAAACATGCCGACAATATTAAAACAATTCCCCCAATATTAGGGTTATTCATTCTCAGACTGAATCCACATCAAGTAAAAATTGATTTGGAAGCTCTATTTATACTCAACAACAATTCAAATGATCATGTCTATATCATTGGAATGTTTTAACATGTGTCTAGCCGATACAAATAGCATTGACATAACTCTTAAAGAGTTCATGCATATCAGAACTTAAATCTTGAACAATTCATGTGTTATAGTAAAGCTTGAACAATTTATGCATTATAGCATAGCTGAACACTTATACAACCAACAGAGAGTTTGTATAAGTCTGGAGTTTGCAGAAGCGATAAATATTATGTAAACCGAAGCATATATATATAAGGATTATTTATAGGAATATACATCCATATACTTAAAACTAACATTCAAAACAAATGTTGAATAGAGTTATAATACTTGCCTTAACAACAGTTGACTTTTATGGAGAAAAGTCAAACTCAGAATTCAAAGATGAATTTGAAGAAATAGATATTTCCATGATGTTGGGAGTGTGGACTTTAGTAGGAATCAATATAAACATGAAAATTTAATTTTTCGGGTCAAATAGTCAAAGACGGGTTACGGAGATAAAAATATAAATCGAGAAGCGGGAGGAGGGGCCCACCCGGGCCTAAAATCTTCTAGAATTAAGCACACGGGGGAGGTACCAGGTCAATAAGGCCAAGGGGTAGGAAGAAGTTGTAAGCAAGCATTAAATGTTAGGCTAAAAAGTTTTTGTTGTAATAATGCTAACCTAACCATGGTTAACTTAATTGATGAATGGTTGAGTTAATTGGTGGAAGAATAAGGAAGTGGGGGCTGGGTATAGTGGGCCCCACTAAGGTGTGATGGTTGGTGATGAATGTTAGGAAATTTCTAAAAATTTCCTAGAAATGGGGAAGTGACTATTTTTCCCCGAGAAAAAATTGCTAATGACTTTTGTGTCCTTGGAGGAAATTTCTTGGAAATTTCCTTAAGATGACTTAAAGACCATCTTGCCCTTCCCTAGTAATGGTTACATATTAGCAGTTAAAGACGTTTGCATTTTAGGGAGACAGAGATAGATACCTCACTGATGTCAATTTCTTGACAGTCAGTGGTGCTGCAAACAATGATGCATTTCCTTGTTAGTTGAAATTCCTCAGGCCATTGCTGGTCTCATCATTTGTTCCTTCATTGTGCTGCATTGACTAATATATTGAGCTCATCTTTGGATTCTGCACTTGCTTAGTTATGACATCCCATGATCATTGATAAGCTTGAATGAACCTCTGAGTTCATATCTAGTAAAGTGGGAACATGTCATAAATGTTGAGAAGCTCATGGAGTCGTCGTTGTAAGTGCATTGATGATGGCGCATTATCCTTTAGATAACTCCTTGATCATCCTTCGTAGGACTTCACAACATCTTAGGTGGAGATGCAGATTCCCTTTTTAATGGAGAATATCTTCATTCTAGCTGCATCTGTCTATTTCCTCCTTATGAGATGATCGATATGCTCAGTGACATAAGCTTTTTTAGTTAATAACATAAGCTTTTAATTCACTTAACCTTTAATCAATTTGATTAAATCATTTCTCTTAGCTTTCCTTTTTATTCCTTAGTTAGTTTAAACTAATTAAACTAGTTAGTCTTGTCTAATTATTCACGTACATCTCTCATTACTTACTTGGCGAATAATATATTACACATATATTTAGTCATTCCTAACACTTACACAAAACAATTCTCAAATAATCTATTTTATTAATAATTACTCATAAACCTAATTATAAGGTTACTTTCTATACCAGATTATTATAGTCGCTGGCCTCAGCAGCCAAGCATAGCGGTGTTGGTTCCAAGCGACGCGACGTCGTGCCATGTTTTTGACATTTTTTTTGTTAAGTGTTCCAATTTTTTTAAAAAAATACGATCATCATGGAAATTGCAGAATGAAAGTCCAGAATATTAATTAAGATCAATTAAAATAAACCAATGTGTGGAGTCATAATGTGACTAATTGGCATTAACCTTAATTAAATGTGTAGGTCATTCGGAGAATGAAATAATATCAATATCTATATTATGATTTTGTTTAAGCTTTTCATCTTTACTACTGGAGTCAGGTAACTCCAGATTCTTATCTTTATAACTTTTCAATATTCTTCTTTGAATCTTATTTATCTTTTTCCTTACGTAATAATGAATTTCCAAAAATTCATCTTTTAGCACTTAAACTCTATTTGAGTTTATTCGTTATCCTTATCCCTGCGGTTATAGCCCAAGGTACCTCTACCTAAGGTTTATAACCTACAGCTCTGATACCAAATGTAAACGCCCCCAAACCCGGGTTCCTTGAACCTCGGACCTGGTGCGTCACGATATATCATATTTACAACTATTGCGAAAGATATAAACATAAATTGTTTATACATTAAACTTTGCTACATATCCCAAGGTCTATAACCTTAACTTAATACATATTTACCTTTAGATTCACAAAAGGTTTACATAATTAACTTACATCAAATAACTAATTTGGTTATCATGCATAACCATCTAATCTTGTCCTTTGCTTTTGTACAGTGTTCCCTCGAACGTTCGCCTTAAATCTGAAATTTGTTATCATGATATAGCAAAGGTGAGCAACTACTTTGCTCAGCAAGTTTAAAAACAATAAAGATATATTATGATTGAAAGAATGAATAAGCTTTAGAATTTTTCAACAATATAATAATTGTGAAAAAACATGAATCAAAATTTTCAATGATTAAATGACTGAATTCAATAATACAGGGTGTCAATAATGACCATGAATCAATTTAATTGAACCTTAAGGTAATGAAGGTGATCAACCTTTCATAGCTGATGAACATATGCAATATGCACTAAGTGCGAATCAATAATCATAGATGTGGAATAATTGTCAATAATTAATCCACCAGCATGCTTGAAACATAATGACTCGAGTTTGAGTTAAGTAACTTGCATTTCAATGTAAAAATGAAGTTAATATACTTGCACAAGGATAGGAAACTTGGTCAATATAAAAGTTGAGTAAGATGGAACTTGCATGTACCGTCGATTACTGCTACGCAATTTAACTTAATCTCTTATGAAAGACCTATCAGTTATAAGATTGATCTTTCAATTAACATCACATATATCACCTTATAATATCACTTCTTTATAAATAAGTTATCTAGCATTTAACCGCATAAC
Organism: Aralia elata; assembly: GCA_034770075.1. NCBI lineage: Eukaryota > Viridiplantae > Streptophyta > Magnoliopsida > Apiales > Araliaceae > Aralia > Aralia elata. Next base: position 39,731,144 of record CM068386.1, on the reverse strand, counting down.
TAAATATTAGATAACACCTTAGCACCATACGCATTCATAATTCTAAAGCTAGTACACATCGAGTCTTTAACAGTGTTCAATATAGTATGCTGAGTGGTTTCCCACAAACAACCAACAAACTAGTTTCCGTCTCATCTACACTGTTTTCACAGTGAGTTAGATCGGTTGCTAGTTCGTATTAACCTCCGCTCCCTGAAGAAAATGTTTAGCCCAACTTCTATACATCAACTATTAAAGAACACAATTGTACTACTACTTTATCATAAATCTTATGATTTAACACTAAGTATTTTATTTTATAAGTTCTCTTTATAATCCATTAAGCCTGAATACCTAATCCAGCAAGTTAGATTATCTAAACATACTAATCTAGTAACCTGGATTCAAACTAGTATCCAATCCAACACCCTGGATTCAAACTATCCTACAATTCAGCAAGCTAGATTCACTAATTCAGCAAACCGGATTCATTAATTTAGCAAACTATATTCAGCAATTCAGCAAGTCGAATTCCTTAATTCAGCAAGCCGAATACCACAATCCAGTAAACTGGATTCAAAGTGTGTTTCCTTTTTAATATATCAAATTTCTAATTCATCAAACCAAATAATATAATACAGCAAATCGAATGCTAAAACATTAAACCAAATATGAATACAGCAAACCGAATTGGAAGCTGCATTCTCAAAATGACTTAACCTCTTTTAATAATCGATTTTTATTTTCTTCAAATCTTGCCACATATGTACATATATTCCGTACTCACAAATACTTTCCTTATGAAAGTTTTCAATTTCCTTTAACATTTTTCAAACGTCCGTTTTAACTTTCGAAACTAAGAAAAATGATCACTATCTTGCACAACTCCGATGACTTCAATTTTTTGATAGTATCTTATACATATTAACAAGTACTCCCAGTTAAAATTTTGTGGTCATCGGATTTATAGAACTCCAATTTTAGCCGTTGTCGTCGAACAACTCTACGTTATTATTTTAGCCGTAGATTCTTCGTTACAAGTCGGAATGCGGCGATTTTTGGCCAGGAGCTACATAACTTCCTATATTTTTAGTGATAAAAAGCCCTGAATTTATTGCACTTGTTAAGTGGTCAAAACAGTGCACACAAGCAAGGAGTCAGTGGGTTTTGTCCCGTTTTCCGACTTGAGGTCTTTCGCCATAAAATCCATAACTTTCATTCTATAATGCTAAAAATTCTCAAATTTTTAGACAACTCATATAACTTATCATATTATCACTCCGAATGTTTCCGAAATTTTTTGAGCACAAACGTTGGACGAAAATGCCCCTGGACGGGACTGCCCTGTAGCAGCCCTTTTTCCCCTTTGAACCACCTGGACTATTTTGGTAAAAACAGCCCCTACGAATTTTGTACATATTATTTTTGAGTTCTACCACTTGAATTTAATACTTAACGTATATACCTAGCACCACTCTTTGACGGATCACAAAAAGAGTTTATGGATTTCAATTGGTACTCATATAAAGTGAGCGAAAACTAGGGTTTTCTAACCCTTTTTAAAACAACAAGTTTTCTTTTCTTTTCTTTTGAACAAATCAACACTCAACATACAAGATCTACATATAATACACTTATTCACGTATAGATTAAGATTTTTTAAGTTTAAAATCAAAGATCCAAGTTTTTATTTAAATAACTAAAAATAACTTAGATAAAAGCTGTTTTTATACCTTGATCATTTGCTAGCCTTTCATAATCCTTCCAAGTAGATGACAATCTTGAGTATTTTGAAGATCAAATCATCTTCCCCTTACCTCCTTGGTCCATCCGAACTCTCCCTCTCCTCTTTCTCTCTCTTTAGTTTTCTTTCTTTAGCAAAATAGGAAGTGAGAGGAAAGAGAAAATAAAATCTTCCTCTCTCTCTCTCCTTGTATGCTCGGTTAGAAAAAGAGAAATGAAAGAGATCTAAGCTAGTTGGTCAATATTATAAGTATTCTTACATAATACTTCTCCCTCTTTAATCATTACATAGTTGCTTGTAAGTTTAGCTAAATGTGTTGGACCAATCAAAAAGAAGATATCTAAGCTAGTTGGTACAAGCTAAAGTGAAGCCATCATTACATCTACTCCCTCCTTTCTCCTCCTAGCCGGCAGCCCTTACTCCTTTTTGTCCAATTTTTTTCCATTTTCTTTTATTGCCTTATTAGTTTAACAAATGACCTAAATGCCCCTTTAAAATTGGATCAAGTTTTGGGCTCCCATTTAATTCTTTTGGACTCTCAATTAAATGTTTTAGGCTACTAGTTGGCAAGATTATTTAATCCATGATTAGTTACTAATTTATTAAATGTTGGGCTAATTTAATAAGTCCACACATTAATTATCCAAGTCCATGATTAATTAAATGAGTGGGCTTGGTTAATAAACTAATTAGGCTAGTCCATTAGCTTTTATTTCCTACTTGGACTATTAAAATTAATCATTCATATATCATATATCTCTCATTAATTAATACACATATTAATCAATGTATAAAATGTATTTATTTAAAATATTCACTTTAATTGAATATTTAATTATCTTATTATCTTATCAATCGTTTGATATTAAAATTTTTAGGTTAGTCCACTAAATTAAATAACTATTAGTGGGACCTCCTTTAACTAACAATGATTTGGGCCATATAAATTAGCATAGTCCACTACTTAATATCCATATTCATTTACTCACATATTAACACCAACTAATTTAATAAATTGAGATAATAAAATAAATCTCTTAAATTAAGTCATTAGTATAAAATTAAAATACTAATACCACTAAGTAAAAAAATAATCCTTTTATTCACACCAAATTTATAGGTATTATAATACCTTATCCATAATATTCATTCAAGTACATTCAAATTTATTTCTAGGGTTTTGAAATTTTGTAACCCGTATTTTCTCTATTCTCTTTCAAAGAGTAAACTATATAGGTTTTTCTTAGAAATTTTAAATAAATCCACAAATTTCTATCTAGGTTTTTTTTTAACCTTTAACTTAATCATTCAAGATCTTATAAATAAATCTTATAAATTTTCGGGTCGTCACATTCTTTCCATACTTGCTTTAATATATAATAAAAATAATTTTATTATATAAAAAAAAATTCATACATAAAATTTCTTATTTTAATATATCAAAATCTTTGGGTTATTACATGATCAAAACATGTTTGTAATATTAGGCTTTGTAAAGTCCTTAAATGAATATGATGTACAAAGACTTAGAATAGAATAGAAAAAGATCAAACTTATTAGGTTGATTTTATGTACTGTAATGACATATGTACAAACAAGGGCCAGACTGATCGTAGAGCATTGCATTGACTAAGTGAAGGATTGTAGAGCAGTTAGTCAACATCGTAGAGCCAAGTATGCCATCACAGGGTCTGCCAGGAGAACGTAGAGCACCCTCGGCAGGACATAGAGTTCTCTTGGCAGAATGAAAAACGCTCTCAGCAGGACGTAGAGCTGCCCAGACCGAACGTAGAGCACTCTCGGCAGGACGTAGAGTTCTCTCGGCAGAAAGTAAAGTACTCTCGGTAGGACGTAGAGTTGCCTCGGCATTGCAGTGCTAAAATCCAAGATCGTAGAGTCTGCCAGGCAAGCACAGTAACAGGCTCAGCAGATTGTAGAGCTCACTCGGCAGCACTCACTGGGCATCGTAGAGCTGCACATGTCAACGCAGAGCCAGCAAGGCAATCGTAGAGAGTGGCTCGGCCGAACAAGAAGCTCACTCAGAATCGTAGAGTATGCAATGCAAAGAGGAAATCCGTGTTCTAACATGGGTTCGTAGAGTCAGTCTAAAGTTAGCCACTCTATGACTCCCATGATCAGTCTGCAATCAAGCAACAACGTAGAGCAGTCGCTGCTGAAGCACTCAAAGATAAAGTGGCAATCTTCAAGACTACCAAGCAAGCTGAGCATGAGCTATCAGACATAGCAAGATCTCTGAGCACAACCAAAGCATCAAGCCATAACAGAGATCACAGGATAAGTAATCATTCTACGATCCATCAAGACTCTAGACCTGCATCGAAGACAAAGGTCATAGAGTAAGAAAGTTACAGCAAGATCAAGTGATCGTAGAGTTGAGTCTAAGACAAAAGAAGCACTCTAGCAGTCTCAGCAAGGTCGGACCTAGTGAATTTTTCCCGCGAGTCTTAAACTTATATGCCCATATACACCCTTTAGGCACTATGCCTTTCGGTGGAGTAACTAGAGTCTATACTTGGTTCTCATACATGAAGTCCATTTCGGATTTCATGGTCATCTGCCATTTCTCTGAGTGTCTACTACTCATAACCGCATCGTATATAACTAGATCATCATCCTCTATGATGCGTACCTCATCATCATCCTCTATGATGAATCCATACCTACTAGGTATCTTCGGTACTCTTCCAGATTTACCTACTTATCCTTTTGAAACCTTTTCACATAAGCTGGACAACCCCTTATCTTAACATACTTAAGACTAGGAATCCTCCCTATCCATAACTTTTATGGAGTCTTGGGGCCGGATTTTGAGGTTACCTTATTTTGTAGATATGCAGCCATTTCTAGGGCATAACCCCAGATGGATATTGGAATGTCGGTAAAAATCATTATGGACCGCACCATGTCCAACAAGGTACAATTTCTCCTTTTAGATACACTAATCAATTATTGCGTATCATGAAGCGTTCATGATGAGAAAATGCCATTTTGAGATGATCTAGAAACTCATTGTACAAGTATTCCTTCTTCGATCTGATCAAAGAAGCTTAATACTTTGTCAATTTGTTTCACTTCTGAATTCTTTGAACCTTTCAAATGATTCAGACTTGTATTTCATCAAATACACATATTCAACTCTTCGAATGATCATCTCTTTTTCTTTTACTAGTTTGTTCAATTTACAAAATTATTTTTCATGTAAGTCAAGTTTACAAAGTCCATCAAGTGATCTTCTATTTTCAAACAAAACATTATCATTATAAATAGAACAACAATTGTTCTTAAATATAATACCAGAACCTTCCTTGTCCAATAACGGGAGTAATAATATTTTTAAAGAGAACTGGAACATAATAACAACTTATTAACTTAATAGACTTGTCTGTAGGCAACGCTAAACTATAAGTTCCTACGGCTAATGTAGCAACCATCGCTCCATTCTCCACACGTAAGATTACTTACTCTTTGTTTAGCTTTCTACTTCTGCTTGTTCTCTGCATTGGATTGCATACGTGAGAACTATAGTCGGTATCCATTACCCAAGTAGAACCTTGACTTATAAAAAGATTTATTTCAACCATGAACAAACTTATATCTGTAATCGAAGCTTCACTAAGCTTCTTCTAGTTAGTCTTTGCAAGATGCTCCTTATAGTTTTCTTTCCATTGTCTAGGCTTATTGTCGTGGAAGCAAACTCCTTTGCTATCCGCATCAGTTTTGTTCTTATTATCCTTTATTTTTGCCTTTCCTTATACCTTCTTTGAATTATTCTTCTTCTCAAAAGATCCTTTGGCCCCTACCAGTAAGACTTGGTCTTTCTTGGTTGGAAAATGACTCTCTACAGTTTTCAACATGTTTAAGCAACTCAGGTAGGCTAACATATAGTTTATTCATATGGAAATTCACAACAAATTGTGAGAAAGAGTCCGGAAGTGATTGCAAGATCAAATCTTGGATCAACTCTCCATCCATAACAAAACCTTGTTGTCCTAATTGTTCAATTAAATTGATCATTTTAATGATATGTGTTTGTACTGTAGTGCTATTGGTCATTCTAGATCGGAAAAACTCCTTAGATATCTTATATCTTGTAGTCTTACTTTCCTTACCATTCAACTCCTTGAAGGTGCAGGAGTATAGTAGGAGCATCCATAGTTTCATGCTGACGCTGAAGCTCGTTACTCATGGATGCGAGAATGATGCATTAAGCCAACTGTACATCATCTTGCCACTTTCTAAAAGTAGCAATCTCTTCCTCAGAGGCATTTTCTGCAACCATTACAAGAATAGGCGTATTAAGGATATAAGATAGCTTTTCAACCTTGAGAACTATTCTCAGATTCCTTAACCAGTCCATGTAATTCGATCCGATTAATTAGCATCTAATATGCTACGCAGTGATAGTGAATTATACATTGTAAAATTCTGTTAAAGGAATTTATAATTTAACAATATTTTAGCATACATTCATTTTATTAATTACCAAAATAAATTAGGTCTTTAGTTAAATTGGTATCTCCCACTATTTTCATCAAACTATATTACCCTCAATATATAGTTCGGCAAATCTAATTAAAGATTTGCTAATGAGAATAAGGATCCCATTTCAAATGTATATAGTCTTGTGTGTGCACAACAAATTATATATAAATAAATAGGTAGACAACTATTGTCAATTACATTATTATGTAACTCATTGTATTTTACCTCTTAGATTATAATGGTCAAGTGTGTTCACATCCGAACTAAAATAATCTAAGTTAAGTCCATATATGTGAAGAGAAAAAGACCGCCCTTGTGTGTGCACAACAAAGCAGTAATGTTCAATTCCTTAATAAGCATCAAATGTGTTAAAACATCTTAAATATTTAATACTCGCCTTGTGTGTGCACAACAAACTCATATTAAATATTTAATACTCTATTGCTTTACCATGCTAGAATATCTTTGAACGCTTAGGACTTAATATGATTTCTTTGAGGGGTTTATTATTATTTGTCTCATCTTGTTTAGCGCGCATGCACACACACACACACACACATATATATATATATATATATATATATATATATATATAAAATACGCATCATATTTATTTAACATGTGAAGCATGTTGGATAATATAATATATATATATATATAGTAAGCATACACATATAGAATACTATATTCTACCTGGATTGATTATGGACTTTTATTCTAGTTTGGTTCACTAGAGCCACCAAGTGAACCAAAAGGTCAAACTTAGGGTGCAAGAATTAAATTTAAATATAACTATTATATTTAAACCTCGGGCTCCATTACAAACGGGTCTTCAAGCACTCCTTCCTCCTTTGTCTCCAATTCTTTAAAATAATTCTAACTAATCCTATTACATAAACTATTTAAAATAAATAGAAATCTTGATCAGTAGTCAAGGGAAAGTACATAGGAGGAAGATAGAATTTACATCAAGAAAAACTAGAGAAGGCGATGTACGCAGACCCCATTTATAAAAACTCATTCATTCAAGCATCCTCTAAAATAAATCCAATCACACATTGGTCAATGGTCCATAATCAATCCCTATTTATTATCATACATATCTCCATATGCATCAATAAATAATATTCATCTCATGAATAATAAAACCATTCTATATATGCGTTGATATCATTTAATGGGCAATATTAGTTAGTATAAAATCCAATTTCAACTCCAATTAGTTATCATGGAATCCTATTCCAACTCTAATTAGTTATCATGAAATCCAATTCCAATTAAAATAAACTTCTTTATTTTAATCATATTCCAAATCAAAATAAACTCTTTTATTTTAATTTATCCAATTTTGAATAAAAATAAACTCCTTTATTTTTAATCAAATTTCAAATCAAAATAAACTCCTTTATTTTAATTTACAAAAAAAAAATGACGTCAACCCTTGATCATAAACCTTTAAAAGAAATAATCAAACAAGCCTTTAAGTCAAATTTTGAACCCAGAATTATATAGTTTAAATATTAAACATTCTGATTCATAATCAAAAGTGATTTTGGTGTAGTGGTAAGGCTTTCAAAATATGACCAATAGGTCAAGGGTTCAAAACCTTCTAGCCCCAAATTAATTATTTCATTTTTAAAGGTGACCAGCCAACGCCACGTTAGCAGTCAACAGTTGACCAGTCAACGCCACGTTAGCAGCAAGTGCCACGTCATCAGTTGACCAGTCAACGTTTGACCAGTCAACTTTTAACAGATAACTTTGACCAACGTTTTTTTTAAAAAAATATTTACACAAACAGTTATGCCCAATTAAATTGTTCTAAACACATATCAATGTATATACAAAATCAAAACAATTAATAATTCGAATAAAGTTTGGCTCTTGATACCACTGTTAGGTTTGTATAACGCGATCATGCAATCAAATTACATAAATAAAGCGGAAGTGCGATAAAATTAGATTTTAAAATTTTTCATACAAACCATCACCATGATCTTTCTTTATGCACAATTATTAATTAAACGAAAGAGATGAAGAATAAGAATTATACCCTTGTAGAATTCTAGTTTCCTCAAATACAAGTTCAACTCCAATTCCTTCGCGTTCTCCTTGAATTCCACCGATTAAATTCTTCCTTTGATTAACAATAGCCGCCCAAGTGTTTGGCCTCTAGAGGTGATCCACCAAGGAATAATACTTGTTCAAGAAGATGGGTGTTGGCAAAACACTAGTTTCTATCTCTATAAAATTGTAAGTACTCTCCACAATTCTTATGCAAGAGTGTGTAACCCTAATCTATGATAAGACTTCTCTTAATTACAGTTATAGGAAAAACCCTTCCCTAAACTATTTAGGATTAGGGTTTCTATTCTAATTAAACTCCTTTAATTAAATTAAACACCTAATCTATTTAGTAATTCATGAGAGAAAACTTCTATTAATTAATTCTCAATCCCTATTAGGAATTAAATAATAGTAATAGTAATAATAATAATAAGACTCCTCTTGTTAAATTATATTTAATATTTCTAAAATATTAAATAATAAATATTAAGCTATTTAATTTATTCTATCTCCATAGATTAAATTAAATACACTTAACTTATTATTATAATTATGCCATTTACTTCTTAAACAAATATTTTTCTTTTGCGGTGTGACCCTTTAGGTTCTCCATATTAAACCGATGGTGAATAAATCAATTAGAACAATTTTAATCTTATTTAAATAAATAAATTAAACTATTTAATTTATTTAAATAAATAATATTTATTCTAGAATAAGAGTAAGCTCCCTTAATGATCAACGACTTTCCAGATAATATAGATTTGAACATTAATCACAAAAGAACCTTTTAGTGAATAGTTACTGTACAATTCAAAATTTCTACCATACAATGTCCCAATTAAATATAAGACATGGAATTACTGTCAAGTCTTATTTTATTTAATTATATATATTTCGATTCCCAAATGCACAACTCTAAATAATGCAAATTAGAAACTCCTTTCTAATTTCATTCTGCCTTGGGCAAGGACTACTGAGTTGTCATTTATCGAATCACATAGGACATTCACATCTTTTACTAGATGTGGTAGATTCTTTGTTCATCATTCACCTATCTCCATGTACAACTTATTATACCCAATCATACCCTTTGATATACCCTAAAGGTCTTAAGGGACATGTCAAAGTATAACTCATCATACACAAGATACTACGATGATCTCAAGTCCAAGGATCACGTGTACTACTATCACTAGAGGAATTCCTATTGACAGGCGAGTAAAACTCCATTAGGTATTCCTTAGCGAGCCACGTTTAGTGAACTTATTCTCCAAAAAGTACCTATTTATTTGCTTTGGTGTCTCCACACAAATGATTATGAGATCAATCATCCTCTTCATAAGAGCAAACAACGTATGTACTAATCTATCCGGATTCACTAATACCCTTTTTAGTTATCCAACGATTAGGAACAATTTTAGTTTGTAAGCTATCTTGAATTTAGATCTCATTAGCATGATCACCATTATGATTCTAAAAGCATTGCTCAAAACTATGAGTTTATCACATTTAATATAACAGCATGTAGATAAAATAAAATGCCTTTAATAACCGAATAAGATTACAAAGTATAAGCTACATCATATCAAATATGATTGGCTTGTGTGCATACTACTTTCAATTTCCCACTTGCACTAAAGCCAATCGCCATGGTATCTAATACCCTTCTTCTCTAAGTGACGATCATTCTGCTATAGGATAAAGCTTCAGTAAATGGATATGCAATGTTGTTCTTGAGAGTCCACTATTTCTATAGTGACTTCTCCTCTTTCAATGATTTTACTAATCAAATAAAAATGCCGCAACACATGTTTGAATCCAAGATGAGACTTAGGAACTATTCCTAGTTCTGTGATGAACTTTTCATCCAAACAATCAACTTGCAACTTCACTTACAGCTATATACTTTGTCTTTGTCACTAAACCAGCAACTCTTTGCTGTTTGGAACTTTTTCAATTCACTGCACCACCATTTTAGGTAACGATTTACCTTAAATTGGATTTGTTTTCGTCTTAGTCAGTCTAAAAAACTTGAGTCTATTTAACCCTCTAGTTTTAATTCAGACCCACCATGAATCATGATCACATCCTTAATACCGGTTAAGTACTTAAATATGTTTTTCACTGTCTTACAGTGATCTTCTCCAGAATATGACTGATCAACATTAGGCCTTGTATATTCATTGCATACATGATAGTAACTCATGTGATCTCTCTTTCATTGGAGATAATTTTAGAGAGATACACTCCATGGCTCATCATCATGAGACCTCTCATGGAGTTTTCCATGCTAAACGCCTTTAACATCGAATGAATATACGTTCATTGGGTCAAGCCGAACATCCTTTAAAATCTATCTATATAGATTTATATCCCCAATTTATAGGATGCTCCTCCCAAGTTATTCATGGAGGAATGTTTAGACAATTTTATCTTTACTGATTGTAGCATTGGTGTGTCATTCCTTATCAGTAGTATATCAACATATACTACTAGGAATGTCACAATGCTCCCACTCACCCTTTTGTACACACTAGGTTTATTCTCGTTTTTGATAAAATCAAACTCTTTTGATTGTCTCATCAAAACGAATGTTCCATCTTTGAGAAGCTTGCTTTAATCCATAAATCCAATCACACATTGGTCAATAGTCCATAATCAATCACTATTTATTATCATACATATCTCCATATGCATCAATAAATAACATTCATCCTATGAATAATAAAATCATTCCATATATGCATTGATATCATTTAATGGGCAATATTAGTTAGTATAAAGTCCAATTTCAACTCCAATTAGTTATCATGAAATTCAATTCCAACTCTAATTAGTTATCATGAAATCCAATTCCAATTAAAATAAACTTCTTTATTTTAATCCTATTCCAAATCAAAATAAACTCTTTTATTTTAATTTATCCAGTTTTGAATAAAAATAAACTGCTTTATTTTTTAATCAAATTTCAAATCAAAATAAACTCCTTTATTTAAATTTATAAATAAAAAAAAATTTGAGGTCAACCCTTGATCATAAACCTTTAAAAGAAATAATCAAACAAGCCTTTAAGTCAAACTTCAAACCCAGAATTATATAGTTTAAATATTAAACATTCTGATTCATAATCAAAAGTGATTCTGGTGTAGTGGTAAGGATTCCAACATATGACCAATAGGTCAAGGGTTTTGTGACGCCCCCAAATTCTCTACACTTCCCTGTAGCAGATCTGGTACTCACGCGAAACTATACAACTATAAATATTCAATAAAATATGACTTCTATCTATCCAAGGTTCATAGTATCCCATAACAGATGATAATTCCGGCCAGAACATTATCTGTGTTTGGATACCCTCACTTGGATGTATAGATTCATATCTCATGAATACCTCTTTCATATCGACATTCCTTATCTATCTGACATTCACAGTATTAACGATAAGATTGTCCATAGAACTGAGGGGCGCATTCCGGTAAAGATGGCACCTTACCGGCGCTCATTAAGTGTAACCTCAGAGCTTATAGGACTTTCAATATCATTTAAATACCCTCATTCAGATGTATAGTTCGTATAGATACTGTATTTAACTTAGTACAACTATGCTAAACAAGGTAAAGATCAGAGTATAACGCATTCGATGTAATAAAAGATGATAATATATTACATATTATTAAGTTCGGTTACATCGTTCTCAGTACTAAGTTATTACAACAAAGCCTTATAAAAGACTTGAGTTATTCAAAACAGTAATTAAAACTAATAAATTACATGTCTGTTTCCTCTATCTGTACCAGAGGTACTGGGATTATCATTTAAAGCTGCAAAGAAGATATGCGCGAGAATGAGCTACAAATGCTCAGCAAGTTCATTTGAAAATTTAAACACAATGTGTTTGATTTGAAAGATGTCAATGATGTATACTGAGGGTTCTGTACATGAACCATATATTTCATTTAGTTCTATCAGTCTTCAATGACTTAGAACCATTTGATTTCAGATATCTGATAGGGGATCAACCTCACCAATATCCTAGGAGTATGCATATCATCCTACAATTTATGTTGATATATAATCAACGGTCACCACCTTATCTTAAGGTTTTCCAATTCACCCTACACCAAGGTGTTCCATTTCTCAGTATAAGATGTCGTACCAAAATAATTTGGTTTGACACAGCAATTTACGCTCAAATAAACAATATATGAATAATGATTCATTTCTTAAGTTATGTTGAACAAGAAGCAATAATTTCACAATAATTGATAGCAAGATGTAATAGACTTGCTTAAATATAAGTTGAGTAAGGTTAGGACACTTGCCTTAGCGTAGATCTTTTAACACAATTTCACACAAGGTATCAGCGTACGTGGTCTACGTTGTCAAATATAAGTGCTAGAACTTATTTTAACATGTATTACGCTAAATGATAGAATATTATTTATCATTTATAGTATTTTTAGAAAGATAGAATATTATTTAAATGATTTATTTTATCATTAATAATATTTTTTGAATTTATTTTATCATTATAATAATTTAATTATTACTTATAATAATTTTCAAAGCTTAATTTAATGTTTAAATGATTTAATTATCATTGAAAATATTTTTAAATACTTAATATATTATTTAAATGATTTATTTATCATTAATAATATTTAAATATTTAATATTTTATTTAATTATTACATATAATAATTTTATTTAATTTAATATCATTTTTAAATAATTAATATAATTATTAAATGATTTATTATAATTATTATTTATTATTTAATTAAATTAAATAATAAATCAGATTTATATAAAAATATTAAAAATAAATTTTTATAATTAAAAATGAATTTTTGACTATAATTATTAATTATTAATAATTATTTAATATTTATTTATTATTTTATAATTTATTTAATTAATTTTTATTGAAATCCGTCGCTAAAGGGCTTTAGCGACAGTTTGCATGTGTTTATAGGTTTCTGGGTTTGAGTATGAATTTCGTCGCTAAAGGTGTTTTTCATGAAGAACACTTGGTCAATGTCAAACAGTGACTTTTGACCTCAAATTAATCTCAGTTGGGTTATTATTTGTTCTTGATTTTTATTTGTTGTTATAGCCAACATGGCAGTGTACAACGACATGTTAAATTTCAACTCAAACAACATCAATTGATGCTCTAAAAATCATGGTCAAACTAGTCGGTTCATCACTGTTCTTGAGTTTCTGGGTAACCCAGAAACTCATACAGTTATAACGGTCAACGCAGTTTGACCATTAATAACTTTGATTCTATGTTAGCTAAATGTGTTTTGATGCTTCAAAGTTATAGATTACATACTAGAGATCATGTTAATATCAAGAAACAACATATTAAATATCATCTAGACACGATCTGGGTTACTCAAAAGTCTGTCAGTAAACTGTCAGACATTCATATGATTTCTGGGTTACCCAGAAATCAGCCCATCATGGTCGGTCAATGGGTTTTGACCACCTATAACTTTCTACTGTGAGATAGTTTGAGCTTTCTACCAGTTGGGTCTTAAAGCTAACATGGCATACTATCAATTCAAGCTTTAAAACACATCAAACAAACATTTTAAGCCGATCAAAAGCTCTGACAAAAAGGCTTGTCAGACTGTTCTTGACTGCCATGAAAAGTTAGCTATTTTTGCCTAATTTTGATATCTAGATGTTATGGAAACATGATTTAACCCCCCCAGATCACTTAATAACATGTTAATAAGTATTCCTAAATACTATAACATAACATCTAATTCAACCTTAAAGATCTAGCAATAAATTAGGGTTTATGCACCTTTTTCTTCAAATTTTGATCTCTGACTTTTGATTCTGAGCTTGTGATTGCAGAGGCTTGTTTAGGGTTTGTTTGTAAGTGTATAGGCTTTGAAATTTTGTAGGTTAAATGGCCAGCTTGATGTTCTATTTATAGCAACTCCAAATTAGGGTTTTCTTTATTTTCTTTCCCATTTTAACCTCCAAAATATCTAACCTGGTTACTTGTGCTGCTCAAATTTGATCCTAGATTGACATGCTTGTGTTGGAGTGTGTTGAGCACAAGCTTGCACACTCCTAGCTTCATTTTCATTGGTTTAAATTTTATTTTTGATTTATTTACTTACTAATTAAACCTAGATTTTTGCTAATCATGATTAGGGTATTTAATTATGTTTAGTAATACTTTACTTAAGATAATATATCATAATTAAAGTTTATCATTTCATAATTTAGTGTTATCAAATCAAATTAGGGTTTTAGGGTTCGAATTAGGGTTTAGGGTTTTCAATTCTATAATTAGGGTTTTAATCTTTCGTTTAGGGTTTTAATATAAGTTCAATGATTCATAATTAATATTATGATTCATTACTTAGATCCTAATAATATCAATTAAGATTCTTATATGACAATTAGGGTTTTAATTGATCAATTCGGACAACTTATATCAATTAGGATTTTCTTAATTAGGGTTTCTAATTCAGTTTAACATTTTAAACCCTAATTAACTTATTTTAGAATTTTATCAGTTAATATAATATAATATTAACTCCGAAGCACGACAAATCACTTTGTCATTTCGAAGCACGACACAACAACTTACAAAAATAATTTGCCGAGACGCTTCTCGGCGAATTCGTCGGAAGCACGACAAATCATTTTGTCCGTGTAAGCATGACACAGCTGCTTGGCGAATTTTTTTTTATTTAACCTAATTCTTAAATAAAATACACAATCACCTAATACCAAGTCAGAACATGAAATTTCATTTATTAAACACATAATTTACATATACAAATCTTATTAGGGTTCAGAATATTATAGGTTCAAAACCTACTAGCCCCAAATTAATTATTTTATTTTTAAAGGTTGACCAGTCAGCGTCACTTCAGTAGTCAACATTTGACCAGTCAGCGCCACGTCAGCAGTCAATAGTTGACCAGTCAGCGCCACATTAGCAGTATGTGCCACATCAACAAGCAATGCCATGTCATCAGTTGACCAGTCAACGTCTGACCAGTCAACGTTTGACCGTTGACTTTGACGAACGTTTTTTTTTCATAAAAAAAATAACATAATTTTACGCAAACAGTTATGCCCAATTAAATTGTTCTAAACACATGTCAATGTATATACAGAATCAAAATAATTAATAATTCGCATAAAGTTTGGCTCTTGATACCACTGTTAGGTTTGTATAACGCGAACATGCAATCAAATTATATAAATAAAGCGGAAGCGCGATAAAATCATATTTTAAAATTTTATACAAACCATCACCATGATCTTTCTTTATGCACAAGTATTAATTAAACGAAAGAGATAGAGAATAAGAATTATACCCTTGTAAAATTCTAGCTTCCTCAAGTACAAGTTCAACTCCAATTCCTTCGCGTTCTCCTTGAATTCCACCGATTAAATTCCTTCTTTTGATCAACGTTAGCCACCCAACTGTTTGGCCTCTAGAGGTGATCCACCAAGGAATAATACTTGTTTAAGAAGATGGTATTGGCAAAACCCTAGTTTCTATCTGTATAAAAATTGTAAATACTCTCCACAATTCTTATGCAAGAGTGTGTAACCCTAATCTATGATAAGACTTCTCTTATTTATAGATGTTGGAAAAACCCTTCCCTAAACTATTTAGGATTAGGGTTTCTATTCTAATTAAACTCCTTTAATTAAATCAACCTCCTAATCTAATTAGGAATCCATGAGAGAGTACTTCTATTAATTAATTCTCAATCCATATTAGGAATTAAATAATAGTAATAGTAATAATAATAATAAGACTCCTCTTATTAATTTATATTTAATATTTCCAAAATATTAAATAATAAATATTAAGCTATTTAATTTATTCTATCTCCATGGATTAAATTAAATACACTTAACTTATTATTATAATTATGCCATTTACTTCTTAAATAAATATTTTTCTTTTGCGGTGTGACTCTTTAGGTTCTCCATATTAAACCGGTTGTGAATAAATCAATTAGATCAATTCTAATCTTATTTAAATAAATAAATTAAACTATTTAATTCATTTAAATAAATAATATTTATTCTACAATAAGGGTAAGCCACCTTAGCGATCAACGACTTTCCAGATAATATAGATTTCAACATTAATCACAAAAGGATCTTTCAGTGAATAGTTACTGTACAATTCAATCATTCTACCATACAATGTCCCAATTAAATATAAGACATGGAATTACTGCCAAGCCTTATTTTATTTAATTATATGTATTTCGATTCCCAAATGCACAACTCTAAATAATGCAAATTAGAAACTCCTTTCTAATTTCATTCTGCCTTGGCCAAGGACTACTAAGTTGTCATTTATCGAATCACATAGGACATTCACATCTTTTACAATATGTGGTAGATTCTTTGTTGATCATTCACCTATCTCTATGTACAACTTATTATA
Source organism: Aralia elata (assembly GCA_034770075.1). Taxonomy (NCBI): domain Eukaryota; kingdom Viridiplantae; phylum Streptophyta; class Magnoliopsida; order Apiales; family Araliaceae; genus Aralia; species Aralia elata. The sequence continues at coordinate 39,714,396 of CM068386.1, read as the reverse complement.
CCCAATCATACCCTTTGATATACCCTAAAGGTCTTAAGGGACATGTTAAAGAATAACTCATCATATACAAGATACTATGATGATCTCAAGTTCAAGGATCACTTGTACTACTATCACTCGAGGATTCCTATTGAGAGACAAGTAAAACTCCATTAGGTATTCCTTAGCGAGCTACGTTCAGTGAACTTGTTCTCCAATAAGCACCTACATACTTGGTTTAGTGTTTCCACACAAATGATTATGAGATCAATCATCCTCTTCATAAGAGGAATCAACGTATGTACTAATCTATCCGGATTCACTAATACCCTTTTTAGTAATCCAACGATTAGGAACGATTTTAGTTTGTAAGCTATCTTGAATTTAGATCTCATTAGCATGATCACCATTATGATTCTAAAAGTATTGCTCAAAACTATGGGTTTGTCACATTTAATATAACAACACCATGTAGATAAAGTAAAATTCCTTTAATAACCGAAAAAGATTAGAAAGTATATGCTACATCATATCAAATATGATTGGCTTGTGTGCATACTACTTTCACCTTTGGCTATAAGCTGAGAGAAACTATTAAAGATAGTAAAGAGATAAACCCGGATAGAGTTTTAAAAGATGAATTAAGAAAATTCATCAAAAGAAGTAAAAGATAAAATAATATACAAAGATTCAAAGAAGAATCTTGCAGAGTTGTCAAGGTACACCTGACCCAAGTTATAAGAAAGATGACGACGTGATCTGATTAAGTTATAGAGGGACAGATAGTCAATCGAATGATTGGAAATTTTAGCTTAATACTATAAATAGAAAGTACTATGAGATAGTATGAGTAAAACTCAGAAAGAGTTAAAAATGATGAAATACGTGTTAGGTTTGTATATGACGCGATCATGCAATCAAATTACATAAATAGAGCGGAAGCGCGATAAAACGGATTTTAAAATTTTATACAAACCATCACCATGATCGATCAATGTGCTCAATTAACGATATAAACGAAAGAGAAAAAGAATAAGAAATTATACCCTCGTAGAACTAAGCTTCCTCGGGTACAAGTTCAACTCCTAGTCCTTCGTGTTCTCCTCGAATGCTACGGTGTGATTCCTTCCTTTGATCAACGTTAGCCACCCAAGTGTTTGGCCTCTAGAGGTGATCCACCAAGGAAAAACAAGTATTCAAGAAGTTGGGTATTTGGCAAAACCCTAGTTTCTATCTCTATAGAAATTGTAAGTACTCTCCACAATCTAATGCAAGAGTGTGTAACCCTAATCTATGATAAGACCCTTCTTATTTATAGATGTAGGAATAACCCTTCCCTAAACTATTTAGGATTTAGGGTTTGTATTATAATTAAACTCCTTTAATTAATAATGCTCCTAATCCAATTAGGAATCCATGGGAGAGTACTTCTATTAATTAATTCTCAATCCCTATTAGGAATTAAATAATAGTAAAAGTAATAATAATAATAAGACTCCTCTTATTAATTTATATTTAATATTTCCAAAATATTAAATAATAAATATTAAGCTATTTAATTTATTCTATCTCCATAGACTAAATTAAATACACTTAACTTATTATTACAATTATGCCATTTACTTCTTAAATAAATATTTTTCTTTTGCGGTGTGACCCTTTAGGTTCTCCATATTAAACCGGTTGTGAATAAATCAATTAGAACAATTCTAATCTTATTTAAATAAATAAATTAAACTATTTAATTCATTTAAATAAATAACATTTATTCTACAATAAGGGTAAGCCCCCTTAGCGATCAACGACTTTCCAGATAATATAGATTTCAACATTAATCACAAAAGAACCTTTGAGTAGATAGTTACCGTACAATTCAATCCTTCTACCTTACAATGTCCCAATTAAATATAAGACATGGAATTACTGTCAAGTCTTATTTTATTTAATTATATGTATTTCGATTCCCAAATGCACAACTCTAATTAATGCAAATTAGAAACTCCTTTCTAATTTCATTCTGCCTTGGCCAAGGACTACTGAGTTATCATTTATCGAATCACATAGGACATTCACATCTTTTACTAGACGAGGTAGATTCTTTGTTGATCATTCACCTATCTCCATGTATAACTAATTATACCCAATCATACCCTTTGATATACCCATAAGGTCTTAAGGGACATGTCAAAGTATAACTCATCATACACAAGATACTATGATGATCTCAAGTCCAAGGATCACTTGTACTACTATCACTAGAGGAATTCCTATTGACAGGCGAGTAAAACTCCATTAGGTATTCCTTAGCGAGTCACGTTCAGTGAACTTATTCTATAATAAGCACCTACATACTTACTTTAGTGTCTCCACACAAATTATTATGAGATCAATCATCCTCTTCCCAAGAGCAAGCAACGTATGTACTAATCTATCCGGATTCACTAATCCCCAATTTAGTAATCCAACGATTAGGAACAATTTTAGTTTGTGAGCTATCTTGATTTTAGATCTCATTAGCATGATCACCATCATGATTCTAAAAGCATTGCTCAAAACTATGGGGTTATCACATTTAATATAACAGCACTATGTAGATAATATAAAATGCCTTTTGAGAATATCAATTCTTTATTAATAAATGAATAAGATTACAAAGTATATGCTACATCATATCAAATATGATTGGCTTGTGTGCATACTACTTTCAATCTCCCACTTGCACTAAAGCCAATCGCCATGGTATCTAATACCCATCTTCTCTAAGTGACGATCAAACTGCTGTTGTGTTAAAGCTTTAGTAAATGGATTTGCAATGTTGTCTTGAGAGTCTACACGCTCCAGGGTGACATCTCCTCTTTCAATGATCTCTCTAATCAAATGAAACCGCCGCAACACGTGTTTGGATTTCTGATGAGACCTGGGTTCCTTAGCCTGCGCAACAGCTCCGTTGTTGTCACAGAATAAAGGTACTGCTCCTCTAATGCTAGGAACCACTCCAAGTTCAGTTATGAACTTCTTCATCCAAACAGCTTCCTTTGCAGCTTCACTTGCAGCTATGTACTCTGCCTCTGTCACCGAATCAGCAACTGTTTGCTGCTTGGAACTCTTCCAACTCACTGCGCCACCGTTTAAGGTAAACACGTACCCTGAAACGGATTTACTGTCATCTTGGTCCGTTTGAAAACTTGAGTCTGTATAGCCCTCTAGTTTCAATTCAGACCCACCGTAGACAAGAAATACATCCTTAGTTCTTCTCAAGTACTTTAGGATATTTTTCACTGCCTTCCAGTGCTCTTCTCCTGGATTCGACTGATATCTGCTGGTTACACTAAGTGCATGAGCGACATCTGGTCTAGTACATATCATACCGTACATGATAGATCCTATTACCGAAGCATAAGGAATCTTACTCATACGGTCTCTCTCCTCAGGTGTCTTTGGGGCCTGTTTCTTGGAGAGATGTATTCCATGGCTCATCGGCATGAGACCTCTCTTGGAATCTTCCATGCTAAACTTCTTTAGCATCGAGTCAATGTACTTTCCTTGGGTCAAGCCCAGCATCCTTTTAGATCTATCTCTATAGATCTTTATCCCCAAAATATAGGATGCCTCACCCAAGTCCTTCATGGAGAAGTGTTTAGATAACCAAATTTTGATCGACTATAGCATAGGAACATCATTCCCTATCAGTAATATATCATCAACATATAATACAAGGAATGATATAGCGCTCCCACTAACCTTCTTGTACACACATGGTTCATCCTCGTTCTTGATAAAATCAAACCTTTTGATTATCTCATCAAAACGGATGTTCCACCTTCGAGAAGCTTGCTTCAATCCATAAATGGATCGTTGTAGCTTACAGACTTGGTTTGTTCCAACCGTTGAAACAAAACCCTCTGGCAGTATCATATATACATTCTCCTCAAGCTCTCCATTGAGGAAGGCCGTTTTCACGTCCATTTGCCAAATCTCGTAGTCATAATAAGCTGCAATTGCAAGCAAAATCCGAATGGACTTGAGCATAGCTACTGGTGAGAAGGTTTCATCATAGTCAACTCCTTGTCTTTGTTTGAAACCTTTTGCAACCAGTCGGGCCTTGTAGGTCTCTACCTTGCCATCTGCTCCAGTCTTTCTCTTAAAGACCCATTTACACCCAATAGGCTTAATGCCCTCAGGTGGTGAAACCAAAGTTCATACTTGGTTCTCATACATGGAGTCCATCTCGGATTTCATGGCTTCTAGCCATTTCTCTGAGTCATCACTACTCATAGCCTCTTCGTAAGTCAATGGATCATCATCATCTATGATGTGTACCTCATCATCATCCTCTATGATGAATCCATACCTTTCAGGTATCTTCGGTACTCTTCCAGATTTACGAATAGGTAGTGGTACAGTAGGTTCTTCTACTTGGTCAGGTACCTGACTTTGATCCGTAGTATTTTGTGGTTCTTGAACTTCTTCAAGATATATCTTACTCCCACTAACCCCTTCAAGGATAAACTCCTTTTCCAAGAAGGCAGCGTGTTTCGCAACAAACACCTTTTGATCAGTAGGATGATAGAAATAATACCCTGATGTTTCTTTAGGGTATCCCACGAATCTACATTTGTCGGATCTAGTCTTCAGCTTATCATGCTCAAACCTTTTGACATAAGCTGGACAACCCCAAGTTTTAACATGCTTAAGATTTGGTTTCCTCCCTGTCCATATCTCATATGGAGTCTTTGGGACAGATTTGGTAGGTACCTTGTTAAGTAGGTATGCAGCCGATTCTAGGGCATAACCCCAGAAGGATATTGGAAGGTCGGTAAAACTCATCATGGAACGAACCATGTCCAACAATGTTCGATTTCTCCTTTCAGATACACCATTCAACTGTGGCGTCCCTGGTGGAGTCCATTGTGAGATTATACCATTTTCTTTGAGACAATTGAGAAACTCACTGGTTAAGTATTCCCCTCCTCAATCCGATCGAAGAATTTTAATACTTTTACCAGTTTGTTTCTCTACTTCACTTCTGAATTCTTTGAACTTTTCAAACGATTCAGATTTGTATTTCATTAAATACACATATCCAAATCTAGAATGATCATCAGTGAAAGTAATAAAATAAGAATACCCTCCTCGTGCATTCGTTGTCATAGGTCCACAAACGTCTGTGTGTACCAACGCTAACAACTCTGTAACTCTTTCTCCTTTTCCACTAAAAGGGGATTTAGTCATTTTACCCATGAGACAAGATTCACAAGTTGGATATGATTCGTAATCAGATAGCTCTAAAAGCCCATCTTTATGCAACTTGGATAATCTTGTTTCATTGATATGACCGAGTCTACAGTGCCACATAAAGGTATAATTAACATCATCTCTTTTTCTTTTCTTAGTTTGTTCAATTTGAAGTATATTTTCATGCAAGTCAAGTATGTAAAGTCCATTCAGTAAATTGCCAACACCATATAAAACATTTTTATTATAAATAGAACAACTGTTGTTCTTTATTATAATATCAAAACCATCCATATCCAATACAGAAATTGAAATAATGTTTCTAATGAGTGTTGGAACATAATAACAATTATTTAAACTAATGAACTTGCCCGAAGGCAATGCTAAACAATAAGTCCCTACAGCCAATGCAACAACCTTTGCTCCATTCCCAATTCATAGGACGACTTCATCCTTGTTCAGCTTCCTACTTCTGCTTAGTCCCTGCATATTATTACATATGTGAGAACTACAGCCGGTATCCAATACCCAAGTAGAATTTTGACTTTCAGAAAAATTAATTTCAATCATGAACAAACCTAGATCAGAAGTCGAAGCTTCTCCAAGCTTCTTTTGGCCCGCAAGATACTCCTTGCAGTTCCTCTTCCAATGTCCTGGCTTATTGCAATGGTAGCAAATTCCTTTGCTATCTGGATCAGGTTTCTTTTTATCCTTTCTCTTCGCCTTGCCCTTAGCCTTCTTGTCTTTCTTCTTTTCAGAAGATACCTTGGGCCTCTTCCTTTTCTTGGAAGAATCATCCACTAGTAAGACTTGGTTCTTGTTGGATGAGAAGTGACCTTCAGCAGTTTTCAGCATGTTAAGTAACTCAGGCAAGCTGACGTCCAACTTATTCATGTGAAAATTCACAACAAATTGTGAGAAGGTGTCCGGGAGTGACTGCAAGATCAAATCTTGGCTTAACTCCCCATCCATCACGAACCCAAGCTGTCCAAGTTGTTCGATCAAATTGATCATCTTAAGGACATGAGTCTCAACAGCAGTGCCCTCGGTCATACGAGATCGGAAGAGCTCCTTAGATATCTGATATCTAGCAGTCCTACTTTGCTCACCATACAACTCTTTGAGGTGCAACAATATAGTAGGAGCATCCATAGTTTCATGCTGACGCTGAAGCTCGTTACTCATGGATGCGAGCATGATGCATTGAGCCAAGATTGCATCATCTTGCCACTTTCTAAAAGTAGCAATCTCTTCCTCAGAGGCTGTTTCTGCAACACTTGCAGGGACTGGCGAATTTAGGACATAAGAAATCTTTTCAGCAGTGAGAACAATTCTCAGATTCCTTAACCAGTCCGTGTAATTCGGTCCGGTTAGTTTGTTAGCATCAAGTATGCTACGCAGTGATAGTGAGTTTGACATTTTTAAATTCTGCATGTGAAATAGACAACATTTTAGCATACATTCATTTAATTAATTACCAAAATAAATTAGGTCTTTATTTTAAATTGGTATCTCCCATTATTTTCATCAAACTATATTACCCTCATTATATAGTTCGGCAATTCTAATTAAAGATTTGCTAGTGAGATTAAGGATCCCATTTCAAATGTATATAGCCTTGTGGTGACACAACAAGCGATATATAAATAAATAGGTAGACAACTATTGTCAATTACATCACTATGTAACTCCTTTTATTTTGCCTCTTAGATTATTTTGATCAAGTGGTGACACATCCGAATCAAAATTATCCAAGTTAAGTCCAACCTAGCACTTCCATATATTCGAAAGAAAAACACTGTCCTTGTGGTGACACAACAAAACAGCATCGTTCAGTCTATTTATAAGCATCAAATGTGATAAAGCAACATCTTAAATATTTAATACTTGCCTTGTGGTGACACAACAAACTCATATTAAACATTTAATACTCTATTGCTTTACCATGCTAGAAGGCGACGTTCGATATTCCAAATATCTTTGAACGCTTAGGACTTAATATAATTCCTTTGAGGGGTTTATTATTATTAGTCTCATCTTGTTTAGCGCGCATGCACATATATATATAAAATACGCGTCATATTATTTTACATGCGAAGCATGTTGGATAATATAATATATATATATATATATATATATATATATATATATATATAATAAGCATGCACATATAGAATACTATATTCTACCCGGATTGATTATGGACTTTTATTCTAGTTTGGTTCACTAGAGCCACCAAGTGAACCAAAAGGTCAAACCTAGGGTGCAAGAATTAAATTTAAATATAACTATTACATTTAAACCCGGGCTCCAATACAAACGGGTCTTCAAGCGCTCCTTGCTCCTTTGTCTCCAATTCTTCAAAAATTAATTCTAACTAGTCCTATTACATAAACTATTTACAATAAATAGAAACCTTGATCAGCAGTCAAGGGGAAGTACATAGGAGGGAGATAGAATTTACATTTAGGAAAAATTAGAGAAGACGAGGTACGCAAACCCCATTTATAAAAACCCATACATTCAAGCATCCACTAAAATAAATCCAATCACACATTGGTTAACAGTCCATAATCAATCCCTATTTATTATCATATATATCTCTATATGTATCAATAAATAAGATTCATCTCATGAATAATAAAACAATTCCATATATGCATTGATATCAATTAATGGGCAAAAGTTTTGCTAATATTTAGTTTTGAAACAAAATAAACTCTTTTATTTTAATCAAAAACCAAATCCAAATTAAACTTCTTTAATTTTAGCAATCTGAAATCCTATTCCAGATAAAATAAACTCTTTTATTTTAAACTTTTATCAATTAAATAAACCATTTATTTTAATTGAGAAAAACAAAATTTTTCAAAGTCTGGACACCGGCGCGGCCGCGCTCCAATTTGAACTAGGAGCGGCGCGGCCGCGCTGCACCCCAGGAAACGTTTTCTGGGTTAGGGCGCGGCCGCGCTCCAGAATGAACTAGAAGCGGCGCGGCCGCGCCGCGATGCAGAATCAGAAAAAATTTTCTTGCCCAAAAATTCGAACGTTTCGCATATCAATTCATACATGGAATCATCAAGATCGATAATTAGCACATGATTAGGCTCTGATACCACTGTTAGGTTTGTATATGACGCGAGCATGCAATCAAATTACATAAATAGAGCGAAAGCGCGATAAAACAGATTTTAAAATTTTATACAAACCATCACCATGATCGATCAATGTGCTCAATTAACGATATAAACGAAAGAGAAAAAGAATAAGAAATTATACCCTCGTAGAACTAAGCTTCCTCGTAGAAAAAGAATAAGAATAAGAAATTTTGCGGTGTGACCCTTTAGGTTCTCCATATTAAACCGGTTGTGAATAAATCAATTAGAACAATTCTAATCTTATTTAAATAAATAAATTAAACTATTTAATTCATTTAAATAAATAACATTTATTCTACAATAAGGGTAAGCCCCCTTAGCGATCAACGACTTTCCAGATATATAGATTTCAACATTAATCACAGAAGAACCTTTGAGTAGATAGTTACCGTACAATTCAATCCTTCTACCTTACAATGTCCCAATTAAATATAAGACATGGAATTACTGTCAAGTCTTATTTTATTTAATTATATGTATTTCGATTCCCAAATGCACAACTCTAATTAATGCAAATTAGAAACTCCTTTCTAATTTCATTCTGCCTTGGCCAAGGACTACTGAGTTAACATTTATCGAATCACATAGGACATTCACATCTTTTACTAGACGAGGTAGATTCTTTGTTGATCATTCACCTATCTCCATGTATAACTAATTATACCCAATCATACCCTTTGATATACCCATATGGTCTTAAGGGACATGTCAAAGTATAACTCATCATACACAAGATACTATGATGATCTCAAGTCCAAGGATCACTTGTACTACTATCACTAGAGGAATTCCTATTGACAGGCGAGTAAAACTCCATTAGGTATTCCTTAGCGAGTCACGTTCAGTGAACTTATTCTCTAATAAGCACCTACATACTTGCTTTAGTGTCTCCACACAAATGATTATGAGATCAATCATCCTCTTCCCAAGAGCAAGCAACGTATGTACTAATCTATCCGGATTCACTAATCCCCAATTTAGTAATCCAACGATTAGGAACAATTTTAGTTTGTGAGCTATCTTGATTTTAGATCTCATTAGCATGATCACCATCATGATTCTAAAAGCATTGCTCAAAACTATGGGTTCATCACATTTAATATAACAGCAGTATGTAGATAATATAAAATGCCTTTTGAGAAAATCAATTCTTTATTAATAAATGAATAAGATTACAAAGTATATGCTACATCATATCAAATATGATTGGCTTGTGTGCATACTACTTTCAAACTATACATCAAATTCAACTCAAGGAATAACCTAACAAGTTTGATCGTTCTATTCTAAGTCCTTGTATAATATTTCTCATTTAAGGACTTTACAAAACTTACTTGAACAAATATACATTAATCACTTTTGCATCATCAAATCATACAACATAGATTCTAATAAAAAGATTAAAACTTTACAACACAAATGAATTTAAATCACAAAATTGACACAATATATATTAGATCTAAGCCAAATTTATGTTATAAACACAAAAAGATTGAATCTTTTACCTTAGGATGAGGAAAAAAAATGCCTCATTGAGATTTGTATTAAGAGATATTGCAATAATCTAGCTACAAGCAATGTAATAGATCTAGATGGAATTTAGTGTTTTTCTTTATCAAAGGAAAAAGGCCTCCTTGAGCTTTGTATTAAGAGATATTGCAATAATCTAGCTACAAGTATAGTGAGATATAATAGATCTAGATGGAATTTAGTGTTTTTCTTTATCAAATTCTCCTATTTCTCTCTAAAATTCTTACTTTTTCATTAAAATTCTTCTCTCTTCTAAAATCTGCTGAAAACTACCTTATATAGGATCCAGGGCTAGCCATAGCTGTGACACCCCCAAATCCAGGTACTTAATTCCCACTGATTTGGTGCTCACTATAACATACATTCAAAACTAACTATCCAATAAAATAACAATTAGATAAACTTAAAGAAACATCTTCCCAAAATGGGTTACATCTCCAAACTATTAAATAATCAAATCCCAGGTTATCTTAACCTTAATACATCAAATGCGAAAAAAAAATAATTTAAATAAGTCTTGTTACAAATAGTCATCAAGTAAATAGCAGGTCATTGGCTATTTATGCATCTTGCCCTTGCCTTTGCTCGTGGACGGCTCGTCCGACTTTTTTGGCTTAGCTGCAATGTTTAGTGCAAGAGTGAGCAAACAATTGCTCACAAGTACGATAACAATAATATTTCAATGAGATAGATTTCAATTGAGGAATAATAATTTTCTGAATCTCAGTCAATAAATGATCAAAGTCTAAAAGCTTGTTGGAATGCTCGATTCAAGGAAAATAGATTTCGAGATTTAGAAACTATATCTGAGGGTCGCAAGACCTCGAACTATGTCCTAGGTTAACAAGTATTTCTACTGTAACCTTTAACAGTCATATAGACTATGGACCAACATCTCGTACTCAGGGGGATCAGCCCTTTGTACAATGTATTGTGCACAAACATTTTAACGCTGTCGCGTAAGTAATCCCCTATAATAGGGTTGTTCATCTCAGTTTATCGTCTGAATCCGTACCAAAAGGAACTTGGCTTGGAACAAGTATAGAAAATATTCTAAGTCTTTGAAATCGCTCATCAACTAAGGACTAGCTGAATCAATAAGGGTTTGCTAGTCTAACTCATCAAAAGAGTTTGTTCAATAGAAACTATACTCGAAGTTTGAATAACAAACAATGATTGGAATAAAACTTAAGTATATAATCATGATAATAACCTTGCTTGAATAATAATAAGCTAAGGTCCATAAACTTGCTCAATATAAATAAACTTGTATTGAATAATTAACAAGTTCGATATAGGAAAACTTGCTCAACGTAAAAGTAATAAGTTGAGATAAGGAAACTTGCCTCAAGCGTAGATTACAAATTTAAGTAATTCACGATCCTTAAACAACCTAAACATTTAATTATAAAATAGTAACATAATTAGTTACAAGATAATATACACTTTAAGCTAGTTCTTATCCTTTTTATTATAACATCTCATTTAGCAAACCATAGTCAACAAGTACTAGTTTAGCAACCATCTTGACAATACTTTAGTCACATATATATCAGTTTAATTATGCATACAATGATACATCATAGCTACCAAGAAAAGTATACATAATAATAATTTTTTTTTTATCCAGCAGTGATTCTCGCCGGGGCGAGAATTCCCTTTTAAATTTTCTCGCCGGGGCGAGATCTCGCCGGGGCGAGGTTTTCCTTAACAAATTTCTCGCCGGGGCGAGACTTCGCCGGGGCGAAGTTTAACAGCTTATTTTCTCGCTGGGGCGAGACACCCGGCAGTCGTCTCCTACAGTTCGCGAACAGTGAAAACTTAGGCCAAATTTGGCCAAATTTTTCCGAATTCTACCATCCAGAAAACAAATTACACATACCCAGACATCATATATGATATAAAACATTTACCTAACATGTTCTGTAAACATTTTAATCATTCTAACACATAAACAACTAATTTAAAACCAAAAATTCACTGTTAAAACCAAACATCAAGTTTCAACCGTTCTTATGAATTTAAACTCTGTAAATTCACTTTTCAACAAATTTAAACCATTCTTCTTGCAATATTCTTGTTTTTCATCAAATAATCATAAACAAATGTTAATTTTACCAATTAACAAACTATTTGAATATTAACTTCATACATATACACCACTCATGAAAATAAACTCTGTAAAACTCAAAAACTCTATTCTAAACATGCTTTTATGGATTAATCATTCCAATTAATCTATAATCATTACATAATCATCTAACACATGTTTACTACCAATTACAACAACTATAATCAAATAGTTCATATATTCTAGCAATTGAATTCACATACAGTAACTAAAACTATATACAGTAGAATAAAGCAAAGAGGAAAAAGAAATTATACCTTCAATTATTGTAAGAACTTGATGAATTCTTTTAAAATTACAAGTTCTTTCTCAATTCTTTCTTCTCAATTCTCAAATTCACAGAGTTCTTCTTTCTCTTTTTCTTTCTTTCTCTCAAACTCTGTTTTTCTCTTTTCTTTTCTTTCTTTCAACTGACGTAAAATAAAACTGATGGAATAAAAACTGTTAATTTAAAATAATAAAACTAATACTTAATATAATAACGTATAATCTAACTTAATTCATCAGTTATAAAATTCAAAAGCCATAAGGCTATGTTTGGCAATTATTAATAAGAATAACCTATTATTCTTATGTCTTGTTTGGTAAAACACAATTAAAATAACTCATTATTTCCAAACAAAGATCATAGGACCTTGTTTGGTAAAACTAAATTAAAACTCCTTTCATTTATTTTAATAAACCAATATAACATATAGTTTAAAATGTCACACATTTAATTCAATTGAACTTATTATTAAATAAATTCAATTAAATATAATTAACTCAAATAATAATTTCATTTAACAAATAACAATAATACCAAATAAATTCTCTTATTCAAATAAATTATTTATTCAAATAAACCTTTTCATCATCTAATTTAATCATTAAATTAAATTAGAATAAACATAACAAATCACATTCAAATAATATTTTACATTATTAAACTCAACAAATACCCACATTTAACTCAATAAATTAATAAAAATATTTATATAACTCAATAAATATTTTTATTCAATCATAAAAATTGCATTCGTTACAATAGGTGTACTTGCGACTGGCCGCAGGTTTACCTACGACTGGCCCAGGTGGAGCCCACCTGTCTCGATTTTCGTGTCGTCCAATTGGCTTTTTGTCTTATTTGCTGAAACATTCGTAACTTTCAATCCGGGAAAAGTTGGGAGACATGCCATACCATTCCAGAAAGCTCTTTCCGAGAGCTACATAATGACATAAAGTTTGGCCAATTTTGGGTCCAAAAAGATAGAGCAAACTGCATAAATGGATCTTCCTATGGATGCCGACTGGTCAACCGTCATGCCTCGCGTAGTTTGTCACTCGGTGGTCGTCGTGACAGCCCCATATATTCATTTTGAGTCTTACAATTCTCTGTTCGAACTCCTTATCGTTAGGGTGAAATAACACTTTTACCCTCCTGTCAAGGTTAGATAACAAATGCAAAATTTCGGGTGTCTACAAATGCCCCTCTTTGTCATATTTATGCAATGCAATGAAATGAACATGACAAATATATAGACACCCGATGCATAATAAGATATAAAGAAGATGCGAGCTAATGTATAATGATGCAAGATAGTTATAACGTAATGTTGAAATGTAAAATATTATAAAAAAGAAGCAATTAGAGAAATATGAATCTCATCATCAAGTTACTCTTATGGGGATAATTGTTGTTTCAAGGCCATCATCGAGTGCCATCTACGATGCCTTTGCTGGGTATCGTCTCCAACAGACATATCATCGGGTATTGTCTCCGACGCTATCGCTGGGTATTGTCTCCAATGGACACATCATCAGGTATCATCTCACATGCCATCGTTGGGTTTTGCCTCCAATAGATCTATCACCGGTATCGTCTCCAACGAACATATCACCGGGTATCGTCTCCGATGTCATCGCTGGGTATCGTCTCCAATGGACACTTCACCAGGTATTATCTCCGATGTCATCGTTGGGTATCATCTCCAACAGGCACTTCACCAGGTATCATCTCCGATGTCATCACTAGGTATCGTCTCCAATAGACTTATCACCGTATATCGTCTCCGATGCCATCGCTGGGTATCGTTTCTAACGGGCACTTCACCGGGTATCGTCTTCGATGTCATCTCTGGGTATCATCTCTAATGGACTTATCACCTGGTATTGTCTCTGATGCCATCGCTGGGTATCATCTCCAACGGGCACTTCACCAAGTATCGTCTCTGATATCATCGCTAGGTATCATCTCTAACGAACATATCAACGGGTATCTTCTCCGATATCATCTCTAGGTATCATCTCCAACGTGCACTAACGCAGAGCCAACAAGGCAATCGTATTAATAAACCTGTTGTGCATGAATTTATTCTCTATTCATAACTGTTATACTTTCATAAATAAAATGGAAAAAGTTTTAAAGGATCTATTCAACCTCCCCTTCTAGATCCACATTGTGTCCCCGGGAACCAACACGATTGTTCAGGTAATCTTTGATAACTTAATACGATTCAAAAATGTTATCGTATACATTTAGAATTAGAGCGTATAACCTAAAACTAGGTATCGAGAAGTTTAAAACCTTAAACTCTAATGAGATTCAAATTTTGTAACATATGTGCTTAATAAAGATCGAAATGATATTTCGAAGTAGGTGTTTTGTGATTTTATAGTGTAAACGATGAATTAGGTCAAATAAAAAAAATTTGTCAAGCTGCTTAGTCGTGCTTACATTGACAAAATAATTTGTCATGCTTTCCCCGATTTCTCGGAAAAACATCCCGGCAAATCATTTTTTTGACAAGTTGTTGTGTCGTGCTTTGGAATGACAAAGCTGCATTGTCGAGCTTGGTAGATATTTTCATTAAGGAGCTTAGAAGATAAGTTCAATTGCAAGCTGCATTGTCGAGCTTGGAAGATATTTTCGTTAAGGAGCTTAGAAGATAGGTTCAATTGCAAGCTGCATTGTCGAGCTTGGAAGATATTTTCATTGAGGAGCTTAGAAGATAAGTTCAATTACAAGCTGCATTGTCGAGTTTGAAAGATATTTTCATTGAGGAGCTTAGAAGAATATTCTAAGAATATGCTAGGGTGCAAAGTGTAATAAGTCGAGCCCCTAACCTGTAATTAGCGAAACTTTATTTTTCTATAAATAGCAAGCTAAGTTCATTCATTCCTTACCATGTTCAAGAGCAATTCAAGAGCATAAACACTCTATATTTATATTCTCAGAGATATTGTAAGATAAAAATTACTTTCGAAGCATCGAAGCGTTACGCGATTGGAAGTAAAACTAGCAACTACAAGAGGTATACTCTAGTGGTTATAATTTTCATTTTTATGTATGTATTAGTAAAAATATACTTTTACAAGCAGTTATAATGCCCAAATTATTTTATGTGTATAGTACAAAAGTCCTATTTACAAGCAGTTATAATGTCCGATTTATTTCTCTTATAAAGTTGAAAATATACTTTTATAAGCAGTTACTATGTCTGATTTTCTTCAAGTATGTAGTAAGAATATTCATTTTATAAGCAGTTATAATGCTGAAACTATCTCAAATATAATAGCCCGATATTCATTTTATAAGTAGTTATAATGCCCGAATTATTTCAAACATAGTAGACGAATATTCATTTTACAAGCAGTTATAATGCTCAATTTATTCTGAAATGTTTTCATTTAAGTAGAAGGAGTTTTAATAATAACCGAAATAAAAACTTAAAAGAGTTATTTGTTAAACGTTTAACTAGTTATGTACGCCGATAATCATATAGGATTTAGGAAGAACGTTTAGACGTTATATCAACTGTAAAAGATATACGAGGCTAGTCTTCAAACCTTGTTACCTTTATGCAAGTCTTATATATCTTGCTATCAATTGTTGTGAAGTTATTGCTTCTTGATTCAGCATAACTTAAGAAATAACGAATATTACATCATTTATCTATTACATCAATACATTGGTGACTTATATCCGTCACAACAAAATACATATGATTTAACATGTAGTACTTCAAACCAAATACTCGATTCTTTCGTTAATCTTCACCTCGTTCCTCAGTTCGTTCTAGCTTTGCTGAAAATATTTTATTTAAAGCAAAGGTGGGCATTCAATTGCTTAGCAAGTTATAGCAGTTGAATAAACAATCAACAACAAAATGAATACCAATATATTCTCTAGAAACTTCAACAACTGAACAATAGTTGTGAAACAGCTTTGAATAAATAGGAACAACAATTTTCTTTCGTTTAACATTTTTGAAACGACATGTTGCCCTCAAGACCTTACCCTTTTTCTCTGTTCTTTCTTAAATTTGACACCTACTATATCTACCGCATTACTATGACACAACCTGTGTCTATTTCAACTCAATTTAATACCTTAACATTTATCTAGCTGAAACAAATGACATCGACACTCTTCTTATATAATTCATGAATAACAGAACTTACACAACTTGACCAGTTCAACAGTTAAAAAATTCATTTCAAAAGCACATAAGTGTAGATAATTGGCACATAGCACAATTCATAAACATACATCTTGTACAAACACAACACATTTGCACAAAGATAGGAATCTTGCACAGAATAATTATCTGAGTAAGTTTAGAAAACGTGCCTTCAACGCGATTTACTGAAACGTTATCCAATCGCTCTTCAAATAACCTATATGTATTATAAGGTCGAGCATACCAATTAGTCATATATAGACTTCGTTTATTGGTTTATGTTATCATTATTCTCATTTCATATTGTTCGCGCTTTATAGCTTAGTTAACACGATCAATTCTTAAAAACACCTCTCAGCGTCGTGGCATTCGAGAACGTCACGACTCTCTATTAACCCTCCCTCTTGGTTTACATTAACTCCATTTCATATCTTACATATGTCTATTTCATTAGTTTTGGAACACTTTTCAAGTTCATTATCATTGTATTCGGCGTTTCGAAGTTCGTACGCCGCACGCCCGACTTACCTAACTCGAACGCCTAAACGACGCGCCATTGCATACGATTGATACGTCCAATTCTTCAACCATTCCTGTAGACCATATTTCCAAAGTCCAATGTTTAGAACTCGGAAATACTCGACAAACATGGCTTGGCACCATGGCGTTCCGAAGAAACCAGCACGCCTTGCCTCCTATTGCACAACAGCCCTAAAGATGCCTAATTTGGATCCTTATCTTGACCTCAAATCTCAAAACTTAAAGAATAAAGTTGTAGGTCTACTTCTTAGCTTTTCGGATCATCTTTAATCATCAAAATCGGAGTTCGTATGAAACAGTTATGCCCGATTTACTAAAGGATGTCAAAGCTGATTCTGGCCTAACATTGGCCCGGCGTACCTACGCCCAAAATTTGCCCTTAGGCGGCATAATTACGCCCGGAGTCAGGGACACGGCGTACAGCCAGCGTACCTATGCCCAACCCTTGATGCCCAAACTCAGTTTTCTCAACTTTTGTCGCACCTACTTCGCAACGCCATAACTTCCTCATCTGTTATCGGAATAAGTTCATTTTCGAACCTACTACAACTTCATCGGAATAGAATAACTTTTCTAATTCTCTAACAAGCCTACAAATTGGCTCAAAAGTCCTCTTGTGGACTAGTTTTTCAATAAACGACATTTTTGACATCGGCCATTCAAAGTAACGTAACTCGCTCATCCGAAGTCGGATTGAGCTCGTTCCTGAGCCTACGGTTCACATTTGTTATGGCGTATTTTTCCTCTGTTCCACTTAGAACATCTTAACAACTTACTTATCTATGATTCCATAAGTCTAAAAACTTATACTATAAAGCTTTAAATCTAAAAACTTACCAAAAGAAAAAGATGAAGAACTAGGGTTTGTTATTTCTTACCTTTTCTTGTTCTTGCTTCTACTTGAGCTGGATGATCAAAGCTTGATCCTTGCTCCTCCCTCCTTCTCCAATCCGTGGACTCTTTCTCTCTTTCTCTCTTGTTGTTGCTTTCTCTTGTTCTTGCTCTCTCTTTTCTCTCTATTCTCAAGCTCTTAGGCTTTTGCTCTCCCTTCTCTCTCTCTCTCTCTCTCTCTTCTTTCTTAGCAATCAAAATGAAATGAAAGAGGCTAGGTGTTGGGTGATCTATCTCAATCCTCATACAACTAATCTAACCATACTCTAGGGTTAGATTAATTCATGTAGGGCTAGGAGACCATATGATGGCATAAGGGCTTGTTTGGTTGAAACAAAATTGTTAGAGGAAACATACATTAAATGCATTGCCTCCTCTTGCTTTTCATCCACCCTTGTCCCCTTTTCTCCTCATGGCCATATTTTATGCACCATCCTTGTCCCCTCATTTGGCTTGAATTTGCTTTCTTCTTTAATCTCACATAAATTTTAGTTTCAGTTCAAACAACCTTACTTAGGCGTTAAGTCTCTAAGGTTTAACCCTAAAGGTCAAGTTTTGGCTCAACCCTAGACAAACTATCATCAACCCTTGGCTTAACCCTAGCCAACCTATCTCGAACCTTAGCCAAGCCATTTCAAACCCTAAGCTCAAATCGACTCGGTTACATCAAAACTTAGTTTCGATTTCTAGTTTCTTTCTAGTTGAGTATTGTAACTATTTTAGTTAGCAAAAAGTCCATTTTACCCATTCATATAATCGATTAGGGTTTACACTTCCGAGCTCGTTCGGTTACCCGATTTCTTTCTAGTTAGATTTCCTAACTCATTCAACATACAAAAATTGCAAAATTTCTTTCGTCGATTTTATTAGAGATTATGTCTCCCGTCCTCAAATAAATGTTATCCCATGATTCAAAAATTTTAAAATTCAAAAAAATGAAAAAGACGATTTTAGCGTGAATAGTGTTTTTTTGTCTTTTTTCCCGAAAATTTTATTTCCTCCCAAAAACTTCTAACACTCATACATAATTACGTAACACATAAACTAGGTCATTAATCGACCTTTAAACACATACAAACACATTTACACATAATAATATCCATAAAAATTTATTTTATTAGATATTTACATCGAAATCCTAATTACAAGGCTATTCGATTTCTCGGGTTATCACATTCTTCTCCCTTTATAAGGATTCCGTCCCTGGAATCATTATTACAAGGTAACATTAAAAAGATAAGAATAAATAAAAATTTCATCATCTTTTTCTTCTTTGAGTCCACATAGTTGCTTCGGCATTGCAGTTACTCCATACTACCTTTGTCTAAGGTATTATCTTACTTCTTTAGGAATTTGGCTAGTGTTGTCTTACCAGCGCTCTTTCCCTTACTACTATTTCCTCCCTCTATCCCTTTCTGTGGAAAATCCATCGAGCCGAGTTGTACATGATAAAATATATTGGACATGAATATATATTTTATTGTGATACTGACATCTGGCTATTTGTTTGTTTCTGTTTTGTGGTTGTACGATGCCTGAGATAGGAGAGTCCAGTCATGCTGGAGAGGTGGAGTTCACAGACAATAATGTGGACACATGTCGTTTAGTAGAGGTGCAGCCGAGTGAGCCAAAGATAATGGACACTAGGGATGAGTCTGAGGCCAAGTATGGTTCTGAGGAGGAGCCGGTTACTGGAGGAGTGCTGAGGCAGTTAAGTGATGATGGGGAGGATGAGGATCCTGAGGAGGATCCAACGACGAAGGATGATGAGCCACCTGAATATGTAGATGGCATGTGCATTACTGCTAGTGACATCATCGAAGAGCTGACAAATACGAATGAGGAGCTCAAGAATCGAGTAGCCCATTTAGAGGAGCAGAACCAGACACATCAAGTCATGGAAGACCAGTATAAGGAGTTAGCGTATCCGCTGGAGAATGAGCTGGAAGTGCTGAAGGTACAACTACAGGGGTATGAGACCTTGGCACAACAGATCGAACCACTACTACATCAGTTGGTGGCCAGGAATGCCGAGCTAAGAGAGAAATTAGAGCAGGAGGAAGTGGAGTTAGCCGAGCTGAGAGTCAAGCATAAGACTACGAGGTTTGAGTTTGATTTAGAGATCGCTGAAAGGATTCGGGTTGTGGATGCCTGGGTTCGAGCAGCGAGGTGGGTTGACTAGCTAGAGGTAAAGTTGCAGGCAAGAGAGGTCAGGATAGAGACTTTGGGGCTGGCTTTGGAATCAACCTATATGAGTCAGAGGGTTGGAGAGAGGAGGCCTCATATTGAGGTAGGATAGATGTAACGATCGAGAATTTTAATTTCCTCGTAACCCGAGTTTATGTGTGAATGAAATGAATTTTTATTTTTATTTATATTATTATGTGTTATGTGCTTAAAGGTTGTGTTATAATCTAGAATATGTGTATGTGTTGAATTTACGTGTTGTAGTGTCGTTAGGGTGAATATATTGACCTTGCGAAAAATTGCAAAATCACTATTCACGGGGCACGTTTACCGAGGCACTATTCACACCATAATATTTTGCGTCTTTTTCGACCTTAATAAATTTCAATAATACATGTGTGTGAATTGATAATTTTTCTAAGTGTTAGACTTTCATTTTGAGCCCATTCGTGTTTTATTCGGTATCCGAAATGTATAATATGACTGTTCCGAATAGTTGGACAAATTCCATAATAATTATTTTTATGTATCACAATAATTTACGGGAGTACCCATTTTAATTTTGGGTAGAATTATTTACCAAATTGGGTACAAAAGTGGGAGTATTAGGGTATATTTGTGTGTATTTGAGAACTTATTTTGGCTTGTTACTCCAAGAGGGAACCAACCTAAACCCTTGGACCAATCAAATGTAAGGAGTAGAGTGTATAGCCGGCAGCTTGCTGCTATTTGTGAGGCTCAATGCCTTATTTTTCTTCCAATTGCTGAACTTTCTTGAGCCACTCCCTCTCATTCACCCAAAGCCATACCTTCAAAAACACAAAGTTGCTGAGCCGCTACTAATCAAGCTCCCTCAGCGTATTTCTTTTGTCGATCCTGAGCCGCTACTAATCAAGCTCTTATCACCTTGACGACATCCACAGTCTGCTGCACCAATTCAGGTCCCAACAGTCTCTGTTCACCAACTTCGCCCCAACACAGAGGTGTTCGACACTTCCTGCCGTATAATGCTTCATATGGCGGCATGCCAATACTCGTATGATAACTGTTATTATAGGCAAACTCAACCAATGGTAGATGATTATCCCAGCTACCTTTAAAATCCATTACACATGCTCTAAGCATGTCTTCAAGAGTCTGAATCGTTCGTTCGCTTTGCCCATCCGTTTGAGGATGATATGTCGTACTCAACCTCAATTGAGTTCCCAACCTTTCTTGCAAGCTCTTCCAAAAATTCGATGTGAAACGCGGATCTCTGTCAGATACAATAGATATCGGCACTCCATGTCGTGACACAATCTCTTTCACATATAACTTTGCTAGCTGCTCCAGATTGTACCTTATCTTGATCGGTAGAAAATGTGCAGATTTAGTTAAACGATCCACGATCACCCAGATCGCGTCGTAACCTTCTGAGTTGGTGGAAGCCCCGTCACAAAATCCATCGTGATATGCTCCCACTTCCACTCTGGAATCTCCAGCGGTTGTAGCAGTCCACCCGGTTTCTGATGTTCTGCTTTTACCCTCTGACATGTCAAACATCGTCCAACACATTCCGCAACCTCCCTCTTCATGTTTGGCCACCAGAAGTGTTGGCGCAAATCCTGATACATCTTGGTACTACCAGGGTGTATCGAATACCTTGTAGAATGAGCTTCCTGCAAAATCTCTTCTCTCAGCTCCAGAACCATCGGTATCCAGATTCTCCCTTCAAACCTTAGCAGCCCCGTGCTATCAATTTTGTACTTCAATTCCTCTCCTTCCGAGATTCGCTCCCTTATGGAAACACATTCATCATCCTTTTCTTGAGCCTCCTTTATCTTGTCTAATAAAGTCGAACTCGCCTCCACTGCGAACAGTTTCTCCTCTGTAGTTATCGGATACTTGACTTCCAATTCCAGTCTTTCCATATCCTTTATCAGTTCTTCTTGAGCTGTCAGCATCATCAACTTATCTCTGCCCTTCCTACTTAGAGCATCAGCTACTACATTGGCCTTACCAGGATGGTATAAAATCTCACAATCGTAGTCCTTGATCAACTCCAACCATTGCCTCTGCCTCATGTTTAGTTCCTTTTGGGTGAAAATATACTTCAGGCTTCTGTGGTCTGTGTATATCTCACACTTCTCCCCATACAGGTAGTGCCTCCAAATCTTCAGAGCAAACACTACTGCCACTAGTTCTAGGTCATGAGTCGGATACCCCTTCTCATAGTCCTTCAGTTGTCGTGACGCATACGCAATGACCTTCCCATGCTGCATCAATACGCACCCAAGGCCTTTGTGTGACGCATCACTGTACACCACAAATCCCCCTGTATTATCTGGCAGCGATAACACAGGTGCTTCACTAAGTGTCTTCTTCAACTCCAAGAAACTCTCTTCGTACTTATCCGTCGATACAAACTTCACAGTCTTCCTTGTCAAATTTGTCAACGGTGTCGCTATCTTTGAAAAGTTCTGAATAAACCTCCGATAGTAACCTACTAATCCCAAGAAACTTCGGACTTCTGTTGGCGTCTTTGGCTGCTCCCAGTTTATTACTTCTTCTACTTTGGTAGGATCCACTGATACCCCATCCTTGTCAATCACGTGCCCCAAAAACTGCACCCTTTGTAGCCAAAATTCACACTTGAAAAACTTTGCATATAACTTCTCCCTTCTGAGCGTTTCTAAGGCTATCTTCAAATGTTCAACGTGTTCCTCCTCCATCTTCGAGTAGACTAAAATGTCGTCTATAAAAATGACAATAAATTCATCTAGATATTGCTTGAACACTCTATTCATCATGTCCATAAATGCTGCGGGCGTGTTTATCAGCCCAAACAACATTACCAAAAACTCAAAATGTCCATATCGAGTTTTGAATGCTGTCTTTGGAATATCCTCCTGCCTCACCTTTAGCTAGTGATAACCCGTCCTCAAGTCAATCTTCGAAAAGTATTTTGCTCCCTTCAATTGATCGAATAAATCATCAATTCTGGGCAACGGGTACTTGTTCTTAATCGTGACTTTGTTCAACTCCCGATAGTCAATGCAAAGCCTCAACGATCCGTCTTTCTTCTTTACAAATTGCACTACATTGGTGCTCCCCATGGAGATACACTCGGACGAATATACCCTTTATCTAGCAACTCCTACAGTTGAACCATCAGTTCTTTTATCTCCACCGGTGCCATCCTGTACGGTGCCTTTGAGGTCGGTGCGGTTCTCGGTACTAAGTCGATCACAAATTCCACTTCTCTATCCGGCGGTAAACTCAGTAACTCATCTGGGAAAATATCTGGAAATTTCCTTACTACAGGTATCTGACCCAGCTCACCCTCTACTCTTTGGGTATCAACCACGTGAGTCAGATAACCTATACAACCTTTCCTTAGCAATTTCCTTGCTTGCATCATCGTCAGACAACGAGATTATCTAGGCGATTTACTACCGTAGAATACGACCTTCGACTTATCTGGAGTTTTCAGGTGTATACACTTCTTCTGGTAGTCGATCACAGCCTCGTGACTAGACAACCAGTCCATCCCAAGAATTACATCAAATTCTCCTAGTCGTATCGGAATCAAATCTATGCTCAGTTTATGCCCATTTATCTCAGCACAACAATTTATATGGATGTGTTCTACAGGAATAACTTCCTTATTAGCTACTTCCACATTCATAGGATTCTCTAGTTTCTCACGAGGTAAATATAACCGTTTAGCAAATTCATCCGACACAAATGAACAGGTAGTACCCGAATCAAATAATACATATGCACTGATATTGTTGATCAAAATAATACCTGACACCACGTCCTTCGACTCCACCGCATCCTGAACGGTCATGTTGAAAGTGCGTGTCGTCGGTCTGTTGGTTTGGCTAGCTGGCCCTCCAATATTCAGCATGTTGTTATTATTGTTGTTGTTATTGTTCTTGTTGCCACTTGCTGCGTCCCCCTTCCTTTTCGGGTAATCCTTGAGAAGCATCCTGAGAAGCATGAGAAGCATCCTGCTTTCTTTCCCTTTGGACACTGATTAGCAAGGTGTCCTTGTTGCCCACAGTTGTAACAAACTCCTTTTCCTTTCATGCACTCTCCAGAGTGATTCTTTCCACAATTGTTGCACTTATTACCCTTCTTAACCTCTCCTCCAGACTTGTTGCCACCGAAAGATTGGCTATCACTACATTTCTTTTTATTCGGGTTACTTCCCCCCCTGCTTCTTCCCTTGCTTCCTTCGTGACCCTTCTTTTTGTCCTGATTGAACTGTGCTAGAGCCTCGTTGCCGCCTTCAGCGATGATTGCTCTTTCCAACAACGTAGAAAATGTGTCAATCCTTAGAACTGCCACCCTACTGTACACCCATGGTTTCAGGCCTAATTCAAATCTCCTTACCTTTCTAGCTTCAGTGTCTACCTGGTGAGGTGCAAATCTGGCTAACTCATTAAATTTTACCGCGTCCTCTGCGACTGACATGTTCCCCTGCTTCAGCTCTAGAAACTTCACCTCCATATTCTGCTTCATACTCTCCGGGAAATAGTTCTCGAAGAATAGCTCCTTGAAACGTTCCCATGGTATCACACCATATCCAACACGGTTTTTGTTGGCCTTCCACCAATAGTTCGCTTCACCCTTCATCATAAAAGTGGCGAACCCTGTCTTCTGTTCTTCGGCCACCCTTGCAACCTCAAACACTTTTTCTACTTCTTCAATCCAGGTTTGGGCTTCAATCGCGTCTAGTGTTCCTTTGAACTCGGGAGGTCCTACAAGCTTAAAATCCTTGAATCTAGCCAAATGTTGTGCAGGCTGCCGCTCTGGCTGTTCTCCAACAGGTGGGGGTCTATTTAGCATAGCTTCTGCCAGTAACTCAGCAAACGCTCTCATTGGGTCTGGATGACCCTGAGTGTTATTAACTGATTCCTCAACCCTTTGGTTACGCGGTCGTCCTCTTGGCGCCATGATTTGATAAAAGAAAACCATCGACTTTTACTTATAGGTCTAGGTCTCATGCAATAAGTCATTTAAGTCAACAATTAAAAGTAAAAGCATCTATCAAACACAATTGATTTAACTAAAACAACTGCATTTATAACCATATGTCACTATTTTAATACAACCTGACTTAACATGTGGCATACTTCTATAAACGTTAAATGACATAGCCTGCCAACCATTAACTATCCCCTAACAAACAAAAATGGGGAATAATAACCTTCCACCCCTCTATCAAAAGCAAAAATTGGGGTTCAAATACTATCCCATGCACGCTATAAGCATAGGGATTTACAACATAAGTAAGCCCCTATTACAACAAAATTGGGACCTACTGTGAACAAAGTGCTAAAAATAACACATCACTGCCTGCTGCGGCGAATTGCAACCCTGAGCTCCCGTCGAGCCAGCTTGTCGACCACTCGACGCCTAATCACGCGCCTGCTGCTACCCTCATCCCTGGGGTACCTCCTCACCCTGTCCCTCAGCCTGCCTATGGAAGTAGTTAAGCCTAAACGGAGGGAATCAATCTCTGTAGTCCGGGCTACTAACTGCTCTATAGCCTCATCTCTCTCCAGACGAGTAGTCTCCAGCTGATCCTCTACCCGCTCTATCTGTCCTACCAACACCACATTCCTCTCTAAGAGGTCATAAACCATCACACCAAGCTGAACAGAAGCCCCACGCCGACCGTGAACCTCTGCCTCTAGCTCGACAATCCTCTGGTCCTTTTCCTGCAACTTCTGGGTCAGCTCAGCCTTTTCCCCTAAAGTTTGATACGCCAATGACCTTTACTGCTCCTCTTGGTCCTGGTGATCCTGGTTCTGCTCCTCTAAGTGAGTTACTCGATTCTCGAGCCCCTCATTCCTATTTGTCAGCTCTTCGATAATATCAGTAGTAGTAGTGCCCATGCCATCTGCATACTCAGGTGGCTCATCATCCTCCGTCACTGGATCCTCCTCGGGGTCCTCATCTTCCCCCTCATCGCTTACCAACCTCAGCGCTCCTCCGGTAACTGGCTCCTCCCCAGAACCATAATCGGCCTCGGACTCATCCCTAGTGTCTATCATCTCTGGCTCACTCGGCTGCACCTCCACTAAATGCCCTGCGTCCATATGAATGTCTGTGAACTCTACCTCTCTAGCAAGACTGTACTCTCCCATCTCAGACATCCTACAACCACAAACAGAAACAAATAGACAACAAGATGTCAGTGCCACAATAAAATATATTCATTGATAAAATGAAGTGATATTTTATCATGCACAACTAGTCTCGATGGATTTCCACAATCCACCTCCAGACATGACCATCAAATGAATCTCCTCGATCCATCACCTAGCGTACTCAATACGAGTTTAATACTAAGGTTATAACCTAGGTTTCGCATTCCTAAAGTTTATAACCTAAAGCTCTGATAGCAACCTGTGACACCCCCAAATTCAGGTACCATTACCTCGAATTTGGTGCTCATGATAAAGTACATCCATACACCTCTAAACAACATAAATTAACTAATGCGGAATAAATAAACATATGTTGTTCATTACAAAAGGTTTACTACGGTCCCAAAGTCTATAACCTTAGATAAATACATCGCAGAATACAATAATATTACAAAATGATTCCACGATTACATAACGAGATAGTACATATAACTACTCCGTAAGCTTTCCTTTGCCTTTGTCCGCTTTGGAACTTCCCGGCTTAACTGCAATAGGTTCATGATATAGCAAGAGTGAGCAACTACTTTGCTCAGCAAGTTTAAAATGAATAAGGAAGATATATCATGAATGAATTAGAATAATAATCGCATGGTTCAACAAGTTAAGAACATTGAAGAAATAGCTGACAATATAATCAAAGTTCAAATAAAATAATGAATATTGATTATTTACTGCTGAGTGGTCCAATAGACCATGAACTATTTGGCCAAAGGATCAGTTATTCAACTAACCCTTTTAAACGCCTGGCCCGTCAGTAGTACTCGAGGGGATCAACCTCTCGTACCCTATGTATATGCATAACATTTAGCTCTGACTGCATCGAATAACCGACACATTAAAATCCCCTACATAAGGGTTGCTCTCTCAGTCCAAGAATCCGCACCGATAATCGGTTTGGATAGCTTTTCAAATAATAACATGTATGTGTCTAGCCGAAACAAGTGGCGTAGACTATTCCTTAAACAGTTCATGAAATGAAGAACTTGAACATTTCACGGCCCAACAACAAATTATGAATTCAAATACACAAAGTGCGAATACCAATAATTATTTCTGATGTGAAATAATTAACAATAATTAATCCACTAATATCATTTGAAAGTAATAACTCGTGTCTGAGTTAGGAAACTTGCAATAATGTAGAGTACTTGCTCAATAAATAAATCGAGTAAGATAGAACCTGCTCAATAATGAAACTTGCCCAATTATAAAGATTGAGTAAGTTTAAGAACTTGCAATTCATAAGGATAAACTCGCACAATAATAAAAGTTGTACGGGTTAGGAAACTTGCAACAAGATATAATACTTGCTCAAATATAATCTTGAGTAAGG
This sequence comes from Aralia elata, assembly GCA_034770075.1. Taxonomy (NCBI): domain Eukaryota; kingdom Viridiplantae; phylum Streptophyta; class Magnoliopsida; order Apiales; family Araliaceae; genus Aralia; species Aralia elata. The sequence continues at coordinate 39,686,767 of CM068386.1, read as the reverse complement.
TAAGAAACTTGCATTCAATATGTAAAAAGAATGAAGTTAGGAAACTTGCAATAATGTAGAGTACTTGCTCAATAAATAAATCGAGTAAGATAGAACCTGCTCAATAATGAAACTTGCCCAATTATAAAGATTGAGTAAGTTTAAGAATTTGCAATTCATAAGGATAAACTCGCACAATAATAAAAGTTGTAGGTATACTTGTTCTCTTTTCGAATCATCTTGAATCACCTCAATCCGAGTTCGTATGAGAAAGTTATGCCTATTTTAGTAAAGGACGACAAAGCTGATTTTGGCCTAAATTGGACCCGGCGTAGCTACGCCCAAAAACAGCCTATGACCGGCGTCATGACGCCCAAGTCCAGCAGCTCCGGCGTAATGCCAGCGTCATTACGCCCATACTTAGTTTCCTGCTCTGTTTTTCGTGTTCTAGACCTATCTTGCTTCCAACCACCATAACTCCTTCTATACACGTTCAAATTGGTCCGTTCTGGACTCTATGGACTCCTAAGACATAGAGATAGAACATATCAAAAATTCAAAACTATCCATTAACATTAACATAGCCAAATCTTAGGCCAAAGTATCAACTCGTGCTAAATTTTCGTGTTCTTGGTGTTCTTCACTAAAATTGTCACCAAATCTTTGTTTTAACACCTTTTTACTCGATTCCAATTGGGTTAACTTTATAACCCATGGAACTACAATACCATAACAACAAATAAATCAAACACACATGAAATCATAGCTACAAAGTCCTCTAAATTCGTCTAACAGTCCATATTGTCCAAAAAGTCCATTGTTCTTCATGTTCTTCATCCTCCTTAAGCATAGGTACGAAACCTCTTAACAACATTTACCATCATCCAACACAAACAAAAACAACAAGAATCGCCAGAAAATCGAATTACAAGCTCAAGAGCTCAAAAACCATAAAAACTTGAAAACCTTAACAAGAAATCGAATGGAAAGGATTTGGTTGGTGTTTACCTCTATAAATCCTTCCTAGATGCTAGAGAGCTTGCTAGGCTAGGCTTGAGACTCTTCTCCTACTTCTTTGGTTCCTTTCTTCTCTACCCGTGTCTCTCCTTTCTTCTTCCTTCAAGTTTCTTCCTCTTCTTCTTCCTTTGTTCTTGTTCTTCAGCACTTTCTCTCCCTAACAGCAGCTCTCTCCCTCTCTCTCTATCAGCTGATGATAGTTTGAATGGGATGCAAGAGAGAATTGAAAAATGATTTGGGAGAAGTGGAGGAGTGAATTAGGGAGAAGTGGGAGAAATGGGTTAGTGGCTCAATGTTTCTTTCTTGATTTTCTATTGGCTAGTAATTGTTTATTTGTTCCCACTTGTGCAACATGCAACAATTAATCCACCCATTTTGGCCTCTCCCTTACAATGTTACCTGAATACTCCCTCATCTAAACACCAAAATGCTGATTTTTGTGCCCATATCCCACATGGGTCAAGTCTTGGGTCATGGGTTGGGTCCTGGGTCTGGGTCACCCTTAAAATCACTTGGGCTTCTAATTTAATTCCCCATTGGGCTCCCATAAATCCTACACTTGGATTATTATCTCATTGCCTAAATGGGTTGACAATAATTAGGAAAATCGAAGTCACCCGAGAAGACGTCTCTAGATGAATATTCCCCACGTGAATACTAACTCGTGAATAGAGATTTAATGATGCTACGCGAAATCAAATATTCACTTAAATAAAACTATAACATGTAAAATTTCATGCATTCACATAATCTAGATTGTCACACAACCTTAAACATGCAACACAAAAATAATATTAAGAAAATATAATATATTCATTAATATTCAAAAAATCGAATTACAAGGCAATTTCAGAATTCTCGGTCGTTACAAGAACGCGGAAGAACAAGAAGCCAAGAGAACGGGAGAAGGAAAGAGGAGCTCAATCCAATCGAACCTAACAATTTCTTAGCACCTAGAAGGGATTTACAAGGTAAACAATCAACCAATAAATTCATTCCATGTGATTTTGATAGGATTTTCGAGTTCTACGTGTTCTTGAGCTCAAATCATTGGGTTTGAGCATTTCTTGCAATTATTGTTGTAATTGTTGGTTGTGGTTGATTTTTATTGTTGCCAAGACATCTTGCAAGCTATTAATAACCTCAAAGTGGAACGAAATCACTGAATGATCCGAACCTTGGCATAAAGGATGAAACTTTGGACTTTTTGGACAAAATGACTTTCGGACGATTTTGAGGACTATAAATCTTCGATTGAGTAATTGTTTGGTCTAATTGATGTTGTAATATTGTAATTCCATGGGTTATCTTCTTAACCCAATTGGAATGGAGTTAAAAGGAGTTAAAACTAAGATTTGGGGTTGATTTTGGTGAAGAACACCAAGAACACGAAAACAGAATTTTCATTTTGTACTTTGGCTCACAAATTGGTCATGTTAATATTTATAGGTATGTCTAAATTTTTGATATGTTGTAGCCCTATGAATTAGGAGTCCATAAAGTCCGAAATGGACCAATTTGCTTGTGTATAGGAGAAGTTATGATGGTTGGAGTGACCGGAGGTCTTCGTGGCGAACTAGGCAAAAGCCCAGAATCCGGCCACTAGATGGTTGACGCTGCAGCGCCAACAATTCACGCTGCAGTGTGACCTATCCAGGGAGTGAAAGGGGGCTCACGCCGCAGCGTGACCTCTAATTAATAAGGCTCACGCCGCAGCGTGAGGCCTGTCAAGGAAAGACCGGGACTCACTCCGCAGCGTGAGGCCCAAGTACTAAGGCTCACGCCGCAGCGTGAAGCCTATCAGGAAGAGACCGGGACTCATGCCGCAGCGTGAGACCTAAGCACTAAGTATGACGTTGTAGCGTCAAGCCCATCATGTGAAAAACACGGGTCTCACGCCGCAGCGTGGGGACTAGCATTAAGCGCCACGCCGCAGCCCCAACCCCGTGTCCGACCTGGGTCGGGTCAAACAGACCGAGTCAGGTCGGGTCTAACCCAATGAATCCTTTTAAGTGGGTCCAACACTTATATTTCTGTCCTAAATGATTAAACAAGTTAGTTATTTAAACCTTGTTAAACCTTATCCTTAATTGTTTAATTGTTTATTAAGTGTCAACCAAATTAGTATTGTCTTAAGGCGTAAATTGACTAACCTTGTTGCAACTTATATTTGGCTTCCAGGGGGCGATGCCCCTTTAGACCCCCGCCAGCTCACCGACGTGCTTGGCTCACCAGGGAGCGAGACCCCCGACTGGGTATCGTAGGGCAATCAATGTGTTTTAGTGATGCAACGTCTGTTTTAAACTTAATCCTTATGTGACTAATTGTTATATGAATACGTATTTATATGTGTAGGATATTAAGGAGCGTGTGTTGTAATATTGTAGCAGCGCTTCAGGTAAGTTTCTTAACTCAATTCAACTTATATTTGAGCAACTTCTCTTAACTTTATTCAAGCTATTTATTGAGGAAGTTCTATCTTACTCAAGTTATAATTGGACAAGTATTCTATTGTATTGCAAGTTCCTTAACTTCATTCTTTTTTTTATATTGAATGCAAGTTCTTCTTTAACCCTTGTTTAACCCTTGTGTTGGGCAAGTTCTATTGTGCAAGTTAATTATAATTGGACAATTATTCTATATTATTGCAAGTTCCTCACTCAATTATTTTATTTGAGCAAATTTCCTATCCTATACAAATATTGTATATTGTTGCAAGTATTGCTTCATCAAGCGAGTTTCTTATCTTATTCAGGATATTCTGTACATGTTCCTCTACTTCAATCATTGTTATATTGTAAATGTTCTTAGAATGAACTAATAATCATTTACGTTATCTAGCTATGCTTCAACGCATGTTATTAAAGCTTTCAAATTCTATATTCCATGAACTACATAAGATAGATATCAAAGCCAATTGTTTCGGCTAGACGTATGTTTAATCATCACTGTTGTTAAGTAAAGCTATCCAATCAAATCGTTTGATTTGGATTCCTATGTAAAGCTAAGATGAACAACCCTCATAGCAGGGGAAACAGTATGTATGTCGGGGGACCGACACGCGCGCGAACAGTATATTAAAGGGTTTATGCATAACACCGGGTACATTAGGCTGATCACCTATTGTATTAGTATGTTGCGTTATCGGATGAATTTCTGGTGACTCTAGTAAAAGTTTAGTGTCATGATGACTACTCAGTATTGAATATTTCCCCCATTTGGGAACATTAAAATCATTCGGTCCATAGAGGCCCTACAATGGTGTTAATGAGATCATTCGTCGAGATTGTGCAAATTCTTGAGCTATCTTTTATTCTCTTGATTCTTGTAAGCTATACAATATTCATTTGATGATTCACGATTATTGTTATTATACTTGCTGAGCAAATTTGTTGCTCACCATTGCTTTCCTTAAAATATTTCAGTTAGTGGAGCTCGTGGTGAATGTTCTGGGAAGGATAAAGGCAAAGGCAAAGCTACGGATTAGCTTTGTACCGTTAAGATCACCATTTTGATTATGTATTAAGACTCGTTGACTTTTGTGATGTATTAAGACTTAATTACCCTTATGTATTAAGTTACGTTTTGTAGAAGTTTTGGTTTCGAGACTTGGGACAGGATTATTTATGTTATATCAATATAAATATTTCTTTATTTCCGCTGTAAGTTATCAATTGTATGATGTATGTATTAGATAGTGACGAACCAAGTCCGCGGTTCAGGTGACCCGGATTTGGGGACGTCACAGGTTGGTATCAAAGCCTTAGGTTATAAACCTTTAGAGAGAGGTCTTTAGGCTATAACCTTAGGAAGCGTATAGAGTACAAGAGTAGATAAAACTCATGTAAATTTTTGGGGCGATCTTAGATAGACGCGTCCTAGAGAATTGTGAAAGGTATTTACATTCTTAACAATGAAGCTATATTTCATTACGAGCTACTATTAGAGTGTGTCACTTTGTGGTCTGCTTGTAGTACTCATGATAGATATTCTCATAGTATAATGAGATGATGACATTAAGCTTTCTTACGTTAGCAGAAAATGAGGCCCAGACGTAACATACCACCCCTAGCAACACCAGAGGGATCAGTTAACAATGAAAGAGGTCCGACGGACCCCATGCAGCGGTTAGCGGATATATTGGAAAGAATGGAAAGGAGAAGTGCAGGAATCGTGAATCCCAACCCACCGGCAGCACCCATAACAAGTTTCAAAGACTTCAAAAGCGTAGGACCCCCGGAGTTCAGGGGAACGACTGATCCGATTGAAGCCCAGTCTTGGGTGCAGGAAATGGAGAAGGCTTTCATTATCGCACGCGTGGGGGATGACCATAAAACAATATTTTCCACCAATATGATGAAAGGAGAAGCAAATTATTGGTGGGAAGCTAACCAACAACGAGCAGGCGAAGGAGTGATACCGTGGGACAAGTTCAAGGAATTATTTTTCGAGAATTTTTTCCCAAAGAGCATGGAAAGACAAATGGTACTGAAATTATTGGAGCTGAAGCAGGGAGACATGACGGTGGCTCAATACGCCGCCAAATTCAATGAACTCGCACGTTTTGCATCGCTTCAAGTAAGTACCGAAGAGCTGAAGGCGCAAAGGTTTGACCAAGGGCTGAAACCGTGGTTGTATAACAAGGTAGCTGTTCTTCAGATCGAAACCTTTAGCGCACTGCTGGAAAAAGCGATCATCGCTGAAGGGGGGATTGAGGCCCTGGATCAACACAAGAAGAATAAGAAGAGTGGAGGAGACTACCGCGGAGGTGTCAGTAGCGGTGGAAGCAATTCGGGAAAGAGAAAATGGGACGGTGGCAACAGCAACAACACAAACACTAATCAGACGGGGAATTATCAGGGAGGATTTAAGAAGAGGATTGAAGCGTGTTCCAAATGTTGGAAAAATCACAAGAGAGAGTGCTGGAAAGGGCTCAATATCTATTACAATTGCGGCCAGGAGGGGCACATGGCGCCAAACTGCACAAACCCAAACAAGAACCGTGGATGTTATTCTTGTGGATCAACAGAGCATCAGATCAAAGACTGTCCGAAGAAAGGAAGCAGTGGTGGAAACGGCAATAGAGGAGGAGGCAGCAAACTGACAATTGGAGGACCGAACCCCCGCCCGAACTTTCAACATGACTATCCAGGATGCAGTGATTGCTAAGGATGTGGTGTCAGGTATTATCCCAATTAGTAATATAAATGTCTGCGTATTATTTGATTCGGGTGCTACCCGTTCTTTTGTATCTAAAGATTTTGCTAAACGGTTAAATTTACCCCAACAACGGTTAGAAAATCCTTTGAGTATAGAAATTGCGAATAATGAGGTAATTCCAGTAGAGTTTATTCTTCGTAATTGTCGCGCTGAGATTAGGGGATATAATTTTTTCGTGTATTTGATCCCAATAAGGTTGGGAGAGTTCGATGTAATATTGGGAATCTGACACCCCTAAATCCGGGTACTTCAACTCCATAGATTTGGTGTTCACTATACCAAACATTCATGACTAATACCCATGATAAAGATAATATAATTAAACTGAATGAAGCATCTTCCCACAAAAAAAGGTTACATCTCAAATCTCTTAAATAAACAAATCCCAGGTTATCTAACCTCTATTACATCAATGCGGAATAAAAACATAAAATTTAAATAAGTCTTTTACAAAGAACTGAAACAAATAGAATAAACATCTTCATTTGCTCATCTTGCCCTTGCCCTTGCTAGTGGACGGCTCATCTGATTTCTCAGTCTTAGCTGCAATGTTTTTAATGCAAGAGTGAGCAAACAATTGCCCACAAGTATGAAAACAATAACATTTATGTGATATTGGAATAAATCTTACTGAGGAGTAATAGTTTTTCTGAAGTCAATCAATGACAAATCAAAAATCTGAAAGCTCAATAGAATGCTTAGCTCAAGAACTGAATATAGATTCAAGGATAAAAGTGTATCTGAGGGTCACAAGACCTCGAACTATGTCCTAGGTTAACAAATATTTCTACCGTAACCTTTAATAGTCTTATAGACTATGGACCATCCATCTCATACTCAGGGCGATCAGCCCTTTGTACAATGTATTGTGCACAAATATTTTAACGCTGTCGCGTAATTAATCCCCTATATTAGGGCTGTTCATCTCAGTTTAGCATCTGAATTCGTACCAAAAGGAACTTGGTTTGGAACAATTTTAAAATATACTAAGTCTTTAGAACGCTCATCAACTAAGGACTAGCTGAATGAATAAGGGTTTGCTAGTCACTAAACATTTGATTCATCAATAAAATTATATAATAAAGTTTATTTTTGAAATTCGAATAACAATCAATGATCGAATATCAAACGACTGGAATAAAGCTTAAGTACTTAACATGGTAACAACCCCGCTTGAATAACAATAAGCTAAGGTTAATAAACTTGCTCAATCAAAGTAAACTTGCTCTAAATGAAATAACAAGTTTAAGGGAGGAAAAAAAACTTGCCTCGTACGTAGATTACAGATTAAATAATTCACGTTCTTTAATCGACCTATACATTTCGATTATAAAATGGTAACAATAATTAGTTACAGAACAATATACACTTTAAGATTCGTTCTTATCCTATTTCATTATAACATCTCGATTGTCATTCGATAATCTTTAAGTACTTGCTTAACAACCTTCGTGGTATCTCATTAGTCACTTTATACCTTACTTTAAGTTTTAGACTTGTTTATAGCATCATAGTAAAATCACAAAGAAAAATAAAAATAAAAATTTCAGTTACTGTTTCCTTCGTCGGGGGGAGGATTTTCTTAACAAAAATCTCGCCGGGGCGAGACTTCGCCGGGGCGAAGATTTTCAGTTCAATATTCTCGTCGGGGCGAAACTTCGTCGGGGCGAAGATTTCCAGTTCAATATTCTCGTCGGGGCGAGAGACTCGGCAATCATCTCCTACAGTTCGCGAACCAGTGAAAACTTAGGCCAAAATTTTCCGAATTCTACCATCCAATACATAATTTAAACTTACCCAGACATCAAATATGCTAGAAAACAATTACCCAACATGTTTCTAACCAATTTAACCATTATAATACACCTAATCAACTAATTAGAATCCAAAAATTCAATGTTTATACAAAATATTCACAGTTTAGCCATTTCAATGAAATCAACCATTGTAAATTCATCTCTCAACCATTTTAATCTATTCTACTTGCATTTTTTTCGTTTTTCACCATATAATCATAATCAAATGTCAATTCACCGGTTAATAACCAAATTGAACATCAATTTCATACACATAAGCCATACATAAAAGTAAGACCCTGTAAAACCAAAAACTTCATTCTAAAACATGCTTTCATGGATTAATTCATTCAAATTGATTTATAATCATCACATAATCTCTAATACATGCTTAGAATCAATTATAATCAAATAATTCATGCATTGAGCTAACAAATTTACATTCAGAGAAGTGAAAACCATATATAGTGAATTAAACTTCTAACAAAATCTAAAAGAAATTATACCTTCAAGCTAAACAAATATAACTCCTTAGCTTTAGCAATTCACTTCCTTCTCCTTCTCAATTCAAAGAACTCTCAACTCTCAGTTTTTCTTTTTCTCTCAAAAGCTCTGTTCTTTCTTTTCTATACTTAACAATTAAACTGATGAAGCTACCAAATAAAAACTGATAAAATATAATCACGTACTTTAATTTTAAATCATCGGTTACATAATTCAAAAGCCATAAGGCTATGTTTGGCAATTACAATTAAAAATAACTCTTTTTACTAACCAAGGGTCGCAAGACCTTGTTTGGTTTATCTAAATAAAACCCTTTTCCATTTATTTTAATAATCCATTTTACTATATAGTTTTAATTGTCATACTTTTAATTTAATTAAACTTATTAAGAAATAAATTCAATTAAACTTTAACTAATAATTCTATTTAACCAATAACAATAACACCAAATAAATTATCTTATTCAAATAAATCATTTATTCAAATAAATCACTTAATCATCTAATTTAATTATTAAATTAAATTAGAATAATCATATCAAATCACATTTAAATAATATTTAACATAAATTCTTTCACCATAACTTTATAAATTATTTATTTTACTCCATAAATAAATTAATAAAAATATTTATATAATACAATAAATATTTTTATTTAATCACAAAAATTGCATTCGTTACATCCTTCCCTCCTTAAAAGGATTCTGTCCCCAGAATCACAACGCAATTAATTCGACCGTTACATTCTCCCCTCCTTACAAAGATTCTGTCCCCAGAATCGCGATACAAAGATTAAACAAACAATTGAGGATAACTCTGCATCATTTTCTCTTCGAGTTCCCACGTAGCTTCTTCAGCACTGTGGTTCCTCCAGATTACCTTAACAGAAGGTATCACTTTATTTCTAAGAACCTGCTCTTTCCTGTCTACTATCTGTACAGGTATCTCTTCATAGGATAAATCTTTCTCAAATTGTATTGGTTCACATTCTATTACATGCTTATAATCAGACTTATACGGTCGTAGCACCGATATGTGAAAGACATTATGAATGTGGTTTCACTCGGGAGGTAAAGCTACCTCATAAGCTACCTCACCCACTCTTTTTAACACATCAAATGGTCCAATAAATCGTGGACTGAGCTTACCCTTTTTACCAAATCTGATTTTTCCTTTCCAGGGAGATACTTTGAGAAACGCAAAACTGCCGACCTCGAATTCTCTATTTTGTCGGTGTTTATCAGCATACTTTTTCTGCCTGTCTTGAGCAGCTAACAATCTGGCTCTTATCACCTTGATGATTTCAGCAGTTTGCTGTACTAGCTCGGGTCCAATAGGCGACGTTCACCAACCTCGTCCCAACACAACGGAGTTCTGCACTTCCTTCCATACAATGCTTCATATGGCGGCATTCCAATACTCGCGTGATGACTATTGTTAGAGGCAAACTCGACCAGAGGTAAATGATCATCCCAGTTGCCTTTAAAATCCATGACGCACGCCCAAAGCATATCCTCCAACGTTTGAATTGTTCTTTCGCTCTGGCCATCGGTTTGAGGATGGTAGGTTGTACTCATTCTCAACTGCGTCCCCAAACAAGCTTGCAGACTCCTCCAAAATTTTGATGTGAAACGTGGCTCTCTGTCCGACACAATTGATACTGGAACACTGTGCCTCGAAATAATCTCTTTGACGTATAACTTCGCCAGCTTATCCAAAGTGAATCTGATTTTGATTGGCAAGAAATGCGCTGATTTCGTCAATCTGTCAACTATGACCCATATTGCGTCATAACCCTTCTGAGTAGTTGGAAGCCCTACCACAAAGTCCATTGTGATATGCTCCCACTTCCATTCTGGTATCTCCAAGGGCTGTAACAAACCACTTGGTCGTTGATGCTCTGCTTTAACTTTCTGACAAGTTAAGCACTTGGCAACACACTCAACGACTTCCCTTTTCATATTTGGCCACCATAAATATTGGCGAAGATCCTGGTACATCTTTGTACTTCCCGGGTGTATCAAAAATCTTGAACTATGAGCTTCGTTCTAAATCTCTTCTCTGATCTCCAGCACTGACGGAACCCAGATTCTGCCTTCAAATCTTAGCAACCCTTCGGTGTCGATTTTGTATTTGAGTTCTTCTCCCTCAAGCACTCTTTTCCGTATCTTAACACATTCCTCATCCTGAAGTTGTGCTTCCTTCACCTTTTCCACCAAAGTTGGTTGGGTTTCCATCTAAAACAATTTTTCATTAGGCTCTGCCAGACCCTTCACCTCTAACTCCAATCTAGCCATTTCCGCTACGAGCTTCTCATGAGCAGTTAATAAAAATAGTTTATCCTGACCTTTTCTACTCAAAGCGTCAGCAACCACATTAGCCTTCCCCGGATGGTATAGAATTTCACAATCATAGTCTTTGATCAATTCTATCCATCTCCTCTGCCGCATATTCAAATCCTTCTGTGTGAAAATATACTTCAGACTTTTATGGTCTGTATATATTTCACACTTCTCCCCAGAGAGATAGTGCCTCCAGATTTTCAAAGCAAACACCACGGCTGCTAATTCCAAATCATGGGTCGGATACCTTTTTTCATAGTCTTTTAGTTGGCGCGATGCATATACAATAACCTTACCATTCTGCATAAGCACATAACCAAGTCCCTTATGTGATGCGTCGCTATATACCACAAAATTTCCTGTGTCACCTGGCAATGACAACACAGGTGCCGAACTTAGTCTCTTCTTTAGCTCTTGGAAACTCTCTTCGCACTTCTCCGTCCAAACGAACTTCACTGATTTTCTTGTTAAATTCGTCAACGGAGTGGCGATCCTGGAGAAATCTTGAATAAAACGCCTGTAATAACCTGCCAAACCTAGGAAACTCCTCACTTCTGACGGTGTCTTCGGCTGATCCCAGTTCATCACAGCTTCAACTTTTGATGGATCTATCGATATGTCATCCTTATCAATCACATGCCCAAGAAATTGCACATGCTCTAACCAAAATTCGCATTTTGAAAATTTTGCATACAATTTCTCTTTCCTTAACGTCTCCAGTGTCACCCTCAAATGCTCCACGTATTCTTCTTGAGTTTTGGAATATACCAAAATATCGTCTATGAATACCACTACGAATTTATCCAAAAATGGTTTAAACACTCTATTCATTAAGTCCATGAATGCTGCAGGCGCATTCGTTAAACCAAATGACATAACCAAAAACTCATAGTGGCCATATCTAGTTCGAAATGCCGTCTTTGGTATGTCTTCCTTTCTCACCTTTAATTGATGGTACCCACTTCGCAGATCTATCTTTGAAAAATATCTCGCTCCCTTCAATTGGTCAAACAGGTCATCGATCCTTGGCAACGAATACTTGTTTTTAATCGTGACCTTATTCAACTCTCTATAATCAATGCAAAGACGCATTGATCCGTCCTTCTTCTTGACGAATAACACTGGCGCTCCCCACGGCGAAACGCTCGGTTGAATATACTTTTTATCCAGTAACTCTTGCAATTGCACCATTAACTCTTTCATTTCTACTGGAGCCATTCGGTATGGGGCTTTCGATATAGGGGATGTACCCGGTGCTAGATCAATTACAAACTCAATTTCCCTATCTGGCGGTAATCCTGGCAAATCATCAGAAAACACGTCCGCAAAATCCCTAACTACCGGTATCTCCTCCAGCTTTATACTCATCTTTCGTGTATCGACTATGTAGGCTAGATATCCTACACATCCTTGTCTCAACATCTTTCTGGCCTGCATCATCGTCAGACAACTCGTTTGTCTAGGCGACTTGCTGTCATAAAACACTACCTTTGACGGAGTCATAAGGTTTACACACTTCTTTTGACAATCAATAACTGCCCCATGATTGAACAACCAATCCATTCCCAGTATGACGTCAAACTCCCCAAGATGAATTGGGATCAAGTTTACTGTCATCACATGACCCTTAATGTCTACCTGACAGTTCTTGTGGACAAACCTAACAGGAATTACTTCCCTATTCGCAATTTCTATATTCATAGGGTAATCTAACTCTTCCTGAGGTAACTCTAATTTCCTAGCAAAATCATCGGATATAAATGAACAAGTAGCACCCGAATCAAATAATACGTAAACATTTAGACTATTGATCGGAATGATACCTGACACTACATCCTTTGACTGCACAGCATCCTGAATGTTCGAGCGGTAGGTCGATTGGGCTGCGTCGGTCCTGTGATAGTCAGATTGCCACCACTGCTGTTTCCCTTTCCTGCACTAGCTCCACCTGTAGTTTTTTTAGGGCAATCCCAAGCAAAGTGATCCTTCGACCCGCAAATAAAACATGCGCCCTTCTTAGGACTAGGGCAATTTGGTGCGATATGACCCTCCTGTCCGCAGTTAAAGCATACCCTCTTACCCTTCAAACAAACACCCACATGATTCTTTCCATAGGTGCTGTATGCCTCCACCTTCTTTTTCTGACTTCCCTGCTGACTGACACCAGAGTTACTATCACTCCACTTTCTCTTTTGATTGCTGCCACCATGGCTAGCACCTACTTTATTATTATTCTCACTCTTCTTTTTCTTCTGCTCTTGATTGTATTTAGATAGAGCATCACTCCCTCCTTCAGCGATAATCGTCTTTTCTAACACTGCCGCAAATGAATTCAGTTGAAACATCGATACTCGGCTATACAGCCAGGGCTTTAGTCCCTGCTCAAACCTTCTAGCCTTTCGCTCATCCGTGTTGATTTGATATGGTGCAAACCTCGCCAACTCGTTGAATTTTGCAGCATACTCAGGTACCGTCATGGTACCTTGCTTCAACTCTAGAAACTGCACCTCCATTTGATTTTGCGCGCTTGCCGGAAAATAGGTCTCGAAAAATATTTCCTTAAATCGGTCCCACGGAATTACCCCTTGACCACCTCGAGTTTTGTTAGCTTGCCACCAATAACTAGCTTTTGATTTCAGCATAAATGTCGCGAATGCAGTCTTCTGGTCCTCGCTGACCCTGGCGACGTCGAAAACCTTTTCCATCTCCATGACCTAGGTTTGTGCCTCGATCGGATTCATAGACCCTTAAAATTCTGGGGGTCCAACAGCCTTGAAATCTTTAAAAGTCGTGGCCTGGGCTTGGGGTTGATTCGCAAATGCTCCCATTAGTAAGTTTAACAGCTGCTGCATTGGATTAGCGTTGGCTTCTTCGTTGTTATTGGTGGATCCCTCAGGGGTCTGTTGACGGGTTTGTCTTCTTGGCGGCATCTTACTGTCAAGAATTCGCGTGATTAGATTATTTCTCAATTACTTAAGCTTTTAAGTCTTAACTTAAACATTTATAAACAACACTTAACACATAACACATCTGATAATTTTTTGCATTTTATTCATTTACTGCTTCAAAACATAATAAAATAGCATCATAGTTATTTACATCATCTATCCTGAAATCATAAAGTTCCAGGATTACATCATTATTCTATCCCATTATATAAAACTGGGATTTACAACTTATTAATCTTCATAGATTTTCATGCACCTCAAATCCTAATCTACGATGACATCCCACGGCGCACAGCTTCCTCACGTTCCTGCTCCATAATATGAGTCACCATTCTTCGACCCATTATATCTGGATGACGATGAACTCGATCCTGAGCTCTATCTACTGTGGTGTGAAAAATATACTCCATCTCATCAATCTTGGCCTTCTTTGACCGCACCTCACATTCAACACGATCTGCGCGATTAGCCTCCCTCAACCAAGCGTTTTCAGGTCTAACCCGCTTAGCTGACTCCTCTTTCAATTCTTCTCGTACAATTTCATTCCTAGCCAATAACCCGCCTCGTCGGTACTCAGACTAAGCTAGTCGCTGCTCGACCTCTGCAAGACGTGATGAAAGGTCTTGGATCTGGACATCCTTCTGCTCTAGAGCGGCTTGACATTCCACAACTTGATTTTCTAACTCCTCCTTTTGGCTTTCTTCATGAACCAGCTTCCACTCCACATCCCCAAGACGTATATCGAGCTCCTCAATCTCACTGTTCTTCTGCTCCAAGACAGTCTGTCGTTCAGCCAGCTGCCCCTCTAACTCCTCCACTCTATCTTGTAACTCTATGTTACGATCATACACCTGCTCATACATCTGAACACCTAAGGAAGATAATGGTATCTCCTCAGGGTCTTCCTCCTCCTCCTCAACCTCCTCTGGATCCTCCTAAGGATCAGTCTCAGGCTCGTACTCGGGACCTACAACTGTGATCAATGGGGATGGCTCCCTCTGCACTAGCTACTCCCGAACTAAATGAATATCCCGAGGCTCCTCCTCCCTAGCCTGGCTGGGTCCTCCTATATCAGTCATCCTGCCACCAAAATTTCAAGTTTTAATTACTACTCGATAATACTCGCGAGCACATAAGTTTGTTATCAAATAAGCACATAACACATAATCATTTTATTATCTTTTATGAATTTCCGTAATCCATTACTTAGAACTCGATAAGAGTTTATCACCACTATATTCTCTATCTTCTAAAAGGCTACTACCCTAAGGTTGTCCCCACCTAAAGGTTCATAACCTATCAGCTCTGATACCAACCTCTGACACCCCCAAATCCGGTACTTCAACTCCACAGATTTGGTGTTCACTATACCAAACATTCATGACTAACTACCCATGATAAAGATAATATTATTAAACTGAATGAAGCATCTTCCCACAAAAAAAGGTTACATCTCAAATCTCTTAAATAAACAAATCCCAGGTTATCTAACCTCTATTACATCAATGCGGAATAAAAACATAAAATTTAAATAAGTCTTTTACAAAGAACTAAAACAAATAGACTAAACATCTTCATTTGCTCATCTTGCCCTTGCCCTTGCTAGTGGACGGCTCATCTGATTTCTCAGTCTTAGCTGCAATGTTTTTAATACAAGAGTGAGCAAACAATTGCCTACAAGTATGAAAACAATAACATTTATATGATATTGGAATAAATCTTACTAAGGAGTAATAGTTTTTCTGAAGTCAATTAATGACAAATCAAAAATCTGAAAGCTCAATAGAATGCTTAGCTCAAGAACTGAATATAGATTCAAGGATAAAAGTGTATCTGAGGGTCACAAGACCTCGAACTATATCCTAGGTTAACAAGTATTTCTACCGTAACCTTTAACAGTCTTATAGACTATGGACTATCCATCTCGTACTCAGGGGGATCAGCCCTTTGTACAATGTATTGTGCACAAACATTTTAACGCTGTCGCGTAATTAATCCCCTATATTAGGGTTGTTCATCTCAGTTTAGCATCCGAATCCGTACCAAAAGGAACTTGGTTTGGAATAATTTTAAAATATTCTAAGTCTTTAGAACGCTCATGAACTAAGGACTAGCTGAATGAATAAGGGTTTGCTAGTCACTAAACATTTGATTCATCAATAAAATTATACAATAAAGTTTATTTTCGGAATTCGAATAACAATCAATGATCGAATATTAAACGACTGGAATAAAGCTTAAGTACTTAACATGGTAACAACCCCGCTTGAATAACAATAAGCTAAGGTTAATAAACTTGCTCAATCAAAGTAAACTTGCTCTAAATGAAATAACAAGTTTAAGGGAGGAAAAAAAACTTGCCTCGTACGTAGATTACAGATTAAATAATTCACGTTCTTTAATCGACCTATACATTTCGATTATAAAATGGTAACAATAATTAGTTACAGAACAATATACACTTTAAGATTCGTTCTTATCCTATTTCATTATAACATCTCGATTGTCATTCGATAATCTTTAAGTACTTGCTTAACAACCTTCGTGGTATCTCATTAGTCACTTTATACCTTACTTTAAGTTTTAAACTTGTTTATAATATCATAGTAAAATCACAAAGAAAAATAAAAATAAAAATTTCAGTTACTGTTTCCTTCGCCGGGGCGAGGATTTCTTAACAAAAATCTCGCTGGGGCGAAGATTTTCAGTTTAATATTCTCGCCGGGGCGAGACTTCGTCGGGGCGAAGATTTCCAGTTCAATATTCTCGCCGGGGCGAGAGACTCGGCAATCATCTCCTACAATTCGCGAACCAGTGAAAACTTAGGCCAAAAGTTTCCGAATTCTACCATCCAATACATAATTTAAACTTACCCAGACATCAAATATGCTAGAAAACAATTACCCAACATGTTTCTAACCAATTTAACCATTATAATACACCTAATCAACTAATTAGAATCCAAAAATTCACTATTTATACAAAATATTCACAGTTTAGCCATTTCAATGAAATCAACCACTGTAAATTCATCTCTCAACCATTTTAATCTATTCTACTTGCATTTTTTTCGTTTTTCACCATATAATCATAATCAAATGTCAATTCACCGGTTAATAACCAAATTGAACACCAATTTCATGCACATAAGCCATACATAAAAGTAAGACTCTGTAAAACCAAAAACTTCATTCTAAAACAGGCTTTCATGGATTAATTCATTCAAATTGATTTATAATCATCACATAATCTCTAATACATGCTTAGAATCAATTATAATCAAATAATTCATGCATTGAGCTAACAAATTTACATTTAGAGAAGTGAAAACCATATACAGTGAATTAAACTTCTAACAAAATCTAAAAGAAATTATACCATCAAGCTAAACAAATATAACTCCTTAGCTTTAGCAATTCACTTCCTTCTCCTTCTCAATTCAAAGAACTCTCAACTCTCAATTTTTCTTTTTCTCTCAAAAGCTCTGTTCTTTCTTTTCTATACTTAACAATTAAACTGATGAAGCTACCAAATAAAAACTGATAAAATATAATCACGTACTTTAATTTTAAATCATCAGTTACATAATTCAAAAGCCATAAGGCTATGTTTGGCAATTACAATTAAAAATAAATCTTTTTACTAACCAAGGGTCACAAGACCTTGTTTGGTTTATCTAAATAAAACCCTTTTCCATTTATTTTAATAATCCATTTTACTATATAGTTTTAATTGTCACACTTTTAATTTAATTAAACTTATTATGAAATAAATTCAATTAAACGTTAACTAATAATTCTATTTAACCAATAACAATAACACCAAATAAATTATCTTATTCAAATAAATCCTTTATTCAAATAAATCACTTAATCATCTAATTTAATTATTAAATTAAATTAGAATAATCACATCAAATCACATTTAAATAACATTTAACATAAATTCTTTCACCATAACTTTATAAATTATTTATTTTACTCCATAAATAAATTAATAAAAATATTTATATAATACAATAAATATTTTTATTTAATCACAAAAATTGCATTCGTTACAGGGAATGGACTGGTTGTACGATCATGCGGCAGTGATTGACTGTCAGAAGAAGAGTGTGAACCTTCGGACCCCTAACCGGTCGTGGGTAGTGTTTAATGGTAGCACATCGCTGAGATGTTCTTGTTGTCTTACGATGATGCAGGCCAGGAAGTTGTTAAAGAAAGGATGTGAAGGCTATTTAGCCTATATTGTAGATACAAAGAAAGAAGGTGTAGAAATCAAGGATATACCGATAGTAAGAGAGTTTCCGGATGTGTTTCCAAGCGAATTACCTGGTCTTCCGCCAGACAGGGAAATTGAATTTGTAATAGACTTAGTTCCAGGGACTGCACCAATTTCGAAGGCTCCGTATCGTATGGCACCAGTGGAGGTGAAAGAATTGTTGATACAACTTCAGGAATTACTGGATTGTTGGTTCTTGGAGACACAATGTGGATCTAGAGGGGGGGTTGAATAGATCCTTTAAAAAACTTTTTCCTTTTAATAATGAAAGTATAACAGTTTATGAGATAGAGAATCAATTCATGCACAACGGAATAATCATTAATAACCCCTTCATAGATTCAAGCATAATTTCAGCTCAGTTTACAAATCTATAGTATGGTTAATAACAGATATAGTAGTTTATTGAGCATAAAGTAAATGACAGAAGGTAAATAACACAGGAGATTTTAAGTGGTTCGGAGACGAAATAACTCCTACTCCACTTTTCTACTTCAACAAATAGGAATCCACTAATTGTTTTAGTTACGAAGACAAGGACTCTACGCCCTCCTCGAGTCTAGCAGGCAAGAGTTGTTTTTAGCCACAAAGGTAAGGATCCTATGACCCTCCTCAAGTCCCGCAGACATTGATCCTTTGATCCCTCTTGAGTCCCGCAGACATTGAGTTGTTTTTAGTCCATCGGACAAGGATCCTATAACCCTCTTCAAGTCCAGCAGACTTGGAAACCTAGTTCACAAAGAACCCTTCAAGGCCAACAACCTTGGAACCTGTAGACTAAGTCCAGCAGACTTAGAATCTCTTGTACCCTCTGGTACTCAGCAAGTCCAGCAGACTTGACTTTGTTTAGTCACTTAAGACAAGGACGCCCCGCTCTCTTTGGTGTGTTGATGGTTTGTTGGGTTGTGCTACCAAGATGAACTTTATTCTCTTTTATCTTTAGGTACTTGGCATAGTGTTCTTCTTCTGGATGCTGTTGATGATGGTCGTTGAAGTCCTTCCTTCTTCTGGTACATAGCAGATGTAGATGATCACTTCCATTGAACACTACTTGACTTGTCCAAGTCACTTGTTTTTCTTTTCAGCCCATAGTGTTCCTTGCTTGATCATAGAGTTGTCCGTTCTAGATCTGGTTGCTCTAGATCTTGGCTTCTTGGTCATTCGACTCTTAGCTCATATGCCAGCTCTTTGTCATACCTCCCATGTCGCAGTGAAGCTTCTAGCTGATAGTACAGTTTGTGTTCTAGCTCTCTTACTCACTGGATACCAACACACACATATTCGAGTGTTGTTCCTCTCTTTTGTAGTTCTCTATTTTATTCCCATTGGAAGCTTGTCGTTGATATCTTTCCGTTGCACTACCTTCCATTGGAGACTAACTTTCTGCAGATTTATTTATTATACCACTGAGTATTTTACTTCCCTAAGTCTGCTAGTGATGGCTGAGTCAGCATCCATTAGCTAGTACCAAGATAGTGGAGTCACATGTGTGAAAGTAGTATGCACACAAGCCAATCATATTTGATATGATGTAGCATATACTTTGTAATCTTATTCGTTTGTAAAAGACATTTTACATTATCCACATAGTGCTGTTATATTAAATGTGATAAACCCATAGTTTTGAGCAATGCTTTTAGAATCATGATGGTGATCATGCTAATGAGATCTAAATTCTAGATAGCTCACAAACTAAAATTGTTCCTAATCAATGGATTACTAAAAAGGGGATTAGTGAATCCGGATAGATTAGTACATACGTTGCTTGCTCTTATGAAGAGTATGATTGATCTCATAATCATTTGTGTGGAGACACTAAAGCAAGTATGTAGGTGCTTATTAGAGAATAAGTTCACTGAACGTGGCTCGCTAAGGAATACCTAATGGAGTTTTACTCGCCTGTCAATAGGAATTCCTCAAGTGATAGTAGTACAAGTGATCCTTGGACTTGAGATCATCATAGTATCTTGTGTATGATGAGTTATACTTTGACATGTCCCTTAAGACCCTTAGGGTATATCAAAGGGTATGATTGGGTATAATAAGTTATACATGGAGATAGGTGAATGATCAACAAAGAATCTACCACTTCTAGTAAAAGGAGTGAATGTCCTATGTGATTCGATAAATGACGACTCAGAAGTCTTTGGCCAAAGGAGAATGAAATTAGAAAGGAGATTCTAATTTGCATTATCAGAGTTGTGCATTTCAGAATCGAAATACATATAATTAAATAAAATAAGACTTGACAGTAATTTCATGTCTTATATTTAATTGGGACATTGTATGGTAGAAGGATTGAATTGTACGGTAACTATTCACTAAAAGGTTCTTTTGTGATTAATGTTGAAATCTATATTATCTGGAAAGTCGTTGATCGCTAAGGGGGCTTACCCTTATTGTAGAATAAATATTATTTATTTAAATGAATTAAATAGTTTAATTTATTTATTTAAATAAGATTAGAATTGTTCTAATTGATTTATTCACAACCGGTTTAATATGGAGAACCTAAAGGGTCACACCGCAAAAGGAAAATATTTATTTAAGAAGTAAATGGCATAATCGTAATAATAAGTTAAGTGTATTTAATTTAATCTATGAAGATAGAATAAATTAAATAGCTTAATATTTATTATTTAATATTTTGGAAATATTAAATATAAATTAATAAGAGGAGTCTTATTATTATTATTACTATTACTATTATTTAATTTCTAATAGGGATTGAGAATTAATTAATAGAAGTACTCTTTCATGAATTCCTAATTGGATTAGGAGTTCAATTAATTAAAGGAGTTTAATTAAAATAAAAACCCTAATCCTAAATAGTTTAGGAGGGTTCCCTATATCTATATATAAGAGGAGTCTTATTATGATTTATGGTTAGACAATCAGACAATTAGATTGTTAGACAGTTACACACTCTTCCATGAGAATTGGAGAGAGAGAGTACTTGCAATTTCTATAGAGATAGAAACTAGGGTTTTGCCAACACCCATCTTCTTGAATAACTATTATTCCTTGGTGGATCACCTCTAGAGGCCAAACACTTGGGTGGCTAACGTTGATCAAAGGAAGGAATTTAATCGGTGAAATTCAAGGACAACGCGAAGGAATTGGAGGTGAACTTGTACCCGAGGAAGCACGGTTCTAAGAGGGTATAATTTCTTAATCTCTATCTCTTTCGTTTAATTGATAATTGAGCACATGGATGATCATGGTGATGGTTTGTATAAAAAATTTTAAAATCCGATTTTATCGCGCTTCCGCACTATTTATGTAATTGGATTACATGTTCGCGCTATGTACAAACCTAACAGTGGTATCAGAGCCTAACCTTGTGATAATTATCGATTATGATGATTCCATGTATGTATGGTATGCGATTGGATCGAAATTTTTGGGCAGAATAAAAATTTTTCTGAATCAGCGTCGCGGCGCAGCTGCGCCGCCTCCAGTTCATTTTGGAGCGCAGCTGCGCCGAAACCCAGAATCAGTTTTTTTTTCTGGGGAGCAGCGCAGCTGCGCCGTGTCCCAATTCATTCTGGGCGCAGCTGCGCCGGTCAACAGAATCTGAAAAATAAATTTTACTTCAATTAAAATAAATGGTTTATTTAATTGATATAAATTAAGAATAAAGGAGTTTATTCACATATGGAATAGGATTCCATGTTTCCTGGAATAAAAGGAGTTTATTCACATATGGAATAGGATTCCATGTTTCCTTAAAAATAAAGATGTTTATTTTGATAAGGAATAGGATTCAACATATTTTATTTTCCAATAATTTTAAGTTAAAATAAAAGAGTTTATTTTGACTTGAAATTGGTTTCCATGTTAATTAAAATAAAAGAGTTTATTTTTGTTTCAAAATTAGATTTCGAGTAAACTTTTAATTGCCCATTAATTGATATCAATGCATATATGGAATGGTTTTATTATTCATGAGATGAATGTTATTTATTGATACATATGGAGATATATATGATAATAAATAGGGATTGATTATGGACTACTGACCAATGTGTGATTGAATTTATTTTAGTGGATGCTTGAATGATTGGGTTTTTATAAATGGGGTCTGCGTACCTCGTCTTCTCTAGTTTTTCTTGATGTAAATTCTATCTTCCTCCTATGTACCTCCCCTTGACTGCTGATCAAGGTTTCTATTTATTGTAAATAGTTTATGTAATAGGTTTAGTTAGAATTACTTGAAGAATTGGAGACAAAGGAGCAAGGAGCGCTTGAAGACCCGTTTGTAATGGAGCCCGGGTTTAAATGTAATAGTTATATTTAAATTTTGTTCTTGCACCCTAGGTTTGACCTTTTGGTTCACTTGGTGGCTCTAGTGAACCAAACTAGAATAAAAGTCCATAATCAATCCGGGTAGAATATAGTATTCTATATGTGCATGCTTACTATATGTATATTATATATTATCCAACATGCTTCGCATGTTAAATAATATGACGCGTATTTTATATATATATGTGCATGCGCGCTAAACAAGATGAGACAAATAATAACAAACCCCTCAAAGAAATTATATTAAGTCCTAAGCGTTCAAAGATATTTGGAATATCGAACGTCGCCTTCTAGCATGGTAAAACAATAGAGTATTAAATATTTAATATGAGTTTGTTGTGTCACCACAAGGCAAGTATTAAAATATTTAAGATGTTGCTTTATCACATTTGATGCTTATACATAGACTGAACGATGCTGTTTTGTTGTGTCACCACAAGGACAGTGTTTTTCTTTCGAATATATGGAAGTGCTAGGATGGACTTAACTTGGAATAATTTTGATTCGGATGTGTCACCACTTTGATCAAAATAATCTAAGAGGCAAAATACAAGGAGTTTACATAGAGATGTAATTGACAATAGTTGTCTACCTATTTATTTAATATATCGTTTGTTGTGTCACCACAAGGCTATATACATTTGAAATGGGATCCTTATTCTCACTAGCAAATCTTTATTTAGATTTGCCGAACTGTGTATTGAGGGTAATATAGTTTGATGAAAATAGTGGGAGATACTAATTTAAAATAAAGACCTAATTTATTTTGGTAATTAATTAAGAAATGAATTTATGCTAAAATGTTGTTAAATTACAAATTCATTTATAGAATTTTACAATGTCTAATTCACTATCACTGCGGAGCATATTAGATGCTAATTAATCGGACCGTATTAAAAGGACTAGTTAAGAAATTTGAGAATAGTTCTCAAGGCTGAAAAACTATCTTATGTCTTTAATATGCCTATCCCTGCAATGGTTGCAGACAATGCCTCAGAGGAAGAGATTGCTACTTTAAGAAAGTGGCAAGATGATGCACAGTTGGCTCAATGCATCATGCTCGCATCCATGAGTAACGAGCTTCAGCGTCAGCATGAAACTATGGATGCTCCTACTATACTCCTGCACCTTCAAGGAGTTGAAGGGTGAGGAAAGTAGGACTATTAGATATCAGATATCTAAGGAGCTCTTCCGATCTAGAATGACCGATGGCACCACAGTACAGACATATGTCCTAAAATGATCAATCTGATTGAACAATTGGGACAACTGGGTTTTAATGGATGGAGAGATGATCCAAGATTTGATCTTGCAATCACTTCCAGACTCTTTC
This sequence comes from Aralia elata, assembly GCA_034770075.1. Classification (NCBI taxonomy): domain Eukaryota; kingdom Viridiplantae; phylum Streptophyta; class Magnoliopsida; order Apiales; family Araliaceae; genus Aralia; species Aralia elata. Next base: position 39,663,038 of record CM068386.1, on the reverse strand, counting down.
TCACAAATTGTTGTGAATTTCCACATGAACAAGCTATATGTCAGCCTGCCTGAGTTGCTTAAACATGTTGAAAACTGTAAGAGTCACTTTCCAACCAAGAAAGACCAAGTCTTACTGGTAGATGTTTCTTCCAGGAAGCGAAAGAGGGCCAAAGGATCTTCTTAAAAGAAGAACAATTCAAAGAAGGTAAAAAGAAAGGCAAAAACAAAGGACAATAAGAACAAGACTGATGCAGATAGCAAAGGAGTTTGCTTTCACTGCAATAAGCCTGGATACTGGAAAGGAAAACTGTAAGGAGAATCTTACAGAGGCTAACCAGAAGAAGCTTAGTGAAGCTTCGGTTACAGATATAGATTTGTTCATGATTAAAAATAAATTTTTCTATAAGTCAAGGTTCTACTTGGGTATTGGATACCGGCTGTAGTTCTCACGTATGTAATCCAATGCAGAGACTAAGTAGAAGTAGAAAGCTAAACAAAGTAGTAATCTTATGTGTGGGAATGGAGCAAAGGTTGCTACATTAACCATAGGAACTTATAGTTTAGCATTGCCTATGGGCAAGTCTATTAAGTTAATAAGTTGTTATTATGTTCCAGTTCTCTTTAGAAACATTATTACTTCCGTTGTTGGACAAGGAAGGTTCTGGTATTATATTTAAGAACAATTGTTGTTCTATTTATAATGATAATGTTTTGTTTGAAACTGGAAGATTACTTGATAGACTTTGTATACTTGACTTACATGAAAACTATTTTGCAAATTGAACAAACTAATAAAAGAAAAGGAGATGGTCATTCAAAGAGTTGAATATGTGTATTTGATGAAATACAAGTCTGAATCATTTGAAATGTTCAAAGAATTCAGAAGTGAAACATATTGACAGAGTATTAAGATTCTTTGATCAGATCGAGGAATAGTATACTTGTGCAATAAGTTTCTAGATCATCTCAAAATGGTATTTTCTCATAATGGAAACCTCCTGATACGCAATAATTGATTGGTGTATCTAAAAGGAGAAATTGTATCTTGTTGGACATGGTGCAGTCCATAATGATTTTTACCGACATTCTAGTATCCATCTGGGGTTATGCCCTAGAAATGGCTGCATATCTACAAGATAAGGTAACCTCAAAAATCCGGCCCCAAAACTCCATAAAGGTTATGGATAGGGAGGATTCCTAGTCTTAAATATGTTAAGATAAGGGGTTGTCCAACTTATGTGAAAAGGTTTCAAAGATAAGTTTGGGACAAAATCTGACAAGTGCAGATTTGTGGGATATCCTAAAGAAAGTTTAGGGTATTATTACTATAATCCTACACGCTGCCTTCTTAGATAAAGGTGTTTATCATCGAAGGAGCTAGTGGGAGGGTAATAGATCTTGAAAGAGTTCAAGAACCACAAAGCACTTTAAGTCGATCCGAGGAACCTGTAGATAGACCTATTGTACCACAAACCGAATCGTAAATCTGGAAGAGTACCGAAGATACCTGAGAGGTATGGATTCATCATAGAGGATGATGATGAGGTACACATCATAGAGGATGATGATCCAGTTATATACGATAAGGCTATGAGTATAAGATACTCAGAGAAATGGTAGATGACCATGAAATCCGAAATGGACTCCATGTATGAGAAGCAAGTATAGACTCTGGTTACTCCACAAAAGGGCATAGTGCCTAGAGTGTGAATATGGGTCTTTTAGAGAAAGACTGGGGCAAATGGCAAGGTGGAGACCTATAAGACCAGACCTGTTTAAAAGGTTTTTCAAGTCAAGGAGTTGACTGTGATAAAACCTTATTACCGGGTAATGCTCAAGTCCATTTGGATTTTACTTGCGATTGCAGCTTATTACAAAATCTGGCAAAATGGATGTGGAGACGTCCTTCCTCAATGAAAACTTGAGGAGAATGTATGTATGATACAACCAGAGGAATTTGTTTCAAAGGTTGAAGCAAATCGTGTTTTAAGCTACAATGATCCATTGATGGATTGAAGCAAGCTTCTCAAAGATGGAACATTCATTTTGATGAGACAATCAAAAGAGTTTGATTTTATCAAAGACGAGAATGAACCTAGTGTGTACAAAAGGGTCAGTGGGAGCACTGTGACATTCCTAGTATTATATGTTGATATACTACTGATAAGGAATAACACACCAATGCTACAATCAGTAAAGATAAAATTGTCTAAACATTCCTCCATGAATGACTTGGGAGGAGCATCCTATATATTGGGGATATAAGTCTATATAGATAGATTTAAAAGGATGTTCGGCTTGACCCAAGGAACGTATATTCATTTGATGCTAAAGGCGTTTAGCATGGCAAACTCCAAGAGAGGTCTCATGATGATGAGCCATGGAGAGTATCTCTCTAAAATTATCCCAATTAAAGGAGAGATTGCATGATTTACTATCATGTATGCAATGAATATACTAGGCCTGATGTTGATCAGTCATATTCTAGAGAAGATCACTGTAAGACAGTGATAAACATCTTTAAGTACTTAACCGGTATTAAAGATGTGATCATGATTCGTGGTAGGTCTGAATTAAAACTAGAGGGCTTAACAGACTCAAGTTTTTCAGATTGACCAAAACGATAACAAATCCACTTTAAGGTAAATCGATACCTTAAAAAGGTGGTGCAGTGAATTGGAAATGTTCTAAACAGCAAAGAGTTGTTGGTTTAGTGACAAAGACAAAGTATATAGCTGTAAATGAAGCTGCAAGTTGATTGTTTGGATGAAAAGTTCATCACAGAACTAGGAATAGTTCCTAAGTCTCATCTTGGATTCAAACATGTGTTGCAGCACTTTCATTTGATTTGTGGAATCATTGAAAGAGGATAAGTCACTATAGAGATAGTGGACTCTCAAGAACAACATTGCATATCCATCTACTGAAGCTTTATCCAAACAGCAGGATGATCGTCACTTAGAGAAGAAGGGTATTAGATACCATGACGATTGGCTTTAGTGCAAGTGGGAGATTGAAAGTAGTATGCACACAAGCCAATCATATTTGATATGATGTAGCATATACTTTGTAATCTTATTCGTTTGTAAAAGGCATTTTACATTATCCACATAGTGCTGTTATATTAAATGTGATAAACTCATAGTTTTGAGCAATGCTTTTAGAATCATGATGGTGATCATGCTAATGAGATCTAAATTCTAGATAGCTCACAAACTAAAATTGTTCCTAATCAATGGATTACTAAAAAGGGGATTAGTGAATCCGGATAGATTAGTACATACGTTGCTTGCTCTTATGAAGAGGATGATTGATCTCATAATCATTTGTGTGGAGACACTAAAGCAAGTATGTAGGTGCTTATTAGAGAATAAGTTCACTGAACGTGGCTCGCTAAGGAATACCTAATGGAGTTTTACTCTCCTGTCAATAGGAATTCCTCAAGTGATAGTAGTACAAGTGATCCTTGGACTTGAGATCATCATAGTATCTTGTGTATGATGAGTTATACTTTGACATGTCCCTTAAGACCCTTAGGGTATATCAAAGGGTATGATTGGGTATAATAAAGTTATACATGGAGATAGGTGAATGATCAACAAAGAATCTACCACTTCTAGTAAAAGGAGTGAATGTCCTATGTGATTCGATAAATGACGACTCAGAAGTCTTTGGCCAAAGCAGAATGAAATTAGAAAAGGAGTTTCTAATTTGCATTATCAGAGTTGTGCATTTCAGAATCGAAATACATATAATTAAATAAAATAAGACTTGACAGTAATTCCATGTCTTATATTTAATTGGGACATTGTATGGTAGAAGGATTGAATTGTACGGTAACTATTCACTAAAAGGTTCTTTTGTGATTAATGTTGAAATCTATATTATCTGGAAAGTCGTTGATCGCTAAGGGGGCTTACCCTTATTGTAGAATAAATATTATTTATTTAAATGAATTAAATAGTTTAATTTATTTATTTAAATAAGATTAGAATTGTTCTAATTGATTTATTCACAACCGGTTTAATATGGAGAACCTAAAGGGTCACACCGCAAAAGGAAAATATTTATTTAAGAAGTAAATGGCATAATCGTAATAATAAGTTAAGTGTATTTAATTTAATCTATGAAGATAGAAATAAATTAAATAGCTTAATATTTATTATTTGATATTTTGGAAATATTAAATATAAATTAATAAGAGGAGTCTTATTATTATTATTACTATTACTATTATTTAATTCCTAATAGGGATTGAGAATTAATTAATAGAAGTACTCTCTCATGAATTCCTAATTGGATTAGGAGTTCAATTAATTAAAGGAGTTTAATTAAAATAAAAACCCTAATCCTAAATAGTTTAGGAGGGTTCCCTATATCTATATATAAGAGGAGTCTTATTATGATTTATGGTTAGACAGTCAGACAATTAGATTGTTAGACAGTTACACACTCTTCCATGAGAATTGGAGAGAGAGAGTACTTGCAATTTCTATAGAGATAGAAACTAGGGTTTTGCCAACACCCATCTTCTTGAATAACTATTATTCCTTGGTGGATCACCTCTAGAGGCCAAACACTTGGGTGGCTAACGTTGATCAAAGGAAGGAATTTAATCGGTGAAATTCAAGGACAACGCGAAGGAATTGGAGGTGAACTTGTACCCGAGGAAGCACGGTTCTAAGAGGGTATAATTTCTTAATCTCTATCTCTTTCGTTTAATTGATAATTGAGCACATGGATGATCATGGTGATGGTTTGTATAAAAAATTTTAAAATCCGATTTTATCGCGCTTCCGCACTATTTATGTAATTGGATTACATGTTCGCGCTATGTACAAACCTAACAATGTGTTGTTTGTTAACTGCTGCAGATATGACTGTTTGAGCTCCACTCAAATTGGTTACATATTATACTCCTTTATTTATTCAGTCGCTCATCTTGGAATAGTAACCCTGAGTGCCCTAATACTTTTAATCCAGCTGGCACTCTCTTACTTGCTCTACGATCATCTTAGGTGTAGCCTGAATCTTTGATCGTAGAGTGAACTGCTTGCTTCTAACTGAAGATTTTTGCCTTTGATCGTAGAGTTTACTGTTACTTCAGTTGTGGCCTTGTGCTCTCTTGCAGTTCGTAGAGTGGTTGACTGTACTTGCATTGCTCTTTGATGTGTTTTTTACTATACTGCAGTTGGTCTTTCCTTATGCTCTGTGATATCCATTTAGCTTTTCGTTCCAGAGCATACCATTTAGGATCTTTGTTGAGCCATTGTTATAGTGTGCTTATCATAGAGGATTGCTCTATTGTTCTTTAGGTGTTGACTCTGCTATTGTGACATAGAGGACTGCTCTATGATCTTCTTGTTTGCAGTGGCACCTTTGATGTAGAGGACTACTCTACTTAATCTTCAGACATTCTTCCTTTTGTCATAGAGTGCTGCTCTATGATCCTTTTCACTTTTATTTCGCTGAGACTTCTTGAGTGCTTCTATTGTCTTAGACTCACCTCTACGATCACTTGATCTTACTGAACTTTCCCGCTCTACGACCTTTGTCTTTAATGCAGGTCTAGAGTCTTGATGGATCGTAGAGTGATTACTTGACAAATCCTTTGACCTCTGTTATGGCTTGATGCTTTGGTTGTGCTCAGAGATCTTGCTATGTCTGATAGCTCATGCTCAGCTTTCTTGGTAGTCTTGAAGATTTCCACTTTATCTTTGAGTGCTTCAGCAGCGACTGCTCTACGTTGTTGCTTGATTACAGACTGATCATAGGAGTCGTAGAGTGGCTAATCTTTAGACTGACTCTACGAACCCATGTTAGCACGGTGAACTTCTCTTCGTAGTGTGCACTCTACGAACCTTAGTAAGCTCTTTGTTCTGCCGAGCCATACTCTACGATTGCCTTGTACGCTCTGGGTTGACATGCGCATCTCTACGATGCCCGGTAAATGCTGTCGAGTGATCTCTACGATCTGCCGATCCTGTTACTATTCTTTCCTGGCAGACTCTACGATCTTGGAATTTAGCACTGCAATGCCGAGGCAACTTTTCTTCCTGCCGAGGTGACTCTACGTCCTGCCGAGGTTTTACATTTTCCTGGCAGACCCTGTGATGACATGCTTGGCTCTGCGATGTTGACTGACTGCTCTACGATCCTTCATTTAGTTAATGTAATGCTCTACGATCAGTCTGTCCCTTATTTGTACATATGTCATTACAGTACGTAAGATCAACCTAACAAGTTTGATCTTTTTCTATTCTATTCTAAGTCCTTGTACATCATATTCATTTAAGGACTTTACAAGACCTAATATTCCAAACATGCTTTGATCAGATAGATATTCATTCATCTTAGATCAACCTAACATATTTGATCTTCTAAGTCCTTGTACATATATTTCATTAAGGACTTTACAAGTCTTTAATAGTATGAATGTTCTTCTTATTATTTTGTCATCAATCAAATCACATATAATGAATAGTGGCAATCACATGCAGATCTTATAGTATTCTCCCCCTATGATAATGAGTGTAACAATCGCATGCTGATTCCCAACAATCTCCCCCTATTTGATGATGGCAAAAACACTAATAGCATAACATTCAATTTAAGCAATACATGCGAGTGTATGAGTGCTGATTTGACTTAAGATACAGTAAGTCACTGTATTGCTAGATAAAATGAAATGATGTGCATTCTAGATAGTCATTTACATCATATCAAGACATTTAAACATATGCAGTTCACAAGCTATAGTAATCTACCAAGGAGATCCCTAGTTACTTAGCATAAGTCAGTTAATTCCTCCTTGCTTGTTAGAGATATACCTTCATCTTGATGTTGTCTTGTGACTGCTTTCTCCTGCTGTTGTCCTCTTTATTCTTTTGTGTCCTCCTTTGGCACATGCTCCCCCTTACTTCTTGCTGGTTCTTCTCCTTCTTCTCCTTGCTCCCCCTCAGTTGTTGGTGTTTCATGTTTGTTCTTCTTGTTCTTTTTCAGCTCCTTTATTGTTGTCATACTGGCACTTGTCCTCTTTTTATTCTTCATCTTTTTGTGCTTTTTGTGCTTCATCTTTTTCTCCCCCTTTTTGTCATCAATCATTTGGGAGAGATATTGTACATGCGTAATGAGCTGCTCAACTAAGTAGGAGGTATTACCAACTTCCATTTTTACCTCCTGCTGACCAAGCTCCATTTGCTGAGTTAGGGACTGGCTGAGGTTCTCTACCTTAGCTGACAAAGTCTGAAGAGAGTGTGCATTCTGTTGTTGGAGTTTCAGAGCCTCAGTTTTCTGCTGTTCAATAGACTTGAGATATATCTGATCTTGTTGGTGAAGCTTTATGGACATATCTGTAAATGAGGCTTGCAGCTTCCTGTAGAACTCAGTATCTTCACCTCCAGCCACCTTCTTTGCTGCTTTAGTAACTGAGGAAATATTCCCAAATAGTTCTTCTGAGTTCTTCAACAATTCTTGGTCAATCGAGAAATCTTCAAGGATTGGGGTATTTGATTTGGACTTCTCACTCTTATAGATGTTCTCAAGAGTAGTGACGATATCAAATGGCTCTTTGTTTGATGAGGAAGGAATATCAGAAGGCATGTCAGTGGCAATATCAGGGTGTTTGGTACTAGGCTGAGTTTTGAAGGCTGCAGTCGTAGAGGGGGGTTCCTCAATCACTGACTCTACGAGCGGTTTTGCTGGTTTGCTTTTATCACTGTTTTCCAACACATAATATGGAATGTATATACCTTCAGCATGGCGGTAGACTTTGAAATGTTGAGTGTCCTTGATCAGCAACTTTGGATAAGATTGAACTCTTGGGAAGTTCTGAGATATCAACTTCCGATTTGGAAACTGTGAGTAACACCAACTGATGAAACTCGTATCTCCAAATTCAATGGCTTTCAACTAGGGCATCCATGGGTAAAACCATGTCAGTTGTTCATTATCATGATCATATAGAACTGTAGTGCGATCAAGCTCAATGTCTTGAAAATTGTTAAGAAGATCCTCTATGGTCATTGATACCACGTTTATTTGATCGTTGCCATAATCTATCCATCTTGTTGGAAACACAGCTCCTGGTTTGTCACATGCTTCTAGCACAATCCTCCTTCGCATTCTGTTAGGTTTGTATAACGCGAACATGCAATCAAATTACATAAAAAAAGCGGAAGGGCGATAAAATCGGATTTTAAAATTTTATACAAACCATCACCATGATCAATTTATGTGCTCAATTAACGATATAAACGAAAGAGATAGAGATTAAGAAATTATACCCTCGTAGAACCGTGCTTCCTCGGGTACAAGTTCACCTCTAATTCTTTCGCGTTCTCCTTGAATTCCACCGACTAAATTCCTTTGCTTGATCAACATCAGCTACCCAAGTGTTTGGCCTCTAGAGGTGATCCACCAAGGAAGAATAGTTATTCAAGAAGTTGGGTGTTGGCAAAACCCTAGTTTCTATCTCTATAGAAATTGCAAGTACTCTCCACAATCTAATACAAGAGTATGTAACCCTAACCTATAATAAGACTCCTCTTATTTATAGACGTAGAAAAACCCTTCCCTAAACTATTTAGGATTAGGGTTTCTATTATAATTAAACTCCTTTAATTAATTATGCTCCTAATCCAATTAGGAATTCATGTGAGAGTACTTCTATTAATTAATTCACAATCCCTATTAGGAATTAAATAATAGTAATAATAAAAATAAAAATAAGACTCCTCTTATTAATTTATATTTAATATTTTCGAAATATTAAATAATAAATATTAAGCTATTTAATTTATTTTATCCCCATAGATTAAGTTAAATACAGTTAACTTATTATTACAATTATGTCATTTATTTCTTAAATAAATATTTTTCTTTTACGGTGTGACCCTTTAGGTTCTCCATATTAAACCAGTTGTGAATAAATCAATTAGAACAATTCTAATTTTATTTAAATAAATAAATTAAACTATTTAATTTATTTAAATAAATAATATTTATTCTACAATAAGGGTAAGCCCCCTTAGCGATCAACGACTTTCCAGATAATATAGATTTCAACATTAATCACAAAGGAACCTTTCAGTGAATAGTTACCGTACAATTCAATCCTTCTACCATACAATGTCCCAATTAAATATAAGACATGGATTTACTGTCAAGTCTTATTTTATTTAATTATATGTATTTCGATTTCCAAATGCACAACTCTAAATAATGCAAATTAGAAACTCCTTTCTAATTTTATTCTGCCTTGGCCAAGGACTACTGAGTTGTCATTTATCGAATCACATAGGACATTCACATCTTTTACTAGACGTGGTAGATTCTTTGTTGATCATTCACCTATCTCCATGTATAACTTATTATACCCAATCATACCCTTTGATATACCCTAAAGGTCTTAAGGGATATGTCAAAGTATAACTCATCATACACAAGATACTATGATGATCTCAAGTCCAAGGATCACTTGTACTACTATCACTATAGGAATTCCTATTGACAGGCGAGTAAAACTCCATTAGGTATTTCTTAGCGAGCCACGTTCAGTGAACTTATTCTCCAATAAGCACCTACATACTTGCTTTAGTGTCTCCACACAAATGATTATGAGATCAATCATCCTCTTCTTAAGAGCAAGCAACGTATGTACTAATCTATCCGGATTCACTAATCTCCTATTTAGTAATCCGACGATTAGGAACGATTTTAGTTTGTGAGCTATCTAGAATTTAGATCTCATTAGCATGATCACCATCATGATTCTAAAAGCATTGCTCAAAATTATGGGTTTATCACATTTAATATAACAACACCATGTAGATAATATAAAATGTCTTTTAAGAAAATCAATTCTTTTATTAATAAATGATTAAGATTACAAAGTATATGCTACATCATATCAAATATGATTGGCTTATGTGCATACTACTTTCACATTCTTGTGGTTGCTGGCTTGAAGTGGCTTTCTGATGCACTGTTCTCAGAATCAGAATCCTAGGGTACTTCATCACTTTCTACTTCTCTCTTTCCATTCCAAGTGTCTCTGGTACTCTTTTCCTTCGAACTTGTTTCCTCCATAGATTGATAAGTGCATAATATTCATTTATTTTCATTCCTTTATATTTGGTTTATTGCATGTTTTATTATGTATATGCACTTATTAGGTTGTTTATTGATTTCAGGAGGATTCAGAGTCAAAAGTAGAAAAAGATGGAAAATCGGAGCCAAAACGAGAAAAGTTGAAGAATTGGAAAATTGTGGTTCTCGCCCCGACGAGAACTTTGTATTGGAGTTTCTCGCCCCGACAAGAAATCTTCTGCCCGTTTTTGCCCCAGCTGATCCAGAGCTCGCCCCGGCCCAAAACTTTCTGCTCGTTCTCGCCCCGACGAGAAACCTAGGCATAAAATTCTCGCCCCAGAGAGAAAGGCGGCGTTGACCAAGTTTGACCAGCTTTGACTTTTTGTAATTTTTGAGGATTTCTACTTCAGATTGGATTCTTAATTCTTAGAGACCTAGGATATTATCTTAGGACTATAAATAGATGTTTTTGGTTTATTAGTAGAGAGATCTTGACAACTACAATTGTAATCTTAATTGGAGGAGATTGAAGGCATGTCAGGCTAAACTCTTACTTTCAGTTCTAAGGGATGTTGAACCTTTTTCATAATTAATGGTTTAATCAGGTTTGATTTATTTATTCCTTCTTGCATGAGATTTATTCTGATAATTTGTTTTAACTGATTATATGTTATTTAATCTTTTGATTTGATTTGGCCAATTAAATTAATTTGATTAATATCATCTGCTAGATTAAGATATAGTATTAAGCAAACGATATTATATCTGATCATAGGTAGCGATTAATAGTATTTGATTGTGGACAAGCTTTTGGATATTATTAAGATTATTAGAAGGCAAGTTAAATAATTCCTGATTGTGTAATTGTTGCTTGGAATAACCTAATTCTCTAATTATTCATGCTGCTGTTATATTAAATCTAGACTGATAGTTCTAGGTTATATGATAGTTAGGGTCTCTTGAGGCGATTGTCACATTAGATTTACACATAAGGAGAATTTCGGATAATTATCGATTGTGGTTATCTAGGGTTATTAATCTCATTGAAGGGTAACTATTATCAAACTTGACTTTTCCATGATTGTGATGAGGTGATACTGAACTGAAGAACTGAAGCTTTTTATTTATTGATCACTCTTAATTACTTTTGTTAGTTTAGTGAATCAAACTCAAAATCCCCCCATTAATAGAAATAATAGGAATATTGGAATAAGTAAAAGATTAATTCATTTCTCTGTGGGATCGATCCTTGCTTGTCATTATACTAAGTTTTGTGCTAGTAGAGTGTTAGTAAGGTATTAATTTTGGAGTGTAAAACGACAGCTCCCAAATTTTGGCGCCGTTGCCGGGGAAGTGTTATTTATCTTTATTTATTCTTCATTTTATTTTTTTTTGTTTATTATTGTAGTTTATGACACGATCCTCTCAATCCGGTGATTTGAATTTTGATCCAGAAATTGAGAAAACTACACGCAGGCTAAGGAAAGAAGCTCGTCAAGCTCGAGGCATCACTGTAGAGTCAGATGAAATTCCATCACCGGGACTCAACATAGCACTTGAATTACTGTCAAATACATCATCCACCGATTCAGAGGAAGAAGAAGAAATGGCGGTGCCAAATAACAATAGAACACTTAAAGAATTAGCCACTCCTAATCTTAATCAACAACCCTTAGCCATTCCAGTTCAATGATGCGTGCAAGGAGGCATTTGACATGTTGAAGAGCCTATTGACCTCCGCACCTGTGATACAACCGCCAAATTGGAATCTTCCCTTTGAAATAATTTGTGATGCAAGCAATTATGCAGTCGGAGCTGTTTTGGGCCAAAGAGTTGACAAAGTTGTCCATGCCATCTACTATGCCTCTAGAACATTGAATGCAGCTCAGATTAACTACTCGACAACAGAAAAAGAACTTTTGTCTGTTGTTTTTGCTTTAGATAAATTTCGATCTTATTTACTTGGCACTAAAGTTGTAGTTTATTCTGACCATGCAGCTCTCAGGTATTTGTTAACCAAGAAGGACTCTAAACCCAGGATTATCAGATGGATTCTGCTGTTGCAGGAATTTGACTTGAAAATCAAGGATAAGAAGGGAGCGGATAACTTGGTAGCAGATCACTTGAGTAGACTGGTGAGAGATGAGGAGGCACTACCATTATATGATTCCTTTCCGGATGAGCATCTCTTTTCTATTCAGGAGGAATTGCCTTGGTATGCTAATATTGTTAATTATTTAGCAAGTGCGTATATTCCTAATGAATTTTCTAAAAACCAAAAGGATAAGCTTAGGTGTGATGCCAGACATTATGTTTGGGATGATCCATATCTGTGGAAATTTTGTGCTGATCAGATAATCCGTAGATGTGTGCCTAATACTGAAACATTGTCTATTCTAACTTTTTGTCATTCCTATGCTTGTGGAGGTCATTTTGGACCAAAACGGACTGCTCATAAGGTTTTAGAAAGTGGTTTTTATTGGCCAACAATTTTTAGAGACTCATATCTATTTTGTAAATCATGCGAGAATTGTCAACGAACAGGTAATATATCACATAGAAATCAAATGCCACAAACTCCCATTTTAATTGTTGAGATTTTTGATGTTTGGGGTATTGATTTTATGGGACCTTTTCCTGTTTCTCATGGTAATATTTACATTCTCTTGGCTGTCGACTATGTTTCTAAATGGGTGGAAGCTAAAGCCACCAGGACTGATGATTCTAAAGTTGTTGCGGATTTTGTCAAAACTAACATATTTGTCAGATTTGGAACGCCTAGAGCTATCATCAGCGATAAAGGAACTCACTTTTGCAACAGGATGTTAGCAGCACTTTTCAGGAAATATAATGTTTTGCATAAGATTTCTACATCTTATCATCCACACACCAATGGTCAGGCTGAAGTATCCAATCGTGAAGTGAAATCCATTTTGGAAAAGGTCGTCAAGCCAAGCAGAAAAGATTGGAGTCTGCGGTTAGAAGATGCATTGTGGGCGTATAGAACTGCGTACAAAACCCCTATTGGTATGTCTCCGTACAGATTGGTTTTTGGGAAGCCATGTCATTTACCCGTGGAATTAGAACATAGAGCTTTTTGGGCGATCAAGCAATGTAATATGAGTTTGGATGACGCGGGAATGCATAGGAAGTTCCAGCTACAAGAACTCGAAGAGATGAGGAATGAAGCATATGAGAGTTCTAGACTTTACAAGAATAAGACAAAGGCCTTCCATGACAAGTAGATTTTGAGGAAAGATTTCACCGTTGGACAACAAGTTCTCCTATTCAATTCGAGGCTGAAGTTATTTCCAGGTAAGTTGCGCTGTCGTTTGAAAGGTCCATTTGTTATTACTAATGTGTTCTCTCATGGTGCTATAGATATATAGAATCCAAAGACAGGGAAAGTATTCAAGGTCAATGGACATAGGCTGAAACCTTTCCGCGAAGAATTTTTTGATGGAGAGTGTGGAGATGATAGACCTAGTGGATCCGATTTATGAGTGATTGAGGAGAATCGATGTCGGGCTAATGACGTTAACCAAATGCGCTACTTGGGAGGCAACCCAAGACATCAGATTTGCTTTTCTATCCCTTTTTATTTATTTGTTTGTTTTGTTTTTATTTATCTCGTCTTTGCATGATTGTCTTACATTGGGGACAATGTAAGGTTTGAGTGTGGGGGGAGGGGTTTAGGTTTAGGATAGTATAGGGTAGGTTTGCTTTAAATGTGAAAATCTGAGTTGTTTTGTGAAAAAAAAATATTTGTGTTTGGTCAAGTTTTCAAAGGTTTTTGGTTTTAGAATGAAGATTGATGCCATTGATTGAATTTGTTTGATGCTGAATTAATTGATAAATGATGATAATGAAGTTAGGACCCATAGTTGACTGATTTAGATTGAATTGGTATTGCATGAGTACTTGAGTATGAGATACATGTTTACTTGACTAAGTTATCTGTGGAGTTGACTGTGTGCACTGATTTCATGATTTAGAACTGTGTAACTTCTTATCTTGTTTGCAGGACCATGTGAAAAAATTGAAAATTTGAAAAAGAATTGAGAGTAAAAACTGAAAAAATTTTGTCTCAAAAGAAAAACATGTGGTGGGTTGAGATGGAGCGTAAAACGCATTCACCCATAAACACATGCAACGAGATGGAGCGTAAAACGCACTCGTTGGTGAGAAGAAAAGTGAGATGGAGCATAAAATGCACTCACTTAAGAAAAGAATGAGAAGAGGTGAAATGGAGCATAAAATGCATTCACCTGAATAAAAAAAAATGGATAGCAGAAAGAAAAGAGAAAAAAACATGTTATGGTTTTGAGTCAGTGTGCACGGTTGTTGTTCCATATGACCTGAGTTGAGTATCTGTGTTAATCATAGGAGATGCATATGTAGTTTCAATTTGATTTAGAGATGTTCAGTGGGGAATGATGGGATTATTGTTATGAGTTGATTGACGAGGTATTGATCAAATTTCTGTTGATTGATGTTAGTATTCATAGATGCTAATTGAATTTGAACCTTTGGAAGTTAGGTTGAATAGAATTCTAATGACTTCAATATAACTTTTGTTTTAGTTTACAAGAGGACGTGTAAAGACTAAGTGTGGGGGAATTTGATAACTGCATAATATTCATTTATTTTCATTCCTTTATATTTAGTTTATTGCATGTTTTATTGTGTATATGCACTTATTAGGTTGTTTATTGATTTCAGGAGGATTCAGAGTCAAAAGTAGAAAAAGATGGAAAATCGGAGCCAAAACGAGAAAAGTTGAACAATTGAAAAATTGTGGTTCTCGCCCCGACGAGAACTTTGTATTGGAGTTTCTCGCCCCGGCGAGAAATCTTCTGCCCGTTTTCGCCGCAGCTGATCCAGAGCTCGCCCCGGCCCAAAACTTTCTGCTCGTTCTCGCCCCGACGAGAAACCTAGGCATAAAATTCTCGCCCCGACGAGAAAGGCGGCGTTGACCAAGTTTGACCAGCTTTGACTTTTTGTAATTTTTGAGGATTTCTACTTCAGATTGGATTCTTAATTCTTAGAGACTTAGGATATTATCTTAGGACTATAAATAGATATTTTTGGTTTATTAGTAGAGAGATCTTGACAACTACAATTGTAATCTTAATTGGAGGAGATTGAAGGCATCTCAGGCTAAACTCTTACTTTCAGTTCTAAGGGATGTTGAACCTTTTTCATAATTAATGGTTTAATCAGGTTTTATTTATTTATTCCTTCTTGCATGAGATTTATTCTGATAATCTGTTTTAACTGATTATATGTTATTTAATCTTTTGATTTGATTTGGCCAATTGAATTAATTTGATTAATATCATCTGCTAGATTAAGATATAGTATTAAGCAAACGATATTATATCTGATCATAGGTAGCGATTAATAGTATTTGATTGTGGACAAGCTTTTGGATATTATTAAGATTATTAGAAGGCAAGTTAAATAATTCCTGATTGTGTAATTGTTGCTTGGAATAACCTAATTCTCTAATTATTTATGTTGCTGTTATATTAAATCTAGACTGATACTTCTAGGTTATATGATAGTTAGGGTCTCTTGAGGCGATTGTCACATTAGATTTACACATAAGGAGAATTTCGGATAATTAGCAATTGTGGTTATCTAGGGTTATTAATCTCATTGAAGGGTAAATATTATCAAACTTGACTTTTCCATGATTGTGATGAGGTGATACTGAACTGAAGAACTGAAGCTTTTTATTTATTGATCACTCTTAATTACTTTTGTTAGTTTAGTGAATCAAACTCAAAATCCCCCCATTAATAGAAATAATAGGAATATTAGAATAAGTAAAAGATTAATTCATTTCTCTGTGGGATCGATCCTTGCTTGTCATTATACTAAGTTTTGTGCTAGTAAAGTGTTAGTAAGGTATTAATTTTGGAGTGTAAAACGACAGCTCCCAAATTTTGGCGCCGTTGCCAGAGAAGTGTTATTTATCTTTATTTATTCTTCATTTTATTTTATTTTTGTTTATTATTGTAGTTTATGACACGATCCTCTCAATCCGGTGATTTGAATTTTGATCCAGAAATTGAGAAAACTACACGCAGGCTAAGGAAAGAAGCTCGTCAAGCTCGAGGCATCACTGCAGAGTCAGATGAAATTCCATCACCGGGACTCAACATAGCACTTGAATTACTGTCAAATACATCATCCACCGATTCAGAGGAAGAAGAAGAAATGGCGGTGCCAAATAACAATAGAACACTTAAAGAATTAGCCACTCCTAATCTCAATCAACAACCCTTATGAATTGAATATCCTACATTAACTGTTGTTTATTTAATGAGACTATTTTCAACAGAAATGGCTACATCCTTACTTCCTGATTTAGACTCACTTGTGGTCACATCCTTTTTAGCAGATTCATCACTAGATGCCACGTTTTTACTTGTCTCTACAGCCTCAGCTTTGTCACTCTTATCATCATCATTCCCAAGGTTAATTATCACTGGTGGAATCTCTTCTTTACTCTTTTGACTTGAAACTTCCATCATTTGCCTTAGTCTCGCACTTTGTCTTCTTTTTGAGGGTTTGACCATGGGTGCCTCGAATGCTTCTTTCTTTTCTTCAGATCCATCTTCAGAGTTAGAGAGACACTTCACTGGGGCTACCTCAACTTTCGCCTTCTTCTTAATTGATTTGGAGGGAATGGGCTCAGGAGATGAAGAGTTTTCAGATTGAGATGCTTCCTCCTTTAGTGTATTAGCTTTCCTCTTTCCTTTGCCAGCTTTTGAAGTTCCTCTACTGCTGCTACCAGACGTTCTCAACTTCTTGTTCTCCATGGGGTTCTTCTTCCAATTGTCAAACAGTTTGGGCGACATGATTTTGTGGACATTTAGGGTTTCTCCCTCATCATCCCCAATTTTGTTTTTCAGCCTCTTCTTCAGTATGATGCTCAAGAACCTTCCATAGTAGATCTTTAGAACTGGTTTATCTGATGTCTTCACTTTCCTGGCTTCTTTAACTAACCAATCAGATAGTTGAAAGTAGTATGCACACAAGCCAATCATATTTGATATGATGTAGCATATACTTTGTAATCTTATTCGGTTATTAAAGGCATTTTACATTATCTACATGGTGTTGTTATAATAAATGTGATAAACCCATAGTTTTGAGCAATGCTTTTAGAATCATGATGGGGATCATGCTAATGAGATCTAAATTTTAGATAGCTCACAAACTAAAATCGTTCCTAATCGATTGATTACTAAAAAGGGGATTAGTGAATCCAGATAGATTAGTACATACGTTGCTTGTTCTTATGAAGAGGATGGTTGATCTCATAATCATTTGTGTGGAGACACTAAAGCAAGTATGTAGGTGCTTATTAGAGAATAAGTTCACTGAACGTGGCTCGCTAAGGAATACCTAATGGAGTTTTACTCGCCTGTCAATAAGAATTCCTCTAGTGATAGTAGTACAAGTGATCCTTGGACTTGAGATCATCATAGTATCTTGTGTATGATGAGTTATACTTTGACATGTCCCTTAAGACCTTTAGGGTATATCAAAGGGTATGATTGGGTATAATAAGTTGTACATGGAGATAGGTGAATGGTCAACAAAGAATCTACCACTTCTAGTAAAAGGAGAGAATGTCCTATGTGATTCGATAAATGACGACTCAGAAGTCTTTGGCCAAAGCAGAATGAAATTAGAAAGGAGTTTCTAATTTGCATTAATTAGAGTTGTGCATTTGAAAATCGAAATACATATAATTAAATAAAATAAGACTTGGCAGTAATTTCATGTCTTATATTTAATTGGGACATTGTATGGTAGAAGTATTGAATTGTATGGTAACTATTCACTGAAAGGTTCTTTTGTGATTAATGTTGAAATCTATATTATCTGAAAAGTCGTTGATCGTTAAGGGGGCTTACCCTTATTGTAGAATAAATATTATTTATTTAAATGAATTAAAAAGTTTAATTTATTTATTTAAATAAAATTAGAATTGTTCTAATTGATTTATTCACAACCGGTTTAATATGGAGAACCTAAAGGGTCACACCGCAAAAAGGAAATATTTGTTTAAGAAGTAAATGGCATAATTGTAATAATAAGTTAAGTGTATTTAATTTAATTTATGGAGATAGAATAAATTAAATAGTTTAATATTTATTATTTAATATTTTGGAAATATTAAATATAAATTAATAAGAGGAGTCTTATTATTATTATTATTATTTAATTTCTAAAAGGGTTTGGAAATTAATTAATAAAAGTACTCTCATAAATTCCTAATTATCGAATCACATAGGACATTCTCTCCTTTTACTAGAAGTGGTAGATTCTTTGTTGACCATTCACGTATCTCCATGTACAACTTATTATACTCAATCATACCCTTTGATATACCCCAAAGGTCTTAAGGGACATGTCAAAGTATAACTCATCATACACAAGATATTATGATGATCTCAAGTCCAAGGATCACTTGTATTACTATCACTAGAGGAATTCCTATTGACGGGCGAGTAAAACTCCATTAGGTATTCCTTAGCGAGCCACGTTCAGTGAACTTATTCTCTAATAAGCACCTACATACTTGCTTTAGTGTCTCCACACAAATGATTATGAGATCAATCATCCTCTTCATAAGAGAAAGCAACGTATGTACTAATCTATCCGAATTCACTAATCCCCTTTTTTAGTAATCCATCGATTAGGAACGATTTTAGTTTGTGAGCTTTCTAGAATTTAGATCTCATTAGCATGATCACCATCATGATTCTAAAAGCATTGCTCAAAACTATGGGTTTATCACATTTAATATACAAGCACCATGTAGATAATGTAAAATACCTTTAATAACTAAATAAGATTACAAAGTATATATGCTACATCATATCAAATATGATTGGCTTGTGTGCATACTACTTTCAATCTCCCACTTGCACTAAAGCCAATCGTCATGGTATCTAATACCCTTCTTCTGTAAGTGACAATCATCCTGCTGTTTGGATAAAGCTTCAGTAAATGGATATATAATGTTGTTCTTGAGAGTCCACTATCTCTATAGTGACTTCTCTTCTTTCAATGGTTCCACTAATCAAATAAAAGTGTCGCAACACATGTTTGAATCCAAGATGAGACTAAAGAATTATTCCTAGTTCTGTAATGAACTTTTCATCCAAATAATCAAACTTGCAGCTTCATTTACAGCTATATACTTTGTCTTTGTCAATTAACCAGCAACTCTTTGCTGTTTAGAACCTTTCCAATTCACTGCACCACCTTTGAAGGTAACGATTTACCTTAAAGTGGATTTGTTATCGTCTTAGTTAGTCTGAAAAACTTGAGTCTGTTTAGCCCTCTAGTTTTAATTCAGACCTACCATGAATTATGATCACATCTTCAGTACCGGTTAAGTACCTAAAGATGTTTATCACTGTCTTATATTGACCTTCTCCAGAATATGACTGATCAACATCAGGCCTTGTATATTCATTGCATACATGATAGTAACTCATGTGATCTCTCTTTCAATTGGGGACAATTTTAGAGAGATACACTCCATGGCTCATCATCATGAGACCTCTCTTGGAGTTTTCCATGCTAAACGCCATTCGCATCGAATGAATATACGTTCATTGGGTCAAGCCGAACATCCTTTTAAATCTATCTATATAGATTTATATCCCCAATTTATAGGATGTTCCTCCCAAGTTATTCATGGAGGAATGTTTAGACAATTTTATCTCTACTGATTGTAGCATTGGTGTGTCATTTCTTATCAGTAATATATCAACATATAATACTAGGAATGTCACAGTGCTCCCACTGACCTTTTGTACACACTAGGTTCATTCTCGTTTTTGATAAAATCAAACTCTCTTGATTGTCTCATCAAAACGAATGTTCCATCTTTGAGAATCTTGCTTCAATCCATAAATGGATCATTGTAGCTTAAAACACGATTTGCTTCAACCTTTTGAAACAAATTTCTCTGGCTATATCATACATACATTCTCCTCAAGTCTTCATTGAGGAAGGACGTCTCTATATCCATTTTGCCAGATTGCGTAATAAGCTGCAATCACATGCAAAATCCAAATGGACTTGAGCATTACCAGCTAATAAGGTTTTATCACAGTCATCTCCTTGACTTGAAAAACCTTTTAAACAGGTCTGGTCTTATAGGTCTCCACCTTGCCATTTTCCCCAGTCTTTCTCTTAAAGACCCATATTCACACTCTAGGCACTATGCCCTTTTTATGGAGTAACCAGAGTCAATACTTGGTTCTCATACATGGAGTCCATTTCGGATTTCATGGTCATTTGCCATTTCTCTGAGTGTCTTCTACTCATAGCCTCATCGTATATAACTGGAGCATCATCCTCAATGATGCGTACCTCATCATCATCCTCTATGATGAATCCATACCTCCCAGATATCTTCGGTACTCTTCCAGATTTACGATTCGGTTGTGGTACAATAGGTCTATCTACAGGTTCCTCAGTTCGACTTAAAGTGCTTTGTGGTTCTTGAACTCCTTCAATATCTATTATCCTCCCACTAGCTCCTTCAATGATAAACACCTTTATCTAAGAAGGCAGCGTGTAGGATTATAGTAATAATACCCTAAACTTTCTTTAGGATATCCCACAAATTTGCACTTGTCAGATTTTGTCCCAAACCTATCTTTGAATCTTTTTCACATAAGCTGGATAACCCCTTATCTTAACATACTTAAGAGTATGAATCCTTCATATCCATAACTTTTATGGAGTCTTGGGACCGAATTTTTGAGGTTGCCTTATTTTGTAGATATGCAGCCGTTTCTAGGGCATAACCCCAGATAGATACTAGAATGTCGGTAAAAATCATTATGGACTGCACCATGTCCAACAAGGTACAATTTCTCCTTTTAGATACACCAATCAACTATTGCATATCAGAAGGTGTCCATTATGAGAAAATACCATTTTGAGATGATCTAGAAACTCATTGCACAAGTATTCTTTCCTCGATCTGATCAAAGAATCTTAGTACTCTTTCAATATGTTTCACTTCTGAATTCTTTGAACATTTCAAATGATTTAGACTTGTATTTTATCAAATACACACATTCAACTCTTTGAATGACCATCTCTTTTTTCTTTTACTAGTTTGTTCAATTTGCAAAAATTATTTTTCATGTAAGTCAAGTTTTTCAAAGTCCATCAAGTGATCTTCCAGTTTCAAACAAAACATTATCATTATAAATAGAACAACAATTGTTCTTAAATATAATACCAGAACCTTCCTTGTCCAACAACGGAAGTTCTAATGTTTCTAATGAAAACTGGAACATAATAACAACTTATTAACTTAATAGACTTGCCCGTAGGCAATGCTAAACTATAAATTCCTATGGTTAATGCAGCAACCTTTGCTCCATTCCCACACATAAGATTACTTAATCTTTGTTTAGCTTTCTACTTCTGCTTAGTCTCTGCATTGGATTGCATACGCGAGAACTATAGCCGGTATCCAATACCCAAGTAGAACATTGACTTACAGAAAGATTTATTTTTAATCATGAACAAACCTGTATCTATAATCGAAGCTTCACTAGGCTTCTTCTGGTTAGCCTCTATAAGATTCTCCTTACAGTTTCTTGCTAGTATCCAGGCTTATTGCAGTGGAAGCAAACTCCTTTGCTATATGCATCAGTCTTATTCTTATTGTCCTTTGTTTTTGCCTTTCCTTTTACCTTCTTTGAATTGTTCTTCTTTTAAGAAGATCCTTTGGCCCTCTTCCGCTTCCTGGAAGAATCATCTACCAGTAAGACTTGGTCTTTCTTGGTTGGAAAGTGACTCTTTACAGTTTTCAACATGTTTAAGCAACTCAGGCAGGCTGACATATAACTTATTCATGTGAAAATTCACAATAATTTGTGAGAAAGAGTCCGGAAGTGATTGCAAGATCAAATCTTGGATCATCTTTCCATCCATTAAAACCCAGTTGTCCCAATTGTTCAATCAGATTGATCATTTTAGGACATATGTTTGTACTGTAGTGCCATCGGTCATTCTAGATCGGAAAAGCTCCTTAGATATCTGATATCTAATAGTCCTACTTTCCTCATCCTTCAACTCCTTGAAGGTGCTAGAGTACAGTAGGAGCATCCACAGTTTCATGCTGACGCTGAAGCTCGTTACTCATGGATGCGAGCATGATCATTGAGCCAACTGTGCATCATCTTGCTACTTTCTAAAAGTAGCAATCTCTTCCTCAGAGGCATTGTCTGTAACCATTGCAGGGATAGGCGTATTAAGGATATAAGATAGCTTTTCAGCCTTGAGAACAATTCTCAAATTTCTTAACCAGTTCGTTTAATACGGTCCGATTAATTAGCATCTAATATGCTATGCAGTGATAGTGAATTAGACATCGTAAAATTCTATAAATGAATTTGTAATTTAACAACATTTTAGCATACATTCATTTCTTAATTAATTACCAAAATAAATTAGGTCTTTATTTTAAATTGGTACCTCACTATTTTCATCAAACCATATTACCCTCAATATTTAGTTCGGCAATTCTAATTAAAGATTTTCTAGTGAGAATAAGGATCTCATTTCAAATGTATATAGCCTTGTGGTGACACAACAAACGATATATAAATAAATAGGTAGACAACTATTGTCAATTACATCACTATGTAACTCTTTGTATTTTGCCTCTTAGATTATTTTGATCAAGTGGTGACACATCCGAATCAAAATTATCCAAGTTAAGTCCAACCTAACACTTCCATATATGTGAAGAGAAAAATACCATCCTTGTGGTGACACAACAAAACAGTAATGTTCAATTCCTTAATAAGCATCAAATGTGATAATACAACATCTTAAATATTTAATATTTGTCTTGTGGTGACACAACAAACTCATATTAAATATTTAATACTCTATTGCTTTACCATGCTAGAAGGCGACGCTCGATATTCCAAATATCTTTGAACGCTTAGGACTTAATATAATTTCTTTGAGGGGTTTGTTATTATATGTCTCATCTTGTTTAGCGCGCATGCACATATATATATAAAATACGCGTCATATTATTTAACATGCGAAGCATGTTGGATAATATATAATATACATATAGTAAGCATGCACATATAGAATACTATATTCTACCCGGATTGATTATGGACTTTTATTCTAGTTTGGTTCACTAGAGCCACCAAGTGAACCAAAAGGTCAAACCTAGGGTGCAAGAACAAAATTTAAATATAACTATTACATTTAAACTTGGGCTCCATTACAAACAGGTCTTCAAGCGCTCCTTGCTCCTTTGTCTCCAATTCTTCAAGTAATTCTAACTAAACCTATTACATAAACTATTTACAATAAATAGAAACCTTGATCAGTAGTCAAGGGGAGGTACATAGGAGGAAGATAGAATTTACATCAAGAAAAACTAGAGAAGACGAGGTACGCAGACCCCATTTATAAAAAATCCATTCATTCAAGTATTCACTAACATAAATCCAATCACACATTGGTCAGTAGTCCATAATCAATCCCTATTTATTATCATACATATATCCATATGTATCAATAAATAACATTCATCTCATGAATAATAAAACCATTCCATATATGCATTGATATCATTTAATGGGCAATCAAAAGTTTACTAGAAATCTAATTTTGAAACAAAATAAACTCCTTTATTTTAATCAAAATTTAAATCATAATAAACTTATTTATTTTATTTTATCCAATTTTGAATAAAAATAAACTCCTTTATTTTTAATCAAATTCCAAATCAAAATAAACTCCTTTATTTTAATTAACATGGAAACCAATTTTAAGTTCAAAATAAACTCCTTTATTTTAACTTAAAATTGCTTGAAAAAATAAAATATGTTAAATCCTATTCCTTATCAAAATAAACATCTTTATTTTTAAGGAAACATGGAATCCTATTCCATATGTGAATAAACTCCTTTATTCTAGGAAACATGGAATCATATTCCATATGTGAATAAACTTCTTTATTCTAGTTAACGTAGAATTCAATTCCAAGTTCAAATAAAACTTTTAATTTTAATTATATTCCAATTCAAAATAAACCTTTTATCCTAATTGAAAATAAATAAAATCAAAATAAAAAAAATTTCAAAATCTGCAGACCGCTCCAAAATGAACTAGGAGCGGCGCGGCCGCGCTACACCCCCAGAAACGATTTCTGGGTTCGGGCGCGGCCGCGCTCCAGAATGAACTGGAAGCGGCGCGACCACGCCACGTAGCAGACTTCGATTTTTTTTTTCGTTGCTCAGAAAATCGATCCAATCGCATACCCATACATACATGGAATCATAATAATCAATAATTAACACAAGGTTAGGCTCTGATGCCACTGTTAGGTTTGTATATAGCGCGGACATGCAATCAAATTACATAAATAGTGCGGAAGCGCAATAAAACGGATTTTAAAATTTTTCATACAAACCATCACCATGATCATCCATGTGCTCAATTATCAATTAAACGAAAGAGATAAAGTATGAGAATCATACCCTTGTAGAACCATGCTTCCACAGGTACGAGTTCACCTCCAAATCTTTCGCGTTCTCCTTGAATTCCACCGATTAAATTCCTTCATTTGATCAACGTTAGCCACCCAAGTGTTTGGCCTCTAGAGGTGATCCACTAAGGAATAATAGTTGTTCAAGAAGATGGGTGTTGGCAAAACTCTAGTTTCTATCTCTATAGAAATTGCAAGTACTCTCTCTCTTCAATTATCATGGAAGAGTGTGTAACTGTTTAACCCGAAATCATGATAAGACTCCTCTTATTTATAGATATAGGGAACCCTCCTAAACTATTTAGGATTAGGGTTTTTATTTTAATTAAACTCCTTTAATTAATTAAACTCCTAATCCAATTAGGAATTTATGAGAGAATACTTCTATTAATTAATTCCCAATCCCTATTAGAAATTAAATAATAGTAATAGTAATAATAATAATAAGACTCCTCTTATTAATTTATATTTAATATTTCTAAAATATTAAATAATAAATATTAAGCTATTTAATTTATTATATCTCCATATATTAAATTAAATACACTTAACTTATTATTACATTTATGTCATTTACTTCTTAAACAAATATTTTCCTTTTGCGGTGTGACCCTTTAGGTTCTCCATATTAAATCGGTTGTGAATAAATCAATTAAAACAATTCTAATCTTATTTAAGTAAATATATTAAACTATTTAATTTATTTAAATAAATAATATTTATTCTACAATAAGGGTAAGCCCCCTTAGCGATCAACGACTTTCCAGATAATATAGATTTTAACATTAATCACAAAAGAACCTTTCAGTGAATAGTTACCGTATAATTCAATCCTTCTACCATACAATGTCCCAATTAAATATAAGACATGGAATTACTGTCAAGTCTCATTTTATTTAATTATATGTATTTCGATTCTCCAATGCACAACTCTGATAATGTAAATTAGAAACTCCTTTCTAATTTCATTCTGCTTTGGCCAAAGACTTCTGAGTTGTCATTTATCGAATCATATAGGACATTCTCTCCTTTTACTAGAAGTGGTAGATTCTTTGTTGACCATTCACGTATCTCCATGTACAACTTATTATACTCAATCATACCCTTTGATATACCCCAAAGGTCTTAAGGGATATGTCAAAGTATAACTCATCATACACAAGATACTATGATGATCTCAAGTCCAAGGATCACTTGTACTACTATCACTAGAGGAATTCCTATTGACAGGCGAGTAAAACTCCATTAGGAATTCCTTAGCGAGCCACGTTCAGTGAACTTATTCTCTAATAAGCACATACATACTTGCTTTAGTGTCTCCACACAAATGATTATGAGATCAATCATCCTCTTCATAAGAGCAAGTAACGTATGTACTAATCTATCTGGATTCACTAATCCCCTTTTTTAGTAATCCATCGATTAGGAACGATTTTAGTTTGTGAGCTTTCTAGAATTTAGATTTCATTAGCATGATCACCATCATGATTCTAAAAGCATTGCTCAAAACTATGGGTTTATCACATTTAATATAACAACATCATGTAGATAATATAAAATGCCTTTAATAACCGAATAAGATTACAAAGTATATGCTACATCATATCAAATATGATTGACTTGTGTGCATACTACTTTCAGTTTAATTAATTAAAGGATTTTAATTAAAATAAAAACCCTAATCCTAAATAGTTTAGGAGGGTTCCCTATATCTATAAATAAGAGGAGTCTTATCATAATTTAGGGTTAGATAGTTACACACTCTTCCATAAGAATTGGAGAGAGAGAGTACTTGCAATTTCTATAGAGATAGAAACTAGGGTTTTGCCAACCACCATCTTCTTGAACAACTATTATTCCTTGGTGGATCACCTCTAGAGGCCAAACACTTGGGTGGCTAACGTTGATCAAAGGAAGGAATTTAATCGATGAAATTCAAGGAAAACGCGAAGGAATTGGAGGTGAACTTGTACCCGAGGAAGCACGGTTCTACGAGGGTATAATTTCTTAATCTCTATCTCTTTCGTTAATTGATAATTGAACACAAGGAAAAATCATGTTGATGGTTTGTATGAAAAATTTTAAAATCCGTTTTATTGCGCTTCTGCACTATTTATGTAATTTTATTGCATGTTCGCGCTATATACAAACTTAACAGTGACATCAGAGCCTAACCTTGTGCTAATTATCGATTATTATGATTCCATGTATGTATGGGTATGCGATTAGATCGATTTTTTGGGCAACGAAACAAAATTTCGAAGTCTGCTACGCGGCGCGGCCGCGCCGCTTCCAGTTCATTCTGGAGCGCGGCCGCACCCGAACTCAGAAATCGTTTCTGGGGGTGCAGCGCGGCCGCGCCGCTCCTAGTTCATTTTGGAGCGCGGCCGCACCGGTCTGCAGAATTTGAAAATTTTTTATTTTGATTTTATTTATTTTCAATTGAGATAAAAGGTTTATTTTGAATTGAAATATAATTAAATTTTGAAATTTTATTTGAACTTGGAATTGGATTCTACGTTAACTAGAATAAATGAGTTTATTCACATTTAGAATAGGATTCCATGTTTCCTAGAATAAAGGAGTTTATTCACATATGGAATAGGATTTCATGTTTCCTTAAAATAAAGATGTTTATTTTGACAAGGAATAGGATTCAACATATTTTATTTTCCAACAATTTTAAGTTAAAATAAAAGAGTTTGTTTTGAACTTGAAATTGGATTCCATGTTAATTGAAATAAAAGAGTTTATTTTGATTTGGAATTTGATTAAAAATAAAGGAGTTTATTTTTATTCAAAATTGGATAAAATAAAATAAATAAGTTTATTATGATTTAAATTTTGATTAAAATAAAGGAGTTTATTTTTGTTTCAAAATTGGATTTCTAGTAAACTTTTAATTGCCCATTAAATGATATCAATGCATATATGGAATGGTTTTAATATTCATGGGATGAATGTTATTTATTGATACATATGGAGATATGTATGATAATAAATAGGGATTGATTATGGACTACTGACCAATGTGTGATTGGATTTATTTTAGTGGATACTTGAATGAATGGATTTTTTATAAATGGGGTCTGCGTACCTCGTCTTCTCTAATTTTTCTTAATGTAAATTCTATATTCCTCCTATGTACTTCCCCTTGACTACTGATCAAGGTTTCTATTTATTGTAAATAGTTTATGTAATAGGTTTAGTTAGAATTACTTGAAGAATTGGAGACAAAGGAGCAAGGAGAGCTTGAAGACCCGTTTGTAATGGAGCCCGGGTTTGAATGTAATAGTTATATTTAAATTTTGTTTTTGCACCCTATGTTTGACCTTTTGGTTCATTTGGTGGCTCTAGTGAACCAAACTAGAATAAAAGTCCATAATCAATCCGAGTAGAATATAGTATTCTATATGTGTATGATTACTATATATATATATTATATATTATACAACATGCTTCGCATGTTAAATAATGTGATGCGTATTTTATATATATATATGTGTATGCGCGCTAAACAAGAATAGACTAATAATTACAAACCCCTCAAAGAAATTATATTAAGTCCTAAGCGTTCAAAGATATTTGGAATATCGAACGTCGCCTTCTAGCATGGTAAAGCGATAGAGTATTAAATATTTAATTTGAGATTGTTGTGTCACACAAGGACAGTGTTTTTCTTTCGAATATATGGAAGTGGTAGGTTGGACTTAACTTGGATAGTTTTGATTCAGATGTGTCACACTTGATCAAAATAATCTAAGAAGCAAAATACAAGGAGTTACATAGTGATGTAATTGACAATAGTTGTCTACCTATTTATTTATATATCGTTTGTTGTGTCACACAAGGCTATATACATTTGAAATGAGATCCTTATTCTCACTAGCAAACGTTTAATTAGATTTGCCGAACTATATATATTGAGGGTAATATAGTTTGATGAAAAAGTGAG
Source organism: Aralia elata (assembly GCA_034770075.1). Lineage (NCBI taxonomy): Eukaryota > Viridiplantae > Streptophyta > Magnoliopsida > Apiales > Araliaceae > Aralia > Aralia elata. The sequence continues at coordinate 39,634,432 of CM068386.1, read as the reverse complement.
AGATACCAATTTAAAATAAAGACCTAATTTATTTTGGTAATTAATTAAATGAATGTATGCTAAAATGTTGTTAAATTACAAATTCATTTACAGAATTTTACAATGTCTAATTTACTAACACTGCGGAGCATATTGGATGCTAATTAATTGGACTATATTAAACGGACTGATTAAGAAATTTGAGAATAGTTCTCAAGACTGAAAAGCTATCTTATGTCCTTAATACGCCTATCCCTGCAATGGTTGCAGACAATGCCTCTGAGGAAGAGATTGCTACTTTTAGAAAGTGGCAAGATGATGCACAGTTGGCTCAATGCATCATGCTCGCATCCATGAGTAACGAGCTTCAGCGTCAGCATGAAACTATGGATGCTCGTACTATACTCCTGCACCTTCACGGAGTTGAATGGCGAGGAAAGTAGGACTATTAGATATTAGATATCTAAGGAGTTTTTCTAATCTAGAATGACCGATGGGACTACAGTACGGACATATGTCCTAAAATGATCAATCTGATTGAACAATTGGGACAACTAGGTTTTAATGGATGGAGAGTTGATCCAAGATTTGATCTTGCAATCACTTCCGGACTCTTTCTCACAAATTATTGTGAATTTTCACATGAACAAGCTATATGTTAGCCTGCCTGAGTTGCTTAAACATGTTGAAAAACTGTAAAGAGTCACTTTCCAATCAAGAAAGACCAAGTCTTACTGGTAGATGATTCTTCCAGGAAGCGGAAGAGGGCCAAATGATCTTCTTAAAAGAAGAACAATTCAAAGAAGGTAAATGGAAAGGCAAAAACAAAGGACAATAAGAACAATACTGATGCAGATAGCAAAGGAGTTTGCTTCCACTGCAATAAGCCTATATACTAGAAAGGAAACTGTAAGGAAAATCTTACAGAGGCTAACTAGAAGAAGCTTAGTGAAGCTTTCTGTAAGTCAAGGTTCTACTTGGGTATTGGATACCGGCTGTAGTTATCACGTATGTAATCAAATGCAAAGACTAAGCAGAAGTAGAAAGCTAAACAAAGAGTAAGTAATCTTATGTATGGGAATGGAGCAAAGGTTGCTGCATTAACCATAGAAACTTATAGTTTAGCATTGCCAACGGGCAAGTCTATTAAGTTAATAAGTTGTTATTATATTTCAGTTCTCTTTAGAAATATTATTACTTCCGTTATTGGACAATGATGGTTCTGGTATTATATTTAAGAACAATTGTTGTTCTATTTATAATGATAATGTTTTGTTTGAAATTGGAAGAATACTTGATAGATTTTGTATACTTGACTTACATGAAAAATATTTTGCAAATTGAATAAACTAATAAAAGAAAAGGAGATGGTCATTCAAAGAGTTGAATGTGTGTATTTGATGAAATACAAGTCTGAATCATTTTGAAAGGTTCAAAGAATTCAGAAGTGAAACATATTGACAAAGTATTAAGATTCTTTGATCAGATCGAGGAAAGAATACTTATGCAATGAGTTTCTACATCATCTCAAAATGGTATTTTCTCATAATGGACACCTCCTGATACGCAATAATTGATTGGTGTATCTAAAAGGAAAAATTGTACCTTGTTGGACATGGTGCAGTCCATGATGATTTTTACCGACATTCTAGTATCCATCTGGGGTTATGCCCTAGAAACGGCTGCATATCTACAAAATAAGGTAACCTCAAAATCTGAGCCCAAGACTCTATAAAGGTTATGGATAGGGAGGATTCCTACTCTTAAGTATGTTAAGATAAGGGGTTGTCCAGCTTATGTGAAAAGGTTTCCAAGATAAGTTTGGGACAAAATCTGACAAGTGCAGATTTGTGGGATATCCTATAGAAAGTTTTAGGGTATTATCACTATAATCCTACATGCTACCTTCTAAGATAAAGGTGTTTATCATTGAAGGAGCTAGTGGGAGGGTAATAGATCTTGAAGGAGTTCAAGAACCACAAAGCACTTTAAGTCGAACCGAAGAACCTGTAGATAGACCTATTGTACCACAACCGAATCGCAAATCTGGAAGAGTACCAAAGATACCTGGGAGGTATGGATTCATCATAGAGGATGATGATGAGGTACGCATCGTAGAAGATGATGATCCAGTTATATACGATGAGGCTATGAGTAGAAGACACTCAGAGAAACGTCAGATGGCCATGAAATCCGAAATGGACTCCATGTATGAGAACCAAGTATAGACTCTGGTTACTCCACAAAGGGCATAGTGCCTAGAGGGTGAATATGGGTCTTTAAGAGAAAGACTGGGGCAAATGGCAAGGTGGAGACCTATAAGACCAGACCTGTTTAAAAGGTTTTTCAAGTCAAGGAGTTGACTGTGATAAAACCTTATTACCGGGTAATGCTCAAGTCCATTTGGATTTTGCTTGTGATTACAGCTTATTACGAAATCTGGCAAAATGGATGTGGAGACGTCCTTCCTCAATAAAGACTTGAGGAGAATGTATGTATGATACAGCCAGAGGAATTTGTTTCAAAGGTTGAAGCAAATCGTGTTTTAAGCTACAATGATCCATTGATGGATTGAAGCAAGCTTCTCAAAGATGGAACATTCGTTTTGATGAGACAACCAAAAGAGTTTGATTTTATCAAAAACGAGAATGAACCTAGTGTGTACAAAATGGTCAGTAGGAGCACTGTGACATTCCTTGTATTATATGTTGATATACTACCGATAAAGAATAACATACCAATGCTACAGTCAGTAAAGATAAAATTGTCTAAACATTCCTCCATGAATGACTTGGGAGGAGCATCCTATAGATTGGGGATATAAATCTACATAGATAGATTTAAAAGGATGTTCGGCTTGACCCAAGGAATATATATTCGTTTGATGCTAAAGGTGTTTAGCATGGCACACTCCAAAAGAGGTCTCATGATGATGAGCCATGGAGTGTATCTCTCTAAAATTGTCCCCAATTGAAAGAGAGATCGCATGAGTTACTATCATGTATGCAATGAATATACAAGGCTTGATGTTAATCAGTCATATTCTGGAGATGATGATTGTAAGACAGTGATAAACATCTTTAGGTACTTAACCGGTACTGAAGATGTGATCATGATACATGGTGGGTTTGAATTAAAAACTAGAGGGCTAAATAGACTCAAGTTTTTCAGACTAACCAAGACGATAACAAATCCATTTTAGGGTAAATAGTTACCTCAAAAGGTGGTGTAGTGAATTGGAAAGGTTCCAAACAGCAAAGAATTGTTGGTTTAGTGACAAAAACAAAGTATATAGCTGTAAATGAAGCTGCAAGTTGATTGTTTGGATGAAAAGTTCATTATAGAACTAGTAGTCCTTGGCCAAGGCAGAATGAAATTACAAAAGAGTTTCTAATTTGCATTATTTAGAGTTGTGTATTTAAGAATCGAAATACATATAATTAAATAAAATAAGACTTGACAGTAATTCCATGTCTTATATTTAATTGGGACATTGTATGGTAGAAGGATTGAATTGTACGGTAACTATGCACTGAAAGGTTCTTTTATGATTAATGTTGAAATCTATATTATCTGAAAAGTCGTTGATCGCTAAGGGGTTTACCCTTATTGTAGAATAAATATTATTTATTTAAATGAATTAAATAGTTTAATTTATTTATTTAAATAAGATTAGAATTGTTCTAATTAATTTATTCACAACCGGTTTAATATGGAGAACCTAAAGGGTCACACCGCAAAAGGAAAATATTTATTTAAGAAGTAAATGGCATAATTATAATAATAAGTTAAGTGTATTTAATTTAGTCTATGGAGATAGAATAAATTAAATAGCTTAATATTTATTATTTAATATTTTAGAAATATTAAATATAAATTAATAAGAGGAGTCTTATTATTATTATTACTATTACTATTATTTAATTCCTAATAGGGATTGAGAATTAATTAATAGAAGTACTCTCACATAAATTCTCGACAGCTACAAGGAGGAAAGAGGGAAGAAAATTTTCTCATGCCATCTAGCTTGGTAATATATTGTGGGAGGAGAAGAAGTAGAGCAATAAGAACAAGGTATAAAAATCAAACCCTAAACATTTAGTTTATATATTTTATTTTGGTGGTTTAATGAAATAAAGATCTAATGTTTCAAAACTCTAAAATCTTAGATCTACATATTAAAGAGTGTATTATGTTTAGATCATGCCATATTGGGTGTTGATTTATTTGAAAAACAAAAGAAAAGAAAAACTAGTTTTCTAAAGTTAGAAAACCCTAAATTTTTTTTTAATTTAAATGTGTACCATTTGAAATCCACACCTTTTTTTTTGCGATCCGTCAAAGAGAGGTATTAGATATGTAAGTTAACTAATAAACCCAAGTGGTAGAACTCAAATATATTAACTGTGCAAGAAATGACAACTGTTTTGGTGAAAACAATCCAGTTAAAGGAAAAAAGGGAAAATAAAACTGTTCAAGCTAGTTTTGCAAAAGGGCTGTTTCGGCTACTTTGGTTGCTCTAAAAATTCCAAACTTTTGTGGTATTGTATATATCAAGTTAACTAGGTCATGTCCAAAGATGGTAATTTATTGATGTATAGAATGAGAGTTATGACTTTTATAAGAAAGTGCGGTTTTAAAAGTAAACTGTAATAACTCCTAAAATACAACTCAAAAAAATGTGAAATTTTTACAGGAGCTAGGTTTTGATACAGGAGACTACCGTATAAAGTTTATAATTTTTGAACAAAAAGATAATTTATGATAATTGTAACACTTTTGGACTGTTTTGGAACATTTAAAAATAGTAAATGAAATTGGAAAATTCCAGAAAAATTATATGTTCATGAGGATATCATATTCTGATATTTTTCTGAAAAGAAAATTATTTTTTGAGTTGTTTTGGTATTTTTCATGTGAATGATTGAGTTATGAATAAATGGATAAAATAAGTAATGTAATGTTAAAAATGGTGAAAATGTGATTTTATTGCATAAAGACCCTTAATATGATATGATCAGATTATGTAAGGATATTTTGGTCATTTTTAATAAAATATTATGTTTATGGTATATTATGTTTGTTAAATAAATTCAATAGTAAGGGATAAACAATTAGATTAAATTGTTTATAAGTAATTAAAATAGTATTAAATGATTAATAATATTAATAAGTGATTAAAATATTATTAAATAATGAATAATATTAGTTAAGGATTAAAATATTATTAAATGATTAATAATATTAGTTAGGGATTAATAATATTAGTAAATGATTAAAATATTATTAAATGGTTAATAATATTTGTAAATGATTAAGATATTACTAAAGAGTTACTAAAATATTATTAAATGATTAATAATATTATGAGATGAGTAAGATGTTATTAAATGATTAATAATACTTGTAAATGAATAAAATATTATTAAGTAGTTAATAATATTGAAAATGGAATAAAATATTATTATGTGATTAATAATGTTAAGAAGTGATGAAATATTATTTGATATTAAAAGGGAGTTTAAGATGATGATTATGTGATAAAATATTATCAAAGGATGATAATATTACTAATGATTTATTGTAGTATCTAATATTTGATTTATGTGACTAAATGAGTTATAATATGTTATGCTGATTGAAAGATCAATCTTATAAATGATAGGTCTTTCATAAGAGAATAAATTAGATTGTGTAGCATTAATCGACGGACAAGGCAAGTTTCCCTAACTCAAACTTGAGTTATTATTTTTCAAACATGTTAGTGGATAATTATTGTTGATTATTCCACATCTATAATGATTATTGGCATTCGCACTTTGTGCAATTGATTTTATGTTCTATTATTTGAACTGTGAAATAATTAGAGTTCTTTATTCATAAACTGTTTATGAGCCATGTTTCAGCTAGTTGTTTCAGCTAGACTAAATATTAAATTGATATCGCATGAAACGTTCTATTAATTATGAACTGTTTTGTTATTGAAAGATCTATGCCATTGATTTCGGCTAGACCAATATTGATGTTATGTGTTGAAATCGTAGTATTTCTTTGAAAGCAATCCAAACCATATTGTTGTGGTATGGACTCATGATGTAAGACTGAGATGAACAACCCTGAAAAAATAAATCAGGGGAAATTTTATTGTCGGAAACCCGACTTGCGCGCTATGTTTGAGTATTATGCATAATCACGGGTACAATGAAGCTGATCCCTTCACGTACTTGCAGAAGAGTATATTTAGTCTATACGATTAACTTATACTCTTGAGGTATTCAATATTATTAGCTGATGATTCCTCTAGTAGTTCACGATCTATTGTGATCACTCAGCATGAAATCTGGGTATTATCCCACTTTATTGACTATTATTGCAGTATTGCTAATCCTTCATGATCAATTGAATATTATTGAATCTTCGAACGAATTTTAACTCTTTCATTCTTGATGTATTATTCAGCAAGAAATTCAAGAAAATTCTTGTTACTTGAAATGAATTATTGCTTAGCTACTTCATAATCTTTGAAACATTGTTGAAATTTCAGAAAGTTAAACTCTTCTGTTCATGATATATCCTTTATTGTACGCTTTAACTTGCTGAGCAAATTAGTTGCTCACCCTTACTTAAAATAAAACTTTTCAGCTAAAGTCGAGGTAGCCGAAGGGTCTAAGAAGGATAAAGGCAAAGCGAAGGCGATCAAATAGTGTCACTTATGTAATGAATATTATATTATATTTTGACTTAAACCGTTTGTATTATTAGGTATGTAATATTAAGGTTAGTAAGACCTGGGATGATTATATATTTTGTATTAAGTCAATGGAATGAATGATGTAATTCATAAGGAATGGGTAGATAGATGTGATATGTATGATGTATCGTGAGCACCGAATCTGAGGTTCAAGGGACCCGAATTTGGGGACGTCACAACATCATTGCACATAAAGATTTGCACATAGTCCGACAAACTTGCACAAATACACCAATCAAGTAAAAGTTAGAACTTTCACATAAAGATTTACACATAGTACTGCAAGAACTTGCCTGATAGCGTCTTCTATGCTTATGCTAATTTCTCGTCTTTCGTACAATCTACATAATTTATGAGATCGATATGCTATTAGTTATAACATAACTTAACATTCTTAACTTTCTTTAATATCTAGTTCTTCTTTAATTATCATCCAGACAATTAAGACATATCTGCTTAGTTGTATGCTTTAGACTTGGTTTTTCTTTATAATTCAGACAGTACGTCACCCGTCTGCTTAGGTGTCTGCTTATGAACAAAACCTACTCTAAGTGACGTCATTAAATTCAGGTAGCATAACTCGTTTTGTTAAGGTGTCTGCTTTAGGCCAAAATTTTCAGCTTTTGCAAACTTTACCCTACTTGATTCAAACATGCATATCTTTTGATCTATAAGGTATTTTTGAGCAATTCTTTTTCCTATGCGTTCGTAACCCCCCCTCTACAATTTAGATGTGAATTTCATGACCAAATCTATACATATGAGGCTGCACAACTCTTGCAAAAACTACTAAAAATAAGGTTTCATAGTTCATGCATTAACTTGCTACAACTTGATTCAATTAGTTGTCTAAGGCATTACCTGGTTAGTTTATCATGCTTTATGACTCACTAACATTATCATACATAATCATAACCCTAACATGCATATGTTCATAAGTTCTAACATCAAAAACTATGAACGACATAACATACGAAATAAACAAATTCTAGGTTTACGTCTTGAAGTTGCAAGCTTAATTTACGATTTATCTTGAATAAGAAAGACTTGATGTCTTCCTCTCAATTATAAGTATATATACTTACTATGTTCTCTCTTAAAATTTCTTTGTGATTTGGTGAAGGATAATTAACATGGCATAAGAGCTCTATTTATAAGCAAGCAAGACCTAGGGTATAAGGGTCATCCACCACAATCAACCAAAGTGGCCAACAAGGCCATCCATCACCAATGTTTGGCTACTTGCAACAAAGACACATCTCCCCTCCCACTGCTTGACAACACTAAAGCAATTAAATTAACAAGCTACAAGCTAAACCATTCAAGAGTGGCCAACAAGGCCATGGCCTACCAAGTGGTCCTTGCAACAAAGACTTGCTCACAAGAGGCCACCTCTCACCTTTTTTTGTCTGACACATACCAAGAAGCTAGAAAAACTCAATTTAATGACTAACTCATCCAAGCAAGTATCAATACTTACAAGTTTGTAAGTATTTCATATTTTCATAATGGCCAAAATGTCCCTACTTTTTCTACACCTTGATCGGATTCCACTTAGTTTGGTTACTCTAATTAGTTAGTTAGATGAAATTGTTGACATTGACTTTTCGTACTTAGACCGTATAATATTCGTATTATTACCGTATTAGTGAATAGTGATTTCCTAGTTAAGTTTTGCAAAAAGTTTCTATAATCATACATATAAACACATATTCAATCACATAACACATAATTTTAATCACCAAAACATCCTTTATTACTCATATAAGGTTACGTTACAAATCTTATAAGGATTCAGAATATTACATTCACCCCTCCTTATAAGAATTTCGTCCCCGAAATTAAGTACATACTAAGTAAATAAAATGCGGGTATTTTCCTTCATTTTCTCTTCAAGCTCCCACGTAGCTTCTTAATTCCTCATAATCATTTTGCTTCTTTCTTTGGGCAATCTCTCACGTGATGGTCTAGGTCCCCACAACTAAAACACATGTTCTTCTTAGGATTTGGACAGTTGGTAGAGTAATGCCCCTTTTGCCCACATCAATAACACACATTTTCGCTTCTCCAACAAGTTCCTACGTGATTCTTACCAAATATTTTACATGTTTCTTCTTCTTCTTTATTATCCTGCTTCCTTTTATTACCATTTCCCCCGTTATTAGTTTCTATTTTATCATTTCCTCCCTCACAATTATTCTTTTTCTCTTTATCAAACTTAATTAAGGTTTCATTTTTGCCTTCGACAATTATGGCCTTCTCCAGAATTTGCGCGAAGGTTTCTAGCTGTAGTATAGACAAATTGTTACAAATCCAGGGTTTTAAACCCTGTTCGAACCTCCTTGTCTTCCTCTCTTCCGTATCAACCTGATGCGTAGCAAATCTGGCCAATTCATTGAATTTGGTTGCATATTAGGGCACTGTTAAGTCCCCTTGTTTCAAATCTAGAAACCGTACTTCCACCCTATTATGCATGCTTCTTGGGAAGTAGTTCTCAAAGAATATCTCCTTGAACCTATCCCATAATACTACTCCCTCCCAGCCCTGGCTTGGTTAGCTTCCCACTAGAAGTTTGCCTCGCCTTTCAAAAAGTAGGTAGCAAAGACCGTCTTCTGGTCTTCTCTAACTCCAACAATTTTAAATGCTTTTTTTATTTCCTTTATCCAACCCTGAGCCTCTATTGGCTCAGAGGTTCCCTTAAATTTGGGAGGACCTACACTCTTGAAATCTTTAAACGTTACACTTCGCACTGGGATCAGGTTCTGATTTTCTAAGGGACGACTCTGTAATGCCCCTAATAGTAATTTTACAAACTGTTGCATTGGGTTAACTTCACTTTGTTCCCCCTCACTATCTATCTCTAACTATGATCTTCTTCTTGGCGCCATTTTCTATATTTAAAAGAAAACAATACATAAATACTACTACACATATACATATATCACATCGAATTAGAAATAATCATAACATATTTTTTAATCCATCTTTTCTGTACTTAAGAACTCTTCACGAGTCCATTTCTCTTTGTTTTTACTAATTCTCTAAAGATTATATCTTAAGGTACTCTTACCCTAGAGCTATAACCTACCGCTTTGATCTCTCAAGATTATATCCTAAGGTACTCTTACCCTAGAGCTATAACCTACTGCTTTGATACCAAATTGTCACGCCCCCAAATTCGAGTGCTTTCCCCAGCGGATCTAGTGCTGACGATCCAACATCTTCCATAACATTCACCAACAATATACTTGGTAAAAACTCATTTATTTAAAACTTATAACATAATCTTTATTCCAGAATCGTAAACTTTATAATCTTCTATTACAACTACATTCTTCTACGTATTTCATAGATTCCAATCCAGTATTAAACCCTTCTTCTCAACTTCAACACCATTATCTATCCTAGACTTTCAATATTAGCAACCAGTCAGTTCCCAGGAAAGAGGGAGCTTTCCGTTAAAGCGGTGCTCAATTAGACAACCCCTTTTCTCGACATAACTTTCTAGACATTGGTAATAATGTTAATCTAGCATAGTTAAATGACTTCTACATCTACTAGCTTGGTACACCAACAATACATTTCTATAAAACCTCTCTTTATTCATCTTCCAAAGTCATTACAATTTTCTTTCTATTATATCAAAAGGAGATAATAATAATAATATTTATTGACCTAATTATTCTTCTTTCACTTTCTCTTTATTGCCAGATTCTGCTGGTAATTCTTCCTTAACTGCAAATAAGATTTTATTCGCAAGAATGAGCACAAATGCTCAGCAAGTCTAACAGATATCACATATATCACTTCACAAATTTATACAGGTAATCGAGTTCACATTACTCAAGTTACACAGATAATAGAGTTCACACTACTCAATCTATAGGGTTCACACTGTGCAAGTTATAGGGTTCACACCACCCAAGTTATAGGGTTCACACTGCCCAAGTTATAGAGTTCACAGTCCTCAAGTTATACAAGTAATTCACATATCACAATTAATCTTTGTAATATTCCAAACCCTAATAAGATCTGCATATGTAAATTATGTGTTTAATAAATGAAATTTCTTGTTCTGACTTAGTATTATGTGAATGCGTAATTTATTAAACAATTAGGTCAAATAAAAATTTTTCGCCAAGTAGCTGTGTCGTGCTTAATCGGGCAAAATGATTTGTCGTGCTTCCGGCGAATTCACCGAGAAGCGTCTCGGCAAATTATTTTTGTAAGCTGCTGTGTCGTGCTTGGAAATGACGAAGTGCTTTGTCGTGCTTCGACATTAATATAATATTATATTAACTGATAAAATTCTAAAATAAGTTAAATAGGGTTTAAAATGTTAACTGAAATAGAAACCCTAATTTGAAAACCCTAATTGATAGTAATTATCCGAATTGATTAATTAAAACCCTAATTATTGTACAATAATCTTAATTGATATAATTAAGATCTAAGTAATGAATCATAATATTAGTTATGAATTATTAAGATTAAATTAAACCCTAAACGGAAGATTAAAACCCTAATAGTAGGATTGAAAACCCTAAATCCTAATTCGGAACCCTAAAACCTTAATTTGGTTTAATAACCCTAAATTATGAGATGATAAACTTTAATTATGATATATTAACTTAATTAAGGTATTACTAACCATGATTAACATCCTAATCATGATTAACAAAAATCTACTCTTAATTAGTAAGTAAAATAAATCAAAAATTTAAATCCTAGCCAATGAAAATGAAGCTAGGAGTGTGCAAGCTTGTGCTTGGCACACTCCAGCACAAGTAGGTGAATCACACCAGATGATAAGCACCACAAGTTCCAAGCTTAGATATTTTTGGGAGCAAAGTTTGGAAATTAGTCTAGGAAACCCTAAATTCAAGTTGCTATAAGTAGAATGAGATGCTGAGCTTAAACCTACGAAATTTTAAAGCTTATACACTCACATATCCAGCCTAAACAAACCCTAGCAATCACAAGCTCAGAATCAGAAGCCAGAAATCAAAATTTGAAGAAAAAGGTGCACAAAACCCTAATTTATGTTTGATCTTCAAGCCTGGAAATTTTTTGTGTTTTAGATGTTTAGGAATACTTGTTAATGTGTTAATAAGTGATCTGGGCGGTCAAAACATGTTTACATAACATCTAGGTATGAAAATCAAGCCAAAAACTCAAACTGTTCTTGGCAGTCAAGAACAGTCTGACAGGCCTTTTTGTCAGGCCTTTTGATCCTCTTAGATTAGTTGTTTGATCTGTTTTTATGCATATATGTGTAGCCTACCATGTTATCTTTAAAGCCCGACGTGTATCATAGCAACCAAATAAATAGGATGAAAGATATAAGTAGTCAAAGTCCGTTGACCGCTCTGATTTTGCACGTTTCTGGGTAACCCAGAAACTTATGAAGAACTCTGACAAGGTTTGTCAGAAGTTCATGCTACCCAGAATTGATCTAGATGACATGTTTTGTGTAGTTTATTGGTTTAGAATTGTTCATTGCTAGGTAGAGTACAATCTAGTAATATAAAAACACATTTAGCAAACACAGAATCAAAGTTATTCATGGTCAAACCATGTTGACTGACCATGACTGCTTGAGTTTCTGGGTAACCTAGAAACTCAAGAACAGTTTGAACCCGGTGGTTTGACCATCAAATTTAGAACATGATATGATATATTTTGAGATGGAAATTGATACGTCGTTGTACACTGCCATGTTGGCTATAACAACAAACAAAAATCAAACACAAACATCAAACCAGTTGGAATTAAATTGAGGTCAAATGTCACTGTTGGACATTGACCAACTGTTCTTCATTGAAGAACACCTTTAGCGACGAAATGCATACACCAACCCAGAAACCTAAGAAACTAAGCAGACCGTCGCTAAAGCCCTTTAGCGACGGATTTTTAATAAAAATAAATAAAATTTAATTAAAATAAATTATAAAATAATAAATAAATATTAAATAATTATTAATAATTAATAAATAAATCCGAAAATTCATTTTTAATTATAAAAAAAATTATTTTTAATATTTTTATATATTCTGAATTATTATTTAATTTAATTAAATATTAAATAATAATTATGATAAATCATTTAATAATTGTTTTAATTATTTAAAAATGGTATTAAATTATTAAATAATTATATTAATTATTTAACAATGATATTAAGGTAAATAAAATTATTATATATAATAATTAAATAAAATATTAAATATTTAAATATTATTAATGATAAATAAATCATTTAAATAATATATTAAGTATTTAAAAATTACTTTAAATGATAATTAAATCATTTAAATATTAAATTAAGTTTTGAAAATTATTATAAGTAATAATTAAATTATTATAATGATAAAATAAATTCTAAGAATATTATTAATGATAAAATAAATCATTTAAATAATATTCTATCTTTCTAAAAATATTATAAATGAAAAATAAATCATTTAAATAATATTTTAAATATCTAAAAATATTCTAAATGATAAATAAATTATTTAAATAACATATTAAATGTTTTAAAATTATTCTAAATGATAATTAAATCATTTAAAAATATTCCTAAGCTTGTAAAATTATTTAAAAATAGTTCCAAGCTTCTGAAAATTATTTAAAAATAATACCAAGCTTCTAAAAATGTTAGAAATAATAATTAAATTATTTAGACTAATAATTAGACTTCTAAATGAAGTTTTATCAAACAATCTATGTGTTTAGCCATTAAGGATGCGACCGAGATACCGAATCAACGTCGAACCTTAATGAAACTTGTTTAGATTAGCGTGATACATGTTTATATACGTGCTAACGCTTATTATTGGTATACGTAGACTACGTGCGTTGATCGATTGTACTAAAATTATAAGTGAGCTACGCTAAGGCAAGTGTCCTAACCTTTCTCAATTTATATTAAGCAAGTATTATACATCTTGCTATCAATTATTGTGAAGTTATTGCTTCTTGTTCAGCATAACTTAAGAAATGAATTATTATTCATATATTGCTTGTTCGAGATTAATTTGTTGTTTGTGTCGAGCCAAATTGTTTGGTACGACATCTGATACTGAGAAATGGAACACCTTGATGTAAGGTGAACCCGAAATTTTCCCTTAAAATAAGGTGACGAAATTCCCTTAATATAAGGTGACGAACAGTTGATAATATATCAACATAAATTGGTAGGATGATATGCATACTCCTAGGATATTGGTGAGGCTGATCACCTACCAGATATCCAAAACTCAAATGGTTCTAAGTCATTAAAGACTGATAGAACTAAATGAAATATATGGTTCATGTACAGAACCCTCAGTATACATCATTGACATCTTTCAAATCAAACACATGGTGTTTAAATATTTAAATGAACTTGCTGAGCATTTGTAGCTCATTCTTGCGCATATCTTCTTTTGCAGCTATAAATGATATCCCTGGCACGTCTGGGACTAACAAGGGGAAAAGCCATGCTTATTAGCTTTAATGTTTATTGTTGAATACTTTCAGTCTTTTTTTTAAAGACTTGTTGTTGTAATAACTTAGTATAACGAATGATGTAACCGAACAAAATATTATGTAATATATTATGATCCTTTATGTTATAGAATGCGTTATACTCTGATCTTTAAATTCTTTAGAATAGTTGTTACTAAGTTAAATACAGTATCTATATGAACTATACATCTGAATGAGGGTATCTAGATGATGTTGAGAGTCCTATATGGACAATCTTATCATTAATACTGTGAATGTCAGATAGATAGGGAATATTGATATGAAAGAGATATTCATAAAATATGAATCTATATATCTAAGTGAGGGTATCCAAACACAGACAACGTTCTGGCCGGAACTAGTACCTGTTATGGGATACTGTGAACCTTGGATAGCTAGAAGTCATATTTTATTGAATATTTATAGTTGTATAGTTCCACGTGAGCACCAGATCTGCTACAGGGGAGTGTAGAGATTTGGGGGCGTCACAATCTTCACACAACTAAAATTCAAAACAGTTTTATAGTACATCGTTGCACATAAAGATTTGCACATAGTCCGACAAACTTGCACAAATACGCCAATCAAATAAGAGTTAGAACTTGCACATGAAGATTTACACATAATACTGAAAGAACTTGTCTGATAGCGTCTTCTATGCTTATGCTAATTTCTCGTCTTACACACGACCTACATAATTTATGAGATCGATATACTATTAGTTATAACATGACTTAACATTCTTAACTTTCTTTAATATTTGTTATCGAAGTCATCCAGACAGTTAGGACTTATCTACTTTGGTGTCTGCTTTAGACTAGTTCTTCTTTGGTTATCATCTAGACAGTTAAGACCTGTCTACTTAGTCGTATGCTTTAGACTAGGTTTTTCTTTATAATTCAGACAGTACGTCACTCGTCTGCTTGGGTGTCTGCTTGTGAACAAAACCTACTGTAAGTGACGTCTATAAATTCAGACAGCATAACTCGTTCTATTAAGGTGTCTGCTTTAGACCAAAATTTTTAGCTTTTGCAAACTTTACTCTACTTGATTCAAACATGCATATCTTTTAAATTCATACATTTGAGTTTGGGTGTGGATCATATAGCATTGGCATCATTGTTACATATTATGTGTTAGTTATTTGTGCATATTAATGTTTATTTGCTATTTTTTTAAAAAAAAAAAAATAAATTAAAAATTTATTTATTTTTAGGATGTGTCTCTTGAGCATTGTTTTAATTTGATTTGAATTATAATCCATGGTCAATGATAAGAACTTGATTGAATAGTTTCTAACTCATGGAAAATGGGCAAAGGTTGCTTAGTCTATGTGCTTAACGTAATTGTTAGTTAATGATTTGCTTATGAATCCTTGCACTTTTATGCACTTACCCATGTGTAATGAGCTAGTTGTTTGATTTGGATGGCTTTTATAACCGAATGCTTGTGGGAGTTATCATTAAGCTCTAGAACTCGTTTAAACATCACTTGAAATAATGTATCCAAGTTTGATTTGTTGGTCATGTGGTGAGTCGAGATGGAGCGTAAAACGCACTCACTCACAAACACATGATTAGGGGAGATAGAGCGTAAAACGCACTCTCCTATGAAATAAAGATAAAAGTAAGATAGTAATTTATATCAAATCTTGTGTTGAGTTGAGATGTAACGTAAAACGCACTCACCCACAAGAGTGGACTTAGGATAAGATGGAGCATAAAATGCACTTACTTAGAGTCCTTTGATTTCAAATTTTTGGAAATTTTGATTTGTATACATTTGTGGCGAGTGATGTGTTAAGCATGTAGTTTTTGTAGTTTATTTTGATCTCTTTCATAAGGTAATGTGGTTGCATAAGCTCATCCAAGCTATAATTGATTTAGTGATATTGGGTACTCACACACACACGGAAAGGTTCTAAAGCAAGATATGACTAATTATTTGAAATTTCGACTTGCGATCTTTTGAAAGTTTTTCTAGAGTTTCATGTTTTAGCATCTTTGAGGCCGTTATTTAAACTTATTAACTCATTGCTCAAGTTAGGTTTTATTAGAAGAATTTTATTGTTAGTTTATGTTTGTTTTGCTTGAGGACAAGCAAAGATTTAAGTTTGGGGGTATTTGATGAGTGTGTTTATATACACAAATTAAGTACTTTTAAATTTGATAATTTGTAAATCTTAAGCTATTTCGTTTGGTTTTATGTATTTTTCCCTTATTGTTGAATTGTGTGGTTTTGTATTGCTATTATGTGTTTTTGTATGCCTTTATGTGTTTTTACTTTGTTTTGTAGGAATTGAAATAAAAGCTCCTTGGATCAATGTTTAGAGTTGCCACTTTCGCGTTTTCGACTTGAATTTGGCACAACAGTCGTTTGTTTCCCAATTTCAGCCTTGATCCAATCCGTATCTCTCAAAACTCAAAGAACGAAAGTTGTAGATATTCTCCTCAGCTTTCCGGAACATCTTGAATCATCCCAATTGAAGTTCGTATGAGAGACTTATGGTCATTTTACCATCGGATTGGGCATGCATTTTACACAACAACTGCTTTGATGCCAATTTGAGCCTATCTCCGGCGAGTATCTGTCCGAACTTAAAGAATAAAAATTGTAGATCTACTTCATAGCTTTTCGTAGCCTCGTGAATCGCCTAAATCTGAGTTCAGATGAAGAAGTTATGGTCATTTTCCCAATAGACGTTGAAGTTGATTCGGGCAGCAACAGGTGACCGCGTCGGGGCACAAATTTCTAGTTCATTTTTCCGCGTCGGGGCCAAGTCCAAAAGTGTCCGCATTGGGGCGCCAATTTTGAGTCCATTTTTGGCGTCGGGGCCGGCTCGTCTGGAATTATGCAGAATCTCGCGCCCCGATTTGCTGATTTTTTTTCTCGTAAGCTAGATTGGATTGTCATTCCTTAACACTTCTAAACTCATTCTTCTCCTCTCCCACACGGATTCATCTTCAACCTACTGAGCATTCAAAAGGATTCATCTCCAAATTGAAGGTACTAACAAACAACTTTTTTTGCCAACATAAAGCAAGGTACTCACTCCAATTATTGCATACAAGTAAAATAAATTTGTCAATTGTGATGGATATTCTTGGTTAGTTAAACTGTTATACTTGGATTTGCATTGGGTAATCATACACTATTAAATTTGGATAAATTTAAATTGGTTGCCCAATTGAGTTTGTGTTGGCTCAATTGGAGGATTTTGGGGTTATTCATTGCTATGATTTGATTGAATATTGCAATAACATGGCAATTTCTGTTGAAACTGAGTTTGGGGGAGGTATTTGTAGAAGAATTTCAGTTAGCGCACACCACGTATTCAACGAATTGTCTAAAAGAAGTTGGCCTAATTGAGCATTATTTGGTAAGGAATTACTTAGTTATTATCCAAGTACCGCCCCAGTGCATGTTCCTAAGCCACAACCGTTACCAGTTTATCCACCATCAGACTCAGATGTTTAGAAGGTTATGGTCGAGCATGACGCTTGACCAATCAGGGAAGTTCTCAGTTTTCATTTCTTTATCTTATAAACAATGAGGACATTATTCACTTTGAGTTTGGGGGTGGATCATATAGCATTGTCATCATTGTTACATAGTATGTGTTAGTTATTTGTGCATATTAATGTTTGTTTGCTATTTTAAAAAATAAATAAATAAATAAATTTATTTATTTTTAGGATGTGTCTCTTGAGCATTGTTTTAATTTGATTTGAACTATAATCCATGGTCAATGATAAGAACCTGATTGAATAGTTTCTAACTCATGGAAAATGGACAAAGGTTGCTTAGTCTATGTGCTTAACGTAATTGGTAGTTATTGATTTGCTTATGAATCCTTGCACTTTTATGCACTTACCCATGTGTAATGAGCTAGTTGTTTGATTTGGATGGCTTTTATAACCGAATGCTTGTGGGAGTTATCATTAAGCTCTAGAACTCGTTTAAACATCACTCGAAGCAATGTATCCAAGTTTGATTTGTTGGTCATGTAGTGAGTCGAAATAGAGCGTAAAACGCACTCACTCATAAGCACATGATTAGGGGAGATAGAGCGTAAAATGTACTCTCCTATGAAGTGAAGATAAAAGTAAGATAGTAATTTATATCAAATCTTGTGTTGAGTTGAGATGTAGCGTAAAACGCACTCACCCACAAGAGTGGACTTAGGATAAGATGGAATATAAAATGCACTTACCTAGAGTCCTTTGATTTCAAATTTTTAGAAATTATGATTTGTATACATTTGTGGTGAGTGATATGTTAAGCATGTATTTTTTTAGTTTATTTTGATCTCTTGCATAAGGTAATGTGGTTGCATAAGCTCATCCAAGCTATAATTGATTTAGTGATATTGGGTACTCACACACACACAGAAAGGTTCTAAAGCAAGATATGACTAATTATTTGAAATTCTCGACTTGCGATCTTTTGAAAGTTTTTCTAGAGTTTCATGTTTTAGCATCTTTGAGGCCGTTGTTTAAACTTATTAACTCATTGCTCAAGTTAGGTTTTATTAGAAGAATTTTATTGTTAGTTTGTGTTTGTTTTGCTTGAGGACAAGCAAAGATTTAAGTTTGAGGGTATTTGATGAGTGTGTTTATATACACAAATTAAGTACTTTTGAGTTTGATAATTTGTAAATCTTAAGCTATTTCGTTTAGTTTTATGTATTTTTTTCTTATTGTTGAATTGTGTGGTTTTGTATTGCTATTATGTGTTTTTGTATGCCTTTATGTTTTTAACTTTGTTTTGTAGGAATTGAAATAAAAGCTCCTTGGATCAATGTTTAATGTTGCCACTTTCGCGTTTTCGACTTTAATTTGGCACAACAGCCGCTTGTTTCCCAATTTCAACCTTGATCCAATTCGTATCTTGTAGACACCCGATTTTTTGCATTTCCTATACTAACCCTGACAGGAGGGCAAAATCGTCAATTGACCCGGCACACGAGAATAAAGGGTGGACGTAAAGACGAACCCTCAAAACCACCACGACGGGATGATATTGAAGCCGACACGACAACAAACGAATGTCGAGAGTCAGTTACTGATCACTGTGCTTGCCCGGATGACGTGGCACGTTTCCCGACGGGTTCCGGACTGCCAAGCGCAAACCCGTCAGCGGAAACCAACGGTACGACACGAAAATCGAGACGAGGCACGGAAAACGAGAAAATCAGCACAGTTAGCCGCAGATCAATTCGCGGCCAAGGACGGAACTCGAGGCAAGCAACGGGACTCGAAGCGCACGGGACTCGAGCGCGGCTGGGGGGAGAACCAAGGGCCAGCCGCAGATCTATCTGCGGCCAGCCGCAGATAGATCTGCGGCTGCCCTTGGCAGTGCTATATTAGGCCAGTTCGCATACAGGAAGAAAAGAGAGAGGAATTGAGCAAGCAGCAGCAGTTCGGGAGAAGAAGAAAAAACAGCAAGAAAACAGCAAAAATTAGGAGAGAAAAGAGTGAAAAGAGTGAGGAATTGTACCAATTTTTGTGAGATTATATCTCATATTTTTCTACTCTACTCAATACACAAATTCATACATATTGTGGGGATTAATTGCAAGGTGAAAAAACCATTTGTTCTTAGCATTTTGTTATACCATTTTGTTAATCTTTTGGTCATCCGAATTACCTTGAATGTAGTTTTTTTCATATGTTATTGTGAAGCCATGGGTTAGGGACTATTAGTGAGGGTCTCATCGGAATGAAATTCCCCCTAATAGCCCGATGATATCCATTTGGTGCAAATCTTAGCTATTATGATATGGTATCATTCATAGTGTATTTCGATCATTATTGTAAGATATCCTAGAGTGTTAGGCATCCCGTTGTTGTTTATTTTCGTTATATCCATTTGGTGGTTGTGCAATAAGTTCGGATGTGAGCCTAGGAATGCGACCCCGTGGTCCAAATCCGATGATGGACATTTTTGAATGTATGTAATCGGGTGGATGTATCCGTTATTGTAAATATGTAATCGTCGGGCCTTAAAACGACGCCAAGGCGATAATCGTGTTTAAGGCCCCGAAATAGTGAAACTTGTGATTGTGGGCGTTTGGGGTTATTTTGATGGTTTACATGCCCATGAATAGCCCCGACGCGTGTTTATGCTTGATTGGATTTTGTGACACGAAAAATAATTTTAAGATTAAACGATGAAGGTTTTTCCTTAAAATCAAGCAAACTAGGAGGTTAGCATCACGTAGCTAAAAATTTGGAGGTGTTAATGAATGTCGATTTCTATTAAACGAGAAGGCTAAAGAAAGTCGTTTTCAAACGTCACAAAAATGGTTTTATAAAAATAAAACAACGTTTTAATTAAATCTTGGTGCGTAGGGTGAAAGATATCCTAAAAGTTGCCCATCATTTTTATGAAGGCAATGTATAGATTTCGATTCCTATTTTTACGAAGGTTTTAAAACTCTTGTTTTGCCAAAACGACGCTTAATGAAAATCTCATAGTTTTTGCTAATTAAAATCAATCCTTTTCTCATAAAAGCTTTCTCGTTTAAACCGATGGACGTTCTAAGACATGCTCAAATTAGAACACAATTTTCCCTAAATAATCCAAATGATTCTTTTATGCAAGCTCACCACAACATTTACATAGGCACACACACACATACACGCACACACACATTTCACATGAATTAAAGGATAGGAGAGCATCAAGATTGCGGTATAACCGTGCTTCACGGAAGTCGGAGGGGTGCCTAACACCTTCCCCTCACTTAAGCAAGCCCCCGAACTCTATGAATCTCAATTCGCAGGGCACCAATTAATTCGGAGTCACATATGAGCCAGCGATTTATAAAAAACGAAAACTCGGATGAGTTGGTACACATCCATTTCAAATATACCAACTGGCGACTCTGGTTAAATTGGCTCCATCATAAAAACAATCTTCAAAAACCCCGTCGACATTAATGCCGACCTTTTCCAAAAAATCATCTAGTAAAAAGGCTAAAAATTGGAAAGGGTTACAACCCCCGCGTTAAGCGATTCCTACCCCCGGCGTCGACAGCTGGCGACTCTGCTGGGGACATTAGAGGGCTTAAGCCGCATTCGAATCTTGATGCTATCCTATCCTTTAAAATTTTATAATTGTGTTATGTGCGTATGACATTTTGACGTCTTTTATTTATTGTTGTGTTAAATGTGTGTTGTTGTCCAATGAATGAATGATTGAATGGGTTTTTCTTTACTTCAAAGTAATCATTTGCATGCCGGTGAGGACGATGAATGTGAATGTATGTTGAGAGAGTACCTCCTCCTGAGGCGAACCCGTCGGTTTGCTTATTACTGGACTCGATGGGGCTGCTCCCCGGCAGATGGCTCAGGAAACGCACCCACTCAAATCCGCTCCAATCGAAAGGGCTCAAACGAGTAGATTGCGAAGATTTGGGAACCTTCATGCCGAAAGCCGAAAAAGCCCGTGAGAGTAAACCCTAGGTTAGGTCAGCCTCTGATAAACCCAACGCAGGAAAAGTCTCTTCATGCCCTTTTTTACGTTCAAGCGTATAAAATGTCATGATCCCATTTCATATATACCTCCCCTGTTGTCAAAAGAGAAATACTGACCTCCATGTTTTGCAGGAAACAGCTGGGGAAGCATAATAAAATCATGTTTAGCATTTGTTTATTGCACTAAAAGACTAACTAACTTTCTCTTTTGCAGGGAAAGATTAAAAAAACCAAAACACAAATTTACCGCTTTAGCATGCATCCGCATCCTTTCATTGCCCAAGACTGAAACTTCGAACCGTTTGCCTGCAGGATTGCTCCTCAAACCCGTTCGCAGTCTAAGAAAGCCCAGGTCTCTAACTCTGAAATGGCTGATCTGCCCAATCATAGTTCCATCTCTCGGGAAGAGTTTGATGATTTTAAAAAACAGATGATGGAAATGGCCACAATGCTAAAAGAACAGTTCTTAATCAGACAGGATCCGTCAAACCAGGGACCGCACAATGTACCACCGCCAGGGGGTGACCAGAATCCTCCTAAGGATGATGCAATCCTATTTAAAAATAACCAATATCAGCTTAAGGACGGGCCGATCCTCCCAAAGGTCATTCCTGCCCTCAACAAGACAGTAATCACAATTCCAGAGGAGGGAGATACTGATGACCTTCGCAGGAAAATGAAGCAGATGGAGGAGACCATCCAATCTCTAAGGGGCATAGGCTCCTTGGGTAGGGTTAATTATGCAGATTTGTGTGTCTTCCCCGGAACCAGATATCCAGAGAAATTTAAGATCCCCGAATTCGAGAAATACAATGGGAAAGGGGATCCTTACACTCACCTGAAAATATATATTGGAGAACTGGGGTCCTATGCGGAAGACGAAGGATTAAGGATGCAATTATTCCAGAAAAGCTTGACGGGGGAGGCGAGGATCTGGTATGCCCGTCTCGATAATGCTCGGATTCATAATTGGGAGGAGCTGGCCCATACCTTTCTGACACAGTATAGCTTTCAGGCACAGATGGCCCCTGTTATATATCAAATGACAAATATCATGAAGCAACCAAGGGAAACCTTGAGGGACTATGCACATCGATGGAGGGGTATGGCCCGCACAAGTGAATCCTCCAATGAGTGAGTCAGAGATGGTGATGACCTTTGTGGATATACAGGAAGCACCTTATTATGAGCGGGTCATATCAGGGATTGGAAGACCTTTCGCCGAGATGATAAAACACGGGAGAAAATGGTGGATATGGGGTTGAAATCGGGTAAAATCCGGGACTTCACAGCTCTTGAAACGGCTGCGGAACAAATCCAAAGTGGGAATTATGGCAGTACTTCCCGCAGGCCCCAAAAGCGAAAAAGAGGAAGATGTCTCTCTCGTGCTGCAGGGATCATCCAGGAAAGTGGAGAATAGTCCTCCTGTACAAATGCAGAAGATTTGTGCCGCCCCGGCAAACCCAATTTTGATAATCCCAGAACGGACGGACGAAGGAGGTTTGAGACCACACAGAGGCGGGTATTCACCCCGCTTGGGGATCCTCTTGAGCAGATTTTGGCAATATTGATATCACAGAGGAAGATTGTCGATTTGGCACCTCCATGTGACCCGAAGGGAAGAAAATTTGACCCCAGTAAAAAGTGTGCATATCATTCGGGTTTCCCCGGGTCATGACACTCAGGAATGTTGGACGCTGAAACACATAATTCAAAACCTGATTGATAGCGGGGAGATCGTGGTGGAACAGCCCGAGCCGCCAAATGTTAAAATCAATCCCCTGCCGAAAGCATGATGGGGGAGGGGTCAATATGGTGGACGGAAGCCATCGAAACCGAAGGACCGCCAAGGCGAAATTATATGACAGGGATTCATGAGATGGTTGGCATGACGGGTAGTCAGGAGAATATGCAAGGGGCACCGATTAGGTTGACGGGTGCAAGCCGGAGTATCACAGGGGGGCCTATCAAGTTAGCGGCTCCAAAACCTCTCATCATCGCAGCAAGACCACAGATCCCTATTTGCAATCTAAAAACAGTACCGTGGAACTACGGGGGTGTATTAGAGGAGGCGGCCAGTTGTGCTTCCGTAACATCAAAGGGGAATCCCTTGTACCTTCCAGGAAGAGTCCTCAAGAGTAAGAGAAAGGAGAACGAGAGGATATCCGAGGAAAAAGCCGTGGAGTTCTTGGAAAAGATGGACCATCCGGAAGTAAGGGGGATCAGGACGGTGAGCGAGGAATCGACTCTAACGTCGATCATGGATTTGGTGTTATCGTCCAGCGACCACTGCAGAATCTTGGCCAAAATCCTGGGGGAGGCTCACATTCCCAAGACCATTAGCCAAGAAAGTTTCGGCCGCCTAGTGGATCATCTGCTAGAGAACAATGTGCTATCATTCACAGATGATGATATCCCGGAAGAGGGAAGGGGGCATCGGAGACCGCTGCACATCGCAGTGATCTCATCAGGGTATGTCATGAATGGGGTATTGATTGATGGGGGATCAGCACTGAATATTTGTCCCCTCAGTACACTGAG
Source organism: Aralia elata (assembly GCA_034770075.1). Taxonomy (NCBI): domain Eukaryota; kingdom Viridiplantae; phylum Streptophyta; class Magnoliopsida; order Apiales; family Araliaceae; genus Aralia; species Aralia elata. Next base: position 39,610,171 of record CM068386.1, on the reverse strand, counting down.
AAAAATGAACATTAATCCCAAGCGCTTGCGGGCCAGTCACGTGGTGGTGCGAGCCTTCGATGGATCCCAGGAAGGATACATTGGGAGAAAATAGAGTTGCCCGTGGAGTGGAGATAGGGCCGTGTACTTTCGATATTTCCTTTCAGGTATTGGATATCTCGGCCAGTTATAACATGTTATTGGGAAGACCATGGATACATATGGCTGGGGCAGTTCCCTCTACACTACACCAACAAATCAAGTTCATCGTCAGCGGGAATCTGGTAACAATCTCCGCAGAGCGTAATGACCCTTTCCCGTCCACGAATGGTCTGCCAGTAATCAATGTGGACGAATCCGCGGTGCCTGCCAGTTTTCAAGCACTGGAAATCAGCTCTCCCCACTATAGAGATCTGGGAGCTCCAGCCATAAAATCGAAAGCCTCCCCTGAGCTCACCTTCGTTGCTAGAGAAATGATGAAGATGAAGTTTCAACCTGGGCAGGGGTTGGGAAAAGACAGCCAAGGAATTTCCACGCCTATTCAACTGCCCAACCAGACAGGCAGGGCAGGGTTGGGATATCATGGAGGCATAGAGCGGAACCACTCTCAAAGGGAAGCCCCATTTCGATCGACTGGAATCCTAATGCCGAGGGACCATGATGAACAAAGGACGGACAAGCCCGTGTCCGAATTAGAAGGTAAAGAATTGACTCCTGCGGATGATGAGTCAGTCAAAAGGAGGAGTTTCCTGCGGGAGGTCATGCAGCAGTTCGAAACCAAATGCTATATCTCTGGACCATCAATGAACATTGGAGAGGGGAAGGATACGGACACAACGTCGGGGGCCCAACAGAGTGTGCCTGTCATCGATTGGGCAGGGTTAGTTATCCCTAACAATGCTATGGGGGAAGACCGATACGATGTGGCGGTAGTCGTCAAGGAAGTCTCTGGTGCGCAACCGCCTGTCATATGTCGCATCCCGACTGATCTGACCACCGATAACTGGACGGTGGAGCCAATAATATCCAGACAAGGGTAAAACACGGTGTCGGGGTGGTAGACCCCGGAGAGTGGGGGATGAATGTCTACCAGTTTTGGTTCTTTATTTTATATTTTGCATAACTATGTTAGTTTGTCATGTTATTTTAAGAGCGACCATTGTGGAAAGATGAATTATATATATGACAGTATTTTTGTTTCAATGTCAGGTGTACCAATTTGAGTATTCCTTGCTTAACAAGCGATCCCTCAAATTTGTATGATGAATATGATTTTGATATCGAGATGGATTTCGATTTTATGGGTATTGAGCAGGACGAGACAGATTACGACGACGCGCCTGACGAGAATCAAAGGGTGGGTCGAGGATAAACCCAAACCCAACTTAGACCAAACCATCACCATAAATATCGGAACCCCTGACCAACCCAAAGAGCTCAAGATCGGGACAGACCTGACCCCTAACCAGAAAGTAGAAATGACCAAATTGCTACGCCAGTATGAGGATGTGTTTCGCCTGGTCTCATGAGGACATGATCGGATTATCCACCGACATTGTGGTACACCAGCTGCCCCATCAAGGAGGGTTTCAAGCCCGTCAAGCAAAAACTAAGAAAGCTAAAACCGGAATGGAGCTTGAAGGTAAAGGAGGAGATCATCAAACAGTTTCAGGGCTGGAATCATCATGGTGTCCACCTACCCAGAATGGTTGTCCAATGTGGTCCCAGTGGCTAAGCCTGGAGGAAAGGTGAGGGTATGTGTTGACTATAGAGATCTGAACAAGGCCAGTCTCAAGGATAATTTCCCAGTACCTTTTATACACATATTGGTAGATAACACAGCCCAATACGAGATGTACTCTTTCGTTGATTGCTTTGCGGGGTATCATCAGATAATGGTGGCAGAGGAGGACCGGGAGAAAACAGCCTTCATCACCCCTTGGGGCACTTTCTGCTATAGACGGTTGGCTTTCGGTCTCACAAATGCGGGGGCTACTTATCAAAGAGCTATGATGGCCCTGTTCCACGATATGATGCACAAGGAGATAGAGGTCTACGTGGATGACATTATCGTGAAGTCAAAGATAGAATCTGATCATGTGACCCATCTCCAAAAGCTATTTGACCGGCTCAGAAAATATAATTTAAGGCTCAATCCGGCAAAGTGTGCTTTCGGAGTGCAATCGGGCAAACTCTTGGGATTCCTGGTTAGTGATCGTGGCATCGAGTTGGATCCGGCCAAGATTAAGGCCATTGTGGATATGCCGGCACCCCGCACTGAAAAGGAAATAAGAGGGTTTCTTCTGGGAAGAATAAATTTTCATCAGCCGCTTCATATCCCATTTGACAACCACGTGCGAGCCAATTTTCAAGCTGTTAAGAAAAGATGTCTCCCAAGAATGGAATGAGCAATGCCAGGAAGCCTTTCAGATCATTAAGAAGCAGCTGACGGAATCACCCGTGCTGGTACCCCCGAAGGATGAGATCCCTCTATTCATGTATATATCAGTCAATGACATTGCGATGGGCTGTATGCTGGGGCAGAAGAATGAATCAGGCAAAGAGCAGGCCATTTACTACCTCAGCAAGAGATTTAGCCGATGTGAACAGAATTACAACCCCTATCGAAAGGGACCTGTTGTGCTTTGGCTTGGGCTGCAATGAGATTACAGCATTATCTCCATGGGCACACCACGTATCTGATATCAAGGATGGATCCCCTGAAATATATCTTTGAACGGCCCATGCTGAACTGTCGACTTTCAAGATGGCAGTTAATCTTACAGCAGTTCGACATTGTGTACGTAACTCAGAAAGCCATGAAAGGGCAGGGAATTGCAGATCAATTGGCAGAAGCGCCATCAGGGGGAATGGAGCCTTTAGACACTCCTCTGCCGGGCGAAGATGTATTCTGGATCTTGCGCGCGAGGGGAGATGACGAGGGGCAGTTCTGGAAATTATATTTTGATGGTGCCATGAATGCGGAGGGGGCAGGAGCCGGAGCAGTCCTGGTCTCTATCACAGGAGAGCAATACCCCCGTAGCCACTAAATTGCAGTTCAGTAACTCGAACAACACCGCTGAATACGAGGGGTGTATCTTGGGACTCCGTTTGGCCCGTGACATGGGAGTGAAAAGGTTAGCGGTGTTCGGGGATTCGGAGCTGGTAATCAGACAAGCGATCGGGATGTACAACACTAAAGAGCTCCGGTTGCTTCCATACCACCGTTGCGTTATCCAACTGATGCAAGAGTTCGAAGATATCGCTTTCCGACATATCCCCCGGGGACGGAATGATTTCGCCGATGCATTGGCGACTTTAGCTTCTTTAGTCCACACAATCAAGAGCAGGAACGTTCCACAGATAGAGATAGCAGTGCAGAACGCCCCGGCATACGAGGAGCACGTGGCGGTACTATCGGACGAGGGGGTTCTGCCAAAGCAGCCTTGGTATCACGACATAAGGGAATATCTGAGGGATAGATCCATTCCCGACCAAGCCAGCCGAGCGGAGAGGTTGAGAAATTCAAAAGATGGCAATGAAATTTTATCTGAGCGGAGATTCACTGTACAAGAGGGATGCCAATTTGGGATTGCTACGATGTGTAAACGAAATGCAGGCCCAAAAAGATTATGGACGAAATACATGGTGGAGTGTGTGGGCCACACATGAGTGGGCCGATGCTGGCCAAGAAGATTTTGAGAACGGGGCATTACTGGTTGACGCTGAAAGCCGACTGTGATGATCACGTCAAACGGTGTTACCAATGCCAGGCGCACGGGAATGTTTACCATGCGCCCCCCCAATGAACTGCACTGTATGACCTCCCCTTGGCCATTCTCAATGTGGGGTATGGATGTGATCGGACCAATAGAGCCCAAAGCAAGCAACGGCCACCGATTTATATTCGTCATGATCGATTACTTCACTAAATGGGTAGAAGCAGCTTCTTTCCCCAAAGTAACTCAGGAGATCATCGTCGGTTTCATCAGGAATAATGTCATTTGCCGATACGGGCAACCTGAGGTTTTAGTCTCCGACAATGCCAAGAATTTGAATAATGCCCTCATGAAAGGATTATGCGACCAGTTTAAGATCAAACACCTCAATTCTGTCATTTACCGTCCTAAGATGAATGGGGCAGTGGAGGCTGCAAATAAGAATATCAAGAAGATCATGGCGAAAATGTCTGCTAATCATCGGGGATGGCCGGATCTGCTACCTCTCACCTTGCTGGCGTACAGAACGTCGGTACGTACTTCTACAGGGGCAACCCCGTACGCTCTGGTATACGGAATGGAAGCCGGTTCTGCCAGTTGAGGTTGAGATGGCGTCCCTCAGAATCTTGATTGATGCTCAGATAAACGAGGAGGATTGGATGCAAAGTCGATATGACCAATTGGCCCTAATTGATGAAAGGAGGGTGGCCGCTGTGTTGCACGGTCAGTTATATCAGCAAAGGATCTCCCGATCATACGACAAGAAGATAAGACCTCGAAAATTCAAAGAAAATGGCCTAGTGTTGAAGAGAGTAATGCCTTGTCAAGACGAAGCCAAAGGGAAGTTTGCCCCGAACTGGGAGGGGCCTTTTTGTGATTAAGAAAGTGCGGTCCGGAGGAGCCCTCATACTGCAGGAGATGGATGGGGAGGTGTTTCCACAACCCCTCAATTCCGACTCGGTGAAGCGGTTCTATGCATAAAAAAAAAAAAAAAAAAAAAAAAAAAAAAAAAAAAATATATATAATATATAAATATATATATATATATATATATCCCTCATCATTTTCTCCTCGTTCTTTGAAGGAACGAACTACGTAGGACCTGATCTCCCGACTTGTGGGGGTACGTAGGCAGCCATTGTGGCACGGTCCCATTCCTTACAAATAACCCTTTCTTCTATCAAAACCGATTCCCAACAGCCAGAAAACCTTCCGACACCCTCGAAACTCTCCCGAAAACCAGCCACCTGATCAGTTTCATCTCAAATAACCTAGCCCTAACCCAACCAAGCAGTTAGCCCGAATCTAAGACTCAGCCGATGAAATCGACAGGATATGCGGCAATATCTGACAAGTCCCCATCAAGACTTGAGAAGAGAAAGAAGGCGAAATATCAAAATCATGGTTAGCTGGATAAAATGAAGGTCCAATGAAAGGCAACGATACGACAAAAAGGAAAAATGACTAAATTTAAATACCTGTCTATATAAATAAGTCATTTTGTTACATGGTTTCTCTTTTGATAACCGATGAAACTGACACAGTCCATGCAGGAAATAAAATGATCTACCAATTTGAAAATAATCGAAGCAGGATGGATAAAGTGGTGGATAGATCTGAAGCATCGACGTTCCGGAAGAGCATCTGCCATATCTCTGTCACCGGCGACAAACCGTCCAATCAGCGGAGAAGCCACCGACCAATCCTGTGGGAGGATCGAGATCCAAGCAAACCGCGACAGAGTGGTGAGCAAACCCTGGGAAGGGCTGAGATCCAAGCAAACCGCGACAGAGTGGTGAGCAAACCTGGGAAGGCATCCAAGCAAACCGCGACAGAGTGGTGAGCAAACCCTGGGAAGGGCTGAGATCCACGCGAACCGCAACAAGATGGTGAGCAACCCTGGGAAGGGCTGATATCCACAAAAAGGAAAAAGACAAAAAACAACAAACCCTGGGAAGGGCTGAGATCCAAGCAAACCGCGACAGAGTGGTGAGCAAACCTGGGAAGGCATCCAAGCAAACCGCGACAGAGTGGTGAGCAAACCCTGGGAAGGGCTGAGATCCAAGCAAACCGCGACAGAGTGGTGAGCAAACCTGGGAAGGCATCCAAAGCAAACCGCGACAGAGTGGTGAGCAAACCCTGGGAAGGGCTGAGATCCACGCGAACCACAACAAGATGGTGAGCAACCCTGGGAAGGGCTGATATCCACAAAAAGAAAAAAGACAAAAAACAACAAACCTTGGGAAGGGCTGAGATCCAAGCAAACCGCGACAGAGTGGTGAGCAAACCTGGGAAGGCATCCAAGCAAAACCGCGACAGATTGGTGTGCAAAACCCTGGGAAGGGCTGAGATCCAAGCAAACCGCGACAGAGTGGTGAGCAAACCAGGGAAGGCATCCAAGCAAACCGCGACAGAGTGGTGAAGCAAACCCTGGGAAGGGCTGAGATCCACGCGAACCGCAACAAGATGGTGAGCAACCCTGGGAAGGGCTGATATCCACAAAAAGGAAAAAGACAAAAAACAACAAACCCTGGGAAGGGCCGAGATCCAAGCAAACCGCGACAGAGTGGTGAGCAAACCTGGGAAGGCATCCAAGCAAACCGCGACAGAGTGGTGAGCAAACCCTGGGAAGGGCTGAGATCCAAGCAAACCGCGACAGAGTGGTGAGCAAACCTGGGAAGGCATCCAAGCAAACCGCGACAGAGTGGTGAGCAAACCCTGGGAAGGGCTGAGATCCACGCGAACCACAACAAGATGGTGAGCAACCTTGGGAAGGGCTGATATCCACAAAAAGAAAAAAGACAAAAAACAACAAACCTTGGGAAGGGCTGAGATCCAAGCAAACCGCGACAGAGTGGTGAGCAAACCTGGGAAGGCATCCAAGCAAACCGCGACAGAGTGGTGAGCAAACCCTGGGAAGGGCTGAGATCCAAGCAAACCGCGACAGAGTGGTGAGCAAAACCTGGGAAGGCATCCAACGCAAACCGCGACAGAGTGGTGAGCAAACCCTGGGAAGGGCTGAGATCCACGCGAACCACAACAAGATGGTGAGCAAACCCTGGGAAGGGCTGATATCCATAAAAAGGAAAAAGACAAAAAACAACAAACCCTGGGAAGGGCTGAGATCCAAGCAAACCGCGACAGAGTGGTGAGCAAACCTGGGAAGGCATCCAAGCAAACCGCGACAGAGTGGTGAGCAAACCCTGGGAAGGGCTGAGATCCAAGCAAACCGCGACAGAGTGGTGAGCAAACCTGGGAAGGCATCCAAGCAAACCGCGACAGAGTGGTGAGTAAACCCTGGGAAGGGCTGAGATCCACGCGAACCACAACAAGATGGTGAGCAACCCTGGGAAGGGTTGATATCCACAAAAAGAAAAAAGACAAAAAACAACAAACCCTGGGAAGGGCTGAGATCCAAGCAAACCGCGACAGAGTGGTGAGCAAACCTGGGAAGGCATCCAAGCAAACCGCGACAGAGTGGTGAGCAAACCCTGGGAAGGGCTGAGATCCACGCGAACCACAACAAGATGGTGAGCAACCCTGGGAAGGGCTGATATCCACAAAAAGAAAAAAGACAAAAAACAACAGACCCTGGGAAGGGCTGAGATCCAAGCAAACCGCGACAGAGTGGTGAGCAAACCTGGGAAGGCATCCAAGCAAACCGCGACAGAGTGGTGAGCAAACCCTGGGAAGGGCTGAGATCCACGCGAACCACAACAAGAGGGTGAGCAACCCTTGGAAGGGCTGATATCCACAAAAAGAAAAAAGACAAAAAACAACAAACCATGGGAAGGGCTGAGATCCAAGCAAACCGCGACAGAGTGGTGAGCAAACCTGGGAAGGCATCCAACCAAAACAAAAACTCTGGGAAGGGCTGAGATCCAAACTAACACCCTGGGAAGGGCTGAGATCCAAACTAACACCCTGGGAAGGGCTAAGATCCAAACAAACCACAACCCTGGGAAGGGCTAAGATCCAAACCAACGACAACCCTGGGAAGGGCGGAGATCCAAGCAAATCACATATGTATTGTCATTCTTGTGCATTGTCATTCATGCATCGAGTGTCTATTCTTTATCCTGTTCATTCCATTTATCATTTCATAAACATGATAAAGAGGGGCAGCTGTAGACACCCGATTTTTTGCATTTCCTATACTAACCCTGACAGGAGGGCAAAATCGTCAATTGACCCGGCACACGAGAATAAAGGGTGGACGTAAAGACGAACCCTCAAAACCACCACGACGGGATGATATTGAAGCCGACACGACAACAAACGAATGTCGAGAGTCAGTTACTGATCACTGTGCTTGCTCGGATGACGTGGCCAACGTTTCCCGACGGGTTCCGGACTGCCAAGCGCAAACCCGTCAGCGGAAACCAACGGTACGGACACGAAAATCGAGACGAGGCACGGAAAACGAGAAAATCAGCACAGTTAGCCGCAGATCAATTCGCGGCCAAGGACGGAACTCGAGGCAGCACGGGGACTCGAAGCGCACGGGACTCGAGCGCGGCTGGGGGGAGAACCAAGGGCCAGCCGCAGATCTATCTGCGGCCAGCCGCAGATAGATCTGCGGCTGCCCTTGGCAGTGCTATATTAGGCCAGTTCGCATACAGGAAGAAAAGAGAGAGGATTGAGCAGCAGCAGCAGTTCGGGAGAAGAAGAAAAAACAGCAAGAAAACAGCAAAAATTAGGAGAGAAAAGAGTGAAAAGAGTGAGGAATTGTACCAATTTTGTGAGATTATATCTCATATTTTCTACTCTACTCAATACACAAATTCATACATATTGTGGGGATTAATTGCAAGGTGAAAAAACCATTTGTTCTTAGCATTTTGTTATACCATTTTGTTAATCTTTTGGTCATCCGAATTACCTTGAATGTAGTTTTTTTCATATGTTATTGTGAAAGCCATGGGTTAGGGACTATTAGTGAGGGTCTCATCGGAATGAAATTCCCCCTAATAGCCCGATGATATCCATTTGGTGCAAATCTTAGCTATTATGATATGGTATCATTCATAGTGTATTTCGATCATTATTGTAAGATATCCTAGAGTGTTAGGCATCCCGTTGTTGTTTATTTTCGTTATATCCATTTGGTGGTTGTGCAATAAGTTCGGATGTGAGCCTAGGAATGCGACCCCGTGGTCCAAATCCGATGATGGACATTTTTGAATGTATGTAATCGGGTGGATGTATCCGTTATTGTAAATATGTAATCGTCGGGCCTTAAAACGACGCCAAGGCGATAATCGTGTTTAAGGCCCCGAAATAGTGAAACTTGTGATTGTGGGCGTTTGGGGTTATTTTGATGGTTTACATGCCCATGAATAGCCCCCGACGCGTGTTTATGCTTGATTGGATTTTGTGACACGAAAAATAATTTTAAAGATTAAACGATGAAGGTTTTTCCTTAAAATCAAGCAAACTAGGAGGTTAGCATCAACGTAGCTAAAATTTGGAGGTGTTAATGAATGTCGATTTCTATTAAACGAGAAGGCTAAAGAAAAGTCGTTTTCAAACGTCACAAAAATGGTTTTATAAAAATAAAACAACGTTTTATTAAATCTTGGTGCGTAGGGTGAAAGATATCCTAAAAGTTGCCCATCATTTTATGAAGGCAATGTATAGATTTCGATTCCTATTTTTACGAAGGTTTAAAACTCTTGTTTTGCCAAAACGACGCTTAATGAAAATCTCATAGTTTTTGCTAATTAAAATCAATCCTTTTCTCATAAAAGCTTTCTCGTTTAAACCGATGGACGTTCTAAAGACATGCTCAAATTAGAACACAATTTTCCCTAATAATCCAAATGATTCTTTTATGCAAGCTCACCACAACATTTACATAGGCCACACACACACATACACGCACACACACATTTCATGAATTAAAGGATAGGAGAGCATCAAGATTGCGGTAACCGTGCTTCACGGAAGTCGAGGGGTGCCTAACACCTTCCCCTCACTTAAGCAAGCCCCCGAACTCTATGAATCTCAATTCGCAGACCAATTAATTCGGAGTCACATATGAGCCAGCGATTTATAAAAAACGAAAACTCGGATGAGTTGGTACATCCATTTCAAATATACCAACTGGCGACTCTGGTTAAATTGGCTCATCATAAAAACAATCTTCAAAAACCCCGTCGACATTAATGCCGACCTTTTCCAAAAAATCATCTAGTAAAAAGGCTAAAATTGGAAAGGGTTACAACCCCCGCGTTAAGCGATTCCTACCGGCGTCGACATATCTCTCAAAACTCAAAGAACGAAAGTTGTATATATTCTCCTCAGCTCTCCGGAACATCTTGAATCATCCCAATTGAAGTTCGTATGAGAGAGTTATGGTCATTTTACCATCGGATTAGGCATGCATTTTACACAGCAGCTGCTTCGATGCCAATTTGAGCCTAGCTCCATCCAGTATCTGTCCGAACTCAAAGAATGAAAATTATAGATCTACTTCATAGCTTTCCGTAGCCTCGTGAATCGCCTAAATCCGAGTTCAGACGAAGAAGTTATGGTCATTTTCCCAATAGACATCGAAGCTGATTTGGGCAGCAACAAGTGACCGCACCGAGGCGCGAATTTCTAGTTCATTTTTCCGCACCGGGGCCAAGTCCAAAAGTGTCCGCGCTGGGGCACCAATTTTGGGTTCATTTTTGGCGTCGGGGCCGGCTCGTCTGGAACTATGCAGAATGTGCGATTTTGGTCCAATTTGGTGGGCTAAGCTAGGTTTTCCATACATGGATATATACATCTCTTTGGGGCCTCGAAAATCAGCAATTCTAGAGAGAGGAAGACTACACAATACATCAAATTAGAGGGCCAAAGTGCTAAAATCAAGCTACATCAAGCAAGGCCAAGGAGCTAAAGCGTCAAGGATTGTAAAATCAAGGAGGAGAAGCTAGTGTTCATCATCAACCCAACAAGCAACCAAGAAATATCTTCAAAAGTGGTTTTATCTCTAGTTTTCCTTCTATTTTGTAATCCATCATGATGTACAAATTGATTATGATGTTATTTGTAGTTACCATGAACTAGAACTTTTATTCTAAGATTTCAATGGAACCCAACAATTAGTTTGAATTGAATGCTCTCTCTTGGATATTAGTTATCATTTGTGAATTGGATATCATAATTTGTGCTTCATATATTAATTACCTAGCTAGTAATTACCTTGGGAACCTATATGAAATTGAGAAATGGAATATAGTGTTAAGACCTTGTTATGATATCATGTGAAAGTTAGAGATTCTTGTGGGTAATCTATAAGATTATGTGGCTTGTGTCTTGTTCATTATCCTCAAGAATAGATAATTTGATAGTATTTATGATAGAGATATACCTAAATACCGTATGCACCCAATTGAGAATCTATCCTTAATGACTTCCTATGCGAAAGTTGGTAATTGAAGGAGTAGTTAACAAGATTTTCCCGTGACATGTGTCTTGTTAATTATTCTTGATATTGGTCTCTTGATAGTGTGTATGATAGACATATACCTATATGCCGCGTTAGGAAGATTCATAATTGACCATCAAGAGAGGCTTTTATGTAATTGTGATTTCTCGGATGATAATTCTTGTGATTTAACTAGTTGAAATGAGAGAGTTAGGATATTCAAGTGAAGTGTTGGGGGAAATTGTGATCTTTGACTTGTTAATATTAGATTTTCATTATCTTAAAAGCTTTTCATAGTTCTTTGATTATTTGTTATCTTCATTAGTGTAAAACAACAAAAATATTAATCAATAGTTTAAATAAGATTGAGAGGATAAAAGGTTAGTACTTAGAAAAGATTAGTAATAATTCCTCGTGGGATCGATACTCTACTTACACTTTATTACTTGTTGACCACATATACTTGCGCGTATTTGTCATTATATAAATCGGACAACAGTATTATACCACATGAAATCCAAGACAGTGGTATTACAGATATGATCAAGGAAAAAGGATAAATCATAAAATATAAGGTGTCGTCTCCTATGCCATCTAAGTTGAAAGCTAGCGTGTCATTTCCTAGAATTGAGTTGAATCGTAAAACATAAGGTATCGTCTCCTGTGTCTTTTAAGTTGAAATCTATGGTATCGTCTCCTAAACTCAAGTCATGAAATGTAAATAGCCTAGGGGCCATCTCCTAAGGTCAAGTCGTGGAATCTATGGTGTCGTCTCCTAGAATCAGATCGTGAAATATAAATAACCTAGGGGTCATCTCCTAAGGTCAAGTCATGCAATCTAGGGTGTTGTCTCCTAGAATCATCAAAGTCTTGGTGGTTGCATTATCTTGAAAGAAACTTTTAAGCATTTTGAACCTATGCACGAATGATTCGATTTGAAGGAAAAGTTTCTGTTAGGTTTGTATATAACACGAGCATGCAATCAAATTACATAAATAGAGCGGAAGCGCGATAAAAAGGATTTTAAAATTTTTATACAAACCATCACCATGATCGATCAATGTGCTCAATTAACGATATAAACGAAAGAGAAAGAGAATAAGAATTATACCCTCGTAGAACAAAGCTTCCTCGGGTACAAGTTCAACTCCTAGTCCTTCGTGTTCTCCTCGAATGCTACGGTGTGATTCCTTCCTTTGATCAACGTTAGCCACCCAAGAGTTTGGCCTCTAGAGGTGATCCACCAAGGAAGAACAAGTATTCAAGAAGTTGGGTATTTGGCAAAACCCTAGTTACTATCTCTATAGAAATTGTAAGTACTCTCCACAATCTAATGCAAGAGTGTGTAACCCTAATCTATGATAAGACCCCTCTTATTTATAGATATAGGAATAACCCTTCCCTAAACTATTTAGGATTAGGGTTTGTATTATAATTAAACTCCTTTAATTAACTATGCTCCTAATCCAATTAGGAATCCATGGGAGAGTACTTCTATTAATTAATTCCCAATCCCTATTAGGAATTAAATAATAGTAAAAATAATAATAATAATAAGACTCCTCTTATTAATTTATATTTAATATTTCCAAAATATTAAATAATAAATATTAAGCTATTTAATTTATTCTATCTCCATAGAGTAAATTAAATACACTTGACTTATTATTACAATTATGTCATTTACTTCTTAAATAAATATTTTTCTTTTGCGGTGTGACCCTTTAGGTTCTCCATATTAAATCGGTTGTGAATAAATCAATTAGAACAATTCTAATCTTATTTAAATAAATAAATTAAACTATTTAATTCATTTAAATAAATAATATTTATTCTATAATAAGGGTAAGCCCCCTTAGCGATCAACGACTTTCCAGATAATATAGATTTCAACATTAATCACAAAAGAACCTTTGAGTAAATAGTTACCGTACAATTCAATCCTTCTACCACACAATGTCCCAATTAAATATAAGACATGGATTTACTGTCAAGTCTTATTTTATTTAATTATATGTATTTCGATTCTCAAATGCATAACTCTGATTAATGCAAATTAGAAACTCCTTTCTAATTTCATTCTGCCTTGGCCAAGGACTACTGAGTTGTCATTTATCGAATCACATAGGACATTCACATCTTTTACTAGACGTGGTAGATTCTTTGTTGATCATTCACCTATCTCCATGCACAACTTATTATACCCAATCATACCCTTTGATATACCCCTAAGGTCTTAAGGGACATGTCAAAGTATAACTCATCATACACAAGATACTATGATGATCTCAAGTCCAAGGATCACTTGTACTACTATCACTAAAGGAATTCCTATTGACAGGCGAGTAAAACTCCATTAGGTATTCCTTAGCGAGCCACGTTCAGTGAACTTATTCTCTAATAAGCACCTACATACTTGCTTTAGTGTCTCCACACAAATGATTATGAGATCAATCATCCTCTTCCTAAGAGCAAGCAACGTATGTACTAATCTATCCGGATTCACTAATCCCCAATTTAGTAATCCAACGATTAGGAACAAATTTAGTTTGTGAGCTATCTTGAATTTAGATCTCATTAGCATGATTACCATCATGATTCTAAAAGCATTGCTCAAAACTATGGGTTTATCATATTTAATATAACAGCACTATGTAGATAATGTAAAATGCCCTTTAAGAAAATCAATTCTTTTATTAATAAATGAATAAGATTACAAAGTATATGCTACATCATATCAAATATGATTGGCTTGTGTGTATACAACTATCAATCTCCCACTTGCACTAAAGCCAATCGCCATGGTATCTAATACCCATCTTCTCTAAGTGACGATCAAACTGCTGTTGAGTTAAAGTTTTAGTAAATGGATCTGCAATGTTGTCTTGAGAGTCCACACGCTCCAGGGTGACATCTCCTCTTTCAATGATCTCTCTAATCAAATGAAACCGCCGCAACACGTGTTTGGATTTCTGATGAGACCTGGGTTCCTTAGCCTGCGCAACAGCTCCGTTGTTGTCACAGAATAAAGGTACGGCTCCTCTAATGCTAGGAACCACTCCAAGTTCAGTTATGAACTTCTTCATCCAAACAGCTTCCTTTGCAGCTTCACTTGCAGCTATGTACTCTGCCTCTGTCACTGAATCAACAACTGTTTGCTGCTTGGAACTCTTCCAACTCACCGCGCCACCGTTTAAGGTAAACACATACCCCGAAACGGATTTACTATCATCTTGGTCCGTTTGAAAACTTGAGTCTGTATAGCCCTCTAGTTTCAATTCAGACCCACCGTAGACAAGAAATACATCCTTAGTTCTTCTCAAGTACTTTAAGATGTTTTTCACAGCCTTCTAGTGCTCTTCTCCTAGATTCGATTGATATCTGCTCGTCACACTAAGTGCATGAGCGACATCTGGTCTAGTACATATCATACCGTACATGATAGATCCTATTGCAGAAGCATAAGGAATCTTACTCATCCGGTCTCTCTCCTCAGGTGTCTTTGGGGCCTGTTTCTTGGAGAGATGTATTCCATGGCTCATCAGCATGAGACCTCTCTTGGAATCTTCCATGCTAAACTTCTTTAGCATCGAGTCAATGTACTTTCCTTGGGTCAAGCCCAGCATCCTTTTAGATCTATCTCTATAGATCTTTATCCCCAAAATATAGGATGCCTCACCCAAGTCCTTCATGGAGAAGTGCTTAGATAACCAAATTTTGATCGACTGTAGCATAGGAACATCATTCCCTATCAATAATATGTCATCAACATATAATACAAGGAATGAAACAGTGCTCCCACTAACCTTCTTGTACACACATGGTTCATCCTCATTTTTGATAAAATCAAACCTTTTGATTATCTCATCAAAACGGATGTTCCATCTTCGAGAAGCTTGCTTCAATCCATAAATGGATCGTTGTAGCTTACAGACTTGGTTTGTTCCAACCGTTGAAATAAAACCCTTTGGCTGTATCATATATACATTCTCCTCAAGCTCTCCATTGAGGAAGGCCGTTTTCACGTCCATTTGCCAGATCTCATAGTTATAATAAGCTGTAATTGCAAGCAAAATCCGAATGGACTTGAGCATTGCTACTGGTGAGAAGGTTTCATCATAGTCAACTCCTTGTCTTTGTTTGAAACCTTTTGCAACCAGTCGGGCCTTATAGGTCTCTACCTTGCCATCTGCCCCAGTCTTTCTCTTAAAGACCCATTTACACCCAATAGGCTTAATGCCCTCAGGTGGCGAAACCAAAGTCCATACTTGGTTTTCATACATGGAGTCCATCTCGGATTTCATGGCTTCTAGCCATTTCTCTGAGTCTTCATTACTCATAGCCTCTTCGTAAGTCAATGGATCATCATCATCTATGATGCGTACCTCATCATCATCCTCTATGATGAATCCATACCTTTCAGGTATCTTCGGTACTCTTCCAGATTTACGAATAGGTAGTGGTACAGTAGGTTCTTCTACTTGGTCAGGTACGTGACTTTGATCCGTAGTATTTTGTGGTTCTTTAACTTCTTCAAGATATATCTTACTCCCACTAACCCCTTCAAGGATAAACTCCTTTTCCAAGAAGGCAGCGTGTTTCGCAACAAACACATTTTGATCAGTAGGATGATAGAAATAATATCCTAAACTTTCTTTAGGATACCCCACAAATCTATATTTATCGGATCTAGTCTTCAGCTTGTCATGCTCAAACCTTTTGACATAAGTTGGACAACCCCAAGTCTTAACATGCTTAAGACTAGGTTTCCTCCTTGTCCATATCTCATATGGGGTCCTTGGGACAGATTTGGTAGGTACCTTGTTAAGTAGGTATGCAGCCGTTTCTAGGGCATAACCCCAGAAGGATATTGGAAGGTCGGTAAAACTCATCATGGAACGAACCATGTCCAACAATGTTCGATTTCTCCTTTCAGACAGGAAACGGCCAGACAGATGCTTGGCTGGGGTTTTATCATTTTCTGCTGGTAAGACTTCTTCCTTTTTATCATTGTATTTCCCGTCATTTCATTT
Organism: Aralia elata; assembly: GCA_034770075.1. NCBI lineage: Eukaryota > Viridiplantae > Streptophyta > Magnoliopsida > Apiales > Araliaceae > Aralia > Aralia elata. The sequence continues at coordinate 39,594,023 of CM068386.1, read as the reverse complement.
CTCTTATCTGCTTTGGTTGGTTACTCATGCTCTGCCTTATTCTGTTCAACAGTTCTGGGCCTACGAGCGTCTTCCTTGTCTGAGGCCCGTCACCACCCTCGGCTTGGACACCTATCCTCGGGGTCGGCGATGGCATCACAGCACCCTGGAGGAGGTCCCAGTGTCTGGCAGTTTCGCCCATTGCCGCATCCAGCTGGAGCTGATCGCTGCTGCAGGGGTCGTCTGGAGGCCCTACCTTTCTGAGCATCTGGATGTGGGGTTTACAGATGGGCATCCTACCGGCCCGGAGTTTGCACTTTCCACTCGTCGCCTCACTTTGCAGAGTGTTGGAGGATGGGTTATGTACCTGGGGGTACGCGCCTTCAGATGCGTTACAGGAGAGATCCGCATCCCGCACTCCCTTCCTTTCAGTACTTCCTGGCCGCTGGATTCTCAGCCTTCAGAGATCATGCTTGCGGGGGAGGACGGCCGACTGCTTTCGACGGGTCCCAGTACCAGTGATGCCTTCCGTACTTGGTGGGTGCCCCGCACCATCGGTCCTCAGACCCGGGCCACATTCTTCCTCGGGGATATGGTCCCCGGCTCGGTGATGATGACTAACTGGGTAGCCTGCGTTCGGACTCCCACTCATGCCGAGCAGATCGCCACTTTGACCCGCCAGGTGGACCAGTTGTCTCTATATCTTCGGGTGCTGGGCCGGACTCCAGAGGATGCTTATGCCTATGATCCTGACGGTGCGGGTTATGATGCGGGCCCGAGCTCATCTGATGCCACAGCGCAGCCGTATATCCCCGATATGAACTTCGGGCCCTCGACTTCGGCGACTCCAGGGGACCAGTTTGAGGATCCCGCCTTCATAGACGAGATTGATTTTATTTAGATCGGGATAGGATAGGGCTTTTGTACCTGCACCTGTTTAGATTTATTTTTCGCTTTAGGCACTATGTACTGAACTTATTTACTTCATTTATGCACAGCTTTTTACCTTTTTATATCTATGAAATTAATTTGCTTTACTATTAACTGTATGATGCATGCTTTTCTTATTTATGGATAGAGAATGACCCTTGTACAGTCTTTTGATACTTTTCTTTCACAGATGTCGTCCACAGGTGCCGTGATACATTTGGATTCCATTCCTCCCACAAGGTTGATCGGCAGTCTCCTCCGTTGGTTGGACAGTTTATCGCCGGCCGACAGGGTTATCACCGATGGCCTTTTGGGACATTCTTGGTCCTTGTTATCCTTTCAGGTGCCAGCGGGCTTTGTGGAGGGGATTTTGAGCTATTGGGCCCCTGCCCGTCAGGTATTCAGGTTAGGGACAGTAGAGCTGACCCCCACTCTCGAGGAGTATGCTCGCTTCACCGGCCTGCCTTTGGATAGACCTTGTGCCCGGGTCACAGCTGGTTCCATGCGCCGTCAGTTGTTGACCTTCACTGGGTTGCGGAGGACAGCCTTGTTACCGGTGATCACATCAGACCATATGGTTCCCCTTCAGTTCTTAATTGACCGATTTGGTTCATCTGACGGTTTTCGTCTTTTCTTCGGTGATTTTTCCGTGTCCGAGGAGCGCTGGGGTGCTCTGGGAGTGGACGTTCTGATGGCCTGTGTCGTCTCAGTTTTGTACTTGCCCGCTGGACCTGATCAGTTGGACATGCGGGTTGTTGCGGCCGTTAGATCCCTTCAGGAGGATCACACCATCCTTCCCATGATATTGGCGGATACCTATATGTCAGCCTCATATTGCCAGTCTTTCCGCGGCAGGGCATTCAGAGGGAGCTCGACTTTGTTGTACGTGTGGTTCATGAGTCATCTCAGTCCCATCGGCCACTTCCGTCGCCAAGGGTTTTGCTTTAGCCATGACATAACCACGCAGTTTTCGTTTCGACCCGTGAGCTGCACTGATGTGGCCTCTTGGACATCATTTTTGTCGGTCATTGAGGATCCCTTTCATTTATTGGTCTATTCGGGTTATTGCTCCTTTATGAGCTTCTTGATTCATGTGCCTGACCTGGATTTCATTCCCATTGCTGGCTTGAGGGGCGTGACTACTTATCATCCCTTGGCAGTTACAGGGCAGTTTGATCAGACACAGGATTTTCACCCTTTTGCAGGTGCAGTCGCCTACCGATTCCTTATATCATCCCAGAAAGAGAGGGATCTACTGCGGGTATACGATCTTTGGTCTCGCAGGATCTCCGCCGAATATAGTGAGGGTCGCCATCTCCAAACATTTGCTTACGTGCAGTGGCTGCGTGGAGACTTGGATCCGGCTGGTTTGAGTCGGCCCGGGGCTCTTGATGACTCTGGAGTGATTTTCCCAGAGGATATCACAGACCGCCCCCATCTCAGCTGATTCTGCCCCAAGTTGGGTTACTGAGGATACCCGGCTCCGCCTGGCCCTGATTACCGCTGAGGCCGAGAGGGATGCCGCTCTTGTCGAGAGAGATGATGCCATTCGGGCTAGAGACGATGCCATTGTTGACAGAGAGACCATTGTAGTCCAGACCAGGGCAGTTGTAGATGCTCATTTTGGGACTGTCAGCCGAGCCACTGCTTTACTGGATCGCATTGATATGATGGGGCAGCAGATTGCGGGAGATGCCGATGCTTCAGACCTATCCACCACCTTGTCCCTCCTGCTTCAGTTAGTTTCAGATTTGTAGATTATTTTATTTCCTGCATAGACTATGTTAGTTTCATCGGTTATCGAAAGAGAAATCTTGTAATAAAATGACTTATATATATAGACATGCATTTAAATTTAGTTATTTTCCCCTTTTGTCGTATCATTGCTTTTCATTGGATCCTCATTTTATCCAGTTGACCACGATTTTGACATTTCGCCTTCTTTCTTTTCTCAAGTCTTGATGGAGATTTGACAGATATTGCCGCACACCTTTTGATTTCATTGGATTGAATCTCAGATTTTGGATAACTGTTTGGTTGGATCAAGGCTATGTCCTTTGGGATGAAGCTGGTTAGGTAGCTGGTTTCGGGAAGGTTTTGAGGGTGTAGGAAGGTTTTATCTGGTTATCGAAAATTGGTTTTGGTTAGGGAAAGGATTATTATTTTTTTTAAAGGATCGGACCGCGCCATGATGGCTGCCTACGTACTCCCACAAATTGAGAGATCAGGTCCTACGTAGTTCGCTCTCAAAGGAAGAAGGAACTGATGATTTAAGCGTAGAATCGCTTCACCGAGTCAGAATTGAGGGGTTGTGGAAATACCTCACCATCCATTTCTTGCAATATGAGGGCACCTCCGGATAACACTTTCTTAATCACAAACGGCCCTTCCCAATTCGGGGCGAACTTCCCCTTGGCTTCGTCTTGACAAGGCATGACTCTTTTCAGCACCAAATCATTTTCTTTGAACTTTCGAGGTCTTATCCTCTTGTCATATGATCGAGCGATCCTTTGTTGATATAACTGACCGTGCCAAACAGCAGCCACCCTTCTTTCATCAATTAGGGCCAATTGGTCGTATCGATTTTGCATCCAATCCTCCTCACTTATCTGAGCATCGATCACTATTCTGAGGGATGCCATCTCAACCTCAACTGGTAGAACAGCCTCCATTCCATACACCAATGCGTAAGGGGTTGCCCCTGTAGACGTACGCGTTGACGTTCGGTATGCCAGCAGGGTGAGGGGTAATAAATCCGGCCATCCCCGATGATTAGCAGACATTTTGGCCATGATCTTCTTGATGTTTTTGTTGGCAGCCTCCACTGCCCCATTCATCTTAGGACGGTAAATGACGGAATTAAGGTGTTTGATCTTGAATTGGTCACACAGTCCCTTCATGAGGGCGTTGTTTAAATTCTTGGTATTGTCCGAGACCAGAACCTCAGGCTGCCCATATCGACAAATGACATTATTCCTGATGAAGCTGACGATGACCTCCTGAGTTACTTTGGGGAAAGAAGCTGCCTCTACCCACTTGGTGAAGTAATCGATCATGACGAAAATGAATCGGTGTCCGTTGCTTGCTTTGGGCTCTATTGGTCCGATTACATCCATTCCCCACATTGAAAATGGCCACGGGGAGGTCATACAATGCAGTTCATTGGGAGGTGTATGGATCACATTACCGTGCGTCTGGCATTGGTAACACCGTTTGACATGATCATCGCAATCGGCTTTCAGCGTTAACCAATAATGCCCTGTCCTCAAGATCTTTTTGGCCAGCATCGGTCCACTCATATGGGGCCCACACACTCCACCATGTATTTCATTCATAATCCTTTGGGCCTGCGTTTCATCTACGCATTGCAACAGTCCCAACCCAGCATCCCTTTTGTAGAGTGAATCCCCACTCAGGTAAAATTTCATCGCCATCTTTTGAATTCTCATCCTCTCAGTTCGACTCGCCTGGTCGGGAATGGATCTATCTCTCAGATATTCCCTTATGTCGTGATACCAGGGCTGCCTCGTCAACACCACCTCGTCTGATAACATTGCCACATGTTCCTCATATGCCGGAGCATTCCGTACTGCTATCTCAATCTGCGGATTATCCCTGCTCTTGATTACGTGGATTAAGGAAGCCAGAGTTGCCAATGCATCGGCAAAGTCATTTCGTCCCCGGGGAATATAGCGGAAAGCAATATCTTCGAACTCTTGCATCAGCTGGGTAACACAACGATAGTATGGAAGTAACCGAAGCTCCTTAGTGTTGTACACCCCGATTGCCTGTCTGATTACCAATTCCGAATCCCCAAACACCGCTAGTCTCTTCACTCCCGTGTCGCGGGCCAGGTGAAGTCCCAAGATACATCCCTCATATTCAGCGGTGTTGTTCGAATTGCTGAATTTCAGTTTAGTGGCCACAGGGTATTGCTCCCCGGTGATAGAGACCAGGACGGCTCCAGTCCCTGCCCCCTCAGCGTTCATAGCACCATCAAAATACAGCTTCCAGAACTGCCCCTCGTCATCACATTTCGCGTGTGATACCCAAAATATATCTTCGCCCGGTAGAGGAGTTTCTAACGGCTCCATCCCTCCTGACGGGGTTTCTGCCAACTGATCTGCAATTCCCTGCCCTTTCATGGCCTTCTGAGTCACGTACACCATGTCGAACTGTTGTAAGATTAACTGCCATCTTGACAACCGATAATTCAGCATGGGCCTTTCAAAAATATATTTCAGGGGATCCATTCTCGATATCAGGTACGTCGTATGCCCATGGAGGTAGTGTTGTAATCTCCCTGCGGCCCAAGCCAGAGCACAACAGGTCCTCTCGATGGGAGTGTAATTTTGTTCACATTGGCTAAATCTTTTGCTGAGGTAATAGATGGCTTGCTCTTTACCTGCCCCATTCTTCTGTCCCAGCATACATCCCATCGCGACGGCATTGACCGATATATACATAAACAGAGGGATCCCATCCTTCGGGGGTACCAGCACTGGTGCCATCGTCAACTGCTTTTTAATGGTTTGGAAAGCCTTCTGACATTGCCCATTCCACTCCTGGGAAGCCCATTTTCTTAACAGTTTGAAAATGGGTTCACATGTAGTCGTCAAGTGGGATATAAAACGACTGATGAAGTTTATCCTCCCGAGGAATCCTCTTATCTCCTTCTTTGTGTGAGGCGCCGGCATATCCACAATGGCCTTAATCTTTGCTGGATCCAACTCAATGCCCCGATCACTAACCAGGAATCCCAAGAGCTTACCCGACTGCACTCCGAAAGCACACTTGGCTGGATTGAGTTTCAAATTATACTTCCTGAGCCGATCAAATAGCTTTTTGAGGTGGGTTATATGATCAGATTCTACCTTCGATTTCACAATAATGTCATCCACGTATACCTCTATCTCCTTATGCATCATATCATGGAACAGGGCCATCATAGCTCTTTGATAAGTAGCCCCTGCGTTTGTGAGACCAAAAGCCAATCGTCTATAGCAGAAAGTGCCCCAAGGGGTGATGAATGCGGTCTTTTCCCGATCTTCTTCCGCCACCATTATCTGATGATATCCCGCGAAGCAATCCACAAAAGAGTACATTTCGTACTGGGCTGTGTTATCCACCAAGATGTGTATGAAAGGCACCGGGAAGTTATCCTTGAGACTGGCCTTGTTTAGATCTCTGTAGTCTACGCACACCCTCACCTTTCCTCCAGGCTTAGCCACTGGGACTACATTGGATAGCCATTCCGGGTAAGTGGACACCATGATGATTCCCGCCCTAAACTGCTTGATGATCTCTTCCTTTACTTTTAAGCTCCACTCCGGTTTCAACTTTCTTAATTTTTGTTTGACAGGCCTGAAACCCTCCTTGATGGGTAATCGGTGTACCACAATGTCGGTGGACAATCCGATCATATCCTCATGAGACCAAGCAAAGACATCCTCATATTGTTTTAGCAACTCAGTCATTTCGGCCTTTTGGTTGGGGGTGAGGTCCGTCCCTATCTTGAGTTCTTTTGGCTTGTCCGGGGTTCCAATATCAATGGTGATGGTTTGGTCCAAGTTGGGTTTGGGTTTATCCTCGACCCATCCTTTGATCTCGTCAGGCGCGTCGTCGTAATCTGTCTCGTCTTGTTCAATGCCCATTAAATTGAAATCCAGCTCAATGTCAAAATCATAATCATCATTCAAATTTGAAAGACTGTTTGTTAGGCAAGGATTACTCAAATTGGTACACCTGACATGAAACAAAATACTTGTCATATATAAATCATTTTTCACGACGATCGCATTTTCAAATAACACGAAGGAACGACATAATTATGCAGAAATAAAACAACAACAAAAATAAACTTATTCATTCCCCCATCCTCTGGGGTCAACCACCCTGCCGTCGAGTTTTACCCTTGTTTGGATACTACTGGTTTCATGGTCCAGTTGTCGACGGTCAGGTCAGATGAAATGCGCTGGATAAAAGGGGGCTTCACATCGGACACTTCCCCGATGACTACGGATACGTCGCCTGAGTCCTCCTTCCTATCTTCTCCAGGAATAATCAGCCCTGCCCAATCGATGACAGGCACAACTCGTTGGGCTCCCGGTGGTGTGATCATATTCGTCCCCTCCCTACTGCTTGTTGATTGTCCGGGGATATAGCACTTGGTTTCAAACTCTTTTGCGACCTCCTGCAGGAAACCTTCCCTCCGGGCCGATTCATTACGTGCGGGGGTTAACTCTTCATTCCCTGCCCCAATCACAGGATCGCTGATCCCCTGCTCATTGTCGACTTTGGTCACTGGACTACCAGCTAGTCGAATCGGAGTCGCACCCCGACGGTGTCTCCGTGCCGCGCCCACATGGTATCCCAACCCTGCCTTGCCTATCTGCTGTGGTAGGTGGATGGGCTCGGTGATTCCCTGACTGCTTCTCCCTAGTCCCTGTCCAGGCTGGAAGTTCATTTTCATCATCTCCCTTGCAACGAAGGTGAGTTCTGGAGAGACCCTAGGTTTCATGGCTTGAGCCCCCAGGCATCTAGATTGGGGAGTGCTAATCTCCAGTGCCTGAAAGCTGGCAGGTGCCGCCGACTCATCCACACTGATCACTGGTAGGCCACTCCTGGGAGGAGAAGGGTCATCACATTCGGCCGAGATTGTTACCAGATTCCCATCAATGATTAACTTGATTTGTTGGTGGAGCGTGGAAGGAACTGCCCCGGCCATGTGTATCCACGGCCTCCCCAATAACATGTTATAACTGGCTGCAATATCTAGGACCTGGAAAGATATATCAAAAGTACAGGGTCCTATCTCCACCGGCAACTCAATTTCTCCCATTGTATCCCTCCGGGAACCATCGAAAGCTCGCACCACCACATGACTGGCCCGTAGGCGCCTGGTATTGATGTTCATCTTTTGCAATGTACTGAGGGGACAGATATTCAGTGCCGACCCTCCATCAATCAGGACCCCATTCATGATATAACCCGAGGAGATTACCGCAATATGTAGCGGTTTCCGGTGTCCCCTTCCCTCCTTGGGAATGTCCTCATCTGTAAAGGATATTACATCGTTCTCCAATAGGTGGCCCACCAGCTGGCCGAAACCTTCCTCACTAATTTCCTTGGGCACATATGCCTCCTCCAGAACCTTCGTCAGGGTTTTGCAATGCTCACTGGATGACAACACCAAGTCCATGACTGATGTTAAGGTTGACTCCTCATTTAAAATCTGGATCCCCCTTGTTTCTGGGTGATCCATCCTTTTCAAGAATTCTATGGCCCTTTCCTCGGAAATCTCTTCATTTTTTCTCTTCTGGCTCTCAAGGACTCGCCCGAGAAGATATAAGGGGTTCCCCTTTGTTGTCACAGAAGCACAACTGGCCGCTTCCTCTGGCATTCCCCCATAATTCCAGGGTACCGTCTTTAGACTATTGATAGGGGTTTGCGGCCTTGCCGCGAGGATGATGGGCCTTGGAGCCTTCAACTTGACAGGTCCCTCAGTGGTATTCCTACATACACCCATCAACCTAATGGGCGCTCCCCGTGCACTCCCGTGATCATTTATCATATTGATCATTTCCTCAATTTTCTGAACATAGTTCAACCTTGACGGCCCATTGGCTTCACTGGCTTCCGCTGCATTGACCCCCCCTCCATCATGCCTTGGCAGGGGGTTGGCTTTAACATTCGGGGAGTCCGGCTGCTCTACCACAATTTCCCCATTGTCAATCATGTTCTGAATTATATGTTTCAACGTCCAACAATCCTGCGTATCATGACCCGGGGAACCCGAGTGGTATGCGCATCGCTTGCTTGGGTCGAACCTTCTTCCCTTCGGGTCACTTGGGGGGGCGCCAAATTGATTATCTTCTTTTGGGCCATCAATGCAGCCAAAAGACCCGTTCAAGAGGCTCCCCGAGCGGGGTGAATACTCGATTTTGCGATGCCTCATATCTCCTTCGCCCTTCCGCCCTCTGATCAGCAAAGTTAGGCGGTCGGGATGGCCCCACCCTCTGCACCTGTACCGGATGATGGCTCTCTGTTTTTCTGGATGACCCTTGTAGGACGAGGGAAACATCCTCCTCTTTTTTCTTTTGCCCCCTTCGGGAAGTGCTGCCATAGTTTCCATTCTGTATTTGCTCGGCGGCAGTTTCCAAGGCCGTAAAATCCCGGATTTTGCCAGATTTCAAACCCATATCTACCATCTCCCCATGTTTAATCATTTCAGCAAAGGGTCTTCCAATCCCCGAGATGACTCGTTCATAATACGGGGCCTCTTGGATGTCTACAAAAGTCATCACCATCTCTGATTCGCTCATTGGGGGGTTCACCTGCGCGGCCATGCCCCTCCATCGTTGCGCATATTCCCTGAAGGATTCCCTAGGTTGCTTCTTTTCTTTTGTCATTTGGTACCTGTCAGGGGCCATCTGGGCCTGAAAGCTGTATTGGGTTAAGAAGGTATGGGCCAATTCCTCCCAGTTGTGGATTCGGGCGTTGTCAAGGCGGGCATACCAGATCCTCGCCTCCCCTGTTAAGCTTTTCTGGAATAGCTGCATCCTCAACCCCTCGTCCTCGGCATAAGACCCGAGTTCTCCAATGTATATTTTCAAGTGTGTGTAGGGGTCTCCCTTTCCATTGTATTTTTCAAACTCGGGGACTTTGAATTTTTCTGGATATCTGGTTCCGGGGAAAACACATAGATCCGAGTAATTAACCCTACCCAGGGAGTCGATGCCTCTCAGAGATTGGATGGTCTCCTCCATGTGTTTCATTTTTTTCCGAAGGTCGTTGGTGTCCCCCTCCTCTGGGATGGTAATCACTGTCCTGTTAAGTATGGGAACGGCCCTCGGAATGACTGGCTCGTCCTTGAGTTGGGGTTGGTCATCCTTACACAGGTTTGTAACATTTTTAGGATGATTCTGGTCACCCCCGGGTGGTGGAACATTATGCGGTCCCTGATTCGACGGATCCTGTCTGATTAAGAACTGTTCCTTTAGCATTGTGGCCATTTCCATCATCTGCTTTTTAAAATCATCAAATTCTTCCCGAGAGATGGAACTATGATTGGGAAGATCAGCCATTTCAGAGGTAGAGACCTGGGCTTTCCTAGACTGCGAACGGGTTTGAGGAGCAATCCTGCGAAACAACGGTTCGAAGTTTAGTCCCAGGAAATGAAAGGATATGGATGCATGCTAAAGCTGTAACTTTTGTGTTTTGGGTTTTTTAATCTTTTTCTGCAAAACAGCATGTTAGTAGTCCCTTATTGCAATAATAAATGCCATCATGACTTATTATGCTTCCCCAGCTGTTCCCTGCAAAACGCAGCGGTTAGTAATCTTTTGACAGAAAGGGAGGTATATATGAATGGGACCATGACATTTATACGCATGAATGTAAAAGGGCATGAAGAGACTTTTCCTGCGTTGGGTTAATCTGAGGCTGACCTATCCTAGGGTTACTCTCACGGGCTTTTCGGCATGAAGGTCCCCAAATCTTCGCAATCTACTCGTCTGAGCCCTTTCGATTGGAGTGGATTTGGGTGGTGCGTTTCCTGAGCCATCTCCGGGGAGCAGCCCCTTCGAGTCCAGTAATAAGCAACCGACAGGTTCGCCTCAGGAGGAGGTACTCTCTCAACATACATTCACATTCATCGTCCTCACCGTATGCAAATGATTACTCAAAAGTAAAGCAATTCCATTCAAATCATTCATTTATTCGACAAAACACACATTCACACAACAAAAGTAAAAAATCAAAATATCGCACACACACACATTTTATGAATTTAAAAGGATAGGATAACATCAAGATTTGAACGCGGCTTAAGCCCTCTAATGTCCCCAGCAGAGTCGTCAGCTGTCGACGCCGGGTTTTCTTCTTCGTGTGTCCTTTTTAGTCTTTTCCAAGCTTAGCCGTTTGATTTAATGATTTTTGGAAAAGGTCGGCATTCATGTCGACGGGATTTCGAAAAATCATTTTTTATGATGAGCCAATTAACCAGAGTCGCCAGTTGGTATATTTGAAATGGATGTACCAACTCATCCGAATTTTCGCTTTTTTATAAATCGCTGGCTCATATGTGACTCCGAATTAATTGGTCTGCGAATCGAGATTCATAAAGTTCGGGGGTTTGCTTAAGTGAGGGGAAGGTGTTAGGCACCCCTCGACTTCCGTGAAACACGGTTACCGCAATCTTGATATTTTCCTATCCTTTGACTCATAAAATGTGTGTGCTTGCGCGTGTGTGTGTGTGTGTGCCTATGTGAATGTTGCGGGGAGTTTGTATGAAAGAAATTCTTTTGGGTGTTTTATGAAAGAGACGTGTTTTATTTTGGAGAGTGCTATAGAATGTCTTTTCCTTTAATACGAGAAAGCTTTATTTCTTTATGGGAAAGGTTTGATTTTAAATGGCAAAAAGTTATGAGATTCTTATTAAGCGTTGTTTTGGTAAGACATGAATTTGTTAAACCTTAGCCAAATAGGAATCGAGATTTATACGTTGCTTTCATAAATGATGGGCAATTTCTAAGATCTCTTTCGCCCTATGTATCAAGGTTTAACAAAACGTTTCGTTCATTCATAAAACCGCTTTTTGGGATGTTTGCAAATAATTTCCTTTGGCCTTCTCGTCTAATAGAAATCGACATTTATTAACACTTCCAATTTTTTAGCCTCGTGATGCTAATATCCTACTTTGATTGATTTTAGAAAAATCTTTATTGTTTTGGCTTTGAAATCCTTTTGTTTGGTGTTACAAATCGAATTAAATATCAAACGCGTAGGGGGCTATTCACGGGCATGTAAGCCATCAAAATATCCCCGAACGCCAACAATCACATGTTTCACTATTACGGGGCCTTAAACCCGATTATCGCCTTAGCGTCGTTTTAAGGCCCAACGATTTACATGTTACAAAAAAACGAGCACCTTGCACCTATTACATATGTCGAGACGTCCATCATCGGATTTGGACCACGGGGTCGTATTCCTAGGCTCACACCCAAGATTACTACATGCCCACAAAATGAATACCACAAAACTAACCAACACGGATTTGCCTAATACACCATGATACCCGAAAATGATAATCTAAATAAATTACACCCAATAAACCACCATAAATAAACTAGAAATTTCACCAATTGGATATCCTCGGGTTATTAGGAAGAATTTTGTTCCGATGGAACCCTCACTAATAATCCCTAATCCATGATTGTTCAACAAGATACATGAAAATTACATTTGATTCAACCCAATAATATGATATAAATTGCTATAACAAAGGGAAATTTTACCTTGCAAATGGTCTCAAATGGATGTGAACTTGTGTATTTGAATAGGATAAATAGTGTATTTGATACAATCAAAATCAAAAGAATATAAATCCTCTCTTTTTCTCTCTTTTCTTCCTATTTTGTTGCAAAATCTAACTATTTTTCTCTCAATTTCCGTGCTTTGTGCTGCTGCTGATTTCTTCTTCTTCTCCAACCTTCAATTCTCCAACTCCCTGTATGCTGCAACGAAGCTGAGCTAAAATAGGCTGGCCAAAGCCAGCCGCCGGCCTTCCACTCACCCCAATTTCGAGTTCCGTGTTTTGTGCTCCGTGTTTTCAAAATGCGCACTATTTGGCCGTAGATCAATCCGCGGCTGGACGGTTTGACTTTCTCGTTTTCCGTGCCACGCCTCAATTTTCGTGCCGTAACGTCGGTTTTCGCTGACAGGTTCGTATTCTGCAGTCCGGGAATCTCCGGGAGACGTGCCACCTCATTCGGGGATGTCTGTCTCGGATGGCCTTATTGTCACGTCAGCTTTGATTGCCAATCACCACGGTGGTGTCGGGTGCTCGCACTTGGGCCCACCTCCCTTGCTCCCGCAAGTCGGTTCAATTGACGATTTTGCCCTCCGGTCATGGTTAGTACAGGGAATGCAAAAATTGGGTGTCTACACCAGACAAACCCAATTTGTTTTGCTGATTTCTGCAAGTTCCCAACATGTTAGTTTGACTTTGTTAAGTATATAGATGAGTTTAAAATCTATTTATGACTAGCCTTGCAAAGCATGAGCATCCTAGCTTCGGTTCGCATGTGTTTTTCGAAAGAAAACTTATAGTTTTGAAACTAGACTTTACCAAAATTTGCAAGGTGCAAGTTCTGATCATACGAACATGTGTATAAGGTCTGATTATGCATGACATAAAGTTCCAAGATGCTTCATGCATGTTAGACGATCACGGCCTTGTTTAAAACGACTTTTAAAGAGAAACTTGGACATTTTGAAATAAACATGCATAATTATAATGATAACTCCATTCTAAGGTGTTGGACATGCATGTTAGTACTCGGATATTCCCCAAACATGATATATATATGTGTTTACCCTAGTATGTTATGGCATTTCGTCATTCAAGCATGAATCTAAGCAAATTTCCAAGTTAGGGGCTATGTTCACTAAGTATAGATAGTATGAACGCATGAGTATGAGTATTTTCGATGTTATAACCCTTGTATATGAATAAGTATTTGGTATGATAAGTCACGAGGATTTGTGAACTTGTTTGACATTATTTTGCCATAGTTCTAGACTAAGGAAGCATAAAGTAGTAATATGAACTTGTGATAATCACGTGAGCATGAAAACCCCTTTAACATGTGTATATAGAAATTATTGAAGCATTGGTATGTTAAATAGTGGGCTGAAACCAGGAAGGCCACAGCTCCACCCTGGTCTGGCCAGGGGACAGCGCAGCTGCGCCGTCCCTAAGCTTAACCAGGGCGCAGTTGTGCCCTCCTGCAGAGTGGTCAAGTGATTCTTTTTGTAATCTGATTGTTGTGGATTGCTTGCATTGTTATTCCAAAGTATAGAGCAGAAGTTGTAGTAATATTTTTGGTATCCAAATATGATGTAGTGTTATTTGATGTATGAAATTGTATGACTAATGGAATTCTTATATATAATTATTATACAATAGGATTGCAACGTGTCATTAAGCTTTAAATTCGTAAACTGCGCTAAAGGCAAGTTCTCTAACCCAAAACTTTATTTGTTGTGCAAGTATTATCAAGGGCAAGTTTCCCTAACCTTACTCAAACTTATATTGAGCAGGTTCCTACCATGAACCTCTTACATATTGCAAGTTCCTTTTTACCGAAACTTTATTTTGTGCAAGTTTCCTTTAAACCTACTCAATTTACATTCGAGCAGGATGTGGTATATTGTGCTAGCTTTCGAACCCTTTCTCTTTATTGAGCAAACATGTAAACTTGTATATTCATGTATCGTACAAGTATGTGACAATGACTCTTATGCTTTATAAACTGTCATTCATATTCTAAGGATTGGTTTAAGATTAGTATCCCTTAAACCACATTGCAAGTATTGGTATTTCAGTAAATCATTGAATATGATTATAAAAGTTGTCTAAACCATTGTTTCGGTTAGACTATTATGCATGTGTTAGAAAGCTATTCCAAACCAATTATCTTGGTAAGGACTCTTATCTACTAAGATGAACAACGCTCATAAAAAGGGGAAAAATTGTATATTGTCGGGGGACCGACGTGCGCACTTATAAGCATGTGACAGTTATGCATAATCTGGAGTACTATGGGCTGATCACCTGTGTGCTCGTTTTTATTGGATTTTCAGTATAATAACTGTTAATTCTAGCAGGAGTTCTTAGTCCTTTAGTGACTACTCAGTATCCATATTCTTGAACTTTGAAATGATTAGACGCATGAATCTTATTGATGTTCTCCGGTCCATAGCGACTCTTATAATTAATTCTCTTTATTATCCTTGAACTATTCCTTACTGCCATACTTTTGAAATTTGAACTTTATATTGTTCACCCTCCTCGTATATACTTGCTGGGAAAATTTGTTGCTCATCCTTGCTTCTTTAAAACTTTTCAGTTAAGGCAGAACGAGGCGAACCTTCAGGCAAGGATAAGGGAAAGGGCAAAACTACGGAGTAGCTTTGTTCTCTCTTAGGAAGGAGATTATTTACTATGTTACTTAAGTTTTTCTAAATTTGGTTATGTAATAAACTTAGGCACGGATTATGTATTAGTACTATGTTTCAGTTAAATTAAGACTTTTGGATAGCATTGTAGTATCGGTTGCGAGACCTTGGGACGAGAATAATTATATTAAAATCAATGTAATTTATTCTATCTTTTCCGCTGCATTAGTTTTATGTCATTATTGTGTTAGAACGTGATGAGCCAAATTCGAGGACAGTGACGTCAGAATTTGGGGGCGTCACAGGTTTGGTATCAGAGCATTAGGTTATAAACCTTAGGAGCGAGATCCTTAGACTATAACCTTAGAAGAGTTTAGGAACTAGTAAGAGATAAAACTCATATAGAGTTTTTGAGAAGACTTAGTAACATTATGAAATATATTTTCATTTCATACAATGAACTTATATTTTGTTTGACCTTCTGATGGAGTTTGTTGTTTTGTCTTCTGTTTGTGGCTGTAGGATGTCAAGTGTGGGGGGAAACGGTTGGATTGTCGAGGAGGAGCCACGTGATATACATGTGGTATACGAGGCACCTTTGATAGAGGAAGAGGTGGAGTCTGACCCTGAAGAACCAATAGAGATAGAGTCTGACCCCGAGGAAGAACCCATGGAGGAAGAGCCTGAGACAGACCCTGACGAGACTCCTATCGAGGATCGCATATTGGGAGAATACGAAGAGCGGATCTTAGAGCTAGAGACTGAAGCCCAGGATCGAGAGGCAGAGATCCAGAAGCTGAGGGAGGAAGTTCAACAGAGGAACCTTAGGATGCGGGAGATGGAGGTGGAGCTTGCACAACGAAAGGAAGCCGGTATTCAGATGGGAGCCCTTTTCCACCGTTCGGTAGCTAGGAGCGTAGAATTGGTGGGAAAGCTGGAGGAGTCCGAGCAGAGGGAGTTGTCTGAGAAGACAGAGAAGGAAGCCCTTCGCATACAGCTAGAGATGGAAGTGATGGATAGGATCCACTTTCAGGAGAAGTGGGAAGAAGCCAACGATAGAGCTAACGACCTAGAGGATGAGGTGAGGTGTAAGAAAAGGAAGACAAATAAGATGGGTTATGCTTTTCGCACAACTATGGAGAGGTTAGTGGATGGTGTGTATCACTACCCAGCAGAGCAGGGGCAGACACGATACACTGTGAGTCGGGATTTGGTGGCGCATATCACGCAGCTGGAGTACCAGAGCGCAGTGGAGCGCGGAATGATGGGTTGAGACTTAGTAATCAGTAGTCTAGTAGTAGCAGTATGTTTAGATGTGCGTCGTTATGTAAACTCCGATCTACTGGGTGAGATACGGAATTGTTATGTGAACCTTTTTGATGTTAAGGGTAACATGTTGATATTTTCCCCACCTTTTGTAATATTAGGGGATAGAGGTAACATTTATAGCAGTATGCAAGAAATCATCATGATGTAATAACTTGGCATACGAATATAAATATTTTGTTTCGTCACTGTGTTATTAAATTTCTGCATTAGAGGAATATCTGAGTTATATGCTTAGAAAATAAGAGTAAAATCTTGTGTTGCAGAAAATGCCACCCAGACGTAGAATCGCCGAGTTGGATGAGTCGGTCAATAACGAAAGGAACCAAGCGGACCCCATTCAACGACTAGTAGACTTGCTAGGAGAAGCCCTGCGGGGAAGGAGCAACGAACCAGTACACCCCAACCCCTAAGCGGCGCCAGTAACAAACTTCAAAGATTTTAAGGGCGTAGGACCACCCGAGTTTAGAGGAACTACCGATCCCATCGAAGCACAAACCTGGATCAAGGAAATGGAAAAGGCATTTACTATTGCTCGAGTGGGGGAAGACCAGAAGACGATATTCTCCACGTACATGATGAAGGGTGAAGCGAATTACTGGTGGGAAGCCAATCAACAGAGAGCAGGTGAAGGAGTGATAGCCTGGGATAGGTTTACCACTCTGTTCTTCGAGAATTACTTCCCGAAGAGCATGAAGAATAAGATAGAGATTAAATTCTTGGAACTGAAGCAAGGTGAGATGACGGTAGCTCAGTATGCGGTAAGATTCAACGAGCTCGCACGATTTGCTACACACTATGTCGACACCGAAGAAAGGAAGGCTAGACGCTTTGAGTTAGGGCTGAAACCTTGGTTATTCAACAAGGTGTCAGTTCTCCAAATTGATTCGTTCGCCCCACTCCTGGAAAAGGCGATCATCGCTGAAGGAGGTAGTGAGGCATTAAGTCAGTACAACAAGGAGAAAAAGAATAAGAATTTAGTAGGAGAAAGTCGTGGGGGAAGTAGCAGTGGAGGAAGCAATTTAGGAAAAAGGAAGTGGGACAACAACAACAACAGCAGCCGAAGCAACCAGTCGGGAGGTTATCAGGGAGGATTTAAGAAAAGGGCTGAGGTATGCCCTAAATGTGGAAAGAACCATCAAGGGGAATGCTGGAAAGGGCGCAGTGTCTGTTTCAACTGCGGCCAAGAAGGGCACATTGCACCCCATTGTCCAAAGCCGAAGAAAAACCGAGGATGTTTCGGTTGCGGCTCGACTGAACACCAGATTAAGGATTGCCCGAAGAAAGGAAACACCGGGGGAAATGGCAATCAAGGGGGAAGCAAGCTGATGATAGGTGGACCAGCACAGCCCAATCGCTCGACGGCCCGAACTTTTAACATGACCGTCCAAGACGCAGTTGCTACAAAGGACGTGGTGTCAGGTATCGTACCAATCAATAATATAAATGCGTATGTATTATTTGATTCGGGTGCTACCTGTTCCTTTGTGTCTGAAGATTTTGCTACACGTTTGAACTTACCCCCAGAACGTTTAGAGAATCCTTTGAACATAGAGATTGCAAATAAGGAAGTAATTTTCGTAGAGTTCATTTACCGAAATCGTTCTGTAAGTATTAGAGGTCACAAACTAAGTGTAGATTTAATTCCGATAAGATTGGGAGAGTTTGACGTAATATTCGGAATGGATTGGTTATCCAGCCACACTGCGATGATCGATTGTCGAAAGAAAAGTGTGAACCTTCAGACTTCAAATCGGTCTAAGGTGGTGTTTTATAGTAGCTCATCGCTTAAGCAATCCTGTTGTCTTACGATGATGCAGGCCAAGAAATTGTTAAAGAAAGGATGTGTGGGTTATTTAGCCTATATTGCGGATACTCAAAAGAAGGGAGTAGAAGCGAAAGATATATCGGTAGTAAAGGATTTCCAAAACGTGTTTCCTGATGATCTGCCTGGCCTTCTGCCAGACAAAGAAATCGAATTCGTGATAGACTTAGCACCAGGAACTGCACCAATCTCGAAAGCTCTGTATCGTATGGCACCGGTGGAAATGAAGGAATTGATGATACAATTGCAGGAATTATTAGATAAGGGTTATATTCGGCCGAGTGTGTCTCCTTGGGGAGCACCTGTGTTATTCGTCAAAAAGAAAGATGGATCAATGAGGCTTTGTATCAACTATCGAGAGTTGAACAAAGTAACGATCAAGAATAGATACCCATTACCGAGGATAGATGACCTTTTCGATCAATTGAAGGGAGCAAAGTGGTTCTCTAAGATAGATCTACGAACGGGTTATCATCAACTAAAGGTACGAGAGGAAGACATTCCGAAGACGGCGTTTCGAACCCGATATGGACACTACGAATTTTTAGTAATGTCGTTCGGTTTGACCAACGCCCCAGCAGCATTCATGGACTTGATGAACCGAGTTTTCAAGTCATACTTGGATAAGTTTGTGGTAGTTTTTATCGATGACATCCTAATCTACTTAAAGACCAAAGAAGAACACGCCGAACATTTGAGGATGGTGTTGGAAGCACTAAGGAAGGAGAAGATGTACGCAAAATTTTCCAAGTGTGAGTTTTGGATGGAGAAGGTCCAATTCTTGGGACACGTGATAGACAAGAATGGGATTTCAGTGGACCCTGCGAAGGTGGAGGCTATTAGTGGTTGGGAACAACCAAGGACGCCGACGGAAGTAAGAAGTTTTCTAGGGCTAGCTGGGTACTATCGAAGATTTATCCAAGATTTTTCTAAGATAGCAACCCCATTGACCAATCTAACGAGAAAGACAGTGAAGTTCGTATGGACGGATAAATGCGAAGAAAGTTTTCAAGAATTGAAGAAGAGGTTAAGCGAGGCACCTGTATTATCCTTACCAGATGATACGGGAGGATTTGTGGTGTATAGCGATGCGTCGCATAAAGGACTCAGTTGTGTGCTTATGCAACACGGCAAAGTCATTGCTTACGCGTCACGACAATTGAAGGATTACGAGAAACGATACCCTACCCATGACTTGGAGCTAGCGGCAGTAGTTTTTGCATTAAAAATTTAGAGGCACTATCTGTACGGAGAAAAATGTGAGATATATACAGACCACAAAAGTCTGAAGTATATTTTCACACAGAAGGAGCTAAATATGAGACAAAGGAGGTGGTTGGAATTAATCAAGGATTACGACTGCGAAATTCTTTATCACCCAGGAAAAGCCAACGTGGTAGCTGACGCGCTGAGCAGGAAAGGAAGGGAGAAACTATTCACATTGACAACTCAGGAGGAGTTAATAAGAGACATGGAAAAATTGGAAATAGAAGTTGGGGAACCTCGAGGGCCCAGTGAAAGGTTGTTTGTAATGGAAGCTCGTCCAACATTATTGGATCGAATCAAAGAAGCACAAGAAACGGATGAGGAGTGCGAGGAAATAAAGAAGCGGATAACAGGGAGTGAGGAAGAAAAATTTCGAATGGATAAGAATGGTATTTTGAGATTCGAGAATCGAGTGTGGGTGCCAGCTATTACTGAACTTAGGGAGGAAATTTTGCGCGAGGCACATAGCACGATATATGCTGTTCATCCTGGAGGAACGAAGATGTACCGGGATTTACGACAACATTTTTGGTGGCCCAATCTGAAGCGAGAGGTTGCAGAGTACGTCAGTAGATGTCTCACTTGCCAACGAGTCAAAGTAGAGCATCAGAGGCCGAGTGGTCTACTTCAACCGCTGGAAATACCAGAATGGAAATGGGAGCACATTACGATGGATTTCGTGGTGGGACTTCCAGTCACACAGAAGGGTTTTGATGCCATTTGGGTTATCGTGGATCGACTAACAAAGACAGCTCACTTTTTACCGATCAAGATTCGTTTTAACCTGAATCAATTAGCAAACTTATACGTAAAGGAAATAGTTTCGCGACATGGAGTGCCGGTGTCAATAGTTTCCGATCGAGACCCGCGCTTCACGTCAAATTTCTAGAAAAGCCTGCAAGAGAGAATGGGAACACAACTGAGGTTGAGTACCGCGTATCACCCTCAGACAGACGGACAAAGTGAAAGAACCATACAGACACTAGAAGATATGCTTCGAGCTTGCGTAATGGATTTTAAGGGAAACTGGGATGATCATTTACCCTTAGTAGAATTCGCTTACAATAATAGTCACCACGCGAGTATCGGCATGCCACCGTACGAAGCTCTCTACGGGAGGAAGTGCAGAACACCGTTGTGTTGGAATGAAGTCGGAGAACGACGACTTTTGGGGCCGAAAATGGTTCAACAGACGGCCGATGCTGTGACCACAATAAGAGCCAGATTAGTAGCCGCTCAGGATCGTCAGAAGAAATATGCAGATTTGCATCGTCAAGACCGAGACTTTGAAGTCGGTAGTTTCGTATTCTTAAAAGTATCTCCCTGGAAAGGAAAGATCAGATTTGGCAAGAAAGGAAAATTGAGTCCGAGGTTCATAGGACCGTTCGAAGTTTTGAAGCGAGTGGGCGAAGTGGCATATATGGTAGCTTTACCGCCTGAGCTAGAACACGTCCACAACGTGTTTCACATCTCTGTGTTACGTCCGTACAAACGCGACTATAAGCACGTGATTTCCTATGAGCCGATTCAAGTAGAGAAGAATTTAACTTATGAGGAAATTCCTGTCCAGATACTAGATAGGAAAGAGCAAACCTTGAGGAATAAAGTCATATCTTCTGTAAAGGTAGTTTGGCGAAACCACGACGCCGAGGAGGCAACGTGGAAGTTAGAGAGTAAGATGAGGAGGGAGTATCCCCATTTGTTTGTGTAACCTTGTATCAATTCCGATGACGGAATTCTTATAAGGGGGGGAGGATGTAATACCCGAGAATTTTGAATAATATTAATATTGACTTTTCGATTTAAGTTGAATATTTATTCGAATATGAATATACGTAATCTACCATTTTGGTAGTGGTGTGATAAAGTGACTCCTTGTTTATTTATTAAAGAAATGATTTATTAAGAAAAGAAATTATTAATATTAATTAATTATTGTGTAACTAATAATCTCTATTAGATTATTTAAGTGTTATATGTCATGCTACTTGAGGTATAACCATGTGATGAAAGGGGTATTATCTGTAATAAAGTTTCGATATTCATTTAATAATATAAAGGAGATGTGTGACATTTAAATTGCATGAACATTCTATATGAGATATTGATGTGCGATATGGACTATTAAATGTGCATTTTGATTACAGGAGTTAATAATGGAAGTATACTAATAATTGTTAGATAATAATTATTTTAATACTAGAATGTTTATTGTAATAATATTCTATTATGGAAGCAATGGAATAATAATGTACATTAAATACTGGGTGTTAGTAATTTATTAGATTTTACTTAATTAATGTGCATGGATTATATGATATGTGTATATGTGACTTTATTAATACAATGCGGTAGCATTTCATTATTTAATACACTACATGACCTAAGTTACATTTTAAATCAAAGTGTACTAATAAGCCTTGTTGGGAAATGTCTGAGTTCTTTGTCCCAATTTGAGAGTCCCTTCTTTGCCCACGTGAATGGCTACAAGCTTAGACTTCTTCTTCTTCCTTGCAAACCTCAGCTTAATGATAAAATGGGGAGTGGTACAAATAGTGCCTCACCACTATTCCACTAACTTCCCATTAACCACTAGCTTTTATCTTCTTCCTCTGGTTCACCAAATTGGATAATGGCTTGGCATGGATAATATTTTCTCTATAAATTGGAAGCCTTACTTCACAAAAATTGGGTTGCAACATCTGAGTTTTAGTCAATTAGGAGTGATAACCTGCTATTAGCTTCAAGAAGGTAATAATATTGCTTAGTATGTTTAATTTCAAGTTTGGCAAATTTTTAGAAATGCATGAAAATCTCTTGTTAATTAGTTGGTAATTGATGCTATATGAGTCGATATGTATGGTAAGAACACAATGTGGCTGGATTCAGCTGCATCCGGAAAGGTTTAGCCATGTCCATTGTAGGATTACACTGAAACAGAGCCAATCTGGGCATTTAGTCGAAGTGGCGCAGCTGCGCCCCTTCTGTAGTACAAACCCGCGCAGCTGCGCCGGGTGCCAGACAAACCCAATTTGTTTTGCTGATTTCTGCAAGTTCCCAACATGTTAGTTTGACTTTGTTAAGTATATAGATGAGTTTAAAATCTATTTATGACTAGCCTTGCAAAGCATGAGCATCCTAGCTTCGGTTCGCATGTGTTTTTCGAAAGAAAACTTATAGTTTTGAAACTAGACTTTACCAAAATTTGCAAGGTGCAAGTTCTGATCATACGAACATGTGTATAAGGTCTGATTATGCATGACATAAAGTTCCAAGATGCTTCATGCATGTTAGACGATCACGGCCTTGTTTAAAACGACTTTTAAAGAGAAACTTGGACATTTTGAAATAAACATGCATAATTATAATGATAACTCCATTCTAAGGTGTTGGACATGCATGTTAGTACTCGGATATTCCCCAAACATGATATATATATGTGTTTACCCTAGTATGTTATGGCATTTCGTCATTCAAGCATGAATCTAAGCAAATTTCCAAGTTAGGGGCTATGTTCACTAAGTATAGATAGTATGAACGCATGAGTATGAGTATTTTCGATGTTATAACCCTTGTATATGAATAAGTATTTGGTATGATAAGTCACGAGGATTTGTGAACTTGTTTGACATTATTTTGCCATAGTTCTAGACTAAGGAAGCATAAAGTAGTAATATGAACTTGTGATAATCACGTGAGCATGAAAACCCCTTTAACATGCGTATATAGAAATTATTGAAGCATTGGTATGTTAAATAGTGGGCTGAAACCAGGAAGGCCACAGCTCCACCCTGGTCTGGCCAGGGGACAGCGCAGCTGCGCCGTCGCTAAGCTTAACCAGGGCGCAGCTGCGCCCTCCTGCAGAGTGGTCAAGTGATTCTTTTTGTAATCTGATTGTTGTGGATTGGTTGCATTGTTATTCCAAAGTATAGAGCAGAAGTTGTAGTAATATTTTTGGTATCCAAATATGATGTAGTGTTATTTGATGTATGGAATTGTATGACTAATGGAATTCTTATATATAATTATTATACAATAGGATTACAACGTGTCATTAAGCTTTAAATTCGTAAACTGCGCTAAAGGCAAGTTCTCTAACCCAAAACTTTATTTGTTGTGCAAGTATTATCAAGGGCAAGTTTCCCTAACCTTACTCAAACTTATATTGAGCAGGTTCCTACCATGAACCTCTTACATATTGCAAGTTCCCTTTTACCGAAACTTTATTTTGTGCAAGTTTCCTTTAAACCTACTCAATTTACATTCGAGCAGGATGTGGTATATTGTGCTAGCTTTCGAACCCTTTCTCTTTATTGAGCAAACATGTAAACTTGTATATTCATGTATCGTACAAGTATGTGACAATGACTCTTATGCTTTATAAACTGTCATTCATATTCTAAGGATTGGTTTAAGATTAGTATCCCTTAAACCACATTGCAAGTATTGGTATTTCAGTAAATCATTGAATATGATTATAAAAGTTGTCTAAACCATTGTTTCGGTTAGACTATTATGCATGTGTTAGAAAGCTATTCCAAACCAATTATCTTGGTAAGGACTCTTATCTACTGAGATGAACAACCCTCATAAAAAGGGGAAAAATTGTATATTGTCGGGGGACCGACGTGCGCACTTATAAGCATGTGACAGTTATGCATAATCTGGAGTACTATGGGCTGATCACCTGTGTGCTCGTTTTTATTGGATTTTCAGTATAATAACTGTTAATTCTAGCAGGAGTTCTTAGTCCTTTAGTGACTACTCAGTATCCATATTCTTGAACTTTGAAATGATTAGACGCATGAATCTTATTGATGTTCTCCGGTCTATAGCGACTCTTATAATTAATTCTCTTTATTATCCTTGAGCTATTCCTTACTGCCATACTTTTGAAAATTTGAACTTTATATTGTTTCACCCCTCCTCGTATATACTTGCTGGGCAAATTTGTTGCTCATTCTTGCTTTCTTTAAACCTTTCAGTTAAGGCAGATCGAGGTGAACCTTCAGGCAAGTGATAAGGGAAAAGGCAAAACTACAGAGTAGCTTTGTTCTCCCTTAGGAAGGAGATTATTCATTATGTTGTTTAAGTCTTCTAAATTTGGTTATGTAATAAGCTTAGCCAGGGATTATGTATTAGTACTATGTTTCAGTTAAATTAAGACTTTTGGATAGCATTGTAGTATCGGTTGCGAGACCTTGGGACGAGAATAATTATATTAAATCAATGTAATTTATTCTATCTTTTCCGCTGCATTAGTTTTATGTCATTATTGTGTTAGAACGTGATGAGCCAAATTCGAGACAGTGACGTCAGAATTTGGGGGCGTCACATCACCTATCTCCATGTACAACTTATTATACCCAATCATACCCTTTGATATACCCCTAAGGTCTTAAGGGACATGTCAAAGTATAACTCATCATACACAAGATACTATGATGATCTCAAGTCCAAGGATCACTTGTACTACAATCACTAAAGGAATTCCTATTGACAGGCGAGTAAAACTCCATTAGGTATTCCTTAGCGAGCCACGTTCAATGAACTTATTCTATAATAAGCACTTACATACTTGCTTTAGTGTTTCCACACAAATGATTATGAGATCAATCATCCTCTTCCTAAGAGCAAGCAACGTATGTACTAATCTATCCGGATTCACTAATTCCCAATTTAGTAATCCAACGATTAGGAACAATTTTAGTTTGTGAGCTATCTTGAATTTAGATCTCATTAGCATGATCACCATCATGATTCTAAAAGCATTGCTCAAAACTATGGGTTTATCACATTTAATATAACAACACTATGTAGATAATGTAAAATGCCCTTTAAGAAAATCAATTCTTTTATTAATAAATGAATAAGATTACCAAGTATATGCTACATCATATCAAATATGATTGGCTTGTGTGCATACAACTATCAGTTTCGTGGTTGCTGTTGTTGCAGATTGTTCTCTTGCATTCGAATTAGAGGATTATTGTTTGATCTCCTAGATTGCCCATATAGAATGAGCGACACATCTTCCTCTTTCTTCTTCTGATTTCTCTTAGCAGCACTTCTATAATTCTCTCCCTAGAGGTGTCCAACTATATCTTCTAAAGCTATGAAGTCCTTGATTTTTCCAGACCTTAAACACATTTCAGCAATATCTCCATGCTTGATCATTTTCGAGAATAGCTTGCTGATACCTGCCAACACCCTCTCGTAATAAGGTGCTTCTTAGATGTCAATAAACGTCATCACCATTTTGTTTTCATCCATAGGAGGATTTACTTGGGTTAATGTGAAGCCCCCAAATTCTCTACACTCCCTGTAGCAGATTTGGTGCTCACGTGAAACTATTTAACTATCAATATTCCATAATATATAACTTCTATCAATCCAAGGTTCACAGTATTCCATAACAAATAATAGTTCTCGTCAGAATGTTAACTGTGTTTGGATACCCTCACTTGGATGTATAGATTCATATCTTATGGATATTTCTTCTATATCGATATTTCCTATCTATCTGACATTCACAGTATCAATGATAAGATTGTTCTTGGAACTGAGGGGTGCATTCCGGTAAAGGTGGCACCTTACCGGCGCTCATTAAGTGTAACCTCAACGCTTACAGAACTCCAGTATCATTTAAATACCCTCATTCAGATGTATAGTTCATATAGATACTGTACTAAACCAATACTACTTTCTAACTTAACTAAGAATGTAAATACAACGCAATCGATATAACAAAAGATGATAATAGATTTCATAACTTTAAGTTTGATTATAACATTCTCAGTACTATGTTCTTTATTATAACAAAGTCTTATAAGACTTGAATTTAATCAAAACAGTAAGATAAAACTAATTAACACGGCCTTTTCCCTTGTCCGTCCCTGAAGTTCTGGGATTACCATCTAAAACTGCAAAGGAAAGTTTTATGCAAGGATGAGCTACAGAATGCTCATCAAGTTTATTTCAAAAATATAAACACAGTGTGTTTGATTTGAAAGAAGTTCAAAAGCTTTTGCCAACTGAGGGTTCAGTATATGAACCATGTGTTTCAACCAGTTCTGTCAGCCTTCAATAACTTAGAACAACTTTGTTCAGATATCTTATAGGGGATCAGCCTAATCGAGATATCCTAGGAGTATGCATACCATCCTAATCGTGCCCAACATGCACTAAACGTCAATATATTATTGACAATAACAACCCATATAGGGTGTTTGTATACTCAGTTATAAGATGTCGTACCAAACAATTTGGCTACCACTTGTCCAAAATTGGTCGAATTCCGACTTGTAATAAAGAAACTATGGTTAAAATAAAAACGTAGAGTTTTTCGACGAAAACGGCTAAAATTGGAGTTCTATAAATGCGATGACCACGAAATTTTAACTGGGAGTACTTGTTAATATGTGTAAGATGCTATCAAAAATTTGGAGTCATCGAAGTTGCATAAGATAGTGATCATTTTTCTTAGTTTCGAAAGTTAAAAACGGACATGTGAACAATGTTAAAAGAAATTAAAAAATTTATAAGGAAAGTATTTTTGAGTTTAGAATATATGTTCATATGTGTGGCAAGACTTGGAGAAAATAAGAATCGATCGATAAAAGAGATTGAATCATTTTAAGAATGCAGGCTTCCAATCCAGCTTGCTGAATTGTATGAATCCAGCTTGCTGAATTATATGAATCCTTGCTGAATTGTATGAATCCAGCTTGCTGAATTGAATAGTGCGCATCCAGGTTGCTAAATTATAAGTTAGTTCGAATCCAGGATGCTGGATTGGGAAAAACAATTTGATGAATTGAATAGAGCGAATCCAGGATGCTGGATTAGGGGGATAGTTTGAATCCAATTTGCTGGATTTGAAATCCAGTTTGCTAGATTGGGTATTTAACCTACTGGATCGTAAAGATAGACTTATATAAGGAAAGATTAAGCAGTGAAGTGATTATAAGATTATCAAAGGATAATTATAACACTAAGACTTTAATGTAATATCTAATACTAAACTATGTGACTGACTATTAGACCTTGTAATGTAAAGCAATGACATTATGGGTGAAATATGTGATGCTAATTGAGAGATCAATCTTATAAATGATAGGTCTTTCAAAAGAAGTCATACTAAATTACGTAGCAGTAGTCAGTGATCAAGGCAAGTTTGCTAACCTTACTCAAATTTATATTGAGCAAGTTCTTAACTTACACAACTTCGTACATTGTGTAAGATCCTGATTATTGATACGAACTTTTATATACTGCAAGTTCTCTAATTCAACCTTGAATTATTATTTCAGCACCTGTTAGTGGATAATTATTTTTGATTATTTCACATCCTTGATAATTATTGTTATTCGTACTTGGTGCTATTGAATTCCTGTTCTGTTATTGTTGAACTGCGAATTAGTTAAAGTTCTTTCATTCATGAACTATTTATGAGATAGATCTATGCTAGTTGTATCAGCTAGATCAAGCATGTTTAAATTTGTTAAAGCAAATCGATTTTAAAAGCTGTTCCTAACCAATTAATTTGGTAAGGATTCCAGACTGAGAAAAGAACAACTTTTAAGGCATTATATTGGAAAACAATTGTTTTCCCGTCTTATTAAGTGATTATGCATATTCGCCGGGTATGAGAGGCTGATCCCCTCGATTACCAAAACTTATTTAGAGGACCAGTTTAAATACTGACAACCTCCGTATACGTTCATGGTCATTGTTGACCACTCAGCTTAATCTTCCAATTATGGAAACTTGAATTCTTATTCTTTCACAATTGATATTTATTGTTGAAAGTTTCAAAGGTTAAATTCCTTTCTAATCATGATATATCTTCTTTGTGATTAAACTTGCTAAGCAAACTAGTTGCTTACCCTTGCTATATCATGACGTATATTTTAGCTAGACCGGAAAGTTCCAAGAAAGATAAAGGGAAAGGCAAAGCTCAGGAATAGACTTATGTGAATGTTTAATTATCGTATTATCTGATGTAATAATTTTAGATAAACCTTTTGTAATATTGAGGGTATGCTTAAGTTAAGGTTATTAGACCATGGGATTTGATGTAGAACATTATTTAAATGAACAATGTATGTTTATTATTCCGCAATAGTTCATAGAATGTGTATGATGTTGATGGATCGTGAGCACCGAATCCGAGGTTAGAGAACCCAGATTTGGGGGCATCACAGGTTGGTATCAGAGCTGTAGGTTATAAACATTAGGATGCAAAACCTATGTTATAACCTTAGAAGAAAAACTCATATAGAGTATGCTAGGAGATGGATTGTGGAAATTCATCAAGTATAGATTATACATAATAAAATATCATTTCCTTTTATCAATGAATATATTTTATTGTAATACTGATGTTGTTTATTGTTGTCTTGGTGTTGTGATTATAGGATGCCTGAAGAACAGCAAGGTAGTCATACCGTGGACCAAGAACAGGTAGATCCGGTGGAAGAACCGGTAGAGAAGGAAGTGATGCTAGATACCCCCAAGGATGAATTGATCGGCGACCTAATGGCCAGGAACCATGAGTTAGAAGAGAGAATTGCCCAATTGGAGGAAGAAAACCAGACCTATCAGCTTATGGAGCAACAGTAGAGAGATGCAGCTCATCAGGCTTAGGGGTAGTTGGTTGAGTTGAGTGGAAGGCTGGAGCTAGCAGAGTTACAGCCAGGAATAGTGCAGGTAGAGAATCAAGCTCTGAGGTTTGAGTTTGATTTAGAGATAGCCGATAAGATAAGGGTGGGGGATGCGTGGGTCGACGCAGCTAGGAAAGTTGACCAGCTAAAGAAGGAATTAGAAGCCAAAGAGGTCAGGATCGAGTCCTTGGGGCGGGCATTAAATGCAGCGTATGCGAGTCCCAGGATTGGAGATAGGAGGCAGCATTTTGAGGTCGGTGAGTCGAGCCGTTCTGTTCGACGCTGAGTGGATGAAGATGCACTTCAGGAGCAGAAGCAGGAGCATGTCCATGTTAAGGTGGCTCAGCCGGATAGTCAGTGATGTGTTGGTATAGTTGTTATGTATATCGATGCATTAGTACCCCTTTTGTTTATTAAGGTTATGTATGATGTAAACCTCAGGCAGTGAGAGGTAGTATGTAATTAGGATGTATCCCCAACTTATGTGTATAAGGGAGTATATCTTTTAGTAGACCCCTCTTTTGATGTTAAAAATGGGGTAATGAGCATTTATAAAAATATGCCAGGCATGTAAGTGTGTAACACTAAGATTTGGTATATGAATATAAATGCAGTATTATGGTTACATGTTTGATTAAGTAAATAAGGTTTGAGAATTTATTTAGTAAGCTGTCTATCTGAAAAATGTTAATTCAGCAAACCATATTGGTTAATACAGCAAACCGTATTGGTAAATTCAGTAAGCTGAATTTTAAAAATAAAAAATAAAAAAATCGAACATTATGGTTCTATGAGTTTAAATTATGTCTTACATTTTAAATGCTAGCACTAATAAGTTATGGCATAACATAAAACTCAAGGAGTAACTTAAGGTTTTGTTTATTCAGACAATGCCGCTGATGAGTAGGTTTTATACCTACGAATTGGATACCATTTGACTGCATTATTGTTAATTTCCTTGAGTTGTAGTTACTTTTCATGCGTTTTTTTGTGTTTGTGTAGGCACTCTGCATTTGGAACCAAAGTGGTGGGGAATGGAGCGTTGAAGCAGGAAAATGAAAAGAATAGTAAGTTGCTGAGGAGCTGCGCGGGCGCGCGGAAATTGCATTGGACGGCGGCGCGAGCGCGCAGGGTGTCAGGCCGAGCTTCTGCTGGGGTGCTGCGCGAGCGCGTTGTGGATGTGCTGTGACTTGGCGTGGGCGCGCTAGTGCGTGAGCTGACTAAGTTGACTTTTCAGCAATTTAAAAGAATTTGATGTGTAATTGGATTTGATACTCTTTAATTAATTAGGGTTTTTATCAGATACTATAAATAGGTTTTATTTTCTAGTTGGGGATTAATCTATTTTTACTATTAGCAAACCCTAGTTTTGAGCATTTGGAGAGGACTTGAAGCAAGTTGATAGCAAGGAGAAAGCGAGGAGGAGCAAGACAAAGATTGAAGGATTGCTTACAGTGTTTCTTCTCTTTTCTCTCTATTCCAAACTTTTGATGTTATTAAACTTGTGGATGATGAATTCTAGTTTAATTATGAACTAAATTTCTTTTTAGGCTATAATGGATCTTAATGCGTAGCTTTAAATAACATGCTTCTTTGAATATTATGATTAGTTATTTTTGGATTATCTATTATGGTTTGTGCTGAATTGCTTAATTATCTGGCCAATAATTATCGGGATATTCTATATGAACTTGAAAGATGAAGTATAGAATTAGATCTGACCATGATAGCATGTGATTGTGTTTCCTGCTGTCGATGGAATTCATAATTCGTGATTAGGATAGAGATATACCTATTCACCACATGTAATCAAAATAGGGAACTTGGGCTTTAAATCCTTTTTAATTGTAATTCACATAGAAATATAGTGAGTTAGTTATCTAGGGTGATTAACTTGAGTTTATCAATTGTGGATTTGAGTTAAGTTGTTTATGAAACATTGAAAGATGATCATGAATAGTGATGAGTTTTCCTGGTTAACAATCCCAAAATAATCAAACTAGCATAATCCAAAGGGGAGCGTGTTAAGCAAAATAAAGCATTAAGTGAAGTTATAGTCTTAAGTCTTTAAAAATCTGTTTTCAAACTAGTGGTAATAATTTAGTTTAGAATTAATTAGTTAAAATTCAAAACTTCAGAAATCATCAATTATTTGTTTACTAAAATTGCTTTGATTTAAATTTGAAATTGTCATTATAGGATCAATTCTTCTCTGTGGGACGATACTCTACTTTCACTTTATTACTTGTGGACTGCGTATACTTGCGTATTTTTGCTAGTATAGATTTTGGCAAACAAGTTTTTGGCGTCGTTGCCGGGGAACAATTGTGTCTATAATTTCAAGTTTTAATTTAATTAATTCAATTTTAGTTAAACATTGTTTTTCTTGTTACTTCCTGTTTCAGGTGATCTCGGTTTGTTTATGCAAACATGATCCAAGCAGCCGGAACTTGTGTAGAGTGAAGACGATCTTGAAAACCAGTTACGCAAGTTAAGAAAGTTTTGCCGTGAGACAATCGAGAAAGAAAAAATGGCTAACGAAGAACATAAATCATTGAGGGAATATGCCATGCCTAAGCTTGATGAAATCAGGTCAAGCATCACAAGGCCAGCCATCACGGCTAATTCCTTCGAGATCAAGTCGGGTACAATTCAGATGATTCAGAATGCGGTACAGTTTGGGGGATTAGCCAACGATGATCCTAATGAACACTTGGTTAGCTTTCTTGAGATTTGTGATACATTCAAATATCCCAATATAACTGATGATGCGGTAAGACTACGTCTGTTTCCGTTTACACTAAGGGATAAAGCAAGGAGTTGGTTGCATTCACTTCCACCGGGGTCCATCACAACTTGGGATGACTTGGCTCAGAAATTCCTAGCAAAATTCTTTCCGCCAGCTAAGTCTGCTAAGTTGAGAAACGATATTTCCACTTTTGAGCAAAGTCATGGAGAGACACTGTATGAGGCTTGGGAAAGGGTCAAAGAGTTATTGAGAAGATGTCCACATCATGCATTACCTAAGTGGCTGCAAGTCCAGACATTCTACAATGGGCTGAGTAGTAATACTCGAACAATTATAGATGCCGCTGCGGGGGGAGCACTTATGGATAAGAATTTTGATGAAGCTTTCACCTTGTTAGAAACTATGGCTGCAAATAACTATCAATGGCCGACGTCGAGGATGAATCACCAAAAGGTAGCTGGAGTTTTGGAAGTAGATGCGGTCACGACACTAACAGCTCAGATGGCGACCATGTCTAAGAAGATTGAAGCTTTGGCAGAGTCGAAGGTCTAGCAAGCGGCTTATGTGTGTGAGCTATGTGTAGGTGCACATCCAACGGAGTATTGTGCCATTAATCCGGAATCGGTACAGTACTTGGGGAGCTATAACCGACAGCACAACCATATCAGAATGCATATAATCCGGGGTGGAAAAATCATCCGGGTTTCTCATGGAGCAATAACACTCAAGTTCAAAATCCCGCTCCAAGATCACAGAATCCCCCGGGTTTTCAAAACCAAGCTCCACAACAGGCAGAAAGAAAACCCAATTTAGAAGAGTCTTTGGCAAGATTTATCACAACATCTGAGAAAAGAATGAATGAGCAAGATAAGCTGTTAAATCAGGTAGACTTGAATGTGAAGAGCCAAGCGGTGTCAATTCGGAATCTGGAAAATCAGCTCGGTCAGTTGGCTCAAGTCTTGAACAATTGACCGCAAGGAGCACTTCCAAGTGATACAGAGGTTAACCCCAAGAGAGATGGTAAGGAACAATGTCAAGCTGTAACACTTCGAAGCGGGAAGCAACTCCAGCAGACCAGCGCGGCCGCGCCTGAAATACAAAGGGAGGCAGCGCGGTCGCGCCCATCCCCAGTCCCAACTCCTGCAGAGAACTTGGTAGAAAAAGACAAGGAAACAAAAACTGAGATGAAAGATAAGGAGAAAACAAAGCAAGCAGTAGTATATCCTCATGTTCCATATCCGCAGAGATTTCAGAAGCAGAAAATAGACAAACAATTCTCCAAATTCCTTGAAGTTTTTAAGAAGCTGCAAATCAACATACCGTTTGCCGAGGCTTTAGAGCAGATGCCGAGCTACGCTAAGTTCATGAAAGGAATTTTGTCAAGGAAGAAAAAGCTGGAGGATTATGAAACAGTAGCATTGACCGAAGAGTGTAGTGCTATATTGTAGAAGAAGTTGCCACCGAAATTAAAAGATCCAGGTAGTTTCACTATCCCTTGCACCATTGGGAGCTTATCAATCAGCCGATGTTTGTGTGATTTGGGTGCGAGCATCAACCTTATGCCTTTATCGATATATGTCCAGCTGGGTCTACCTGCACCGAAACCGACCAACATCTCTCTTCAGCTTGCTGATAGGTCGGTTATATACCCTAGAGATATTGTGGAAGACATCTTGGTAAAAGTGGATAAATTCATATTCCCAGCCGATTTCATCATTTTAGACTATGAGGAGGACAAAGACATTCCTATCATACTAGAGAGACCTTTTTTGGCAACTGGAAGAACACTTATAGATGTACAAAAAGGAGAATTGAC
Source organism: Aralia elata (assembly GCA_034770075.1). Classification (NCBI taxonomy): domain Eukaryota; kingdom Viridiplantae; phylum Streptophyta; class Magnoliopsida; order Apiales; family Araliaceae; genus Aralia; species Aralia elata. Next base: position 39,560,502 of record CM068386.1, on the reverse strand, counting down.
TATGAGGGTGCAAGACCAAGAAGTGACATTAAATGTGTTCAAAGCTATGAAATTTCCTACGGACGAGGAAGAGTGTTTTCGGTTGGATGTGGTAGACAAAATAGTGGATGATGAGTTTTTGAGAAAATTGAATGAGGAATCTTTGGAAACTGTGTTATTGGGAGAGGCTGACATGGATGACCCTGAGATGATGGAGTTCCTTCAAATTCTTGATACGGTGCCGAGGGTGCGCAAATTTCAGATTCCCTTTGAACCTTTGGAACTTACTGATAAATCCTTGGAACGCTTGAAGCCATCTCTTGAGATACCTCCTACTCTTGAACTTAAACCTTTACCTAGTCATCTGAGGTATGCTTATTTGGGTGAATCATCTACTTTGCCTGTTATCATTGCATCTGTACTTAACGAATTGCAGGAAAATAAGTTGATTCGAGTTCTCCGGGAGTACAAATCAGCAATTGGTTGGACCATCGCAGATATTAAAGGAATTAGTCTATCATTCTGTATGCACAAGATCCTTTTGGAAGATGAGGCCAAACCAACAATAGAGCAACAAAGGAGGCTAAACCCAATCATGAAAGAGGTGGTGAAAAAGAAAATATTGAAGTGGCTTGATGCAGGTATCATTTACCCCATCTACGATAGCAGTTGGGTGAGTCCAGTCCAGTGCGTGCCGAAAAAGGGTGGTATGACGGTGGTAGAAAACGAAAATAATGAATTAATACCGACAAGGACAGTGACCGGATGGAGGGTTTGTATGGACTATAGGAAATTAAACAAGGCAACCCGCAAGGATCACTTTCCTCTACCCTTCATTGATCAGATGTTAGATAGGCTGGCTGGGCACGAGTTCTATTGCTTATTGGATGGCTACTCAGGTTATAATCAGATAGTGATTGCCCCCAAAGATCAGGAAAAGACTACATTCACGTGTCCTTACGGTACTTTCGCTTTTCGGAGGATGTCTTTTGGCTTTTACAATGCACCAGCGACGTTCCAAAGATGCATGATGGCTATTTTTTCAGATATGGTCGAACACAACATGGAGGTATTCATGGACGATTTTTCAGTGTTTGGTGACACATTTGATAGTTGCTTGGAAAATCTAGTCCTGGTTTTGAAAAGATGCGTGGAGACCAATTTAGTGCTCAATTGGGAAAAATGCCACTTCATGGTGCAAGAGGGGATAATTCTTGGGCACAAGGTGTCGTCAAACGGGTTAGAGGTAGACCGAGCCAAGCTAGAGACAATAGAAAATCTACCCCCACCAACTACAGTCAAGGGAATAAGGAGTTTCTTGGGACACGCCGGATTTTATAGAAGATTCATAAAGGACTTTTCTAAAATCTCTAAGCCTTTATGTAGCCTATTGGAGAAAGATGTTCCCTTTAAGTTTGATGATGAGTGTCTTGCGGCTTTTGAATTGTTGAAAAGGAAATTGACCACAGCGCTAGTCATTGTAGCACCAGATTGGTCAAGGCCATTTGAGTTGATGTGTGATGCTAGAGATTATGCTATTGGGGCTGTTTTGGGCCAACGAAAGGAAAAGATTTTTCACGCCATTTATTATGCTAGCAAAACACTGTCCGATGCCCAACTCAACTATACGACTACCGAGAAGGAGTTGCTTGCGGTTGTGTATGCCTTTGACAAATTTCGGTCGTACTTAATTGGAACTAAAGTAGTGGTGTTCACTGACCATTCTGCCATAAGATATCTGATTTCGAAAAAGGACGCGAAGCCAAGGCTGATTCGATGGATACTTCTACTCCAGGAGTTCGACTTGGACATCCGGGATAAGAAGGGGACGGAAAATCAAGTGGCAGATCATCTCTCGGGATTAGAAAACAATGACCACGTCAAGGGAGACAAAACGGTGATCAATGAGTTCTTTCCAGATGAGCAGTTGTTTGTGATTCATTCCGAAGTCCCATGGTATGCCGATTTTGTCAACTATTTGGTTAGCAACGTACTTCTTCCTGATTTGACCAGTCAGCAAAAGAAAAAGTTTCTGCATGATGTAAAAAGGTACATGTGGAATGAGCTGTTTCTGTTCAAACATTGTGCCGATTAGATGATTAGACGGTGTGTGCCACAAAGTGAAGCAGAGAGTATTTTACATCATTGCCATGATTCACAATATGGAGGTCATTACGGAGGCGAGAAGACAACGGCCAAGGTATTACAGGCAGGATTTTTCTGGCCAACGTTGTTTAAGGACGCCCACCACTTCGGGCAAAGATGTGATAGATGTCAAAGGGTGGGAAATATTTCCAAGCGTCATGAGATGCCCTTGAATGCCATTTTAGAAATTGAAGTCTTCGACGTTTGGGGAATAGATTTTATGGGACCATTCCCATCGTCCTTTAACAACCTCTACATCCTTTTGGCTGTCGATTATGTCTCTAAATGGGTGGAAGCAAGTGCGTTGCCGACTAACGATGCCAAGGTGGTTCTTAAATTTCTGCAGAAAAATATCTTCACACGTTTTGGCACCCCAAGAGCAATTATCAGTGATGAAGGGAGCCATTTTTGCAATAGGTATTTCACGGCTCTTTTAGCTAAGTATGGAGTAAACCACCGAATTGCTACAGCCTACCATCCCCAAACTAGTGGTCAAGCAGAAGTTTCAAACAAAGAAGTGAAGAGGATTCTGGAGAAGATCGTTAATCCAAGTAGGAAAGATTGGTCAGCAAAGTTGGATGATGCACTTTGGGCTTATCGGACAGCTTATAAGACACCCATTGGCATGTCACCGTACCAATTAGTCTATGGAAAGGCGTGCCACTTACCGGTTGAGCTTTAACATAGAGCATATTGGGCCATCAAAAAGTTGAACTTTGATCTCGCAGCTGCTGGGGAAAAGAGACTACTTCAGCTGAATAAACTCGATGAATTCCGGTTATAAGCATATGAGAATTCAAAGCTATACAAGGAAAAAGTTAAGAAGTGGCATGATTGGAAAATCATCAACGGGACGTTTGAGCCGGGACAAGCAGTGCTTCTTTTCAATTCCAGGCTGAAGTTGTTTCCACAGAAGCTCAAGTCTCGATGGTCGGGTCCTTTCATCGTCAAACATGCATTCCCTCATGGCGCCGTTGAAGTTTTTGCAGACAATCCGGAAGAGTTGTTTAAAGTCAATGGTCAAAGATTAAAGCATTATTGGGGTGGTGGTATTGATCGCCAGAAAACCTCAATCACTCTTGCCGATTAAAATTGAAACAGGGAGTAGTCAGGCTGAAAAACTTTAAATCAAGCGCTTGTTGGGAGGCAACCCAATTTTCAATTTCTTTTAGTTACAATTTTGTGATTTTTAGGAATAATTATTAGATTTATTTCTGTCTTTATCTAGTAGTAATTCGTCAATTTTTTTTCTTTTCTTATAAGATACATATCAAGGTTTGCAGTTTTTGAAATCAAAAAGATGGGTTTTAAAATTTAATCTCAGGTTACTAGCCGCGCCCAATTTGTGAAGAGAATTAGCGCGACCGCGCCGCTCTCCAGATTACCATTTTCCCACTGTCAAGCTGCGCGAGCGCGCCGTTATTCTACTACCACACTGCGCGAGCGCGCAGTATACTAGAATTGTGATCTTTGTACCAACCGAGCGGGCGCCGTTTTTAAGCTATCACACTGCGCGACCGCGCCGCGATCAGTAACCAGTTTTTAAAACCTGTTTGGAACCCGACCTGGTGGCTACCTTATATTCCTGTTCCATCTTGGACTCTCATTTATCAGTAACCTATCCATATTAGAACCGATACTTCCCCTCATCTCTTCCTTTCCCAAATCCAAATCGAATCCTATCAACAATTTAACCCTTCACGTAATCAGATTCCTACATTCACAAACCCTAGCTCTCGTTTCTTCCAACCATTCCTTTCTTTCAAACCGTAAAATCCGAATCCTCCAACCATCTAAGTGTGATCCAAGAAGGTTTTTCAGTGCATTGCAGTGGGATACTGAGGCATTGAAGTGGTTCAGAACGCAGGAAGTCAGTACACTGTGGTTTGGGTTTTTCTTCTTCTTAGGGTAATACTTCCAATTGACAGTTTGTAGACTTGGGTATACATTGTATTGGGAATTTTGATTATACATTTCAAGAAATCGTGCTATTATTGTTGGATTGAATTGTGCATGTAAGTGTATTGGATTGAGATAGTTTGTTAAATCCAAGTGTGATTTCTGTCAAGTTTGGGGGTTGTTACATTGTTGTGCGTTTGAACTGATTTAACATGGCTCCAAAGAGAACTCGTGTGATATCCTCTTCGAGTAGCAGCGACGAAGAAGTCGATGAAAGGGATGTGCTAGACACCCATCGGTTTGTCAATCTTTCGGCTCAACATAATTATTTAGATGTGTGGCTTGGTAAGAATTTTGTGCAAGAAAGAGGGTTGATGTGACACCCCCAAATTCGGGTCTCCAACTACCCGGATCTGGTCATCACGATCCAATACCACATTCACCTCCAACAACATACATTGACTAAAAATGCGGAATATAACAACATATGTTGTTCATTAGAAAGGTGTTACTAGTCCCAAGATACAATAACCTTAAATACTTAACATAATTCCATACCCCAAATAACTATCAGGGTTTAAATTACATTAATAATAATTAATTATATATAAGATAAAATTAGCTATGTGAAGGCTATCACTTCATCTTCTCTTTACCCTTGCTTTTTCCTGATGTCTCGGGTTTAGCTGCAATGAAAGTCATGATATAGCAAGGGTGAGCAACGAGTTTGCTCAGCAAGTTTAAAGTACATCAATAAGGATATATCATGATGAAGGAATATAGAAAGAGAATTCAACGATATAATTATCAGAAGTAAGAACAATCATTACTTTTAGAACAACTGATAGTCAAGTAGACTTTGAACAACAACTTCCAAAGGAGTCAATAGCTAGTTGACCCTCTAGTTACTGGCTACAGAATAAGTAGTTGAGGGGATCAGCCTCGCGTACACTATGTGTATGCATAACATTTAACTCTGTTGTTTGTACCTTATATACGGTACCTGGGGTACTCCCCTATAGATAAAGGGTGTTCATTTCAGTCTAAGAATCCATACCATTGATTGGTTCGGATAGCTTTTATAAATTCTCACCTGCTTGCCTGACCGAACAAGGGTCCAGACTCATTCTCAAATAGTTCGTGAATTACGGAACTTTAATAAATGTACGAATATAAGACTGTACGAATTCAAATGCGTCGAGTGCGAATGCCAATAACATTGATGTGGGTTAATTATAAATTGATTAAACCACTTAAGCATTTCTAGAAATAAAATTTCATGCTACGATACAATAGTAGCCTGCTTGAATATGAGTTGAGTAGGGTTTAAAGAGACTTGCATTAAGTATACAGAAAGAATGAAGTTAGGGAACTTGCCTTTTTGCTCAGCTACAAATAAAGTTTAGCTTTACTTAATTGACCTTGGATGACCTATCATATGATAAAGTCGATTTATCTATTAGCATTGCACAACTGTATATCGATACACTTACTTATGCTATTTATTTAGCAGATAACAATTCACCATCCACATTTAGTTACTATTTAACATTAGCTAAACAGAAATTAATGACCTTTAGCTATTAAAATAAATGATAGCTAATCATGATTACTTATTCTTTGAATACTCAGATTATTACCCTTATTTATGAAAATAAATAATTAATTTATTGTGCATTACAAACTAATAGTGACTCGTTTATAAGTCATTTAGTTTTATTTGCGCTTAAGTACTATTCACCTTTAAGGGTAATCGAGTAATTATTATTCCTTGTTCCTTATTCAACATTAATTAAATACTTAATGTATTAATTCACACACACTTAATCATTAAGTATTTATTATTTTTATTTATTAAGGGCCAAAAATAAATAATTAACTTATTAATCTCACTTATACTTAATCATTATTTCAATAATAATTAAGTAATTGTTATCCATATTAGCCTTATTCTTACCTAATTATTTTTAATTGAATCAAATATTTATTATCTTTATTTATTATTTAGTGATAAATAATAAAATAGTTACTCTATTAACTTCATTCATACTTAATTATTATTTAATATTAATTAAATAATAATTAAATATTTATTATCTTTATTTATTATTTATTGTGAAATAATAAATAATTATTTTATTAAATTTATTCATACCTAATTGTTAATTAATATTAAATTAAATAATAATTAAATATTTATTATCTTTATCTATTATTTATTGGAAAAATAATAAATAATTATTTTATTAACTTTATTCATACTTAATTATTAATTAAATAATAATTAAATATTTATTATCTTTATTTATTATTTATTGAGAAATAATAAATAATTATTTTATTAACTTTATTCATACTTAATTATTAATTAATATTAATTAAATAATAATTAAATATTTATTATCTTTATTTATTATTTATTGGAAAATAATAAATAATTATTTTATTACCTTTATTCATACTTAATTATTAATTAAATAATAATTAAATATTTATTATGTTAACACATAGTTATTTTAGTAGTTCAAATAATAACCATCAATTAAGCCAATGATACTCATTTGATTAGCAGTTACATAACCCATTCGAAAATTAGTTCAATTGTTGTATCAACAGTCACTAATAATGTATCAAGCTCCTGCAAATTTTATTTCAACCTAACCAACATTTATTGTTCAGCACAATAGGCAATAAGTTCCTATAGATTCATAAGGCAATGCTGAGTTCAGGTTCTATAACAGTCAAGGATTGGTCTTTATATATATATATATATATATATATATATATATATATATATATATATATATATATATATATATCAAGGCTGTTGACAGAAACATTTGCTACCATATTGGAAACAATTTCATTCAGGCATTATCACAACACCATAGGAAAGCTCCTAACATATCCATGGCCACACTGATTTTCAGTACCTATTATCAGCCATAATTCCAACATATGATAGACTAACGTTTGATTCTTAGCAATGTGCATTGACAGTATATTCAACACCAAACGAAACAAAAGTCTGCAATTAACCACAAGGTGCATACATTACTAGCCTAACACAGTACACAATTAACTGCCAAAATCTCTTAGGATTTTTTTTTCAATGTACAGAATCCCAATCATGAATTAATACACTACAATCCCAAGTACAGAAGAAAGAAAAGAAAACAATTTTAACAAACCCTAGCAGCTCACTGGTATACCTTGAGCTTGTCCGAACCGCTGCCTTTCTCCTCCTCCCACAATACGAAATCCAGTCGGCGGACATTCACGGCTAGTTCCCCTGCTCCCTCTTCTATTTGTGACTAACTCTCTAATTTGGACTCACAAATTTTGTAACTCGGTTTAGGGTTTGGGTGGGTTCTAATTTATAGAACAAGGTTTACCCAATTGCTGGGCAAAACCCCAATTGGTCGAGCCCTTGACCATCGGGTAGAGGGAGGTAGCGACTGATGGTCCACATCACGCCCCATCGATGCACAACTAGGTTCGCCCGCCCCTCGAGCCTTGTGTTGCCATGGTCACGTCGCTGGTCACCTTCAATCCTCTGGTCCGATTGATTGCCCATGCCGAGTCCTTGGATAACCCACTGGTCGACGCGCTTCTCTCTCGGTCTAACGACCGGTCGTTTCCCCATACGCTGTCGCCGACACTTGGCCCCCCCTGCCCGACTTCTTCACGCCCTCACCCGTCCCGTTCGATTGATTGAGGGCTAGGTCTAGGACCCCCCCATGGCTCGGCTTAACCCCTATTTCCTCTTCCCATTTCCGTCTGATTTGAGGGTTTTGTTAGGTTTGTATATAACGCGAGCATGCAATAAAATTACATAAATAGAGCGAAAGCGCGATAAAACGGATTTTAAAATTTTTATACAAACCATCACCATGATCGATCAATGTGCTCAATTAACGATATAAACGAAAGAGAAAGAGAATAAGAGTTATACCCTCGTAGAACAAAGCTTCCTCGGGTACAAGTTCAACTCCTAGTCCTTCGTGTTCTCCTCGAATGCTACGGTGTGATTCCTTCCTTTGATCAACGTTAGCCACCCAAGTGTTTGGCCTCTAGAGGTGATCCACCAAGGAAGAACAAGTATTCAAGAAGTTGGGTATTTGGCAAAAACCCTAGTTTCTATCTCTATAGAAATTGTAAGTACTCTCCACAATCTAATACAAGAGTGTGTAACCCTAATCTATGATAAGACCCCTCTTATTTATAGATGTAGGAATAACCCTTCCCTAAACTATTTAGGATTAGGGTTTGTATTATAATTAAACTCCTTTAATTAATAATGCTCCTAATCCAATTAGGAATTCATGGGAGAGTACTTCTATTAATTAATTCTCAATCCCTATTAGGAATTAAATAATAGTAAAAGTAATAATAATAATAAGACTCCTCTTATTAATTTATATTTAATATTTCCAAAATATTAAATAATAAATATTAAGCTATTTAATTTATTCTATCTCCATAGAGTAAATTAAATACACTTAACTTATTATTACAATTATGTCATTTACTTTTTAAATAAATATTTTCTTTTTGCGGTGTGACCCTTTAGGTTCTCCATATTAAACCGGTTGTGAATAAATCAATTAGAACAATTCTAATCTTATTTAAATAAATAAATTAAACTATTTAATTCATTTAAATAAATAATATTTATTCTACAATAAGGGTAAGCCCCCTTAGCGATCAACGACTTCCCAGATAATATAGATTTCAACATTAATCACAAAAAAACCTTTGAGTAAATAGTTACCGTACAATTCAATCCTTCTACCATACAATGTCCCAATTAAATATAAGACATGGATTTGCTGTCAAGTCTTATTTTATTTAATTATATGTATTTCGATTCCCAAATGCACAACTCTAATTAATGCAAATTAGAAACTCCTTTCTAATTTCATTCTGCCTTGGCCAAGGACTACTGAGTTATCATTTATCGAATCACATAGGACATTCACATCTTTTACTAGACGAGGTAGATTCTTTGTTTGATCATTTCACCTATCTCCATGTACAACTAATTATACCCAATCATACCCTTTGATATACCCACAAGGTCTTAAGGGACATGTCAAAGTATAACTCATCATACACAAGATACTATGATGATCTCAAGTCCAAGGATCACTTGTACAACTATCACTATAGGAATTCCTATTGACAGGCGAGTAAAACTCCATTAGGTATTCCTTAGCGAGCCACGTTCAGTGAACTTATTCTCCAATAAGCACCTACATACTTGCTTTAGTGTCTCCACACAAATGATTATGAGATCAATCATCCTCTTCCTAAGAGCAAGCAACGTATGTACTAATCTATCCGGATTCACTAATCCCCAATTTAGTAATCCAACGATTAGGAAAAATTTTAGTTTGTGAGCTATCTAGAATTTAGATCTCATTAGCATGATCACCATCATGATTCTAAAAGCATTGCTCAAAACTATGGGTTTATCACATTTAATATAACAGCACTATGTAGATAATATAAAATGCCTTTTGAGAAAATCAATTCCTTTATTAATAAATGAATAAGATTACAAAGTATATACTACATCATATCAAATATGATTGGCTTGTGTGCATACTACTTTCAATCTCCTACTTGCACTAAAGCCAATCGCCATGGTATCTAATACCCATCTTCTCTAAGTGACGATCAAATTGTTGTTGAGTTAAAGCTTTAGTAAATGGATCTGCAATGTTGTCTTGAGAGTCCACACGCTCCAGGGTGACATCTCCTCTTTCAATGATCTCTCTAATCAAATGAAACCGTCGCAACACGTGTTTGGATTTCTGATGAGACCTGGGTTCCTTAGCCTGCGCAACAGCTCCATTGTTGTCACAGAATAAAGGTACTGCTCCTCTAATGCTAGGAACCACTCCAAGTTCAGTTATGAACTTCTTCATCCAAACAGCTTCCTTTGCAGCTTCACTTGCAACTATGTACTCTGCCTCTGTCACTGAATCAGCAACTGTTTGCTGCTTGGAACTTTTCCAACTCACTGCGCCACCATTTAAGGTAAACACGTACCCTAAAACGGATTTACTGTCATCTTGGTCCGTTTGAAAACTTGAGTCTGTATAGCCCTCTAGTTTCAATTCAGACCCACCGTAGACAAGAAATACATCCTTAGTTCTTCTCAAGTACTTTAGGATGTTTTTCACTGCCTTCCAGTGCTCTTCTCCTGGATTCGACTGATATCTGCTTGTTACACTAAGTGCATGAGCGACATCAGGTCTAGTACATATCATACCGTAGATGATAGATCCTATTGCGGAAGCATAAGGAATATTACTCATACGGTCTCTCTCCTCAGGTGTCTTTGGGGCCTGTTTCTTGGAGAGATGTATTCCATGGCTCATCGGCATGAGACCTCTTTTGGAATCTTCCATGCTAAACTTCTTTAGCATCGAATCAATGTACTTTCCTTGAGTCAAGCCTAGCATCCTTTTAGATCTATCTCTATAGATCTTTATCCCCAAAATATAGGATGCCTCACCCAAGTCCTTCATGGAGAAGTGTTTACATAACCAAATTTTGATCGACTGTAGCATAGGAACATCATTCCCTATCAGTAATATGTCATCAACATATAATACAAGGAATAAAACAGCGCTCCCACTAACCTTCTTGTACACACAAGGTTCATCCTCATTTTTGATCAAATCAAACCTTTTGATTATCTCATCAAAACGGATGTTCCATCTTCGAAAAGCTTGCTTCAACCCATAAATGGATCGTTGTAGCTTACAGACTTGGTTTGTTCCAACCGTTGAAACAAAACCCTTTGGCTGTATCATATATACATTCTCCTCAAGCTCTCCATTGAGGAAGCAAAATCCGAATGGACTTGAGCATAGCTATTAGTGAGAAGGTTTCATCATAGTCAACTCTTTGTCTTTGTTTGAAACCTTTTGCAACCAGTCGGGCCTTATAGGTGTTAGGTTTGTATATAACGCGAACATGCAATCAAATTACATAAATAGTGCGGAAGCGCGATAAAATCAGATTTTAAAATTTTATACAAACCATCACCAAGATCAATCTATGTGCTCAATTAACGATATAAACGAAAGAGAAAGAAAATAAGAATTATACCCTCGTAGAACAAAGCTTCCTCGGGTACAAGTTCAACTCCTAGTCCTTCGTGTTCTCCTCGAATGCTACGGTGTGATTCCTTCCTTTGATCAACGTTAGTCACCCAAGTGTTTGGCCTCTAGAGGTGATCCACCAAGGAAGAACAAGTATTCAAGAAGTTGGGTATTTGGCAAAACCCTAGTTTCTATCTCTATAGAAATTGTAAGTACTCTCCACAATCTAATACAAGAGTGTGTAACCTTAATCTATGATAAGACCCCTCTTATTTATAGATGTAGGAATAACCCTTTCCCTAAACTATTTAGGATTAGGGTTTGTATTATAATTAAACTCCTTTAATTAATAATGCTCCTAATCCAATTAGGAATCCATGGGAGAGTACTTCTATTAATTAATTCTCAATCCCTATTAGAAATTAAATAATAGTAAAAGTAATAATAATAATAAGACTCCTCTTATTAATTTATATTTAATATTTCCAAAATATTAAATAATAAATATTAAGCTATTTAATTTATTCTATCTCCATAGAGTAAATTAAATACACTTAACTTATTATTACAATTATGTCATTTACTTCTTAAATAAATATTTTCCTTTTGCGGTGTGACCCTTTAGGTTCTCCATATTAAACCGGTTGTGAATAAATCAATTAGAACAATTCTAATCTTATTTAAATAAATAAATTAAACTATTTAATTCATTTAAATAAATAATAATTTATTCTACAATAAGGGTAAGCCCCCTTAGCGATCAACGACTTTCCAGATAATATAGATTTTAACATTAATCACAAAAGAACCTTTGAGTAAATAGTTATCGTACAATTCAATCCTTCTACCATACAATGTCCCAATTAAATATAAGACATGGATTTACTGTCAAGTCTTAATTATATGTATTTCGATTCCCAAATGCACAACTTTGATTAATGCAAATTAGAAACTCCTTTCTAATTTCATTCTGCCTTGGCCAAGGACTACTGAGTTGTCATTTATCGAATCACATAGGACATTCACATCTTTTACTAGACGTGGTATATTTTTTGTTGATCATTCACCTATCTCCATGTACAACTTATTATACCCAATTATACCCTTTGATATACCCCCAAGGTCTTAAGGGACATGTCAAAGTATAACTCATCATACACAAGATACTATGATGATCTCAAGTCCAAGGATCACTTGTACAACTATCACTATAGGAATTCCTATTGACAGGCGAGTAAAACTCCATTAGGTATTCCTTAGCGAGCCACGTTCAGTGAATTTATTCTCCAATAAGCACCTACATACTTGCTTTAGTGTCTCCACACAAATGATTATGAGATCAATCATCCTCTTCCTAAGAGCAAGCAACGTATGTACTAATCTATCCGGATTTACTAATCCCCAATTTAGTAATCCAACGATTAGGAACAATTTTAGTTTGTGAGCTATCTAGAATTTAGATCTCATTAGCATGATCACCATCATGATTCTAAAAGCATTGCTCAAAACTATGGGTTTATCACATTTAATATAACAGCACTATGTAGATAATATAAAATGCCTTTTAAGAAAATCAATTCTTTTATTAATAAATGAATAAGATTACAAAGTATATGCTACATCATATCAAATATGATTGGCTTGTGTGCATACTACTTTCAATCTCCCACTTGCACTAAAGCCAATCGCCATGGTATCTAATACCCATCTTCTCTAAGTGACGATCAAACTGCTGTTTAGTTAAAGCTTTAGTAAATGGATCTGCAATGTTGTCTTGAGAGTCTACACGCTCAAGGGTGACATCTCCTCTTTCAATGATCTCTCTAATCAAATGAAACTGCCGCAACACGTGTTTGGATTTCTGATGAGACCTAGGTTCCTTAGCCTGCGCAACAGCTCCATTGTTGTCACAGAATAAAGGTACTGCTCCTCTAATGCTAGGAACCACTCCAAGTTCAGTTATGAACTTCTTCATCCAAACAGCTTCCTTTGCAGCTTCACTTGCAGCTATGTACTCTGCCTCTGTCACTGAATCAGCAACTGTTTGCTGCTTGGAACTTTTCCAACTCACTGCGCCACCGTTTAAGGTAAACACGTACCCTAAAACGGATTTACTGTCATCTTGGTCCGTTTGAAAACTTGAGTCTGTATAGCCCTCTAGTTTCAATTCAGACCCACCGTAGACAAGAAATACATCCTTAGTTCTTCTCAAGTACTTTAGGATGTTTTTCACTGCCTTCCAGTGCTCTTCTCCTGGATTCGACTGATATCTGCTTGTTACACTAAGTGCATGAGCGACATCAGGTCTAGTACATATCATACCGTACATGATAGATCCTATTGCGGAAGCATAAGGAATCTTACTCATACGGTCTCTCTCCTCAGGTGTCTTTGGGGCCTGTTTCTTGGAGAGATGTATTCCATGGCTCATCGGCATGAGACCTCTTTTGGAATCTTCCATGCTAAACTTCTTTAGCATCGAATCAATGTACTTTCCTTGGGTCAAGCCTAGCATCCTTTTAGATCTATCTCTATAGATCTTTATCCCCAAAATATAGGATGTCTCACCCAAGTCCTTCATGGAGAAGTGTTTATATAACCAAATTTTGATCGACTGTAGCATAGGAACATCATTCCCTATCAGTAATATGTCATCAACATATAATACAAGGAATGAAACAGCGCTCCCACTAACCTTCTTGTACACACAAGGTCATTCCTCATTTTTGATAAAATCAAACCTTTTGATTATCTCATCAAAACGGATGTTCCATCTTCGAGAAGCTTGCTTCAACCCATAAATGGATCGTTGTAGCTTACAGATTTGGTTTGTTCCAACCGTTGAAACAAAACCCTCTGGCTGTATCATATATACATTCTCCTCAAGCTCTCCATTGAGGAAGGCCGTTTTCACGTCCATTTGCCAGATCTTGTAGTCATAATAAGCTGCAATCGCAAGCAAAATCCGAATGGACTTGAGCATAGCTACTGGTAAGAAGGTTTCATCATAGTCAACTCCTTGTCTTTGTTTGAAACCTTTTGCAACCAGTCGGGCCTTATAGGTGTTAGGTTTGTATATAACGCGAACATGCAATCAAATTACATAAATAGTGCGGAAGCGCGATAAAATCAGATTTTAAAATTTTATACAAACCATCACCAAGATCAATCTATGTGCTCAATTAACGATATAAACGAAAGAGAAAGAGAATAAGAATTATACCCTCGTAGAACAAAGCTTCCTCGGGTACAAGTTCAACTCCTAGTCCTTCGTGTTCTCCTCGAATGCTACGGTGTGATTCCTTCCTTTGATCAACGTTAGTCACCCAAGTGTTTGGCCTCTAGAGGTGATCCACCAAGGAAGAACAAGTATTCAAGAAGTTGGGTATTTGGCAAAACCCTAGTTTCTATCTCTATAGAAATTGTAAGTACTCTCCACAATCTAATGCAAGAGTGTGTAACCTTAATCTATGATAAGACCCCTCTTATTTATAGATGTAGGAATAACCCTTTCCCTAAACTATTTAGGATTAGGGTTTGTATTATAATTAAACTCCTTTAATTAATAATGCTCCTAATCCAATTAGGAATTCATGGGAGAGTACTTCTATTAATTAATTCTCAATCCCTATTAGAAATTAAATAATAGTAAAAGTAATAATAATAATAATAAGACTCCTCTTATTAATTTATATTTAATATTTCCAAAATATTAAATAATAAATATTAAGCTATTTAATTTATTCTATCTCCATGGAGTAAATTAAATACACTTAACTTATTATTACAATTATGTCATTTACTTCTTAAATAAATATTTTCCTTTTGCGGTGTGACCCTTTAGGTTCTCCATATTAAACCGGTTGTGAATAAATCAATTAGAACAATTCTAATCTTATTTAAATAAATAAATTAAACTATTTAATTCATTTAAATAAATAATATTTATTCTACAATAAGGGTAAGCCCCCTTAGCGATCAACGACTTTCCAGATAATATAGATTTTAACATTAATCACAAAAGAACCTTTGAGTAAATAGTTATCGTACAATTCAATCCTTCTACCATACAATGTCCCAATTAAATATAAGACATGGATTTACTGTCAAGTCTTAATTATATGTATTTCGATTCCCAAATGCACAACTCTGATTAATGCAAATTAGAAACTCCTTTCTAATTTCATTCTGCCTTGGCCAAGGACTACTGAGTTGTCATTTATCGAATCACATAGGACATTCACATCTTTTACTAGACGTGGTATATTTTTTGTTGATCATTCACCTATCTCCATGTACAACTTATTATACCCAATTATACCCTTTGATATACCCCCAAGGTCTTAAGGGACATGTCAAAGTATAACTCATCATATACAAGATACTATGATGATCTCAAGTCCAAGGATCACTTGTACAACTATCACTATAGGAATTCCTATTGATAGGCGAGTAAAACTCCATTAGGTATTCCTTAGCGAGCCACGTTCAGTGAACTTATTCTCCAATAAGCACCTACATACTTGCTTTAGTGTCTCCACACAAATGATTATGAGATCAATCATCCTCTTCCTAAGAGCAAGCAACGTATGTACTAATCTATTCGGATTTACTAATCCCCAATTTAGTAATCCAACGATTAGGAACAATTTTAGTTTGTGAGCTATCTAGAATTTAGATCTCATTAGCATGATCACCATCATGATTCTAAAAGCATTGCTCAAAACTATGGGTTTATCACATTTAATATAACAGCACTATGTAGATAATATAAAATGCCTTTTAAGAAAATCAATTCTTTTATTAATAAATGAATAAGATTACAAAGTATATGTTACATCATATCAAATATGATTGGCTTGTGTACATATTACTTTCAATCTCCCACTTGCACTAAAGCCAATCGCCATGGTATCTAATACCCATCTTCTCTAAGTGATGATCAAACTGCTGTTTAGTTAAAGTTTTAGTAAATGGATCTGCAATGTTGTCTTGAGAGTCTACACGCTCCAGGGTGACATCTCCTCTTTCAATGATCTCTCTAATCAAATGAAACTACTGCAACACGTGTTTGGATTTCTGATGAGACCTGGGTTCCTTAGCTTGCGCAACAGCTTCATTGCTGTCACAGAATAAAGGTACTGCTCCTCTAATGCTAGGAACCACTCCAAGTTCAGTTATGAACTTCCTCATCTAAACAACTTCCTTTGCAGCTTCACTTGCAGCTAAGTACTCTGCCTTTGTCACTGAATCAGCAACTGTTTGCTGCTTGGAACTTTTCCAACTCACTGCGCCACCGTTTAAGGTAAACACGTACCCTGAAAGGGATTTACTGTCGTCTTGGTCTGTTTGAAAACTTGAGTCTGTATGGCCCTCTAGTTTCAATTCAGACCCACCGTAGACAAGAAATACATCTTTAGTTCTTCTCAAGTACTTTAGGATGTTTTTCACTACCTTCCAGTGCTCTTATCCCGGATTCAACTGATATTGCTTGTTACACTAAGTGTATGAGCGACATCTGGTCTAGTACATATCATACCGTACATGATAGATCCTATTGCGGAAGCATAAGGAATCTTACTCATCCGGTCTCTCTCCTCAGGTGTCTTTGGAGCCTGTTTCTTGGAGAGATGTATTCCATGGCTCCTCGGCATGAGACCTCTTTTGGAATCTTCCATGCTAAACTTCTTTAGCATCGAGTCAATGTACTTTCCTTGGGTCAAGCCCAGCATCCTTTTAGATCTATCTCTATAGATCTTTATCCCCAAAATATAGGATGCCTCACCCAAGTCCTTCATGGAGAAGTGTTTAGATAACCAAATTTTGATCGACTGTAGCATAGGAACATCATTCCCTATCAGTAATATGTCATCAACATATAATACAAGGAATGAAACAGCGCTCCCAATAACCTTCTTGTACACACAAGGTTCATCCTCATTTTTGATAAAATCAAACCTTTTGATTATCTCATCAAAACGGATGTTCCATCTTCGAGAAGCTTGCTTCAACCCATAAATGGATCGTTGTAGCTTACAGACTTGGTTTGTTCCAACCGTTGAAACAAAACCCTCTGGTTGTATCATATATACATTCTCCTCAAGCTCTCCATTGAGGAAGGCCGTTTTCACGTCCATTTGCCAGATCTCGTAGTCATAATAAGCTGCAATCGCAAGCAAAATCCGAATGGACTTGAGCATAGCTACTGGTGAGAAGGTTTCATCATAGTCAACTCCTTGTCTTTGTTTGAAACCTTTTGCAACCAGTCGGGCCTTATAGGTCTCTACCTTGCCATCTACCCAGTCTTTCTCTTAAAGACCCATTTACACCCAATAGGCTTAATGCGAATCAAAATTATCCAAGTTAAGTCCAACCTAGCACTTCCATATATTCGAAAGAAAAACACTGTCCTTGTGGTGACACAACAAAACAACATCGTTCAGTCTATTTATAAGCATCAAATGTGATAAAGCATCAAATGTGATAAAGCAACATCTTAAATATTTAATACTTGCCTTGTGGTGACACAACAAACTCATATTACACATTTAATACTCTATTGCTTTACCATGCTAGAAAGCGACGTTCGATATTCCAAATATCTTTGAACGCTTAGGACTTAATATAATTTCTTTGAGGGGTTTATTATTATTAGTCTCATCTTGTTTAGCGCGCATGCACATATATATATATATAAAATACGTGTCATATTATTTTACATGAGAAGCATGTTGGATAATATATAATATATATATATATATATATATATATATATATATATATATATATATAGTAAGCATGCACATATAGAATACTATATTCTACCCGGATTGATTAAGGACTTTTATTCTAGTTTGGTTCACTAGAGCCACCAAGTGAACCAAAAGGTCAAACCTAGGGTGCAAGAATAAAATTTAAATATATAACTATTACATTTAAACCCGGGCACCATTACAAACGGGTCTTCAAGCGCTCCTTACTCCTTTGTCTCCAATTCGTCAAAATTAATTCTAATTAGTCCTATTACAAAAACTATTTACAATAAATAGAAACCTTGATCAGCAGTCAAGGGGAAGTACATAGGAGGGAGATAGAATTAACATTAAAAAAAAATTAGAGAAGACGAGGTACGCAGACCCCATTTATAAAAACCCATACATTCAAGCATCCACTAAAATAAATCCAATCACACATTGGTCAATAGTCCACAATCAATCCCTATTTATTATCATACATATCTCTATATGTATCAATAAATAACATTCATTTCATGAATAATAAATCCATTCCATATATGCATTGATATCAATTAATGGGCAAAAGTTTTGCTAATATTTAGTTTTGAAACAAAATAAACTCTTTTATTTTAATCAAAAACCAAATCCAAATTAAACTCCTTTAATTTTAGCAATCTGAAATCCAATTCCAGATAAAATAAACTCTTTTATTTTAAACTTATATCAATTAAATAAACCATTTATTTCAATTGAAGGAAAAAAAAATTTGGATTCTGCTAGCCAGCGCAGCTGCGCCCAGAAAGAACCAATTCTGGGTTTCGGCGCAGCTGCGCTCCAGAATGAACTGGAGGCGGTGCAGCTGCGCCGTGTCGCTGATTCAAAATTTTTATTCTGCCCAAAAACTTCGATCCAATCGCATATCAAGCATACATGGAATCATCAATATCGATAATTAGCACAAGATTAGGCTCTGATACCACTGTTAGGTTTGTATATAACACGAACATGCAATCAAATTACATAAATAGTGCGGAAGCGCGATAAAATCATATTTTAAAATTTTATACAAACCATCACCAAGATCAATCTATGTGCTCAATTAACGATATAAACGAAAGAGAAAGAGAATAAGAATTATACTCTCGTAGAACAAAGCTTCCTCGGGTACAAGTTCAACTCCTAGTCCTTCGTGTTCTCCTCGAATGCTACGGTGTGATTCCTTCCTTTGATCAACGTTAGCCACCCAAGTGTTTGGCCTCTAGAGGTGATCCACCAAGGAAGAACAAGTATTCAAGAAGTTGGGTATTTGGCAAAACCCTAGTTTATATCTCTATAGAAATTGTAAGTACTCTTCACAATCTAATGCAAGAGTGTGTAACCCTAATCTATGATAAGACCCCTCTTATTTATAGATGTAGGAATAACCCTTTCCCTAAACTATTTAGGATTAGGGTTTGTATTATAATTAAACTCCTTTAATTAATAATGCTCCTAATCCAATTAGGAATCCATGGGAGAGTATTTCTATTAATTAATTCTCAATCCCTATTAGGATTTAAATAATAGTAAAAGTAATAATAATAATAAGACTCCTCTTATTAATTTATATTTAATATTTCTAAAATATTAAATAATAAATATTAAGCTATTTAATTTATTCTATCTCCATAGAGTAAATTAAATATACTTAACTTATTATTACAATTATGCCATTTACTTGTTAAATAAATATTTTCCTTTTGCGGTGTGACCCTTTAGGTTCTCCATATTAAACCGGTTGTGAATAAATCAATTAGAACAATTCTAATCTTATTTAAATAAATAAATTAAACTATTTAATTCATTTAAATAAATAATATTTATTCTACAATAAGGGTAAGCCCCCTTAGCGATCAACGACTTTCCAGATAATATAGATTTCAACATTAATCACAAAAGAACCTTTGAGTAAATAGTTACCGTACAATTCAATCATTCTACCATACAATGTCCCAATTAAATATAAGACATGGTTTTACTATCAAGTCTTAATTATATGTATTTCGATTCCCAAATGCACAACTCTGATTAATGCAAATTAGAAACTCCTTTCTAATTTCATTCTGCCTTGGCCAAGGACTACTGAGTTATCATTTATCGAATCACATAGGACATTCACATCTTTTACTAGACGTGGTAGATTCTTTGTTGATCATTCACCTATCTCCATGTATAACTTATTATACCCAATCATATCCTTTGATATACCCACAAGGTCTTAAGGGACATGTCAAAGTATAACTCATCATATAAAAGATACTATGATGATCTCAAGTCCAAAGATCACTTGTACAACTATCACTATAGGAATTCCTATTGACAGGCGAGTAAAACTCCAATAGGTATTCCTTAGCGAGCCACGTTCAGTGAACTTATTCTCCAATAAGCACCTACATACTTGTTTTAGTGTTTCCACACAAATGATTATGAGATCAATCATCCTCTTCCTAAGAGCAAGCAACGTATGTACTAATCTATCCGGATTCACTAATCCCCAATTTAGTAATCCAACGATTAGGAA
Organism: Aralia elata; assembly: GCA_034770075.1. Taxonomy (NCBI): domain Eukaryota; kingdom Viridiplantae; phylum Streptophyta; class Magnoliopsida; order Apiales; family Araliaceae; genus Aralia; species Aralia elata. Next base: position 39,540,064 of record CM068386.1, on the reverse strand, counting down.
CAATTTTAGTTTGTGAGCTATCTAGAATTTAGATCTCATTAGCATGATCACCATCATGATTCTAAAAGCATTGCTCAAAACTATGGGTTTATCACATTTAATATAACAGCACTATATAGATAATATAAAATGCCTTTTAAGAAAATCAATTCTTTTATTAATAAATGAATAAGATTACAAATTATATGCTACATCATATCAAATATGATTGGCTTGTGTGCATACTACTTTCAATAGGTCTTTACCTTGCCGTCCGCTCCAGTCTTTCTCTTAAAGACCCATTTACACCCAATAAGCTTAATGCCCTCACGTGGTGAAACCAAAGTCCATACTTGGTTTTCATACATGGAGTCCATATCTGATTTCATGGCTTCTAGCCATTTCTCTGAGTCTTCACTACTCATAGCCTCTTCGTAAGTCAATGGATCATCATCATCTATGATGCGTACCTCATCATCATCCTCTATGATGAATCCATACCTCTCAGGTATCTTCGGTACTCTTCCAGATTTACGAATAGGTAGTGGTACAGTAGGTTCTTCTACTTGGTCAGGTACCTGACTTTGATCCGTAGTATTTTGTGGTTCTTGAACTTCTTCAAGATATATCTTACTCCCACTGACCCCTTCAAGGATAAACTCCTTTTCCAAGAAGGCAGCATGTTTCGCAACAAACACCTTTTGATCAGTAGGATGATAGAAATAATACCCTGATGTTTCTTTAGGGTATCCCATAAATCTACATTTGTCGGATCTAGTCTTCAGCTTATCATGCTCAAACCTTTTGACATAAGCTGGAGAACCCCAAGTCTTAACATGCTTAAGATTTGGTTTCCTCCCTGTCCATATCTCATATGGAGTCTTTGGGACGGATTTGATAGGTACCTTGTTAAGTAGGTATGCAGACGATTCTAGGGCATAACCCCAGAAGGATACTGGAAGGTCGATAAAACTCATCATGGAACGAACCATGTCCAACAATGTTCGATTTCTCCTTTCAGATACACCATTCAACTGTGGCGTTCCTGGTGGAGTCCATTGTGAGATTATACCATTTTCTTTGAGACAATTGAGAAACTCATTGGTCAAGTATTCCCCTCCTCGATCCGATCGAAGAATTTTAATACTTTTACCAGTTTGTTTCTCTACTTCACTTCTGAATTCTTTGAACTTTTCAAACGATTCAGATTTGTATTTCATTAAATACACATATCCAAATCTAGAATGATCATCAGTGAAAGTAATAAAATAAGAATACCCTCCTCGTGTATTCGTTGTCATAGGTCCACATACGTCTGTGTGTACCAATGCTAACAACTCTGTAACTCTTTCTCCTTTTCCACTAAAAGGAGATTTAGTCATCTTACCCATGAGACAAGATTCACAAGTTGAATATGATTCGTAATCAGATAGCTCTAAAAGCCCATCTTTATGCAACTTGGATAATCTTGTTTCATTGATATGACCGAGTCTACAGTGCCACATAAAGGTATAATTAATATCATCTCTTTTTCTTTTCTTAGTTTGTTCAATTTGAAGTATATTTTCATGCAAGTCAAGTATGTAAAGTCCATTCAGTAAATTGCCAACACCATATAAAAAATTTTTATTATAAATAGAACAACTGTTGTTCTTTATTATAATATCAAAACCATCCATATCCAATACAGAAATCGAAATAATGTTTCTAATGAGTGTTGGAACATAATAACAATTATTTAAACTAATGAACTTGCCCGAAGGCAGTGCTAAACAATAAGTCCCTACAGCCAATGCAGCAACCTTTGCTCCATTTCCCACTCGTAGGACGACTTCATCCTTGTTCAACTTCCTACTTCTGCTTAGTCCCTACATATTATTACATATGTGAGAACTACAGCCGGTATCCAATACCCAAGTAGAATTTTGACTTTCAGAAAAATTAATTTCAATCATGAACAAACCTAGATCGGAAGTCGAAGCTTCTCCAAGCTTCTTTTGGTCTGCAAGATACTCCTTGCAGTTCCTCTTCCAATGTCCTGGCTTATTGCAATGGTAGCAAATTCCCTTGCTATCTGGATCAGGTTTCTTATTATCCTTTCTCCTCGCCTTGCCCTTAGCCTTCTTGTTTTTCTTCTTTTCAGAAGATACCTTGGGCCTCTTCCTTTTCTTGGAAGAATCATCCACTAGTAAGACTTGGTTCTTGTTGGATGAGAAGTGACCTTCAGCAGTTTTCAGCATGTTAAGTAACTCAGGCAAGCTGACGTCCAACTTATTCATGTGAAAATTCATAACAAATTGTGAGAAGGTATCCGGGAGTGACTGCAAGATCAAATCTTGGCTTAACTCCCCATCCATCACGAACCCTAGTTGTCCAAGTTGTTCAATCAAATTGATCATCTTAAGGACATGAGTCTCAACAACAGTGCCCTCGGTTATACGAGATCGGAAGAGCTCCTTAGATATCTGATATCTAGCAGTCCTACTTTGCTCACCATACAACTTTTTAAGGTGCAGCAATATAGTAGGAGCATCCATAGTTTCATGCTGACGCTGAAGCTCGTTACTCATGGATGCGAGCATGATGCATTGAGCCAAGATTGCATCATCTTTCCACTTTCTGAAAGTAGCAATCTCTTCCTCAGAGGCTGTTTCTGCAACATTTGTACGGACTGGCGAATTTAAGACATAAGAAATCTTTTCAGCAGTGAGAACAATTCTCAGATTCCTTAACCAGTCCGTGTAATTCGGTCCGGTCAATTTGTTAGCATCAAGTATGCTACGCAGTGATAGTGAGTTTGACATTTTTAAATTCTGCATGTGAAATAGACAACATTTTAGCATTCATTCATTTAATTAATTACCAAAATAAATTAGGTCTTTATTTAAATTGGTATCTCCCAGTATTTTCATCAAACTATATTACCCTCAATATATAGTTCGACAAATCTAATTAAAGTTTTGCTAGTGAGATTAAGGACCCCATTTCAAATGTATATAGCCTTGTGGTGACACAACAAACGATATATAAATAAATAGGTAGACAACTATTGTCAATTACATCACTATGTAACTCCTTTTATTTTGCATCTTAGATTATTTTGATCAAGTGGTGACACATCCGAATCAAAATTATCCAAGTTAAGTCCAACCTAGCACTTCTATATATTCGAAAGAAAAACACTGTCCTTGTGGTGACACAACAAAACAGCATCGTTCAGTCTATTTATAAGCATCAAATGTGATAAAGCAACATCTTAAATATTTAATACTTGCCTTGTGGTGACACAACAAACTCATATTAAACATTTAATACTCTATTGCTTTACCATGCTAGAAGGCGACGTTCGATATTCCAAATATCTTTGAACGCTTAGGACTTAATATAATTTCTTTGAGGGGTTTATTATTATTAGTCTCATTTTGTTTAGCGCGCATGCACATATATATATAAAATACGCGTCATATTATTTTACATGCGAAGCATGTTGGATAATATATAATATATATATATATATAGTAAGCATGCACATATAGAATACTATATTCTACCCGGATTGATTATGGACTTTTATTCTAGTTTGGTTCACTAGAGCCACCAAGTGAACCAAAAGGTCAAACCTAGGGTGCAAGAATAAAATTTAAATATAAATATTACATTTAAACCCGGGCTCCATTACAAACGGGTCTTCAAGCGCTCCTTGCTCCTTTGTCTCTAATTCTTCAAAATTAATTCTAACTATTCCTATTACAAAAACTACTTACAATAAATAGAAACCTTGATCAGCAGTAAAGGGGAAGTACATAGGAGGGAGATAGAATTTACATTAAGAAAAAATTAAAGAAGACGAGGTACGCAGACCCCATTTATAAAAACTCATACATTCAAGCATCCACTAAAATAAATCCAATCACACATTGGTCAACAGTCCATAATCAATCCCTATTTATTATCATACATATCTCTATATGTATCTATAAATAACATTCATCCCGTGAATTATAAAACCATTCCATATATGCATTGATATCAATTAATGGGCAAAAGTTTTGCTAATATTTAGTTTTGAAATAAAATAAACTCTTTTATTTTAATCAAAAACCAAATCCAAATTAAACTCCTTTAATTTTAGCAATCTGAAATCCTATTCCAGATAAAATAAACTCTTTTATTTTAAACTTTATATCAATTAAATAAACCATTTATTTTAATTGAAGAAAAAAAATATTTTTCAGATTCTGCTATCCAGCGCAGCTGTGCCCAGAATGAACTGGGCAACGGCGCAGCTGCGCTGAACCCCAAAAAAAATTGATTCTGGGTTTGGGCGCAGCTGCGCTCCAGAATGAACTGGAGGCGGCGCAACTGCGCCGCGTCGCTAATTCAGAAAAATTTCTTTATTCTGCCCAAAAATTTCGATCCAATCGCATATCAAACATACATGGAATCATCAAGATCGATAATTAACACAAGATTAGGCTCTGATACCACTGTTAGGTTTGTATATAACGCGAGCATGCAATCAAATTACATAAATAGAGCGGAAGTGCGATAAAATGGATTTTAAAATTTTTATACAAACCATCACCATGATCGATCAATGTGCTCAATTAACGATATAAACGAAAGAGAAAGAGAATAAGAGTTATACCCTCGTAGAACAAAGCTTCCTCGGGTACAAGTTCAACTCCTAGTCCTTCGTGTTCTCCTCGAATGCTACGATGTGATTCCTTCTTTTGATCAACGTTAGCCACCCAAGTGTTTGGCCTCTAGAGGTGATCCACCAAGGAAGAACAAGTATTCAAGAAGTTGGGTATTTGGCAAAAACCCTAGTTTCTATCTCTAGAGAAATTGTAAGTACTCTCCACAATCTAATGCAAGAGTGTGTAGCCCTAATCTATGATAAGACCCCTCTTATTTATAGATGTAGGAATAACCTTTCCCTAAACTATTTAGGATTAGGGTTTGTATTATAATTAAACTCCTTTAATTAATAATGCCCCTAATCCAATTAGGAATCCATGGGAGAGTACTTCTATTAATTAATTCCCAATCCCTATTAGAAATTAAATAATAGTAAAAGTAATAATAATAATAAGACTCCTCTTATTAATTTATATTTAATATTTCCAAAATATTAAATAATAAATATTAAGCTATTTAATTTATTCTATCTCCATAGAGTATATTAAATATACTTAACTTATTATTACAATTATGTCATTTACTTCTTAAATAAATATTTTCCTTTTGCGGTGTGACCCTTTAGGTTCTCCATATTAAACCGGTTGTGAATAAATCAATTAGAACAATTCTAATCTTATTTAAATAAATAAATTAAACTATTTAATTCATTTAAATAAATAATATTTATTCTACAATAAGGGTAAGCCCCCTTAGCGATCAACGACTTTCCAGATAATATAGATTTCAACATTAATCACAAAAGAACCTTTGAGTAAATAGTTACCGTACAATTCAATCCTTCTACCATACAATGTCCCAATTAAATATAAGACATGGATTTACTGTCAAGTCTTATTTTATTTAATTATATGTATTTCGATTTCCAAATGCACAACTCTAATTAATGCAAATTAGAAACTCCTTTCTAATTTCATTCTGCCTTGGCCAAGGACTACTGAGTTATCATTTATCGAATCACATAGGACATTCACATCTTTTACTAGACGAGGTAGATTATTTGTTGATCATTCACCTATCTCCATGTACAACTAATTATACCCAATCATACCCTTTGATATACCCACAAGGTCTTAAGGGCCATGTCAAAGTATAACTCATCATACACAAGATACTATGATGATCTCAAGTCCAAGGATCATTTGTACAACTATCACTATAGGAATTCCTATTGACAGGCGAGTAAAACTCCATTAGGTATTCCTTAGCGAGCCACGTTCAGTGAACTTATTCTCCAATAAGCACCTACATACTTGCTTTAGTGTCTCCACACAAATGATTATGAGATCAATCATCCTCTTCCTAAGAGCAAGCAACGTATGTACTAATCTATCCAGATTCACTAATCCCCAATTTAGTAATCCAACGATTAGGAACAATTTTAGTTTGTGAGTTATCTAGAATTTAGATCTCATTAGCATGATCACCATCATGATTCTAAAAACAGTGCTCAAAACTATGGGTTTATCACATTTAATATAACAACACCATGTAGATAATATAAAATGCCTTTTGAGAAAATCAATTCCTTTATTAATAAATGAATAAGATTACAAAGTATATGATACATCATATTAAATATGATTGGCTTGTGTGCATACTACTTTCAGGTTTGAGTTCTTTGCTCAGTTTATCCCCAATTCTTCCTACCGGTTTCCCCAATTTAGTTAGAAATGGACCCAACCCGATAGAAAATAAAACGGGTCCAATCCAACTGAGGTTGGGCCAGCCGAATGAAAAGGAAAGTGGCCCAATTCATTGTTAACATCAATAATACTATGCTTCTAGTATTTAAATTAAATAACCAACCCAATAAATTAATTGTTTTAAAATATTTATTCTATCAATAATCCCCCATTCGAATTATTTAATCCGATAACAATAAAATGAAATTATTTATTTAATTTCTTCCCCATTTTCTTGCCAACAATCTCTTAGGGTTAAATCACCAACTTATTCAAGCCATTAGTGAATTCCTTTAATGCAAGGAAAATTATTAGATCATATAGTTATATAATTTAATAATAATAGTACCCCACATAGATCTAATTAAGTCAGTAAAATTAAATAAAATAAATTTCACATATCAAAATAAATTGAGAGCAAGGTTTAAAATTCTTGGGCATTACATCCTCTCCCCCTTATAAAAATTCCGTCCTCGGAATTTCAACCTAAGGTTACTCAAATAACTGCGGGTAATTTGCCCTCATCTTCTCTTCGAGTTCCCACGTGGCTTCTTCCACCGCATGATTCCTCTAGAGTACTTTAACCGAATGAATGATTTTATTCCTCAGTTTCTGCTCCTTTCTATCCAGTATTTGGACAGGAATCTCCTCGTACGATAAGTCCTTTTCGACTTGAATTGGCTCATAGGAAATGACATGCTTGTAGTCTGGCTTATATGGACGTAACACTGATACATGGAACACGTTGTGGATGTGCTCAAGTTCAGGAGGTAATGCTACCTCGTACGCCACTTCGCCTATTCTCCTTAATATTTCAAAAGGTCCTATGAACCTAGGGCTCAATTTGTCCTTCTTCCCAAAACGGATCTTCCCTTTCCAGGGAGATACTTTCAAAAATACAGAGCTGCCAACTTCAAGGTCTCGCTTCTGACGATGCAAGTCGGCATACTTCTTCTGACGGTCTTGAGCTGCTACTAAATGCTGTCTTATTACTTTAATGATTTCCACTGTTTGCTGTACCAACTCTGGTCCTAACAATCTCCGTTCACCAACCTCATCCCAACATAACGGCGTTCGACACTTCCTCCCATACAATGCTTCGTACGGTGGCATACCAATGCTAGCATGATAACTGTTATTGTAAGCGAACTCTACCAGTGGCAAGTGATCGTCCCAGTTGCCCCCTAAGTCCATCACGACTGCTCGGAGCATATCTTCCAAGGTCTGAATCGTTCGCTCGCTCTGACCATCCGTCTGAGGATGATACGTCGTACTCATTCTCAACTGTGTTCCCATTCTTTCCTGTAGACTCCTCCAAAAATTTGACGTGAAGCGCGGATCTCTGTCAGACACAATAGATACCGGCACCCCATGTCACGATACTATCTCCTTCACGTAAAGTTTTGCTAACTGCTCTAATTTGTACCTGATCTTGATCGGTAGATAGTGGGAAGACTTGGTCAACCGATCTACGATCACCCAGATGACGTCTAGACCCTTCTATGTTGTCGGAAGTCCTACCACAAAATCCATTGTGATGTGCTCCCACTTCCATTCCGGAATCTCCAAAGGTTGCAACAATCCGCTCGGCCGCTGGTGCTCTGCCTTGACCCTCTGACAAGTTAAACACCGGCTGACGTATTCTGTAACTTCTCCTTTCAAATGCGGCCACCAATAATGCTGACGAAGATCTTGATACATCTTGGTGCTACCCGGATGTACCGAAAATTTCGTATTATGGGCCTCCTGCAATATTTCTTCCCTTAAGTCTGGTACATATGGTACCCAGATTCTCCCCTCGAACCTCAGCAATCCTGTGCTGTTAATCTTGTACTTCAACGTTTTCCCCCCCGATAATTGCTCCTTGATGACAATGCATTCTTCATCAAATTCTTGAGCCTCCTTTATCTTATCCAGTAGAGTCGGACCTACTGTCACGGTGAACAATTTTTCGTCCGTCTCCATCGGATACTTAACCTCCAGTTCCAGACGTTCAAAGTCCTTTATCAACTTCTCTTGAACTGTCAGTTGCATCAATTTCACCTTGCCTTTTCTGCTTAAGGCATCAGCCACTACATTTGCTTTGCCTGGATGGTATAGAATCTCACAGTCGTAATCCTTGATCAATTCTAACCATCGGCGCTGCCTCATATTCAGCTCTTTCTGAGTGAAGATATATTTCAGACTTTTGTGATCTGTATATATCTCGCACTTCTCCCCGTATAGATAGTGCCTCCAAATCTTCAAGGCGAAAACTACCGCGGCTTAATTGACCTTGGATGACCTATCATATGATAAAGTCGATTTATCTATTAGCATTGCACAGCTGTATATCGATACACTCACTTATGCTATTTATTTAGCAGATAACAATTCACCATCCACATTTAGTTACTATTTAACATTAGCTAAACAAAAATTAATGACCTTTAGCTATTAAAATAAATGATAGCTAATCATGATTACTTATTCTTTGAATACTCAGATTATTACCCTTATTTATGAAAATAAATAATTAATTTATTGTGCATTACAAACTAATACTGACTCGTTTATAAGTCATTTAGTTTTATTTGCGCTTAAGTACTATTCACCTTTAAGGGTAATCGAGTAATTATTATTCCTTGTTCCTTATTCAACATTAATTAAATACTTAATGTATTAATTCACACACACTTAATCATTAAGTATTTATTATTTTTATTTATTAAGGGCCAAAAATAAATAATTAACTTATTAATCTCACTTATACTTAATCATTATTTCAATAATAATTAAGTAATTGTTATCCCTGTTAGCCTTATTCTTACCTAATTATTTTTAATTGAATCAAATATTTATTATCTTTATTTATTATTTAGTGATAAATAATAAATAGTTACTCTATTAACTTCATTCATACTTAATTATTATTTAATATTAATTAAATAATAATTAAATATTTATTATCTTTATTTATTATTTATTGTGAAAATAATAAATAATTATTTTATTAACTTTATTCATACCTAATTGTTAAATTAATATTAATTAAATAATAATTAAATATTTATTATCTTTATTTATTATTTATTGGGAAATAATAAATAATTATTTTATTAACTTTATTCATACTTAATTATTAATTAAATAATAATTAAATATTTATTATCTTTATTTATTATTTATTGGGAAATAATAAATAATTATTTTATTAACTTTATTCATACTTAATTATTAATTAATATTAATTAAATAATAATTAAATATTTATTATCTTTATTTATTATTTATTGGGAAATAATAAATAATTATTTTATTAACTTTATTCATACTTAATTATTAATTAAATAATAATTAAATATTTATTATGTTAACACATAGTTATTTTAGTAGTTCAAATAATAACCATCAATTAAGCCAATGATACTCATTTGATTAGCAGTTACACAACCCATTCGAAAATTAGTTCAATTGTTGTATCAACAGTCACTAATAATGTATCAAGCTCCTGCAAATTTTATTTCAACCTAACCAACATTTATTGTTCAGCACAATAGGCAATAAGTTCCTACAGATTCATAAGGCAATGCTGAGTTCAGGTTCTATAACAGTCAAGGATTGGTCTTTATATATATATATCAAGGCTGTTGACAGAAACATTTGCTACTATATTGGAAACAATTTCATTCAGGCATTATCACAACACCATAGGAAAGCTCCTAACATATCCATGGCCACACTGATTTTCAGTACCTATTATCAGCCATAATTCCAATATATGATAGACTAACGTTTGATTCTTAGCAATGTGCATTGACAGTATATTCAACACCAAACGAAACAAAAGTCTGCAATTAACCACAAGGTGCATACATTACTAGCCTAACACAGTACACAATTAACTGCCAAAATCTCTTAGGATTTTTTTTTTCAAAGTACAGAATCCCAATCATGAATTAATACACTACAATCCCAGGTACAGAAGAAAGAAAAGAAAACAATTTTAACAAACCCTAGCAGCTCACTGGTATACCTTGAGCTTGTCCGAACCGCTGCCTTTCTCCTCCTCCCACAATACGAAATCCAACCGGCGGATATTCACGGCTAGTTCCCCTGCTCCCTCTTCTATTTGTGACTCACTCTCTAATTTGGACTCACAAATTTTGTAACTCGGTTTAGGGTTTGGGTGGGTTCTAATTTATAGAACAAGGTTTACCCAATTGCTAGGCAAAACCCCAATTGGTCGAGCCCTTGACCATCGGGTAGAGGGAGGTAGCGACTGATGGTCCACATCACGCCCCATCGATGCACAGCTAGGTTCGCCCGCCCCTCGAGCCTTACGTTGCCATGGTCACGTCGCCGGTCACCTTCAATCCTCTGGTCCGATTGATTGCCCAGGCCGAGTCCTTGGATAACCCACTGGTCGACGCGCTTCTCTCTCGGTCTAACGACCGGTCGTTTCCCCATACGCTGTCACCGGCACTTGGCCCCCCCTGGCCGACTTCTTCACGCCCTCATCCTCACCGGGGCAAGAAACACTTCTGATTCAGCGATTTTTTTGGTCCAAAACTCGGGAAATGCTAGGGTTTGGGAGACCCAACTGATATAACACCAAAGTGGCGGCTGGAACTTCATTTCTAACACATACCCACTCATTCTAACTCATCCTAACACCTTCTAACACAAAATCTAGAGAGAGGAAGCTACCAAATACATCAAATTAGAGGGCCAAAGTGCTAAAATCAAGCTACATCAAGCAAGGCCAAGGAGCAAAAACATCAAGGATTACAAAATCAAGGAGGAGAAGCTAGTGTTCATCATCAACCCATCAAACATCATATGAAAATCTACAAAAGTGGTTCTATCTCTAGTTTTCTCTTCTATTTTGTAATCCAACATGATGTATAATTTGAATATGATGTTATTTGTAGTTACCATGAACTAGAACTAATTTTCTAAGATTTCAATGGAACCCAATATGTAGTTTGAATTGAATGCTCTCTCTTGGATATTGGTTATTCATTTGTGAATTGGGTATCATAATTTATGCTTTATGAATTAATTGCCTAGCTAGTAATTACCTTGGGAACTTATATGGAATTGAGAGAGGAAGTATAGGTTGAGACCTTGTTATGATATCATGTGAAAATTAGATATTCCTATGGGTAATTTATGAAATTAAGTGACGTGTGTTTTATTTATTACCCTCATGAATGGATAATTTGATTGTATTTAGGATAGACATATACCTACATACCACATGTATCCATTTGAGAATCATGCTTAATGATTTCCATTGCGAAAGTTGGTAATTGATAGGGTTATTAATGAGATTTGGTGACACGTGTCTTGTTGATTATTCTTGATATTGGATTCTTGCTAGTGTGTAGAATAGAGATATTTATACACCGCATTGGGAAATACGTATTTGACCATCGAGAGAGGCTTGTATATACTTGTAAATTCTCGGATAACAATCCTTGTGATTTAACTAGTTGAAAAGAGAGAGTTAGGATATTCAAGTGAAGTGTTGGGGGAAATTGTGATCTTAGACTTGTTAATATTTGATTTCATTATCTTAAAGCTTTCCATAGTTCTTTGATTATTTGTTATCTTCATTAATGCAAAACAACAAAAACAATTATTGTTTGTTTAAATAAGATTGAGATGATAAAAGGTTAATACTTGGAAAAGACTAGTAACAATTCCTCGTGGGATCGATACTCTACTTACTCTTTATTACTTGTTGACCGCGTATACTTGCGCGTAATTGTCGTTATATTAATCGGACAACAAGTTTTTGGCGCCGCTGCCGGGGAATTATTTTTCTAGTGTTTTTTCAATATTAATTACAATCAAATTGATCTTAATTTAAACTTGTATATAAATTTATTCTTACTTTTATTTAACATTTTTCTGTTTTGATGCTTTACGAGGTACACCATGGATGACTTTGCTTATCAATGGCCATACACGAGTATGACTCAACCAAGGGAAACTGGGATTGATGGACTCAATGCACTCTCTGCATTGTCAGCACAATTTGAAACACTATCGAGGAAGTTGGATGCCTTAGTAGCAGAGAGCACTCAAGGTATAACAGTTACTTGTGATTATTGTGCTGACAATCATCCGAGTCATCAATGCACCGTCAGTTTTAGACCGGTACAATACGGTACTATGCTTATCCCGATTATCACCAAGATTGGGGGTATCACCCGGATTCTACATGGAGCTACAATTATGATGATCAATGTTATGCTCCAAGTCCAGCTTTTGCACCGGAATTCTCATGTCCACCACCTATTCAAGAAGAGAAGATGTCAAACTTTGAGGAACTTGTAACCAAGATCATGACTTCGAAGGAGGAGATATTGAAAAGTCAAGACCTATCAATTCAAAATCTTCAGAATCAGTTTCGACGCTCTCGTCCCGACGGTGTTCTGTACCGCGAGACAGTTTCGACGTCTGTTGATAAAATGGCCATAACTTTTTCGTCCGAACTCAGATTGAGGCGATTAAGGAGGCTATGGAAATCTAAGAAGTAGCTCTACAACTTCCATAACTGGAGCTCGACGAGATAATCGCCGGAGAAAGGATCAAGTTGTCCTGGAAGCAGCTGCTATGTAAAATTCATACAAAATCCGATGGTAAAATGACCATAACTATCTCATACGAACTTCAAATTGGATGATTCCGGATGTTCTGGAAAGCTAAGATCAAAATCTACAACTTTTGTTCTTTGAGTTTTGAGAGATTCAGATTGCATCATGGGTCAAATTGAGAAACAAGCAGCGGAAATGCTAGATTCAAGCCAAAAACGCAACGATCCAAGGGGCCTTTATTTCAATTCCTACAAAACAAAGTAAAAGCACATAAAAGCACCCAAAAACATATAAAAGTAATACAAAACTATATTACACAATAATAAGATGAAAACACATAAAACCAAACGAATTAGCTAAAGACTTACAAATTATTAAGGCTAAAAGTACCCAATTTATGTATATAAAATACACTCATCAGACCCCCCCTATGGCTCGGCTTAACCCCTATTTCCTCTTCCCATTTCCTTCTGATTTGAGGGTTTGAGTTCTTTGCTCAGTTTATCCCCAATTCTTCCTACCGGTTTCCCCAATTTAGTTAGAAATGGACCCAACCCGATAGAAAATAAAACGGGTCCAATCCAACTGAGGTTAGGCCAGCCGAATGAAAAGAAAAGTGGCCCAATTCATTGTTAACATCAATAATACTATGCTTCTAGTATTTAAATTAAATAACCAACCCAATAAATTAATTGTTTTAAAATATTTATTCTATCAATAATCCCCCATTCGAATTATTTAATCCGATAACGATAAAATAAAATTATTTATTTAATTTCTTCCCCATTTTCTTGCCAACAATCTCTTAGGGTTAAATCACCAACTTATTCAAGCCATTAGTGAATCCCTTTAATGCAAGGAAAATTATTAGATCATATAGTTATATAATTTAATAATAATAGTACCCCACATAGATCTAATTAAGTTAGTAAAATTAAATAAAATAAATTTCACATATCAAAATAAATTGAGAGCAAGGTTTAAAATTCTTGGGCATTACAGTTGAAGCCAGATGACGACGATGGGATGATAAAGAGACAGATTAGGGGGGCATGGATGGGCGTTATTTGTTGAATCCCCTATGCCAGCCCCGATGGCAATTGTTCGAGAATTCTATGCCAACGCTCGGGAAACACAAAATGGTATCTCTTATGTGCGGGGCAAGGAAGTGAGATATGATAAGATAGCCATCAATGATCTGTACCATTTGCAAACACGCCTTGAAGATGGTTCCGACTGGTTTGCTTATGGGCGTTCGAATATTGATTTGGACTTGATTGTTTCAGCGATGTGCAAGCCGGATACTCAGTGGACCACTAAGGTCGGTACTACCCAGAAACTCCATTTCCCACACACGGCTCTCAATCGGTACGCGAAGGCGTGGTATAGCTTTAACTGTGCTAGTATGCTTCCTACGAGGCATATGAATGACGTTACAAAAGACCGAGCTATACTGTTATATGGAATTCTAAAGAGCAAACTAGTTGATGTGGGAGCCCTCATTCACTCGTCCATGTTGCGATCTATGCGAGGGAGTACCTCTGGCGGAATCCTGCATGCTTCAATTGTTAGTCGTCTTTGCATAGCAGCTGGGGTTACGTGGGACAACAACGAGACTTTACTACTGCCAATGAAGGATATTGATCATAATCACATCCGGAAGTACGTTGTCTGGGATGGTGGCGAGTCTCATCCGCGAGGACTTGGATTCATTATGGGTAGTACTGATGTCGAAGACGAGGAGGATGCAGGAGCAGATGAAGCAGAGGCTGCCATGCCAGTGAATCCTACCATGTATGCCCACCAGGAATGCGATCTGCGTCGTCTTCAGAGAAGGATGGATGCTCTACATGCAGATTTCCGTACGTATTCTATGGACTTTTCTGGAGCGTTGGCACAGGCATTCAATCAGTTGGGTGTACAGGTCCAGTTTCCCACTTTTGCTTCCACTAGTTCATACCCACCACCTGATACTCCTCCCGAGCCTACTGCGGGAGATGATGATGCGGCTATTTAGGGGAGTTTCTTTGTTTCCCCTTGTGCTTTAATTTTTACAATGAGGGTATTGTCTATCATGAGTTTGGGGGGGTGATAGTTAATTTTTTTGTGTTTGCATGATAGTTGATTTTTATGCATATTGTCTGTTAGTTGCTTTGATTTGTGTTCATGTAAGTTAGTTTGTGGTGCATTTAGTTTGTTGCATGAATCCAAGTGAGTAGTTGGTATGCTTTTGGCTCGGCCAATGATGACTTTGGTTTTATTGTGTTACCGTGGACAGTTTGATAGTCACTAGGAATGATATAATTGAGATCATAAGAATAATTATGCCTGTCATAACTTGAGTTATTGGATAGCACGAATAATTTGATTAATTTGACTGCTGGGGTTCAAAGGGTTGCATAACTAATTTTTACATGAGAGTTGGGTAAAACATTGTCAGGCGAATCAACAAGGAAGGCTAAATAGGATAAAAGCTGAGTTTGAGGGTTTATTATTAAAAAAAAAAATCAATCAGAAAAATTCAAAAATACAATAAATGCGTTGACTAGTTAGGTTCTGTGGCCTTTGTCACTCGGGTAATTAGATCCTTAGGGGTGTCTTAACACCTAGTGCCCTAAAGCCGACTGGTTTGGGAGTCACTGATTGAACGCTCGTTACATGGGTGATTTTGAAAAGCCTAAGAGATCCTGGCATTGCACAGTTAGTCATAAATACGAGATGGAGCCTAAAACGCACTCGTAGAAGAATAAAGTTAGAAATAAGCCTTGTTAGTACCCTCATGCTTAGTATTTGCTTAATTTTGGTTGGAGTTGTTGTATTTGCTTGAATTAAATTGAAAATAGATTATTCTTGTTTTAGAGTTGGTTATGCGGCTATATTTTGAACTTTGGATAGTTAAAGTGATTAATGAACACATACTCACAACTTGGGCGTTGACAGGTGTATAATGTTCGATTGATGGGGATTATTAGTTCCTATTGACTGGATTTTCTGTTTCAAGTTAGTTGTTGATACCTCTGAGGCTAACGGTTAAGATTCATACTGGCTATTGGTTGGATTCTTCGGCATGGTAGTTGTTAGTTGCATTCATGCTATTGTGTTGCATTGTGTTTTGTTGTATTGTTTTGCTTTGCTTGAGGACAAGCAACAGTTCGAGTTTGGGGGTATTTGATGAGTAGGTTTTATACCTACGAATTGGATACCATTTGACTGCATTATTGTTAATTTCCTTGAGTTGTAGTTACTTTTCATGCGTTTTTTGTGTTTGTGTAGGCACTCTGCATTTGGAACCAAAGTGGTGGGGAATGGAGCATTGAAGCAGGAAAATGAAAAGAATAGTAAGTTGTTGAGGAGCTGCGCGGGCGCGCGGGAATTGCATTGGAAGGCGGCGCGAGCGCGCAGGGTGTCAGGCCGAGCTTCTGCTGGGGTGCTGCGCGAGCGTGCTGTGGATGTGTTGTGACTTGGCGCGGGCGCGCTAGTGCGTGAGCTGACTAAGTTGACTTTTCAGCAATTTAAAAGAATTTGATGTGTAATTGGATTTGATACTCTTTAATTAATTAGGGTTTTTATCAGATACTATAAATAGGTTTTTTTTTTCTAGTTGGGGATTGATCTATTTTTACTATTAGCAAACCCTAGTTTTGAGCATTTGGAGAGGACTTGAAGCAAGTTGATAGCAAGGAGAAAGCGAGGAGGAGCAAGACAGAGATTGAAGGATTGCTTACAGTGTTTCTTCTCTTTTCTCTCTATTCCAAACTTTTGATGTTATTAAACTTGTGGATGATGAATTCTAGTTTAACTATGAACTAAATTTCTTTTAAGGCTATAATGGATCTTAATGTGTGGCTTTGAATAACATGCTTCTTTGAATATTATGATTAGTTATTTTTGGATTATCTATTATGGTTTGTGCTGAATTGCTTAATTATCTGGCCAATAATTACCGGGATATTCTATATGAACTTGAAAGATGAAGTATAGAATTAGATCTGACCATGATAGCATGTGATTGTGTTTCCTGGTGTCGATGGAATTCATAATTCGTGATTAGGATAGAGATATACCTATTCACCACATGTAATCAAAATAGGGAACTTGGGCTTTAAATCATTTTTAATTGTAATTCACATAGAAATATAGTGAGTTAGTTATCTAGGGTGATTAACTTGAGCTTATCAATTGTGGATTTGAGTTAAGTTGTTTATGAAACATTGAAAGATGATCATGAATAGTGATGAGTTCCTGGTTAACAATCCAAAATAACTAGCATAATCCAAAGGGGAGCGTGTTAAGCAAAATAAAGCATTAAGTGAAGTTATAGTCTTAAGTCTTTAAAAATCTGTTTTCAAACTAGTGGTAATAATTTAGTTTAGAATTAATTAGTTAAAATTCAAAACTTCAGAAATCATCAATTATTTGTTTACTAAAATTGCTTTAATTTAAATTTGAAATTGTCATTACAGGATCAATTCTTCTTTGTGGGACGATACTCTACTTTCACTTTATTACTTGTGGACTGCGTATACTTGCGTATTTTTGCTAGTATAGATTTTGGCAAACAGCCGCCGAGACGACAAACTCGAAACCAAAGGGAGAAAAGATCTGTTAATGACGAAGGGGGTCAAGCGAACCCAATGCAAGACTTTGTTAACATGTTAGCACAAGCAATGCAGAATCAAGTACCACCAGCAGGAAATCCACCAGTGAACCAATTGGCGAATTTTAAGGACTTTAAAGTAGTAGGTCTGCCAGAGTTTAAGGGGACAACAGATCATATTGAAGCTCAAACATGGATAAAGGAGATAGAGAAGGCTTTTATTATTGCAAGAGTTACAAAAGAGCAAAAGACAGCTTTTGCTACCTATTTAATGAAAGGTGAGGCTAATTTTTGGTGGGAATCAAATCAAAATAGGGCCGGTGAAGGTGTGGTAACGTGGGAAAGGTTTAAAGAATTGTTTTTCGAAAACTATTTTCCACGAAGTATGCAAGGAAGAATGGAAGTTAAGTTTTTGCAGTTAAAACAAGAAAATATGTCAGTCTCAGAATACGCAGCCAAATTTAATGAGTTAGCAAGGTTTGCACCACATCAGGTGGATACCGAGGAGCAAAAGGTGCGGAGATTTGAGAACGGGTTGAAACCCTGGATTTTCAGCAAGGTGGCAGTGTTGCAAATTGATTCATTTTCGACTCTGTTAGAGAAAGCTATCATTACAAAAGGTGGTAGTGAAGCAGTGTCCAAGTACAATCGGGAAAAGAATAAGAAGAAGAATGAAGGCGGAAATCATAATGTTAGTAGTGGAGGTAGCAACAGCAAGAAACGCAAATGGAACAGCAGTGGCAATAACTCAGAAACCCAGCAAGGGAGTGTTCAGTAGAAGAAGAAAGGATGTGACAAGTGTGGAAAGAACAACTTTGGGGAGTGCATGAAGGGGAATAATGTTTGTTATAATTGTGGTCAGGAAGGACATCTTTCTCCAAATTGCCCTAAGCCAAGGAAAGGTGGTTGTTTTTCATGTGGGGGAACGGGTCATCGATTCAAGGATTGTCCGCTGAAGAAGAATACTGAGGGAGGAAGCGGCAACAAGAGCAGTAACCCAAAGTTAACCATTGGAGGGCCAGTTCAGCAGAGCAAGCCAACAGCTAGAACATTCAACATGACTGTGCAAGACGCGGTTGCATCAAAGGAAGTGGTGTCAGGTATTATTCCGATCAATAATATAAATACCTATGTATTATTTGATTCGGGAGCTACCTGTTCATTTGTATCAGATGATTTTGCTAAAAGTTTAAATTTACCTTGTGAAAAGTTAGAAAACTCAATGAACATAGAAGTTGCAAATAAAGAAGTGATCCCTGTAGAATTTATCCATAAGGACTGTTGTGTAGAAATAAGGGGACATACGTTAAGCGTGAATTTAATTCCGATACGCTTAGGAGAATTTGATGTAATCCTAGGAATGGATTGGTTGTTTAACCATGAGGCAGTTATTGACTGTCAGAAAAAGGGCATACGCCTTAAGATACCCAATAAGTCTAAGGTTGTATTTTATGGTAGTAAGTCGCCAAGACAAACAAGTTGTCTGACGATGATGCAGGCCAGGAAGATGTTGAGGAAAGGATGTGAGGGTTATTTGGCTCATGTAGTGGATACACGGATGGTGAATTCTGACATGGGGCAGATACCTATAGTGAATGAGTTCGTGGATGTCTTTCCAGAGGAATTGCCAGGACTTCCACCAGATCGAGAGATAGAGTTTGTAATTGATTTAGTACTGGGGACAGCGCCGATATCGAAAGCACCATATAGGATGGCTCCGGTAGAAATGAAAGAGTTAATGGTTCAACTGCAGGATTTGTTGGACAAGAAGTACATTAAACCTAGTGTATCTCTGTGGGGGGCACCGGTGTTGTTTGTAAAGAAGAAGGATGGATCGATGAGGTTGTGCATAGAATATAGAGAATTGAATAA
The DNA here is from genome assembly GCA_034770075.1 of Aralia elata. Taxonomy (NCBI): domain Eukaryota; kingdom Viridiplantae; phylum Streptophyta; class Magnoliopsida; order Apiales; family Araliaceae; genus Aralia; species Aralia elata. The sequence continues at coordinate 39,520,643 of CM068386.1, read as the reverse complement.
GGTGACAATCAAGAACAAGTATCCGTTACTGAGAATAGACGATCTGTTTGATCAACTTAAAGGAGCGAAGTATTTTTCGAAGATTGATTTAAGGACTGGTTATCATCAGTTGAAGGTGAGAATGGAGGAGGTACCCAAGACAGCATTTAGAACTCATTACGGCCATTATGAGTTTCTAGTGATGTCGTTTGGACTGACGAATGTGCCAGCTGCTTTTATGGACTTGATGAACAGAGTATTTAAACAGTACCTGGATAAGTTCGTGGTTGTGTTCATTGATGACATTCTGGTGTATTCGAAGACTGAAGAGGAGCATGCCGAGCATTTACGGATAATACTGGAGATATTAAGGAAAGAGAAATTATATGCAAAATTTTCAAAGTGTGAATTCTGGTTGAAAAGAGTTCAGCTTTTGGGACATGTTATCGACAATGAAGGAATTTTTGTTGATCCAACAAAGGTAGAAGCGGTGAAAATTAGGGACAACCGAGGACACCAACAGAGGTCAGAAATTTCTTGGGATTGGCAGGATATTACCGGAGGTTTATTCAAGATTTCTCAAAGATAGCGACGCCATTGACAAATTTAACTAGGAAGACAGTTAAGTATGTGTGGACGGAGAAATGTGAGCAGAGTTTTCAGGAGTTGAAGAAGCAACTAAGTGAAGCACCTGTGTTATCCTTACCAGATAGTACGAGAGATTTTATAGTGTACAGTGATGCGTCACACAAGGGACTGGGTTGCGTGTTAATGCAGAATGGTAAAGTCATTGCGTATGCGTCACGCCAGTTAAAAGATTATGAAAAGGGATACCCTACCCACGACCTGGAATTCGCAGCGGTAGTGTTTGCCCTTAAGATTTGGAGACATTATCTATATGGAGAAAAGTGTGAGATATACACAGATCACAAAAGTCTGAAGTATATCTTTACACAAAAGGAGTTAAACATGAGGCAGAGAAGGTGGTTAGAATTGATCAAGGATTATGATTGTGAGATTCTATATCATCCAGGAAAAGCCAATATAGTAGCAGATGCTTTAAGCAGGAAGAATAGTGAAAAGTTGTTTGTGTTGACAGAGCAAGAAAAGTTAGTAAGAGAGATGGAAAAAATAGAGTTGGAGGTAAAAAATCCGAGGAATTTAGATAAAGTAATAGAAATGGAAGCAAGTCCGACTTTATTGGACAGGGTGAAGGAGGCACAAGAGAATGATGAAGAATGTGGTAACATTAAGAAACGGTTAGCTGAAGGTGAAGAGTTGAAGTATAAGATTGATAGCACTGGATTGCTGAAATTCGAAAATTGAGTTTGAATACCTTCAGTACCGGAATTAAGAGAAGAGATTTTACAAGAGGCCCACAGTACGAGATACTCGATACACCCAGGAAGCACAAAGATGTATCAAGATCTGCGTCAACATTTTTGGTGGTCGAACATGAAGAGAGAGGTGGCAGAATGTGTTAGCAGATGTTTAACCTGTCAGAGAGTCAAGGCAGAGCATCAACGACTAAGTGGATTATTGCAGCCGCTAGAGATTCCTGAATGGAAATGGGAACACATGACGATGGATTTTGTGGTGGGGCTTCCAGTAACACAGAAAGGTTACGACGCCATATGGGTGATTGTGGATCGTCTTACAAAGTCAGCGCACTTTTTGCCGATCAAGATTAGATACAATTTGGATCAACTAGCTAAGTTGTATATCAAAGAAATAGTTTCAAGACATGGAGTGCCGGTATCAATTGTATCTGATAGAGATCCGCGTTTCACTTCAAATTTTTGGAGGAGTCTTCAAGAAAGAATGGGGACACAATTGAGGTTAAGTACCGCTTATCATCCACAGACCGATGGGCAAAGCGAGAGAACCATTCAAACATTAGAAGATATGCTCAGAGCCTGTGTGATGGACTTCAAGGGAAGTTGGGAGGATCATCTTCCGCTCGTAGAATTTACGTATAATAACAGTTATCACGCGAGTATTGGAATGCCACCATACGAAGCACTGTATGGGAGGAAATGTAGAACACCCTTGTGTTGGGATGAAGTAGGTGAACGCAGACTGTTGGGGCCAGAATTGGTGCAGCAGACCGTAGAGATCATCAGGGTAATAAGAGCTCGGCTGGTAGCAGCTCAGGATCGTCAAAAGAAGTATACAGATTTGCATCATAAGAAGAGAGACTTTGAAGTAGGGAGCTATGTGTTTTTGAAAGTATCTCCCTGGAAAGGGAAAATAAGATTTGGCAAGAAAGGCAAATTAAGTCCGAGATTTATTGGACCGTTCGAGATACTGAAGAAGATAGGTGAAGTGGCGTACGAGGTGGCTCTACCTCCTGAACTGGAACATATCCATAACGTGTTTCACGTGTCGGTGTTGCATCCTTATAAGCCTGATTACAAGCATGTTATATCATATGAACCGATTCAAGTCGAGAAGGACTTATCGTATGAAGAAATTCCTATAGAAATTTTGGATAGGAAAGAGCAGAAGTTAAGGAATAAAGTTATACATTCTGTCAAAGTGCTCTGGAGAAACCACGCAGTTGAAGAAGCTACGTGGGAACTCGAGGAAAAGATGAGGAAGAATTATCCTAATCTTTTTGAGTAACCTTATGTGAAATTCCGGGGACGAAATTCTTATAAGGAGGGGAGGATGTAATAGCCAGAACTTTAAGTCATATTGTAAATGAATATATTAATTAAATATTAATGTTATTGAAAATTTTGTGGCATATAAGGAATGATCTATGTGGCTAATTGTTAGTTAAAGGAGGTCCCACTAATAGTTATTCAATTTAGTGGACTAACCTAGGAATTTTATTATCAAGCAATTGATAAGACAATGAGTTAATTAAATATTCAATTCAATTGAATATAGTAAGTAAATGAAATTGTAAATTAATTAATATGGGTATTAATTAATGAGAATTGTGTGAAATATGAATAATAAACTTTAATGGTCCAATTAGTAAGAAAACACTAATGGGCTAGCCTAATGGATTAATTAACCAAGCTCACTCGATCAATTGGACATGGACTTAGATAAATAATGTATGGACTAACTAAATTAGCCCAATATCTAATTAAATTAGTAGTCTAAGAAGCAAGGTAAAAATCTTGACAAACTACTAGCCCAAATAGAGAAAAAGGGAGCTCAAATGTATTTAAACAAAGCCCAAATTATGAGCCCACTTGGAAGATATTATGAGCAACTTGTTAATTTCATTAATGTAATAAAAGAAAAAGAGAAAATGGGACATATAGGGAGGGGGCTGCCGAAATTATAGGGGGTGAGTTGTCAAGTAGTTGCTAAGCTTGCTTGTAAGATTAAAGAAAAGAAGTACAAGTATAATTAATGCCCATCACCAAGTTGTCAAGCTTTGTACTTGCTAATAATGCTAATATGGATAGATACAATACATGAATCTATAGATTTTGTAAGTAAGTAATTAGCGTAAAGCCAAAAGCAATGTTCATCTTCTTTGTTGCAAAGTTAGGAAGAAAACTAGTGAGAGAAAGTAGAGAGAGAATACTTTGAGAAAGGGAGTTCTTGTGAGGGGAAAGAGGAGAAAGGTTGCCGCCATATAGAAGGGAAGGAAGAGAGCTTGTGAATGCCATTAAGTTTCATCTCATACTTTGGAAAGCAAAGGAAGAGAGCAATCAAGCTAAGAAGGTATATACTAACTAACCTAAAAACCCTAGAAAACCCTAATCTTGCTTTTTATTTTAATTTTATGGTAGAAAGTTATTATCATGGTTTTTAAATGTTTAGAATCATGATAAATATGTCTATGTTTGATGATATATGGTTTGGTATGTGATGGTATGGGTTGGTGTAGAAAAATTAAACTAGAAGCTTGAAAACATTTTTACCGACGCACAAACCATAACTTATTGGAATAAATTATGTATTTTGAAATCCATACATGCTATTGTTGATTTTCTTTTTTTATGAGTTTTAAGGGGTAAGTTAGAAAAAGAACCTCGTTGGAATCATTGAAAAAGAAGTTAAAATGAGAGAGTTATATAATTTTTACCAAAACACGTGACTGTCATAGGGCTGTTCAGAACAATCCACTTCCGGGCCACTTTTAGTGGTCCAACTTGTCCAAATTTGGTGTTTGAAAATTGTAGTTCGGAAAGATACGAATCCAAAGGTACTGACTGGACCCTCATACGAGTTGTAGATTTCATTTTATGAGCGTTTCCGTAAGGGACCTCAAAACTGGAAACGGGATAAAACCCGCTGACCCCTAGTTCCCGTGCACTGTTTCGAACCCTTAGAAAGTGCAATAAATTCCGATCTTTTTACCACTGAAACTATAGGAGGTTACGTACCACCTGTCCAAAATTGGTCAAATTCTGACTTGTAATAAAGAAACTACGGTTAATATAAAAACGTAGAGTTTTTCGATGAAAACGACTAAAATTGGAGTTCTATAAATGCGATGACCACGAAAGTTTAACTGGGAGTACTTGTTAATATGTGTAAGATGCTATCAAAAATTTGGAGTCATCGGAGTTGCGTAAGATACTGATCATTTTTCTTAGTTTCGAAAGTTAAAAACGGATATGTGAACAATGTTAAAAGAAATTAAAAATTTTATAAGGAAAGTATTTTTGAGTTTAGAATATATGTTCATATATGTGGCAAGACTTGGAAAAAATAAGAATCGATCGATAAAAGAGATTGAATCATTTTAAGAATGCAGGCTTCCAATCCAGCTTGCTGAATTGTATGAATCAAACTTGCTGAATTGTATGAATCCAGCTTGCTGAATTGAATAGTGCGCATCCAGGTTGCTAAATTATAAGTTAGTTCGAATCCAGGATGCTGGATTGGGAAAAACAGTTTGATGAATTGAATAGAGCGAATCCAGGATGTTGGATTAGGGGGATAGTTTGAATCCAGTTTGCTGGATTTGAAATCCAGTTTGCTGGATTGGGTATTTAACCTACTGGATCGTAAAGATAGACTTATATAAGGAAAGATTAAGCAGTGAAGTGATTATAAGATTATCAAAGGATAATTATAACACTACGACTTTAATGTAATATCTAATACTAAACTATGTGACTGACTATTAGACCTTGTAATGTAAAGCAATGACATTATGGGTGAAATGTGTGATGCTAATTGAGAGATCAATCTTATAAATGATAGGTCTTTCAAAAGAAGTCATACTAAATTACGTAGCAGTAGTCAGCGATCAAGGCAAGTTCCCTAACCTTACTCAAATTTATATTGAGCAAGTTCTTAACTTACACAACTTCGTACATTGTGTAAGATCCTGATTATTGATACGAACTTTTATATACTGCAAGTTCTCTAATTCAACCTTGAATTATTATTTCAGCACCTGTTAGTGGATAATTATTTTTGATTATTCCACATCCTTGATAATTATTGTTATTCGCACTTGGTGCAATTGAATTCCTGTTCTGTTATTGTTGAGCTGCGAATTAGTTAAAGTTCTTTCATTCATGAACTATTTATGAGATAGATCTATGCTAGTTGTATCAGCTAGATCAAGCATGTTTAAATTTGTTAAATCAAATCGATTTTAAAAGCTGTTCCTAACCAATTAATTTGGCAAGAATTCCAGACTGAGAAAAGAACAACTTTTAAGGCATTATATTGGAAAACAATTGTCTGACCATCTTATTAAGTGATTATGCATATTCGCCGGGTATGAGAGGCTGATCCCCTCGATTACCAAAACTTATTTAGAGGACCAATTTAAATACTGACAACCTCCATATACGTTCATGGTCATTGTTGACCACTCAGCTTAATCTTCCAATTATGGAAACTTGAATTCTTATTCTTTCACAATTGATATTTATTGTTAAAAGTTTCAAAGGTTAAATTCCTTTCTAATCATGATATATCTTCTTTGTGATTAAACTTGCTAAGCAAACTAATTGCTTACCCTTGCTATATCATGACGTTTATTTCAGCTAGACCGGAAAGTTCCAAGAAAGATAAAGGGAAAGGCAAAGCTCAGGAATAGACTTATGTGAATGTTTAATTATCGTATTATCTGATGTAATAATTTTAGATAAACCTTTTGTAATATTGAGGGTATGTTTAAGTTAAGGTTATTAGACCATAGGATTTGATGTAGAACCTTATTTAAATGAACAATGTATGTTTATTATTCCGTAATAGTTCATAGAATGTGTATAATGTTGATGGATCGTGAGCACCGAATCCGAGGTTAGAGAACCCGGATTTGGGGGCGTCACAATCATGCTAATGAGATCTAAATTCTTAGAAAGCTTAAAACTAAAATCGTTCCTAATCGTTGGATTATTAAAAAAAGGGATTAGTGAATCCGGATAGATTAGTACATACGTTGCTTGCTCTTATGAAGAGGATGATGGATCTCATAATTATTTATGTGGAGATACTAAAGAAAGTATGTAGGTGCTTATTGGAGAATAAGTTCACTGAACGTGACTCGTTGAAGGAATACCTAATGGAGTTTTACTCGCATGTCAATAGGAATTCCTCTAGTGATAGTAGTACAAGTGATCCTTGGACTTGAGATCATCATAGTATCTTGTGTATGATGAGTTATACTTTGACATGTCCCTTAAGACCTTTAGGGTATATCAAAGGGTATTATTGGGTATAATAAGTCGTACATGGAGATAGGTGAATGATCAATAAAAATCTACCACATCTAGTAAAAGATGTGAATGTCCTATGTGATTCGATAAATGACAACTCAGTAGTCCTTGGCCAAGGCAGAATGAAATTAGAATGGAGTTTCTAATTTGCATTATTTAGAGTTGTGCATTTGGGAATCGAAATACATATAATTAAATAAAATAAGACTTGACAGTAATTCTATGTCGTATATTTAATTGGGACATTGTATGGTAGAATGATTGAATTGTACAGTTACTATTCACTAAAAGGTTCTTTTGTGATTAATGTTGAAATCTATATTATCTGGAAAGCCGTTGATCACTAAGTAAGGGGGCTTACCCTTATTGTAGAATAAATATTATTTATTTAAATGAATTAAATAGTTTAATTTATTTATTTAAATAAGATTAGAATTGTTTTAATTGATTTATTCACAACCGGTTTAATATGGAGAACCTAAAGGGTCACACCGCAAAAGAAAAAATATTTATTTAAGAAGTAAATGACATAATTATAATAATAAGTTAAGTGTGTTTAATTTAATCTATGGAGATAGAATAAATTAAATAGCTTAATATTTATTATTTAATATTTTGAAAATATTAAATATAAATTAATAAGAGGAGTCTTATTATTATTATTATTACTATTATTATTATTATTTAATTCCTAATAGGGATTGAGAATTAATTAATAGAAGTACTCTCATAAATTCCTAATTGGATTAGGAGTTTAATTAATTAAAGAAGTTTAATTAGAATTGAAACCCTAATCCTAAATAGTTTAGGAGGGTTCCCTATATCTATAAATAAAAGGAGTCTTATCATAGATGAGGGTTACACACTCTTGCATTAGAATTGTGGAGAGTACTTACAATTTTTATAGAGATAGAAACTAAGATTTTGCTAATATCCATCTTCTTGAACAAGTATTATTCCTTGGTGGATCACCTCTAGAGGCCAAACACTTGGGTGACTAACGTTGATCAAAGTAAGGAATTTAATCGGTGGAATTCAAGGAGAACGCAAAGGAATTAGAGTTGAACTTGTACCCGAGGAAGTGCGTTTCTACGAGGGTATAATTTCGTAATCTCTATCTCTTTCGTTTAATTAATAATTATGCATAAAGAAAGATCATGGTGATGGTTTGTATAAAAATTTAAAATCTGATTTTATCGTGCTTCCACTTTATTTATGTAATTTGATTGCATGTTCGCGTTATATTCAAACCTAACACCATGGAGGTGGTGTACGCAAGTTTCATTGAATCTACTTTTCTTTTTATACCTCTCAACTCATTCTGAAGTTTACGAACACGCTCCTCAGTTATCTGTTGTTATTCAATTTCCACATCTTTGATATTATTTAAATTATGAAATTCTACCTGTAATTCATTGTCTCTGTGTTTTCATATCGAGAATTATTTGCAGATGACGAGATGTCAAAAGGGCTTCTTACTTCCCAAACAGATCCTCCTACATCTATATATAAACGTTGGTTTATCAAGAAGACGCAAGAAAAACACTTCGAATTGTTGATTAATCGCCAGAGATGCTTCTTTGATCACAGCAACAATAACGTCACCGATATAAGCATATCGACAACTGCTAGCTCCTATGATTCGAATACACATCAATTCTTGAGCCCCACAGTTATTCGCTACATTCAAAAGGGTCACAACTTAGCCTCATAGTATTGGGCTCTGTTTTTTGATGTCTGAAGTCTGGTAGTTAGATCCAGATTCTGCTCCATCAAATGGTGAACCATTGCCCCTAGTTGTATCAGGGCATCTTCCATCTCACGGTTAATCTGTTCAGCATCTGGCTCAACAGCCTCATGCTCTACATTAGCCTCTAATGCAGCATCAAGTTCTTCTACAAACAGTTCCTCTTCAGGATCTTCCTCAGACTCTGAATCGGAATCTATGACCACCACATGTACTGGCTCGGGTACTGGCTGTGGTTCTATCATATGTGGAGCTATCTGCTCCTCAACTACAACATGAACATCTGGGACTTCTGACATCTATGTGCAGTTAACAACTCGATTAGTACATATACAAGTTGTATATACACATAACAAATAACAATTTCATTTAAGTTATCTTTTTTTATTTCATTTTATGATGAATTTCCTAAATCCATCCTCTTTAAAGTCTATTTGAGTTATTTATTATCTGACTTTCTAGATTACATAAGGTTATAGCCCAAGGTATCCCTACCTAAGGTTTCTAACCTATAACTCTGATACCAACCTGTGACGCCCCCAAATCAGGGTACTTAAAATCCGTACTTAGTGCTACATGATACCATTCATTCAAGCTACTTATTAATAAATAACAGTAATTATTACATCAGAGGTATCTATCCCAGGTACGAAGACCTTTAAATTCTTTATTACATGATAGTTATAATATTTACAACACATAAGAACTATCTATTACATAACACTTCAGCTATTCAACAACTTTTCCCTTTCCTTTATCCTTTCCAGAACCTTCTATTCGATCCTACGTAGCTGAAAACATTTATATGCAAAGTAAGAATGAGCATTCAATTGCTCAGCAAGTAATAGTAATTAATAATAACATATACAAGAAATAAATGTTTTCTTTGAAATATGTTTTGACAATAAAACAAGATTGTAAAGCAATTGAAACATGACTTGATTTCATTTTCAAAATAATATACTGACTTTTAAATGCTAAGTGGTCACAAGACCATGAAATTTTCTTTTTCATTTTTCTGAAAAGGTTCTATCACAAATTCATCTGTGAACCATCTAGCTTACGGGCACGGTGGATGATCAGCCCATTATGCCCTGTATTGATCAATACTATCTACGGGAACGACATTTGCATTCAACGTCATCGCATTTTCGCGCAATATAAAATTTTTCCCAATTCTGAGATGTTCATTCTCAGTCTGGAGTTCAAATCAAAATAATATGATTGAACAGCTCTATCTACTCAATAATATTTTAAAGACTTGATATAAAAGAAATTAAATACTATAAAACCTTGTCTAGCCGGAACAAATGGCTTAGACTATCTTTAAACTGCACATTCTATTACCAAAATATTGATAATCTTTCAATGTATAACTGAACTGAGCTTTAAACATGTTTTTCTCATATGAAGACCTATTGCATAAAATAAATGCAAAAGTTTAAGAAACTTGCCTTGTTCGTAGACTAGCAATTACAATTTATAGCTTAGTTTAACTTTTTCCCACAAAGCCTACATTAGTTAACATGTATGGCCATATATTAGCTATAAGCACATAATACCCATATAAGCACACTAGCTACACATATCAAGGTACGCATACCTAATCCACATGTGTCACGTTGTTGCACATTTTGCTTTTGGTTTCTTTTGAAATCATTTACTTCTCTTTAGGAATCTCTTTCCCTAGTTTTGCTTGACATAACCAAAACATGCTTGAATCAAATGAACATTACATGAACCTTGTTTTACAGTGTAGGAGACTCATATATATGTGCCCCAAGTCTCAGTTTACAATTAAACCATTTTGACAGTTTTGCAGCACGGCGCGATCGCGCACGCACTACTCCTTGATCAACCCAAAATTGAGAGTTTTTTTCTTAACCTGTTTACTTTGCAACATGCGAGACTTATTTAACACATCACACACCATATTTCGAAGTAGTTTTTCTCCATCTTTGATCCTTATCTAATATACATTAAGTTTCATTTTCAAAACTTCAGTAGTTTTCATTTGAAAACTTACACTAACTCATGCTAAAGTAGTTCATTTCATGCATGGCTACCCAAATCATCATACCGAATATAATTGTGACGCCCCCAAATTCGGGTCTCCAAATACCCGGATCCGGTCATCACGTTCCAATACAAACATTCACCTCTAACAACATATGGTAACTAAAATGCGGAAATAAAATAAACATACGTTGTTCATTACAAGGTGTTACTAGTCCCAGAATACGATTAACCTTAAACATTTACACCATCCATACCCTAAATAGCTATCAGGGTTTAAATTACATTAACAGTAATTAACTAACACATGAATCTAAAGTCTGCTACGAGAAGTCTATCATTTCATCTTTTCTTTCCCTTTGTTCTTCCCTGACGTCTCGGGTTTAGCTGCAATGAAGTCATGATATAGCAAGAATGAGCAACGAGTTTGCCCAGCAAGTTTAAAGTGCAACGATAAAGATATATCATGATGAAGGGATATTAAAGGGATTTCAACAATAGAATAATCAGAAGCAAGAACATTAAATACTTTTAGAACAATTGATAGTCAAATAGACTTTGAACGATAACTTCCAGAGGAGTCAATAGCTGGTTGACCCTCTGGTTACTGGCTACAGAATAACGTACTTGAGGGGATCAGCCTCGCGTACCCTATGTATATGCATAACATTTAATTCTGCTGTTTGTACCTTATATACGGTACGTGGGGTACTCCCCTATACATAAAGGGGTGTTCATACAGTCTAAGAATCCTTACCATTGATTGGTTCGGATAGCTTTTATAAATTCATACTTGCCTGACCGAACAAGGGTTCAGACTTAACCATGAGTAGTTCAAAATTTCTGAATTTAAATAATTATATGAAATCAAATGCGCGATGTGCGAATGTCAATAAATATACAGATGTGGAATAATTTTAAAAGTAATTAGACCACTTAAAGCGTGCTCGGAAATAAGATTCAAGCTTAAAGAATAACTTGCAACAATATATACCTTTTTGCACGAATTAAAACAATGCATAAGGTTTAAAAGCTTGCTCAATGCAAAAATTGAGTGAGAAGAACTTGCAAAAATGAAAGAAGTTTAGGGTTAGGAACTTGCTCAATATAAAAGTTGAGTAAGATGGAACTTGCATTCAATATACTGAAAGAATGAAGTTAGGGAACTTGCCTGTTTGCTCAGCTACAGATAAATTCTAGCTTTAATTAATTGATCTCGAGTGACCTATCATTGGATAAAGTCGATTTATCAATTAACAGTTGTATATTGACACCTCTCACTATACCTTTTGCTCAACAGGAAAAATTCACCATCTAAATTTTTCTTTCTTTTTTTTTTTTTCTATTTACTATTTAACATGAGCTAAACAGAATTTAAGTTAACGGACTCTAGCTATTATTTAAAAAAATAACAATAGTTAATCATGGTTACCTACCATTTGAGTACCCCTTCTAGATGTGGGTTAAAATTTCTTATTTATTAGTTTTATCCATACTTGATTATCATTTAATAGTAGTTAAACAATAATCAATTATTCATTAGCTTTATTTATTATTTAAGGGTAAATAATAAATAATTAAATTATTAACTTTATTAAATAGTTATTTCTTTTATTTATTATCCATTGATAATAAATAATTATTAATTTATTTTATTTTATTAACCCTATTTATTGAAAATTAAATGTTTATAATCTTTATTTATCGTATATCGACGAAAATAATAAGAAATTATATATATATTTTGTTACAAATCCTAACAAATTTAAATACTTATTATCTTATTTGCTATTTATTATTGAAATAGCAAGTAGTTATTATATACTTGTTTTATCTAACAAGTCGCTTCCAGCTACAAAGAAAATTGGGCAGAGTACTGCCTTATGATGTGCATCATTCCCCTGTATTTCCAAGGTTTGCACAGCAACATGGTTTGATCTCATAGCTATCTTACTGTCAGCACAAATTAAATACCAAAGGAACAATAATCTGGTTCAAGCATTATTACAGACGCATAGCATGCTTCCTACAACACCACTGATCTAATTGCAGTGCAAGAACAATATTGCCTAGGCCTTAAGGTCCCTCCGTGTACTGAAGTTTCAAAACAACAGTCAACCCAGTACCATTTAACCAATCAAAACCAAACATCGACCAAATGTAATTCAATACCAGTTCTAAGTTCAATAAACCAACACAACACCATAGTAGATTTGTAAACTCAAGCACTAAAATTTAATGTCTGATTTTCAACCCAATGGAAATACAATAACTATGAACCCCATAAAAAAAAAACTAATTAGCCAACACAGAGGACAATTATTTTCAATAACAAGAACAATCAAATCCAGTATGTAAAAAAAAAAAATCAATCATCCCAATACAGGAGAGTTTTGGCTCAATCCCATACTCAGAACAATTCATTCGGCACAGAAAGGAAGCAAAAATTTCAACGTTACTCAGTCCCTCACGGTTATACCTTCGGGTAGTTCGAGTCGCCGTCCGTCGTCGCCGTCCGAAGAAATCAACCCAGCCGGACATGCGCGATGATCTTCCCCTGTTTCCTCTTCTCTCTGTATCTCCTCACCTTTCCCTAGATTTGGAACCCTAAATTCGAGACTCACAGCAAAGGGTTCGGCAGCCTTGGGGTCATTTTATAGGCAAATCTTTACCCCCAAATGGCTGGGTATTACCTTCGTTAGCCGGCCAAGGACCGTCGGTAGGAAGGGAGATGGTTGTCGGTCGCTTCACATCAACCCAGTTGGGTTCGGCCAGCACTTCGAGCTGCGTGGCTTCACCAGTCACGTCGCCGGATATGAGGGACTGTTGGTCCGTTCGTGTTCGCTCGGTCGTCGACACCCTTCTCTGCTCCAACCTTCGGTCGCTCACGCTGCCGCCGGCTTCACCACTCGACCGTTCGTATTGATTGACTGGCTTCGATCGTCTCTTGACAGTTTGATTTGAGGGCTTGAGTTGCTTCCGTTTGCTTGGTCATTTCCCCCAATTTCCTCCCGTCTCTGTTGCTACTGGGTTTAGGCTGGAATTCCCAATTGAAATGCCGGCAATTTGTTTCCCCCAAATTACTTGGACTTAACCCAGTTGCAATTTGGTACGACCCGACTGATAAAGAAAACAAGGGATGGGCTTAGCCCAATTGGGCTTACTCCTCAATACTTGCTCCGGTCTACTTGGTTCAGCCCAACAGGAAAATGAAAAGAAATTTGGGCTCAGCCCTATCATTTTGGGTCAATTAGAATAAATAATAAAAGAAATATGGTCCAACTTAAAATTATTATGCTCTTAATATTTAATTTGAATTAAGTAATTAATAAAATTTATTTCACCAATAATTCCTCATTTGAATTATTTTAATCCATAAATAATAAAATGGATTTATTTATTAATCTTCTTCCAAATAAAATCTTGGGATTAGCCCACAAATTTAAATCGCCTTATTAATGAGCCCCTTTAACGCGAGAAAATTATTGGACCATATAATTATATAATTAAATAATATTACCCACATGGATTCAATTAAATTCGTAAAATTATATAAAATGAATTTCATATATCAAAATAATTTGATACCATGTTTTGAAAATTTCTGGACATTACAATAATTCCATGCATATAAGACTCTATTACACATGACCCAAAGCTTATATGATAAAGAAATCAATCTTTTCATTTCTGCATACCAGTAAGGCCGCCCTATTTTTTGACTAGGAAGTGGCGCGGTTCAACTGAAAGCAAATTTCATACTCTACTTTCTGCAGAACTTGGGAAAACCAACATTAATTCATTTGCAATGCTTCATAACTGTTAAAACATAATTTCAATCTCATTTCACATTACCACACATCATGTACATTAATCAATTTCTTTTAGTTTCCAAGATTTAGAAACCAATTCTCATTTGAGTATTTGAACAAATATATTGTGAATTTACATTTGAACTTCAGAACCCAAAACTAATTTAACACATTCAAACCCAGATTTCAGTTAGAAATCTTACATATTTATACAAATAGTTTACGCCCATCAATTATCACAATTTCTTTATATATATATATACACACAACCCAATTACCAACTAGAAGGAAATTACCTTACAATTTGGTTCTCTGCTTTAGTCTTTGGGTTCCACTTTCTTCTATTAAATTTGTATTTCTCTTCAATTAACCATAATAGCCCAGCCTCAATTAAGCTTAGATTATTAAGTGAGCAGAGGAAAGAAAATGAAATTTCTGAGTTTTAGTTGGTTTTATAGGAACAATGTTCTTGACCCTCACGAATTGTACTTGTTTGCTACGTTTATAGGATTGTTGAGCTGTTTGGGTCTATATTATTACTAGAAGGCCAACTCCTGCTTACTATTCATACTCTGATTATATGAACTTGGGCAACACTCATTCATATATTACATATTACTTTTCCTTCTATTTGCGTGAAGGTTACCCAACTGGGTTTAATATATAACATATATTTAATATATATTATATATTACATATTACATATTTCACAATATATAATATATCTCATATTTCCTTTCCATAAAATAAATGTTATACATTAAATAAAAATAATTTATTTAATGTAATCTTTTCACCATATTAAAATAATTTAATGTCACAAATTATTTAATTTACATAATTTAATGTATACACCAATCTGGTATGTACATACATAAATTAATTATTTCCTTTCACCAAAATGGAAATCATATATCAACTAATCTATTGAATATACAATTTCTCTCTCTATATCTAAATAATTTAAATTCATAAATTATTTAAATACACTTTATTTAAAGTATAGAATAAAATTTGTATACTTAAATAATTTCTTATTTTCTTTCCGTCTTGCAAGTCATTTCTATTTATACAAATATATTCATCACATCATACCCATACTCATGCATTTAATATATCGCACGTATTCATGTAAGCAATAAAATAACTTATTTAAAATAAAAATTAACGTTATTTAAATCTTTATTTTAAATATTAATCTGGGAATGCGATTTGTTACATAAGACTTGTCAGTAATTCCATGTCTTATGTTTGATTCGGACATTGTATGGTAGAATGATTGAATTGTACGGTAACTAGTTGCTAAATAGGTTCTATATGATTAAACGTTGATTTCATATTATACGGATAGTCATGATACACTGATGTAAGGTGTCCCCGATGATGTAGAATAAATATTATTTATTTATATATGAATTAAAGGAGTTTAATTCATTATAAATAATATTATAATGGTTCTAATTTATTTATTTTACTACCGGCATAATATTGAACCTAAAGGGTCATACCGCAAAAGAGAAATATTATTTTAGAAGTAATTGGCTTAATAATAATTTAGTATTTGGAGAAATACTAATATTTATAATTAAGTATTTAGAGAAATATTAAATTATAAATTAATAAGAGGAGTCTTATTATTATTATTATTATTATAAATAGATTGGCTTGATAATAATAAATTAAGTATATTTAATTTATTAGTGGAATAAATTAAATAGTTTAATATTTATAATTTAGTATTATAATTAAGTATTTGGAGAAATATTAAATTATAAATTAATAAGAGGAGTCTTATTATTATTATTATTAAATAATTTAGTTCCTAATTAGATTGAGAATTAAATTAAAACTCCAAGTCCTAAAGGGTTTAGGATGTGGAGTTTATATAAGGAGAAACCTTATGCTAGATTGGGGTTACACACTCAGTTGTTAGACAATTCTAATTGCCATTGGATTTCTATAATTCTCTACACCTAAGGAGTTAGGGGAGAGGGAGAGGGAGAGAATTAGGGCTAGCCATCCAAGGTTTGGAGAAACCTAAATTTGCTTCTTCAATTGGTATTATCTTGTGGATCACCTTTAGAGCGCTGCACACACTGAGTAGCTTGCGTTGATTCGTGGAATCAAAGAAGCTTTACAGGATCAAAGGATTAGAATTTGAAGATCACATCAAAGAGTTGATCATCTTTATAAGGTATATCTTTTATCTTTTCTCAATTAATAATATCGCATATGGTGATTCTTGGGGTTGCAGAAAATTTTAAATTCGATTTATGTCATGCTTCCGCTATTTTACTATATGATTGTATGTATGTTCTTATTTCTACAAACTTACAGTGTCATCAGAGTCATCCTTATGCGAGTTATTAATTATTTTTTATTCATATATATATGTTGATATGTGTTTAGAACAATTTAATTGGGTATAATTGTTGGTATAAAATCATATTTTTGGAGAAAAACACAAAATTCGCGATTTGAAAAATTGGAATTTGCCCAACAGCGCCGCAACCCCTAATTGTCGTACAAAACCAGCGCCGCAGCGCCGAGTTTGAACTTCAAACTCGGCGCCGCAGCGTCGCAGCGCCGCATCGTAGGAAATAAAATTTTATTTTATTTTATTTTATTTTATTTTGATGATTTCAAATTAAGATAAAAGGTTTATTTTAATTGAAATTGGATTCCATATTTTTTCAAAAATTCTAAATTAAAAATAAAAGAGTTTATTTTGATTCAGAATTGGATTAAAATAAAAATGTTTATTTTAATTAGAATTAGATTTCATGCTAACTAATTAGAGTTCGAATTGGATTTCATGATAACTAATTGGAGTTGAAATTAAATTTTATACTAATTAATATTGCCCATTAAATGATATCAATATATATTGAATATTTTTATTTTCATGAGATGAATGTTTTATGATACATGTGATGACATGTATGATTAATCTTTTATTGACACATGTGATGACATGTATGAAAATAAAGGAGATGATTATGGACCACTGACCAACTAGATTAGATTTAATTTTTATGGATGCTTAAATGAATGGATTTTATAAATGGGGTCTGCGTACCTTGTGTGATAACCCAAATTTTTAAAAAATATTTAAATAAGAATTAAATGAATTAAATTCTTATTTGGTAATATGTTATGTGATATTGTATTTCATAAGTGAATACGTGTTAAGCAATATGTGACTTCTGTGAATAATAAATATATGATTATTATATATTTTGTTATTTTATGAAACAATTTATATATGAGATGAGTAGGTTTATTAATAAAGAAATTATTATAAGTTTATTAAAATAATTTATAGTATTAAATTATTTTAATATAGTAAATTGGTGGTATTAAATATATTTAATGACCGTCATTTTATAGAAAGAAGTTTTGTAATATTATTACTTTATTGAGAATAAAGTATTTATGTTTTAATATATATAGTAAATATATTGTTATATATATACGGAGAGGCTCTAAAGCGAACCTTAAAGAGCGAACTAAAGACGAACCGTCGTCTTTAGTGTCTATGGCGACGGTTCGACCCGTCGCCAAAGATTACATGGCTATGGCGACGGGTCGAACCGTCGCCATAGAAACCAAAGACGACGGTTCGTCTTTGATTCGCTCTTTAAGGTTCGCTTTAGAGCCGGACCGTATATATATATATATATATATATATATATATATGTATATATATATATATATATATATATATATATATTTGCTATAGTTAAATAAATTGTAAGAAAACAATTTATAGGAAGAAAAGAAAATAGTTGGATTATTATTTGTTTCTTTTACAAGAAATAAGTTCATATTAAAATAATTTATATAATTATTTTAATATGGTGAGATTAATAATTAATTTATGTATACTAAATTAAAGTATACATTAAATAAGGTGATTTAAGATAATTTGTGTTATTAAACCATTTTAATATGTTGAAATTATGTCATTAAATAAATTATTTTTATTTAATGTATGGCTTCCATTTTTATGAAAAAAAAATTTGGGTATAATATTTAATGTGTATTATACGTTACGCGATATGTATGGAGGGTTAATTAAAAGTATAATGATATATACGCATTATGTAATATGTATGGGATGTATAAAGTAAGTAATATATATGTTCTATGTATCAAGTATGCTGAGACTTAAGTATATAATGAAGCTGAGTCATCAAGACTCAAGTAGAAACTGTTAACTTATTAGAATGAACAAGGACACCAAGCAATACCATGTTTGTTGAATAATAGAAATATTGGGGAGCCTTAGTCCTTCTCTTCTCCACCCGTTTCCTGTCTTTCTCCAATTGACTAAGTTTCCATACTTCTATACAACCAAAGATTCAAGAAGTCACCATATTCTTGATATAAAAAAACCCCCACCAAATATTCAAGTAGCTGAACCTAGTAATTGAAATTGAAGAAGTGATAAAGCAACTTTATTGTCAAGGAAGGATTGAAATCAAACATTAAAGTAAGAACTGTAACGACCGAGAATTCTGAAATTTCCTTGTAATTCGAATTTCTGAATATTAATGAATATTTTATATTTTATTAATATTATTTTTATGTTGTAAGTTTAAAGGTTGTGTGACAATCTGGATTATGTAAATGCATGAAATTTTACGTGTTATAGTTTTGTTTAAGTGAATATTTAATTTCGCATAGCATCGTTAAATCTCTATTCACGAGTTAGTATTCACGTTGGGAATATTCATCTAGAGACGTCTTCTCGGATAACTTCAATTTTTCCTAATTATTGTCAACCCATTTAGGCAATGAGATATTAATCCAAGTGTAGCATTTATGGGAGCCCAATGGAAATTAAATTAGAAGCCCAAGTGATTTTAAGGGTGACCCAAACCCATGACCCAACCCATGACCCAAGACTTGACCCATGTGGGATATGGGCACAAAAATCAGCATTTTGGTGTTTAGATGAGGGAGTATTCGGGTAACATGGCAAGGGAGAGGCCAAAATGAAATTATTGCATGTTGCACAAGTGGGAACAAATAAACAATTACTAGCCAATAGAAAATCAAGAAGAAACATTGAGCCACTCCCATTTTTCTCCCACTTCTCCCTAATTCACTCCTCCACTACTCCTAAATCATTTTCCAATTCTCTCTTGCATCCCATTCAAACTACCATCAGCTGATAGAGAGAGAGAGGGAGAGAGCTGCTATTAGAGAGAGAAAGTGCTGAAGAACAAGAACAAAGGAAGAAGAAGAGGAAGAAACTTGAAGGAAGAAGAAAGGAGAGGCACGGGTGAAGAAGAGAAGGAAGCCAAAGCAAGCAAGAAGGACTCAAAGCAAAGCCTAGCAGTCTTCTTAACCTCTAGAAGAGATTTGTAGAGGTAAACCATCAACCAAAACTGATTTCATTTGATTTGGTGAAGATTTTTGAGTTTTGAAGGTTTTTGGAGCTTTTTAGCTCATGGATGATCTTTGCTGCGATTCTTGTTATTTTTGTTTGTGTTGGATGTTTGTAAATGTTATTAAGAGGTTATATAAGACATTAATAACATCAAAGTGGAACAAAAACGCAAGAAATCCATACCTTGGCTTAATGGAGCAAGAACAATGGACAAAACATGAACTTTGGACTGTTGGACGATTTAGAGGACCTTGTAGCTATGATTTCGTATTTGTTTGATTTGTTTGTTGTTATGATGTTGTACTTCCATGGGTTATGAGTTTAACCCAGTTGGAATGGAGTAAAAAGGGATTAAAACAAAGATTTGGTGATGATTTTCGTAAAGAACACGAAGAACACGAAGAACACGAAGAACACGAAAATATAGCATGAGTTGATACTTTAGCCTAAGATTTGGCCATGTTAATGTTAATGAATAACTCTAAATTTTTGATATGTTTTAGCCCTATGTCTTAGGAGTCCATAGAGTCTAGAACGGACCAATTTGAACGTGTATAGAAGAAGTTATGGAGGTTGGAGTGAAGAAAGGTCAGATTGCACGAAGGTGGCAAGTCTGCAATTCTGGGCATTGGCGCAGCCTCGCTGATCCTCACCGAGGCCTTGCCAAGCCCGCTGGTCATTAGCGCAGCCTCGCTGCTCCTCACCAAGGCCTCGCTGCCCTGATTGGCGCAGGCTCGCTGATTCTCACGGAGGCCCCGCCGACTGCCTGTATCCAAAATTTCCAGCATGAACACCTTTTAGTAAAATGACCATAACTTTCTCATACGGACTCGAATTTGGGCGATTCAAGATGATCCAGAAAGCTTAGAGATAGACCTACAACATCCATTAATTAGAATTGAAATTTATTACCTGGAACAATTTTGAAATTTGCTGTTTTTAGGATTGTTGTGCAAACGAAGGGCATCGGTAATGCGCGTGCAACGTGTATTGTTTCCAACAATATAAGACAATGTTCTAAGTCCTAAAACATGATTGTTCTATATTATAATAATACTTAGTATTAACCAATGAGTATTAGATAAATCGAATGGGCGTGTTAGGCGTACGCAATTGTGTGTCGCTTGGGAATTCGAATAGGCAAGTTTGGCGTATAGACGTGCAAGCGTCGTAACGCCGTAACTAGTGGGTATAACCTTGTTTAATATTTTGTTTCTTATATGAATGAGACATTATAGAGTTGTATAAACAAATATTTGATATCCGGTATGTGACTAATTGTATGTGAATATGTACCTAATTGTGTAGGATATTAAGGAACGTGTGTTGTATATTGTAGCAGCGCTTCAGGCAAGTTCCCTAACTTCATTCTTTCTACATATTGAATGCAAGTTTCCTAACGCTTGTCAAACCCTTGTGTTGGACAAGTTTTCCCTAACCTTCCTCGAATTATATTTTGAGCAGGTTTCATATTTTATACAGGTGTTGTATATTGTTGCAAGTTTCATGACTCAAATGGAGTTATTACTTTTGAATCATATTAGTGGATTAATTATTGTCAATTACTCCATCTCCAAGATAATTATTGATATTCGCAGCTTATGCATTTGAATTCATTATCTGTTGTTGGACTGTGAAACGTTTAAGTTCCTTATTCATGAACTGTTTAAGGAAATAGTCTATGCCATTTGTTTCGGCTAGACATGTACAGGTTATTATTTTTAAAAGCTATCCAAACCGATTGTTGGTGCGGATTCTTGGACTGAGAGAGCAACCCTTATTAGGGGATTATAATGTGTCGGTTATTCGATGCAGTCAGAGTTAAATGTTATGCATACACATGGTGTACAAGAGGCTGATCCCCTCGAGTACAACTGACGGGGCCAGGTTTTTAAAAGAGTTAGTTGAATGATTGACTCTTTGGCCAAAAGTTCATGGTCGGTTGGACCACTCAGCAGTAAATAATCATTATTCATTGTTTCATTTGGACTTTGATTATGTCATTTCAGCTACGTCATCAATGTTCATAAATTATTGATCTATACAGTTATTATTCTTATTCATTCATGATATATCTTCACTCTTGCCTTTAAACTTGTTGAGCAAAGTAGTTGCTCACCCTTGCTATATCATGAACCTATTGCAGTTAAGCCGGGGAGTTCCAAAGCGGATAAAGGCAAAGGAAAGCTTAAGGAATAGTTATATGTACTATCCCGTTATGTAATCGTGGAATAGTTTTGTATTATTAATGTATTCTGCGATGTATTTATTTAAGGTTATAGACCTTGGGACCGTAGTGAACCTTTTGTAATGAACAACATATGTTTATTTTATTCCGCATTAGTTGATTTATGTTGTTTAGAGGTGTATGAATGTATTTTATCGTGAGCACCAAATTCGAGGTATTGGTACCTAAATTTGGGGGTGTCACAGGTTGGTATCAGAGCTTTAGGTTATAAACTTTAGGATTTGCGAAACCTAGGTTATAACCTTAGTATTAAACTCGTACTGAGTACGCTAGGTGATGGATCGAGGAGATTCATTTGATAGTCATGTCTGGAGGTGGATTGTGGAAATCCATCGAGCCAAGTTGTGCATGATAAAATATCATTTCATTTTATCAATGAATATATTTTATTGTGGCACTGACATCTTGCTGTCTATTTGTTTTTGTCTGTGGCTGTAGGATGTCTGAGATGGGAGAGTACAGTCCTGCTAGAGAGGTGGAGTTCACAGACATTCATGTGGACGCAGGGCAGTTAGTGGAGGTGCAGCCGAGTGAGCTTGAGATGATGGACACTGGGGATGAGTCTGAGGCCGAGTATGGTTCCGAGGAGGAGCCAGTTATTGGAGGAGTGCTGAGGCTGGTAAGCGATGAGGGGGAGGATGAGGACCCCGAGGAGGACCCGATGACGGAGGATGAGGAGCCACCTGAGTATGCAGATGGCATGGGCACTACTGCTAGTGACATCATAGAAGAGCTAACAAATAAGAACGAAGAGCTCGAGAATCGAGTAGCTCACTTAGAGGAGCAGAACCAAGAGCACCAGGACCGAGAAGAGCAGTACAGGTCATTGGCATATCAGACTTTGGGGGAAAAGACTGAGTTGACCCAGAAGTTGCAGGAAAAGGACCAGAGGATTGCCGAGCTAGAGGCAGAGGTTCACGGTCAGCGTGGGGTTTCTGTTCAATTTGGTGTGTTGGTTTATGACCTCCTAGAGAGGAATGTGATGCTGGTAGGACAGATAGAGCGGGTAGAGGATCAGCTGGAGACTACTCGTCTAGAGCGAGATGAGGCTATGGAGCACTTGGCAGCCCTGACTGCAGAGATTGATTCCCTCAGGTCAGGCTTGACCACTTCCATTGGCAGGCTGAGGGACAGGGTGAGGAGGTACCCCAGGGATGAGGGTAGCAGCAGGCGCGTGATTAGGCGCCGAGTGGTCGACAGGCTGGCTCGACGGGAGCTCAGGGTTGCAATTCGCCACAGCAGGCGGTGATGTGTTATTTTATCATTATGTTTGCAGTAGGTCCCACTTTTATTGTATTAGGGGCTTACTTATGTTGTAAATCCCTATACTTGTAGCGTGCATAGGATAGTAGTTGAACCCCAATTTTTGCTTCTAGTATAGGGGTGGAAGGTTATTATTCCCCACTTTTGTTTGTTAGGGGATAGTTAATGGTTGGCAGGCTATGTCATTTAGCGTTTATAGAAGTATGCCACATGTTGAGTCTGGTGGTATTAAGACAGTGACATATGGTTATAAATGCAGTTGTTTTATTTAAATCAAATGTGTTTGATAGATGATTTTACTTTTTATTGTTGACTTAAATGATTTCTGCACATAGAATAAATCTATTAGGAATAGCCGACGGTTTTCTTTTAGCAGATCATGGCACCAAGAGGACGACCGCGTAACCAAAGGGTGGAAGAGTCGGTGAATAACGAGGGGGGTCAGGCAGACCCTATGAGGACTTTTGTTAACTTATTAGCAAAAGCAATGCAGGGCAGACAAGCCGCTGCAGTTGATCAGCCAGGAAGTCATATGACGAACTTTAAGGACTTCAAATTGGTAGGGCCGCTAGAGTTTCGCGGGACTACAGACCCGATAGAAGCCCAGACATGGGTGGAAGAAATGGAAAAGGTGTTCGAGGTCGCAAGGGTGGCCGAAGAACAGAAGACATCGTTTGCCACTTTCATGATGAAAGGAAAGGCAAATTAACAAAGGTCGAGCGGGGGAAGGCACGATTGCATGGGCTCGTTTCAAGGAGTTATTTTTTGAAAATTACTTTCCAGCAAGCATGCAGGCAAGCATGGAGATAAAGTTCTTGGAACTAAAGCAAGGAGGCATGTCAGTTACGGAGTATGCCGCAAAATTTAACGAATTAGCTAGGTTTGCTCCACATCAGGTGGACACTGAGGCTAGGCGAGCAAAGAGATTTGAACAAGGATTGAAACCTTGGGTGTATAGTAAGGTTGCGGTTTTGCAGATCAACACATTTTCTACGTTACTTGAGAAAGCAATCATTACTGAGGGAGGAAATGAAGCTTTGGCAAGGCACAACCAAGATCAGAAAAAGAAGAAGAGCCATGATGGTCATAAGGAAGGTAGCAGTGGGGGAAGTAACCCAAATAAAAGGAAATGGAACGACAGTCAGATGACAGGAAGCAAATCCGGAGGGGATGCAAAGAAGGGTAATAAATGCGAGAAATGTGGAAGGAATCACTTTGGAGAATGCATGAAAGGAAAAGGAGTTTGTTTCAACTGTGGTCAACCGGGGCAGTTTTCCCCACAATGCCCAAAGGCGAAGGCGGGAAGTTGTTTTTCTTGTGGCGCTTCAGATCATCAGAAGAAGGATTGCCCAAAGAGAAAGAGTGATGCAGGCAGTGCTAACCAAGGGAACAACAGTAAGCTAACTATCGGAGGACCAACACAGCAGAACAGACCAGTAGCACGCACCTTTAACATGACAGTGCAGGATGCGATGGAATCAAAGGATGTGGTGTCAGGTATTATTTCGATCAATAATATTAATGCATATGTATTATTTGATTCGGGAGCTACCTGTTCATTTGTGTCGGATGAATTCGCTAAACGGTTAAATTTACCTCGTGAGAAATTAGAGAATCCAATGAATGTGGAAGTAGCTAATAAGGAAGTTATTCCTGTAGAACATATTCATAGAAATTGTTGTGTTGAGATAAACGGGCATAAACTGAGCGTAAATTTAATTCCGATACGACCAGGAGAATTTGATGTAATTCTTGGGATGGATTGGTTGTCTAGTCACGGGGCTATGATTGACTGTCAAAAGAAATGTATACACCTGAAGACTCCAGATAAGTCGAAGGTCGTATTTTACGATAGTAAATCGCCGAGACAATCTTGTTGTCTGACGATGATGCAAGCAAAGAAATTGCTACGGAAAGGTTGTATAGGTTATTTGGCTCACGTGGTTGATACCCGAAGAGTAGAGGGTGAACTGGGTCAGATACCTGTAGTAAGGGAATTCCCAGATGTTTTCCCAGATGAGATACCGGGGTTGCCGCCGGATAGAGAAGTGGAATTTGTGATCGACTTAGTACCGGGAACCGCACCGATCTCAAAGGCACCGTACAGGATGGCACCGGTAGAGATGAAAGAACTGATGGTTCAACTGCAGGAGCTGCTAGATAAAGGATATATTCATCCGAGTGTATCTCCGTGGGGAGCGCCAGTACTGTTTGTGAAGAAGAAGGATGGATCGTTAAGGCTTTGTATTGACTACAGGGAATTGAACAAGGTTACCATTAAGAACAAGTATCCGTTGCCCAGGATTGATGATTTGTTCGATCAATTGAAGGGAGCGAAATACTTTTCGAAGATTGACTTGAGGACAGGATATCACCAACTGAAGGTGAGGCAGGAGGATATTCCAAAGACAGCATTCAAAACTCGATATGGACACTTTGAGTTTTTGGTGATGTCATTTGGGCTGACGAACGCGCCAGCAGCATTTATGGACATGATGAACAGAGTGTTCAAGCAATACTTAGATAAATTTGTCGTTGTTTTCATAGATGACATTCTTGTCTACTCTAAGACGGAGGAGGAACACGTCGAGCATTTGAGAATAGCCCTGGAAACACTAAGAAGGGAGAAGTTATATGCAAAGTTTTCCAAGTGCGAATTTTGGCTACAAAGGGTGCAATTTTTGGGGCACGTGATTGACAAGGATGGGGTATCGGTGGATCCTGCGAAGGTAGAAGCAGTAATAAACTGGGAGCAGCCGAAGACGCTAACAGAAGTTCGAAGTTTCTTGGGATTAGCAGGTTACTATCGGAGGTTTATTCAGAACTTTTCAAAGATAGCGACACCGTTGACGAATTTGACAAGGAAGACTGTGAAGTTTGTGTGGACGGATAAGTGCGAAGAGAGTTTCTTGGAGTTAAAGAAGAAACTTAGTGAAGCACCTGTGTTATCACTGCCAGATAATACAGGGGGATTTGTGGTGTACAGTGATGCGTCACACAAAGGCCTTGGGTGAGTACTGATGCAGCATGGGAAGGTCATTGCATACGCGTCACGACAGTTGAAGGATTATGAGAAGGGATATCCGACTCATGACCTGGAACTAGCGGCAGTGGTGTTTGCTCTAAAGATTTGGAGGCACTACCTGTATGGGGAGAAGTGTGAAATATACACAGACCACAAAAGTCTGAAGTATATCTTCACTCAGAAGGAACTAAACATGAGGCAGAGGCGATGGTTGGAGTTGATCAAGGACTATGACTGTGAAATTTTGTACCATCCCGGTAAGGCCAACGTAGTACCTGATGCTCTAAGTAGGAAAGGCAGAGATAAGTTGATGATGCTGACAGCTCAAGAAGGACTGATCAAGGATATGGAAAGACTAGAGTTGGAAGTCAAGTATCCGACAAATGCAGATGAGAAATTATTCGCAGTGGAGGCGAGTCCGACTTTATTAGACAAGATAAAAGAGGCTCAAGAAAATGATGATGAATGTGTTGCCATAAAGAAGCGAATCTCAGATGGAGAAGAATTGAAGCACAAAATTGATAGCACGGGGCTGCTAAGGTTTGAAGGAAGGATCTGGATACCGCTGGTTCCGGAGTTAAGAGAAGAGATTCTACAGGAAGCTCATTCTACAAAGTATTCGATACACCCTGGTAGTACCAAGATGTATCAGGATTTACGCCAACCTTTCTGGTGGCCGAACATGAAGAGGGAGGTCGCGGAATGTGTTGGATGATGTTTGACATGTCAGAGGGTAAAAGCGGAACATCAGAAACCGGGCGGACTGCTACAACCGCTGGAGATTTTGGAGTGGAAGTGGGAGCATATCACGATGGATTTTGTGACGGGGCTTCCACCAACTCAGAAGGGTTACGACGCGATCTGGGTGATCGTGGATCGTTTAACTAAATCTGCACATTTTCTACCGATCAAGATAAGGTACAATCTGGAGCAGCTAGTAAAGTTATATGTGAAAGAAATCGTGTCACGACATGGAGTGCCGGTATCTATTGTATCTGACAGAGATCCGCGTTTCACGTCAAATTTCTGGAAGAGCTTGCAAGAAAGGATGGGAACCCAGTTGAGGTTGAGTACAGCGTATCATCCTCAAACGGATGGGCAGAGCGAACGAACGATTCAGACGCTAGAGGACATGCTTAGGGCATGTGTGATGGATTTTAAAGGCAGCTGGGACAATCATCTACCACTGGTGGAGTTTGCCTATAATAACAGTTATTATGCGAGCATTGGCATGCCGCCATATGAAGCATTATACGGAAGAAAGTGTCGAACACCTCTGTGTTGGGACGAAGTTGGTGAACGGAGACTGTTGGGACCTGAAATGGTGCAGCAGACCGTGGATGTCGTCAAAGTGATAAGAGCTCGATTAGTAGCGGCTCAGGATCGACAGAAAAAATACGCCGATTTGCATCGTCAAAAGCGAGACTTTGAAGTTGGCAGCTTTGTGTTTTTGAAGGTATCTCCCTGGAAGGGAAAAATCAGATTTGGAAAGAAGGGGAAATTGAGTCCCAGGTTCGTAGGACCCTTTGAAGTTTTAAAGAGGGTGGATGAAGTGGCGTACGAGGTAGCTTTACCTCCTGAACTTGAGCACATTCACAATGTGTTTCACGTTTCTGTGTTGCGACCATATAAACCCGACTACAAGCATGTGATATCCTATGAACCGATTCAAGTTGAGAAAGACTTGTCATATGAAGAGATTCTTGTCCAGGTATTAGATAGGAAAGAGCAGACGTTAAGAAATAAGGTCATCTATTCGGTCAAAGTACTTTGGAGGAACCACGCAGCTGAAGAAGCTACGTGGGAGCTAGAAGAGAAGATGAGGAAGAATTATCCGCATCTTTTTGAGTGAACCCGTTAAGTTTTCCGTGCCTAGACTGTAATTCTAGGGACAGAATTCTTATAAGGAGGGGAGGATGTAACGACCGAGAATTCTGAAATTTCCTTGTAATTCGAATTTCTGAATATTAATGAATATTTTATATTTTATTAATATAATTTTTATGTTGTAAGTTTAAAGGTTGTGTGACAATCTGGATTATGTGAATGCATAAAATTTTACGTGTTATAGTTTTGTTTAAGTGAATATTTAATTTCACGTAGCATCGTTAAATCTCTATTCACGAGTTAGTATTCACGTTGGGAATATTCATCTAGAGACGTCTTCTCGGATAACTTCAATTTTTCCTAATTATTGTCAACCCATTTAGGCAATGAGATATTAATCCAAGTGTAGGATTTATGGGAGCCCAATGGAAATTAAATTAGAAGCCCAAGTGATTTTAAGGGTGACCCAAACCCATGACCCAACCCATGACCCAAGACTTGACCCATGTGGGATATGGGCACAAAAATCAGCATTTTGGTGTTTAGATGAGGGAGTATTCGGGTAACATGGCAAGGGAGAGGCCAAAATGAAATTATTGCATGTTGCACAAGTGGGAACAAATAAACAATTACTAGCCAATAGAAAATCAAGAAGAAACATTGAGCCACTCCCATTTTTCTCCCACTTCTCCCTAATTCACTCCTCCACTACTCCTAAATCATTTTCCAATTCTCTCTTGCATCCCATTCAAACTACCATCAGCTAATAGAGAGAGAGAGAGGGAGAGAGCTGCTATTAGAGAGAGAAAGTGCTGAAGAACAAGAACAAAGGAAGAAGAAGAGGAAGAAACTTGAAGGAAGAAGAAAGGAGAGGCACGGGTGAAGAAGAGAAGAAAGCCAAAGCAAGCAAGAAGGACTCAAAGCAAAGCCTAGCAGTCTTCTTAACCTCTAGAAGAGATTTGTAGAGGTAAACCATCAACCAAAACTGATTTCATTTGATTTGGTGAAGATTTTCGAGTTTTGAAGGTTTTTGGAGCTTTTTAGCTCATGGATGATCTTTGCTGCGATTCTTGTTGTTTTTGTTTGTGTTGGATGTTTGTAAATGTTGTTAAGAGGTTATATAAGACATTAATAACATCAAAGTGGAATAAAAACGCAAGAAATCCATACCTTGGCTTAATGGAGCAAGAACAATGGACAAAACATGAACTTTGGACTGTTGGACGATTTAGAGGACCTTGTAGCTATGATTTCGTATTTGTTTGATTTGTTTGTTGTTATGATGTTGTACTTCCATGGGTTATGAGTTTAACCCAGTTGGAATGGAGTAAAAAGGGATTAAAACAAAGATTTGGTGATGATTTTCGTAAAGAACACGAAGAACACGAAGAACACGAAAATATAGCATGAGTTGATACTTTGGCCTAAGATTTGGCCATGTTAATGTTAATGAATAACTCTAAATTTTTGATATGTTGTAGCCCTATGTCTTAGGAGTCCATAGATTCTAGAACAGACCAATTTGAACGTGTATAGAAGAAGTTATGGAGGTTGGAGTGAAGAAAGGTCGGATTGCACGAAGGTGGCAAGTCTGCAATTCTGGGCATTGGCGCAGCCTCGCTGATCCTCACCGAGGCCTTGCCAAGCCCGCTGGTCATTGGTGCAGCCTCGCTGCTCCTCACCAAGGCCTCGCTGCCCTGATTGGCGCAGCCTCGCTGATTCTCACGGAGGCCCCGCCGACTGCCTGTATCCAAAATTTCCAGCATGAACACCTTTTAGTAAAATGACCATAACTTTCTCATACGGACTCGGATTTGGGCGATTCAAGATGATCCGAAAAGCTTAGAGATAGACCTACAACATAATTAGAATTGAAATTTAATACCTGGAACAATTTTGAAATTTGCTGTTTTTAGGATTGTTATGCAAACGGAGGGCATCGGTAATGCGCGTGCAACGTGTATTGTTTCCAACAATATAAGACAATGTTCTAAGTCCTAAAACATGATTGTTCTGTATTATAATAATACTTAGTATTAACCAATGAGTATTAGATAAATCGAATGGGCGTGTTAGGCGTACGCAATTGCGTGTCGCTTAGGAATTCGAATAGGCAAGTTTGGCGTATAGACGTGCAAGCGTCGTAACGCCGTAACTAGTGGGTATAACCTTGTTTAATATTTTGTTTCTTATATGAATGAGACATTATAGAGTTGTATAAACAAATATTTGATATCCGGTATGTGACTAATTGTATGTGAATATGTACCTAATTGTGTAGGATATTAAGGAGCGTGTGTTGTATATTGTAGCAGCGCTTCAGGCAAGTTCCCTAACTTCATTCTTTCTACATATTGAATGCAAGTTTCCTAACGCTTGTCAAACCCTTGTGTTGGACAAGTTTTCCCTAACCTTCCTCGAATTATATTTTGAGCAGGTTTCATATTTTATACAGGTGTTGTATATTGTTGCAAGTTTCATGACTCAAATGGAGTTATTACTTTTGAATCATATTAGTGGATTAATTATTGTCAATTACTCCATCTCCAAGATAATTATTGATATTCGCAGCTTATGCATTTGAATTCATTATCTGTTGTTGGACTGTGAAACGTTTAAGTTCTTTATTCATGAACTGTTTAAGGAAATAGTCTATACCATTTGTTTCGGCTAGACATGTACAGGTTATTATTTTTAAAAGCTATCCAAACCGATTGTTGGTGCGGATTCTTGGACTGAGAGAGCAACCCTTATTAGGGGATTATAATGTGTCGGTTATTCGATGCAGTTAGAGTTAAATGTTATGCATACACATGGTGTACAAGAGGCTGATCCCCTTGAGTACAACTGACGGGGCCAGGTTTTTAAAAGAGTTAGTTGAATGATTGACTCTTTGGCCAAAAGTTCATGGTCGGTTGGACCACTCAGCAGTAAATAATCATTATTCATTGTTTCATTTGGACTTTGATTATGTCATTTCAGCTACGTCATCAATGTTCATAAATTATTGATCTATACAGTTATTATTCTTATTCATTCATGATATATCTTCACTCTTGCCTTTAAACTTGTTGAGCAAAGTAGTTGCTCACCCTTGCTATATCATGAACCTATTGCAGTTAAGCCGGGGAGTTCCAAAGCGGACAAAGGCAAAGGAAAGCTTAAGGAATAGTTATATGTACTATCCCGTTATGTAATCGTGGAATAGTTTTGTATTATTAATGTATTCTGCGATGTATTTATTTAAGGTTATAGACCTTGGGACCGTAGTGAACCTTTTGTAATGAACAACATATGTTTATTTTATTCCGCATTAGTTGATTTATGTTGTTTAGAGATGTATGGATGTATTTTATCGTGAGCACCAAATTCGAGGTATTGGTACCTGAATTTGGGGGTGTCACAAGAACACATCCATCAAGAGGTAATACTTATACTCTTGCTATGTTCTAATAATTAGATAGATTCATATGTAAAATTTGTATATATTTACGCGAATTAGTTGTGGAATTGGTTGAGAAATTGAAAGTATATGTTATAAGAAGCATAAGGAAAGATTTCTATGTAGAAATCTGGGCAAACCATATGTAAATAAGTATGGAAATTAAGTTTCTAAAATTATGCCTGCTACGTATTTGATAAAAGGTTTCGATGAAAATATTTTGTCAAAATATAAGAAATTGTTGTTGATTTTGTGATATTACGTACGTGAGTTATAAGTTAACTCTAAGTGTACATGTGCTTTAAACCAAGCTAAGAAGGTAGTATAAAGGTAGTATGAGGAGCATCAGAAATTTGCAAAAAACAGAGCTGAAATTGAACTCCGTCGATGTGGCGCAGCCGCGCCACATCCAAGCTTAAATCGGGCATTGTCGCGCCCTGTCTCAGAAAAGTCGAAGGAATAGGCACGCCGCCGCCACGCCTCTTTCAAGCCTATTTCCAGCGCGACCGCGTTGGAACTGTAGAATTTCAAGAATGGTTTGATTAACATAGTGACTTGGATGCACATGTTTAATACCTTTCAAGACTTGATATAACAAACATAAGGAAATCTAAATTACCCTAATTATGAAATGATGGAATCAAGAAACAAGTTTATTAAAAAAAACTTAAGTGAAAGTGTAGAAAACAAAACGAAGTTTTGAAACGAAACCAATTTGAAAGTTGACTAAAGATGTATCAATATATACGTAAAGAACGTAAAGAGGCGTTGACCGTACGTACGAGCGTATCGCTTGAACACTCGCATGAACCAAGATGGGCACGTGATGCTCAAGCATCGAAATGCCACAACAAGAAGTAAATGACATAAATGGTGTATTATGTCCGATAACTCAAACATTATAAGAAACGAAAAAGAGTTAATGTAATTCAAAAATGTGCATTGACTATGTGACTAATTGATACATGTATGTGAACTTATATGTTTAGGAAATACGACGAAGCATAATGTACAGAGGATTTTAACTGACGAATGGAAATTTAATCATGGACGTTCAAGGGACGTATAAATGCAAGTCGAGGCAAGTCTTTCAGTTCCTATATGTTGTATGAACTCGATATTGATTACTTGTAAACTGTACTGCAATTAACATGTTGAATTACGTATGATACGTATATGAACTTCGAAAGTCAAATTATGACTAATTGATTGAGTTAGGAACTCAATCTTTATATTTGATATGTGAAATGCAACATGTATGATATATTAGAATGATTATGATATATACACTGATCATGAAATTATGTGCTATGTGCGATATGAAAGCTGTTAGATTTGCTGAGCTGTCGAGCTTAATCTTGCAAAAATAAACTTTTTGCAGGTTAATGATGCAAGACAATATTACTTGCTATCCGAACAATGAAGATTAGACGACATGCGAAAGAATACACTTTCTTAAATT
This sequence comes from Aralia elata, assembly GCA_034770075.1. NCBI lineage: Eukaryota > Viridiplantae > Streptophyta > Magnoliopsida > Apiales > Araliaceae > Aralia > Aralia elata. Next base: position 39,487,771 of record CM068386.1, on the reverse strand, counting down.
AGAAGTTGATAGTTTTGAAATGTATAAATTGACAGATGTATACAATTTGAAATATTCAATAAAAAGGGAATGTTTGCTTTGAAATAAGATTGTATTGTGGGGATTGCTTTGTAATATAAAGTTGTATAAAGATAATATTATATAAGAAAGATTTGGTATTGAGGATGTGTTGTACATACTCATTTTTACTCTGATAAGATGTATCAAAAAATAAATGCGATTATAAAATATAGGAAATCGTAAAGGTTGCAATTCAGGGAACGATAGAAAGAAGTAAGAAAAGTTTTAATTATCCGCATTTTTAGCTGTTATTTCATCCTTGTATGATGTAAAGCTAAATCAAAATAGTATCTAACGCACAAGGTCGGGATTAAGATTAGTCCTAATTTTGGATTAAGTTAGTCCCGATTTTTGGGGCGTTACACCTTGCCTATCTAATTTTTTGATGTAAATTCTATCTCCTTCCTATGTATTTTCCCTTGACTGCTGATCAAAGTTTCTGTTTTATTAAAAATAGTTTGTAATAGGATTTTATAGAATTATTTAGGAAATTGGAGCTGAAGAGCAAGAGCATTGAAGACCCATTTGTAATAGAGCCCCGGTTGAATGTAATAGTTATATTCAAATTTTATTCTTACACCCTAGGTTTGACCTTTTGGTTCACTCGGTGGTTCGAGCTACTCAAACTAGAATTAAGTCCATAATCATCTCAAGTAGAATATAGTATTCTATATCTGCATGCTAATTATATAATAATATATTATTATACATGATGATGTATGTTTAATACGACGCGTATATATATATATATATATATATATATATATATATATATTGTAATGTCCAAGAAATTTTAAGCCTTGTACAATTTATTTTGATATATGAAATTCGTTTTATTTAATTTTACGAATTTAATTGGATACATGTAGGTATTATTATTTAATACATGGTCCAATAATTTTCTTTGCCTAAAAGGGGGCTCACTAATAGTTTGAATAAATTAGTGAGTTAACCCTAAGGATTTAATTGCAAGAAAATTTGGAAGAAAATTAATAAATGAATTCATTTTACTATTATCGGATTTAAATAATCTGCATTAGGAATTATCGTTGAAATAAATATTATAAATAATTAATAAGTTGAATCATTTATTCAATTTAAATATTAGGAGCATAGTGTTAATAATTTTAATAAACAAGTTGGACTATTTTCCTTTATTTCTATTGACCCAAAATTTTATAGGGCTGAACCTAATTTCCTTTTTAATTCCTATTGGGCCGTTTCCTATTTAATTCATCCGGCCCAACCCTATTGGGTTGAGCCCAAATCCTTTCCGGCCAAATCAAACCCATTTCCTTTGAGCCCATTCCAATTCTTCCAGCCGGGTTAGATCCGTTTGGGCGACCGGTGGGATTAAGGAAATAACCGGCAAGTTCAATTGGGAGGGGTTCAGATCAGCAAAATCGATTTGGGGGAAAAATCCTATCAGCCTAGGCTATCAAGTGGTCGAACCTAGCTAGACTCAAGTCACCGATCAGTCGAACGGACGAGAAGGGAAGCCGGCGATAGCAAAAGGAGGCCGACCGTTGGACTGAAGGAGAATATCACCGACCGAGCAGCCATCAAACGGACCAAGGGGTTGAAGGCGACCGGCGACTGACGGATGGGAGCGCGCGGCTCGAGGCTTGTCGGCGATTTCGCGGTTGGCTGGGATGGGGCTGACAGAGACAATCGATCGACAGCCTACCCCTCTAACCCTTGGGTATTGCCTGTCAAGCAAGGTAATATCCAACGAGTTGGATAATTTTTCTACTATAAATTGACGCCTTCACAAACCCTAAACCAAGGCTGCCAAAAATTGTAAGCCTAAAATTAGAGGGAGGAAAGGAGATCGAAGAGGAGAGGAAACAGGGGAGATCAAACGCGGGTGAACGGTGGTGAATGTCCGGCTTCGTCACCTATTTTGGGAGAAGGAGGAGGACGGCAACTAGGGCCCCAATCCGACCCGATTCGACCTCAAGGTACAACCATGGTTCCACCGAGCTACTGCGCTAGTTCGTTTGTGTTATTTTTTTTATTTATTTTCTTCCTTCTGCGCTTGGGGTATTTTGTTTCCCTATATTGGATTAAATTGTTCTTTGTATTGCTTTGAATTGGAACTCGAACCTTGTACTATATTGATTGGGTTTGGAAATCTGGTATGGTACTGTGTAGTTCCTTGTTGAAAAATTTGGTTGTACTGCTTGGTTGGAACTCTGTATGTTAAAGAACCATAAGGTTCGGCAGCATGGTCTTGCACATTTAATGGATCAATATTATGTTTTAGGTTGCACGGCAGGTGTTTATTGAAATGTCAGTGAGAATCCGCTTGTTAGCTGCCTAGTTAGTAACCTGTTAGGCTTAAAATTTCTAGTGTCTTGTTGCGGCTCGTGTATTAGGCCAACTGTGGTATTGAAGGTAATAGTAAGTGCTGTTGCAAGCCTCGAATCAGTGGGTGAGTATGCATCTTGTGCAGAAAACTCAGCATGGTATTACCTTGGCAAACAACTAAATTACTGTAATCGAGTGACTTAATTACTCAACAAACCTTGTAATACTTGAAATATTTTTTTTTTACTAGGTAAGTAATGCTTTGGTTCATTCAAACAACAAACAAACTAGGGTTAATGATTATTTAACTATTATTAATATTATTAATAGTAGTTAGGTGTAGTACCATCAGATTTATTTATTAGCTACTATTTGAATTAAGAACCCACTAATAAACAATTAATTATTTTTATAAATAAAGGAAATAAATATTTAATTATTATTAATAATTAAGTATGAGTGAAGTAAATGAAACTAATTATTTATTATTTGATATTATTATAAATAAGGATAATAAATATTTGAGTATAATTTGATAATCAAATATGAGTAAAGTTGATAAAATAATTTCTTATTATCTAACTTTAAATAATAATAAATAATAAGTATTTAATTATTATTTAATTAATAGTAAATAATAATTAAGTATGAATATAGTTAATGAAATAATTATTTATTGTTTAACAATAAATAATAAATAAAGATAATAAATATTTAATTATTATTTAATTAATACTTATGTATGGGTAAGTTCATAAGATAATTACTCGTTATGTATAAAAAAATAATAATAATAAATAGTTGATTATTATTTAATTAATATTAAATAATAATTGAGTACGAATAAGGTTAATAATTAAATTATTTAATTATTAAATAATAAAGATGATAATTACTTAATTATTATTGGGCTATTATCAAATAATGATTAAGCATGAGTAAGAGTTATAAATTAACTACTTAATTAATGTTAAATGAAGAAAGAGGGGTGATAATTACTTAATTACCCTTGAAAGTGGATGGTAGCTAAGAGCAACTAAAATTAAATAACTTAGTAATTACTAGTCACTATTACCTAGAGATGTACTGATAAATTTATTTTTATAAATAATAAATGGGGCCTATTAACCAAATAGATCAAAGACAATCAAGGATTACCTATATGAATGTTCTAATAAGGAGTAATCATGATTAGCTACTACTCATTTTTTTTACAATAGCTAAAGGTTATTTAATTAATTTCTGTTTAGCTAATGTTAAATATTAATTAAATGTCAATAGAGTTAATAAAATATTATATAGGATTAAAACAGTTATAAGTGTTTATCATTTAAGAGAACCATTGTTAGTAAATAATTTCTCAGTCTACAGATCAATTAAGTATTCTATGGGGTTGAGACTGATCTATTGACTTATATGCTATATGAACTGTTCGTCTGTAAAATAAATAGCATAAGAAGGTGTACCAATATACACTATGCCATATTAATTGATAAGTCGATTTTATCCAATGATAGGTCATCCAAAGTCGATTAAGTAAAGCTAAAATTTAGCTGTAGCTGAGCAAACAGACAAGTTCATCTTACTCAACTTTTACATTGAGCAAGTTCTTTATATCGAAACTTTAATTGTTGCAAGTTTCTTTTCATTCGAGCAGGCTACTATCGGACTGTGGCTTGAAATTTTATTCTAAGAATGCTTAAGTGGTTTAAATTAATTTACAGTTATTCCACCTCTATGATATTATTGACAATCGCATTCGATGCATTTGAATTCGTACATTTATTAAAGTTCCGAAATTCATGAACTATTCATGATTAAGTCTGAACCCTTGTTTCGGTCAGGCAAGTATGTGAGAATTTATAAAACTATCCGAACCAATCAATGGTAAGGACTCTTAGACTGAATGAACACCCCTTTTATTATAGGGGAATACCCCAGGTACCGTATATAAGGTACAAACAGCAGAGTTAAATGTTATACATATACATAGCGTACGCGAGGCTGATCCCCTCAAATACTTATTTTGTAGCCAGTAACCAAAGGGTCAACCAGCTATTGACTCCTTTGAAAGTTATTGTTCAGAGTCTACTTGACTATCAATTGTCTTAAAAACAATAATTGTTCTTGCTTCTGATAATTATATTGTTGAATTCCCTTTCTATATTCCCTTCATCATGATATATCCTTTATTGTTGTACTTTAAACTTGCTGAGCAAACTCGTTGCTCACCCTTGCTATATCATGACTCCATTGCAGCTAAACCCGAGACATCAGGAAAGAGCAAGGGTAAAGAAAAGATGAAGTGATAGGCTTCACGTAACTGATTTAATCTTATGTATAGTTAATTACTATTAATGTAATTTAAACCCTGATATTTATTTGGGGTACGGATTTGTGTTAAGTATTTAAGGTTATTGTATCTTGGGACTAGCAACACCTTTGTAATGAACAACATATGTATATTATATTCCGCATTTAGTTACCATATGTTATAGAGGTGAATGTTTGTATTGGATCGTGATGACCAGATCCGGGTAGTTGGAGACCCGAATTTTGAGGACGTCACAGGTTGGTATCAGAGCTGTAGGTTATAAACTTTAGGATCGCTAAACCTAGGTTATTGATGAGTGGGTTTCATACCTATGAATTAGGTATTTTTGAACTTAATTATTGTTATCTTTAAGTGTTTTTAGTATTATTTTATTTATTTTTGTGTTTTTTTTATTGTAGGATGGAGTTGGAGGGACATAGAAGTCATTTGGTGAAGAAAAAAATTAAAAAGGATTAAAATTTGAGCTGAGTGGCATTTTTGTAATTACTGGGACATGACCTAGCGCCAGAAGCGCTAGGAATAACACTAAGCTAGCGCCAGCAGCGCTACACCAAGCCACGACATACTGCAAGCCAGCGCTATTAGCGCCCAACTTAGCGCCAGCAGCGCTTGGGCTAGCGCCAACGGCGCTAGTTCACGAAATTTGTTGCTTAGTTGCGGCTAGAGGAGGAAAAGGAAGCCAAATCGGAAGAGGATTCTAGTGAATATTAATCAGATAGTGAGAAGGAAACCCTAAGAGAGAACTGGGAGACTTTTAATATTATTATTCTACTTTTCTACAGAGGAGATTTGTGTGTGGATTTTTATTGTTCAAGTGCTGGAAATTGATGTGGAGTGAACTTTACTTTGGATTTATTTCTTCAATTGGGTTTGATCAATCTAATTCTTCTTACTTCAATTGATTGTTTATTTTTCCATGTTTAATTTTAATCCCATAATGGCTTTTGGTTCAGACATGGACTAATCTCCATTATGGGATTCTAACGGATTTTAGTATGTAGTCTAATTATAAGCTTGATTGTTAGATTGTTTTGCATATCATAAGGAACTTCTATCATGATTGTTTTGCATGTGTTAATGATTGATCACCATTCGATTTCAGTACTTATATGGAATTGAAAAATAACATATAAGTATGGATTGTAATCATGATAGCTTGCGAATATGAAGCTTAATTGGATAGCTTAATATTTTGTGAGTCAGATAGAAATATACTGTTTCACCGTAAGAGTCAAAATAAGGACTTGCGCTTAAAATCAATATAATTGCAATTTCACATAGAAATATAGTGATTTTGGTTATAGTGGTGATTATATGGTGTCTATCAAGTATGGATATTATGTAAGTAGGTCATAATGCATTGACAAATGGTTATGTCTATTTTAGTGTCCTTGGCTACTTTTCTGTGATATGTGAACTTACTAGCATGATAGTGGTAATTAGATGAACTATTAAATGAAGTTAGGATCCCATTAATTCCAAGCTTGATATATTTCGTTAGTCTTTGCATATTTAGTTATTAATTAATATAGAAATAATTTTGTCACCAAAAGTAAGACAATAGTTTAGGCAAATAAGTATAGTGATAGAATTGATGCATAGTGAATTAATTTAATCCTGTCTCTGTGGGACGATACTTTACTTCCTCTGTATTACTTGTTGACCACGTATACTTGCATGAGTTAGAGCTCTTTTATTTAAGACTTAAAAAGAGGCAACAAGTTTTTGGCGCCGTTGCCGGGGACAGGCGTTAGATTTTTATTATTATCATCAGTTTTAAGCTATATTGTTTGACTTAGATAACTCTAATCTTTTCTCATTTCTATTTTTATTTTTGTTTTGGTTTCAGGTACTTGTAGAATTTTTATGCACACACGCTCATCCAACTCAGAATTGACACCAGCTCAGGATAATATTGACGGAAGAGGTTGGAAAGCAAGAGTGCGTAGGAATTTACAAGCACAGTTAGAAAGAACTATTCCGAAGATGGCGGAGGAACAGAGAATCGAGCAAAGAGAGGAACATAAAGCTTTGAGGGACTATTCCATGCCAAACATCACTGGATTGCAGTCTAGCATAGTCAGACCGGCAATAGCAACAAATACCTTTGAGATTAAACCAGGAACCATTCAAATGGTACAGAATTCGGTCCAGTTTGGGGGTGCTGCTACAGACGATCCTAATGAGCATCTTTTGAGTTTCATTGAAATTTGTGATACATTCAGATACAACGGGGTGACGGAGGATGCCATTCGACTAAGACTGTTTCCATTTTCATTAAGGGATAGAGCAAGAAGTTGGCTTCATTCTTTGCCTGCAGGATCAATTACTACATGGGGGGACCTAGCACAAAAATTTTTAGCCAAGTTTTTCCCAATGGCTAAAACTACAAAATTAAGGACAACAATTTCTCAATTTGAGCAACAACAGGGTGAGTCCTTATACGAGGCTTGGGATAGGTACAAGGAGATGCTAAGGAAGTGTCCACGCCATGGGATGCTAGATTGGATGGTGATCAACACATTTTATAATGGATTGGGATGGCAGTCTAGGCAGATGATAGATGCAGCCGCGGGTGGAGCTTTAGGGGCAAAGAGCTATGACGAGGCTTATAACCTTATTGAGACTATGGCAGCAAATGATTTCCAGAATCCTATAGCCAGAATGTCACAGCCCAGAGTTGCAGGTGTGTTGGAAGTGGATGCTATTTCCCAGTTGTCAGCACAGATGGCGGCTATGGCAAAGAAAATAGATTCGTTGTCGGAAAGCAAAGCCAAGTCAGTTGCCTTCGTATGTGAGATTTGCGCGGGGTCGCACTCAACAGATCAATGTGCTATCAACTCGGAGTCGGTGCAGTATGTGAACACTTATAAGAAAGATCAGGGTCAGTTTCAGAACACATACCACCCCAACAACCGCAATCATCCAAACTTTAGTTGGTCAAACAACCAAGGAAATCAGCAGCAGTAGTTTCAGCAGAACAATCAGTTTCAGCCAGTGCAGCAACAGTATGCTCCAAGACCACCTTTTCCACCGGGATATTCTCAACAACAACATCCTACTCCATATACACCTCCGCAGGAAAAGAAATCAGAAATGGAGGAGATGATGTTAAAGTACATGGCAAATACAGAGGTTATGATCAAAAGCCAGGCAGTGGCTATTAAGAATCTAGAAGCTCAGATGGGGATGGCGACTATGCTTAACAGCAGGCCCCAGGGTTCATTGCCCAGTAACACAGAGGCAAATCCACGGAGAGAAGGTAAGGAACAATGTCAGGCCATTACACTCAGATCGGGAAAGCAATATTCAGGAAATGTACCAGACTCAGCAGCACCGAGTTTACAAGGGGATGACACTGGGGTAGAAACTGAGATAGAAATTGAAGATGAACAGAAAGAGAAGAAGGATAACTACGAGTCAGTAGAGCAGGAGAAAGCTAGTTCAGATAAGAAGCCCGTGAATACAGTACCGCAAGTTCACCCTCGAGTTCCATATCCGCAAAGATTGAATAAACAGAGGGATGATAAAAAGTTAAGAAAGTTTTTGGAGGTTTTTAAGAAACTGCAGATCAACATACCTTTCGCGGAGGCATTGGAACAAATGCCAAGTTATGCAAAGTTTATGAAGGGTATACTGTCAAGGAAGAGAAGGTTAGACGAGTTTGAGACAGTGGCCTTGACAGAGGAATGCAGTGCAGTGCTTCAACGTAAATTACCTCCAAAGCTGAAAGATTCGGGCAGTTTCACGATTCCATGCACGATCGGAAAGATGAGCTTCGATAAATGTTTGTGTGATCTTGGGGCAAGTATCAACCTAATGCCGTTGTCAGTATTCAGTCAGTTGGGATTGCCGGAACCAACACCAACAAATATCTCTCTGCAGTTAGTTGATAGATCTATCACATATCCACGGGGGATAGTGGAGGACATACTTGTGAAAGTGGACAAATTTATCTTTCCGACGGACTTCATCGTCTTGGATTCTGAGGAAGACAAAAATATACCAATCATACTAGGGAGACCATTCCTAGCCACGGGGAGGACTTTGATAGATGTGCAGAAAGGGGAGCTCACAATGCGGGTACATGATCAGGAGGTGACGTTTAACGTTTTCAAAGCAATGAAGCTCCCGACTGATGAAGAAGAATGCTTCAGAGTAGACTTGGTGGATAGTATAGTGCATGATGAAGTTGAGAGTTTGTTGGGCTATGAACCACTGCAGAGAGTGATTGCTGAAAATTCAGATTTGGAGGATGAAGAATGTGCCGAACTTGTGAAATATCTAGATACTACCCCCAAATTCGGAAAATTCAGAACACCTGTCGAGAAACTTACGAACGCTGGAGGGACGTCGGTAAAGTTGAAACCATCTCTTGAGACACCGCCCGAACTTGAATTAAAACCACTTCCAGATCATCTCAGGTACGCATTTTTATATAAAGATTCAAAGCTACCTGTGAATATTTCTTCTGCACTAACATCTTTTCAGGAGGAGAAACTGCTACGAGTGCTTAGAGAGTTTAAATCAGCTATTGGATGGACTATAGCCGATATCAAGGGGATAAGATCTTCTTTTTGCCTGCATAAGATCCTGCTGAAAGATGGTAGCAAGCCGTCGGTTGAGCAGCAAAGAAGGCTCAATCCGATAATGAAAGAAGTGGTCAAGGATACAGGAAAAGTTGAATCGAATGATGATAGTTATTTTCTGCCAATGGATGAAGATAAGTTTGGGGGTTTTCAAACGTACAATGATGCCAAGGAATTCAAAGAAAAGACTAAGAGGAGGCATGCAAAGACGTTTTTTGCGATTGAACCAGAATGAGATTCAGAGACAGTCAAGCTAATTGACTATAACTTAGCGCTATCTGGGAGGCAACCCAGCATTTTAATTTTCTGTTTTGCTTTTGTTTAGTCAGTTAGTTTCCACCAGCTCCTCCTCTTCCTATTTACCCACCACCTGACTCACCTCCTGATGCGGATGATGATGATGATGATGATGACGCTGCCGATGGCAGTGATGATGAGTAGCGTTCTTCATCAGGGGAGTCCTCTGTTCTTAATTTCTTATTATTTTTCAATGAGGACATTGTCTTGTTCAGTTTGGGGGGTAGTTTTTTGTTCGGTTTCATGCATATAGATTGTTATGTTTCATTGTGTTTATACTTGTTGCATGGTAGTTACATTGCGTTTTAGGTTGTGTTATGCATTTAGTTTCATGAGTTAAGCATAAATTGATATAGTATCTAATGTGGCCAATGATAAGACTGGTTTTATGGTTTAACTTGAGAAGAATTGAAAACTGGTGTTTAGTAATGACTTTGATTAGGTAGTGAAGTTTAACCTGTCTGAAACTTTTGTTAGCAAGGAAAGCACATAATTAATTATTTTGATCAATTTAATTCAAATTGTTGCATAATTTTCTTCTGGTGGAAGGTTTGGGTTAAAACTTGATAGTATCGGTGAAACATCCATTTAATAAAACACAGGCAAGAATCTAAGTTTGGGGGAATCTTTGGGTGTAAAAAAAAAGAAAGAGAAATTTGAAAATTTTGAACCTTTCCCAATTGAAGAATGGATCATGTGGTGGGTTGAGATGGAGCGTAAAACGCACTCACTCATAAACACATGGAACGAGATGGAGCGTAAAACGCACTCGTTCAAAAGAAAGTGAGATGGAGCATAAAATGCACTCACTAAAAAGAAAAAAAATTGTTTTAAATTCCTGGGGAAGGGTTTAAAAAGGATCTAAATATGTTAAATGACCTTAGTGATACCCCTATGCTTAGTGATTGCTTGAATCAGTTGAATTGGTTATATTCATGGGTTGAATTGGGTTGCAATTTAAAGTTTTCTTCTAAGAAGTCAATTATGTGATGGATTTGAATTGTAATTGATTGAAATGGTTGATATACACACACGCACGACATGGGTGATGACAGGTGTAACTTAACTAATTGGTTAGAGTTAGAAACTTTGCATTGGTTAGAGATTCTACTTAAGTATGTATGATATCTTTGAGGCCTAGTGTTGGATACAGTTTTGGAAGTTGTATTTTGATGGTGCCATGAATGCTGAAGGAGCAGGAGCTGGAGCAGTCCTGGTCTCTATCACAGGAGAGCAATACCCCGTGGCCACTAAATTGCAGTTCAATAATTCGAATAACACAGCTGAGTATGAGGGATGTATATTGGGACTCCGTTTTGCCCGCGATATGGGAGTAAAGAGACTAGCAGTGTTCGGAGATTCAGAGTTGGTAATCAGACAGGCGATCGAGGAGTATAGCACGAAGGAGCTCCGGTTGCTTCCATACCACCGATGTGTTATCCAATTGATGCAAGAATTTGAAGATATCGCTTTCCAACATATCCCCCGAGGACGAAATGATTTTGCCGATGCATTGGCAACTCTGGCTTCCTTAATCCACATAATCAAAAGCAGGGACGTTCCACAGATTGAAATAGCGATACAGAATGCCCCGACATATGAGGAGCATGTTGCAGTATTGTTGGAGGAGTTTGTTCCGCCAGAGCAGCCTTGGTATCACGACATAAGGGAGTATTTGAGGGATAGATCCGTTCCTGACCAAGCAAGCCGAGCTGAGAGGTTGAGAATCCAAAAGATGGCGATGAAGTTTTATCTGAGCGGGGATTCACTGTACAAGAGGGATGCCGGTTTAGGATTGTTGCGATGTGTAAATGAAACACAGGCCCAAAATATTATGGACGAAATACATGGGGGAGTGTGTGGGCCACACATGAGTGGACCGATGCTGGCCAAAAAGATCTTGAGAACGGGGCATTACTGGTTAACACTGAAAGCCGACTGCGATGATCATGTCAAACGATGTTACCAATGCCAGGCGCACAACAACGTAATCCATGCGCCTCCCAATGAACTGCATTGTATGACCTCCCCTTGGCCATTCTCAATGTGGGGTATGGATGTAATCGGACCAGTGGAGCCCAAGGCAAGCAACGGACACCGATTTATCTTCGTCATGATCGATTACTTCACTAAATGGGTAGAAGCAGCGTCTTTCCCCAAAGTAACTCAGGAGATCATCGTCCGTTTCATCAAGAATAATGTCATTTGCCGATACGGGCAACCTGAGGTCTTAATCTCCGACAATGCCAAGAATTTTAACAATGCCCTCATGAAGGAATTATGTGACCGATTTAAGATCAAACACCTCAATTCTGTCATTTACCGTCCTAAGATGAATGGGGCAGTGGAGGCTGCAAATAAGAATATCAAGAAGATCATGGCGAGAATGTCTGCTAATCATCGGGGATGGCCGGATCTGCTACCTCTCACCCTGCTGGCGTACAGAACGTCGGTGCGTACTTCTACAGGGGCAACCCCTTACGCTTTGGTCTACGGAATGGAGGCTGTTTTGCCAGTTGAGATGGCGTCCCTCAGAATCTTGATTGATGCTCAGATAAGCGAGGAGGATTGGATGCAAAGTCGGTACGACCAATTGGCCCTAATTGATGAAAGGAGGGTGGCTGCTGTTTTGCACGGTCAGTTATATCAGCAAAGAATCTCTCGATCGTACGACAAAAAGATAAGACCTCAGAAATTCAAGGAAAATGACCTAGTGCTAAAGAGAGTCATGCCTTGTCAAAACGAAGCCAAAGGGAAGTTTGCCCCGAACTGGGAAGGACCTTTTGTGATTAAGAAAGTGCTGTCCAGAGGAGCCCTCATATTGCAAGAGATGGACGGTGAGGTGTTTCCACAACCCATCAATTCTGACTCGGTGAAGCGGTTCTACGCTTGAAAAAAAAAATCATCATCATTTTCTCCTCTTTCTTGGAAGAACGAACTACGTAGGACCTGATTTCCCGACCTGTGGGAATACGTAGGCAGCCATCATGGCACGGTCCATTTCTTTACAAAATAATACTTTCTCTAACCCCAACCGATTCCCAACAGCCAGGAAAACCTTCCTATACCCTCGAAACCTTCCCGAAACCAGCCGCCTAATCAACTTCATCTCAAATGACATAACCCTAACCCAGCCAAACAGTTAGCCGAAATCTAAGACTCAGTCCGATGAAATTAATAGGGTGTGCGGCAATATCTGTCAAATCTCCATCAAGACTTGAGAAGAGAAAGAAGGCGAAATATCAAAATTGTGGTTAACTGGATAAAATGAGGATCCAATGAAAGACAACGATACGACAAAAATGGAAAATGACTAAATTTAAATGCATGTCTACATATATAAGTTATTTTGTTACAAGATTTCTCTTTCGATAACCGATGAAACTGACATAGTCTATGCAAGAAATAAAATGATCTATAAATCTGAAACTAACTGAAGCAGGATGGATAGGGTGGTGGATAGATCTGAAGCATCGGCATCCCCTGCGATCTGCTGCCCCATCGTGGCGATGCGATCCAATAAAGCAGTGGCTCGGCTCACAGTCTCAGAGTGAGCATCTATAACTGCCCTAGTCTGCAATACAATAACGTCTCTGTCAGTAAGGGCAGCATCTCTGGCCAAAATAGCAGCATTTCTCTCAACAAGAGCAGCGTCCCTCTCAGCCTCCATAGTAACCAAGGCCAGTCGGATCCGGTTATCCTCAGTAACCCAACTAGGGGCAGAATCAGCTGAGATGGAATGAGGAGTCTAGGCGGGAGTGGAGAAGCCTTCAAAATCACATCTGGATATCATCTCTGTAGACTCAGGATGGATAAATACTTCTGGGGTGGTATCATCTGTGAAAATCACTCGAGAGTCATCAAATACTCCAGTCTGACTCAAACCGACCATATCGGAGTCTCCGTGCAACCATTGCACATAAGCAGATGTCTGAATGGGGCAGCTCTCACTATACTCGGCAAAGATCCTGCGAGACCAAAGATCGTATACCCGCAGTAGATCTCTCTCTGTCTGGGGTGATATGAGGAATCGATAGTCGGCTGCGCCCGTGAAAGGATGAAAATCCTGTATCTAATCAAACTGCCCCATAACCGCCAAGGGATGATAAGTTGTCACGCCCCTCAAGCCAGAAATAGGGATGAAATCCAAGGTGGGCACATGAGTCAAGAAGCTCATGAAGGAGCAATAACCCGAATAGATCAAGAGATGAAAAGGCTCCTCAGTAGCCGATAAGAAGTCTGTCCAGGAAGCCGCATCAATACAGCTCACGGGACGGAACAAAAATTGCATGGCTATGTCGTGGCTGAAGCAAAACCCATGGCGACGGAAATAACCGATAGGGCTGAGATGGCTCATAAACCACACATACAACAAAACAGAGCTCCCTCTAAATACTCTGCCTCGGAAAGACTGACAATACGAGGCTGACATGTAGGTGTCTGCTAGTATCATGGGAATGATGGTGTGATCCTCCTGAAGGGCTCTAGTGGCCGCAATAACTCGCATGTCCAACAAATCGGGTCCGGCTGGCAGATACAAAATTGAGATAACACAAGCCATCAAAACATCTACTCTCAAAGCGCCCCAACGCGCCTCAGATACAGAGAAATCACCAGAGAATAGATGAAAACTGTCGGGTGAGCCGAATCGGTCAATCAAGAAATGAAGGGGAACTAGATGGTCTGACGTAGTCACCGATAACAGGACTGTCCTCCGCAAACCAGTAAAAGTCAAGAACTGACGGCGCATGGAACCAGTTGTGACCCTGGCACACGGACCATCCAAAGACAAGCCGGTAAAGCGAGCATATTCCTCGAGAGTGGGGGTCAGCTCCACTATCCCTAATCTGAACACCTGACGGGCAGGGGCCCAATAGCTCAGAATGCCTTCCACAAAGCCCGCTGGCACCTGAAAGGATAATAAGGACCAGGAATGTCCCAGAAGACCATCTACAATAACCCTGTCGCCCGGCGACAAACTGTCCAGCCAGCGAAAAAGCCTGCCAACCAACCCTGTGGGGGGACCGAGATCCAAACGTGTCACGGCGTCTGGTGACGACATCTGTGAAAAACAGTATCAAAAAGACTGTGCAGGGGTCATTATCCATCCATGAATAAAAAAAAAGCATGCATTATACAGTTAATAATAGGGCAATTGAACTGTCATAATGATAAAACTGTGCATAAATAATTAAATGAATTCAGTACATAGTGCATGAAATGAAAAAAAAGGCTGAACAGGTTCAAATACAAGAAAGCCATATCCTATTATGATCTAATCAAAGGTGATGTCATCTATGAAATCGGGGTCCCCAAACTGATCCCCTGGAGTAGAAGTGGAAGTCGAAGCCCCAAAGTTAATATCTGGGATATATGGGGGCACTGGGGCATCAGATGAGCTTGGGCCGGCATCGTAACCCGCACTGTCAGGGTCGTACGCATAAGCATCCTCTAGGTCCGGCCTAACACCCGAAGATATAAGGATAACTGGTCCACCTGGCGGGTCAGGGTAGCAATCTGCTCAGCATGCGTAGGAGCCCGAACACAGGCAGCCCAATCCGTCATCATCACCGATCCAGGGACCATATCCCCGAGGAAGAATGTGGCCTGAGTCTGAGGACCAATAGTGCGGGGCACCCACCAGGTGCGGAAGGCCTCACTCGTGCTGGGACCCGTAGAAAGTGTCCGACCATCCTCTCCCTCTAACATAATCTCTGAAGGCTGAGAATCCACCGGCCAGGATGTAGTAAGGGGGAGGGAGTGCGGAATACGGATCTCTCCAGTCACGCATCTGAATGCGCGCTCTCCCAAATACATCACTCATCCTCCGACACTCTGCAAGGTGAGGCGACGGGTGGAAAGTGCGAACTCTGGGCCGGAGGGATATCCATCTGTAAACCCCACGATCAGATGCTCAGAAAGATAAGGAGTCCAGACAACCTCAGCAGCGGTGATCAACTTCAGCTGAATGCGGCAATGGGCGAGGCTGCCAGACACCGGGACCTCCTCCAAAGTACTGTGATGCCACCGCCGACCCCTGGGATAGGTATCCAGACCGAGAGTCGTGACAGGCCTCAGGCACAGGAGTTGCTCGTACGCCCAAAACTGTGACAGAAACAAGAAACGACATGAGTAACCGGCAGATGCAGAGAAGGGAAACGAAATGATAGGAAGCGCAGTAAGAAAAGAAGACTTACTAGCAGAAAGTGGTAAAATCCGAGCCAAGCGTCTGTCTGTCCCTCTAAGCGAAGACGGAGACCATGGAGGAAATAGGCGAAAGTGAAGGATCCCCAGTCATAATCACCGATCCGGTCCACATCCCTGACGGCTCCGACAACGCTGAAGTGAATGGTGGAAGAGTTGTTCCCTAGGAAACAACCCCTCATGATAGTCAGGAACAGACGCCGGAGCAGAATGTCACGAGTAGCTCGGTCTGCTGGGATGGACGCCGCATAGATACCTCCGACAGCATCGACAACCAATGCTCCAGACCGAATGCTGTGGGCCTTAAAGACCCGGTCCTCAGCAGCAAAACCCAACAGAGATCGGACCTCCACTGGAGTAATATCGAGATCTAGAGGAACACGGACCCCGGTGAAATCAATGCCGGTGATGTACCTCCAATCCCAAGGAGTTAGCACAACCTCGCAGTCCAAGAGATGAAGGGACTGGGTCTGGTGGAACCATCGCTCAGACAAGGCCCTCATATAACCCCATGGGCACTAACGGGGTATGATGGTGAAGAAAGAACGGAAACCCCAGGAATCCACCACCGTGCGGTAATCGGCGTGCAGTGCTGTGTAGAGGGAATAGATGTTGAACTAGTTGCCCCTCGGCTGGGTAAACTCGGGCACTGTGGCAATCACTAATGGATCAGTCCGGATACGAACAGAGATTGAGAATGAATTCAAAGAAGTAATGAGTATACCTCATTAGCGACAAGAGATGCTGAGGGGTGACGACTGAGGTCTCAACCTAACAGATCAGGCACCTGAACATGGGCGCCGGGCAAAACGCGGCGAGTAGAGGGAGCCAGTGTGCCGGAGGAAGGTCCCTCTGCCTCAGTGTCCGGAAGAGCGGCCTCGTTAACCTTAGGATGATCGGGCCGGACCACAGCCTCCGCCAATCGACGAGCCTAGCGAGTCCTAGGAAAGACCGGGGTAGGCACATCCCTACGGCGGCGAACGCCCGAGGCACGAGGTGCAGTGGAGCTGCTGGGAGCGTCAGGATCCATAGCTGGAACGACACAGTCGAATAGTGAGGTACATTATATGTCGAATCATATCACAAACATTTTATTTGCCTATCTTCATTGGAGAATCAATGCAGCATAATGCATGATTACTATATATGCATGAATTAGATTTTTATAGGACTCTAGTTCTTTTTCGAAATTTCGGCAGAGTTTCGTCTATAAAACGAGCGTCCCATGCACAACCAGGCATGTTTTCAATTAACCCAAGCCATAACAGATCAAAATTGCATTTTTTATGGTTAATTGTAACATGAGAATGACCATAATGCATGCTTCCTTTCAAAAAACAACAAGTATGTATGACCCGCATCATGAGCATAGAATATGACTCGCACGGTGGAGACATAACATATACATGCAATGATACATGGCATAGCATTTCAAAGCATACATATTCTATCTCTAAACATGCAAAATAGCCAAATGTAGAGCGAAACATTGACGAAATAAGAAAACAATCGGTCAAAATGTTACCCGTAGCGTGTAGATCGACCTAACCGCAGCGGTTTTTGCGAGAAGGTTGAAAAAGTCGGCCAAAAGGACGTATGAGGTTGAAAAATCGCGAAAAGTAGCGGTGGGTCAAGGCTGAAAGTGACAGATCTAGGAAGGGGCGAATCGGCTAAAAAGCCCGATCTTGGTCGCAGATCAATCTGCGGCTGGCCGCAGATCCATCTGCGGCTGGGCCCTGTTTCCCTCCTTTTTCCTCCTTTGCAAAAATTGATCAATTTCAAATCCATTTGACTTAAAAATACGAGGTTTCAACCAATCGGGTATGGAACATGACGAATCAATCAACCGGAGACGAGGCCCGGTACCGACGAGACGATTAACCGGATACGAGACCCGGTGCAGACGAGTCGACTAATCAGAGACGAGAACCGATACAGACAAATCAATCAATCGGAGACGAGACCCGGTGCCGACGAGACGATTGACCGGATACGAGACCCGGTGCAGACGAGTCGACCAATCGGAAACGAGAACCGATACAGACAAATCAATCAATCAGAGACGAGACCCGGTGCCGACGAGACGATTGACCGGATACGAGACCCGGTGTAGACGAGTCGACCAATCGGAGACGAGAACCGATACAGACAAATCAATCAACCGGAGATGAGACCCGGTGCCGACGAGACGATTGACCGAATACGAGACTCGGTGTAGACGAGTCGACCAATCAGAGATGAGAACCGATACAGATGAATCAATCAATCGGAGATAAGACCCGGTGCCGACGAGATGATTGACCGGATACGAGACCCGGTGCAGACGAGTCGACCAATCGGAGACGAGAACCGATACAGACAAATCAATCAACCGGAGATGAGACCCGGTGCCGACGAGACGATTGGTCGGATACGAGACCCGGTGCAGATGAGTCGACCAATCGGAGACGAGAACCGATACAGACGAATCAATCAATCGGAGACGAGACCTGGTGCCGACGAGACGATTGACCGGATACGAGACCCGGTGCAGACGAGTCAACCCATCGGAGACGAGAACCGATACAGACAAATCAATCAACCGGAGACGAGACCCGGTGCCGATGAGATAATTGACCGAATACGAGACCCGGTGCAGACGAGTCGACCAATCAGAGACGAGAACTGATACAGACGAATCAATCAACCGGAGACGAGACCCGGTACCGACGAGACGATTAACCGGATACGAGACCCGGTGCAGACGAGTCGACCAATCGTAGACGAGAACCGGTGCAGAGGGGTCAACCAATCGGAGACAAGAACCGATACAGGCGAGTCGACCAATCAGAGACGAGAACCGATACCGACGAGACGATCGATCGGGTACGAGACCCGACAGTTATAAGACGACGACGATGCCAAGACGAAGATGATTACGAGACGGAACACGACATCTCCGATAACGATTATAGCAACGACTTGCTAGAGACGGAACCTGACAACAACGATACGATCAGCGATCGAGTCCTGTTGAGATCGATACGCGCGATAAATTTACAATTGCATGATGCATTGACACCTTTACGAATGTTTTGCATGCCTTACCTCTTGTGTTGCATCATAAGCCATATGTGTTGCATCATGTATGCATTGTCATGCGCTGTCATTCATGCATCGGGTGTCTATTTCTTTATCATGTTCATTTCATTTAACATTTCCTAAACATGATAAAGAGGGGCAGCTGTAGACACCCAAATTTTGCACTTCGTATACTAACCCTGACAGGAGGGCAAAATCGTCAATGAACCCAGCCTACGAGAACGAAAGGTAGACATAAGTACGAACACTTAGAGCCACCGCAACGACGTGCAATCAAAGCCGACACTACAACGATCAAAACAGAATGATATGGCACGTTTCCCAGCGGTTCTCGGACTGCAAAATACAAGCCTTTCAGCGAAAACCAACGGTACGACACGAGAATCGAGGTGCGGTACGAAAATCGAGAAAATCAGCCCAGCCAGCCGCGGATTGATCTGCGGCCAATGATTAAAATAAACTGAAGTGCGCGGCGGGCGGCTGAAGTGCACGGCGGGTGCGGAGGAACCGAGGCCAACTGCAGATCAATCTGCGGCTGCCTCTAATCAGCCTTTATCAGCACATTTCTTCATTTGGCATACAGAGAGGTTAAGCAGGAAAGAAGAAAAGAGAAGAAGAAGAATCAGCAAGCAGCAGCAGCGAGAAAAGAGAGAAAAGAGAGAAAAAAAGTGAGGATTTGTATCCCTTTTGCTAGATTGTATCAAAAATAGTTTCTACTATATTCAATATACGAATTTATACGCATCGTGGTGTCATTTGCAAGGTGAAAAAGGCATTTTTTTGTAGCATTTTTGTTATATCATTTTGTTAAACTTTTATCATTTGGGGCTATATTAAACGTAATTTTTCTTGTATATCATTGAGGATACATGGATTAGAGACTATTAGTGAGGGTTCCAATGGAACAAAATTCTTCCTAATGGCCCGATGATATCCATTTGGTGAATTTTAGCTCGTTAGGATAATGTATTATGCGTAGTGTATTTAGATTGCTATGTTAGGTTATTGTGGTGTGCAATGCAATCCGGTGTTGTTTAATTGTTGTAGTATCCATTTTGTGGGTGTGTAGCAATTTTGGACGTGAGCCTAGGAACGCGACCCCGTGGTCCAAATCCGATGATGGACATTTTTTGGTGAATGTAATAGGGTCGATATGCCCTTTGTTGTAAACATGTAATCGTCGGGCCTTAAAACGATATCAAGTTGAAAGTCGGGTTTAAGGCCCCGTAATAGTGAAATATGTGGTTGTGGGCGTTCGGGATTATTTTGATGGCTCACATGCCCATGAATAGCCCCAACGCATTTTAATGCTTGATTTGATTTACGACACAAAAATTGATTTCAAAGCTAAATGATGAAGATTTCCGTAAAATCAATCAAATTAGGTTATTAGAACCACGAGGCTCAAAATTGGAAGTGCCAATGAATGTCGATTCCTATTTAAAACGAGAAGGCTAAAGAAAGATCGTGTTCAAACATCACAAAAAATGGTTTTATGAAAATAAATGACGTTTTATTAAACCATTGTCCATAGGGTTCACTGCCACCCTCTGCAATGATCGCCCTCTCCAACAATTCTGTAAATGTCTTGATTTTCAATACCGCAACAGAACGATATAACCATGGTTTCAACCCTTGCTCAAACCTACGAGCTTTCCTTTCCTCTGTGTCGACTTGGTGAGTTACAAACCGTGCCAACTCATTAAACCTAGCTGCGTACTCAGCCACGGACATGTTTCCTTGTTTTAGTTCCAGGAACTTAATCTCCATCTCTTGCTTCATGCTCTCTGGAAAGTAATTTTCCAAGAACATCTCCTTAAAGCGTTCCCATGCGACAATGCCTCCTTCCACTCGGCCCCTATTGGCCTTCCACCAGTAGTTTGCCTCGCCCTTTAACATGAAGGTAGCAAAACTTGTTTTCTGTTCCTCTGCCACCCGTGCTACCTCGAAGACCTTTTCTATCTCCTCGATCCAGGTCTGCGCTTCAATTGGGTTAAGAGTTCCCTTGAACTCGGGTGGTCCAACCATTTTGAAATCTTTAAAATTCGCCAAATGATGCGCTGGCTCGGTTGCGGGTTGGGCCCCTCCAGGTGGCGGTCTTGATTGCATGGCTTCTGCCAGCATCTCTGCGAACATCCTCATTGGATTGGGTTGGTCCCTAACTTTGCTTTTCGACTCCTCAACTCGCGGGTTTCGTGGTCTTCCTCTCGGCGGCATGATGTGATAGAGGAAAACTGCTGAGTGTTACCTATAGTTTTATGTTATACACAATATGGCATGGAAATTAGTATTGAAAGTAAAAACATTTATGAACACAGTTGATTTAACTGAAATATCTGCATTTATATTGATATACCACTGCTTGTTACAAAGACTAACTTGTGGCATACTTCTATAAATGCGCCACTACATGCCCTATCAACCAATCATCCCCTGAGACAAAAGTGGGAAATCCTAACTTTCCACCCTTTAAAACAAACAAAAGTTGGGGCTGAACTGCCACCCCAAATAGGTAAACAACTATAAAGTTTCACAAGGCAAACATGTCTATAATCTAGCAAAAGTGGGACCTATGGTACCCAAGACAAGACAACCATCCATATCATATCACTGCTCGTCGTGCCGGATCCGAGCCTGCTGACCAGAGAATGCTCCATCCCCTACCCTGCGACGAACAGAGCGGCTAGACTCCCCTACCTCAGTCCGGGGCCTCCTGTAGGCTGCATCTAAAGCATATCCTAGGGTCTCTATCCTCACTGCCCTGGCCTCCAGCTGGTCCTCTAACTGATCAACCCTCCTGGCCTCCCTGGCCCAGGCCTCCCTGACGTGCATCCTCGCAGACACCTCTAGCCCAGCCTCGAACCTCATGGCCTCCTGCTTCGCCTTCAGGTGGGCGATCTGTAGATTCCTCTGCTCCAGCCTCTCTCTCAACTCAGCGTTTCAGGCCACCAACTTATGTAGCAGTGGTCCGATCTGCTGCGCTGAGGACTCATAACCCTGCAGCTGTACCTTCGCCACTCCCAAGTCAGCTCGAGCTGGTAGGCTAGGTCTCTATACTGGTCCTCTCTGATCTGGTGGGTCTGGTTCTGCTCCTCCAGATGAGCTATCCGGGCCTCCAGCTCCTCGCTCCTGCTGGTCAGTCCCTCAATGATATCGTCAGCAGTGGACCCCATGCCATCAACATAAACAGGTGGCTCCTCTCCCTCGGTCTCGGGGTCCTCCTCCTCAGCATCTGAGTCCTGACTGCCAGACCTCATAACTCTACCTACTACCGGCTCTGGTAGCTCCCTCTGGTAGTCCTCCTCTGGCTCGGACTCCTCTAACGGTACCCCTGGGACAATAGGAGCATAGCCCACTAACTGCTCGGTAACCACATGTATATCTGTGAATACCTCCTCCTCCTGGACTCCACTGGTCCCTCCTATGTCAGTCATCCTACAACCACACCAAAAATCAACATTAGTACAACAATAAAATATATTCATTGAAGAAATGAAATTATATTTCATTGGGTACTACTCGACTCGATGAATTCCCCAATTCATCAAAACCACATATAATAAATCTCCTTGATTTATCTCCTAACACTCAATACGAGTTTACTATGAAGGTTATAACCTAGGTTTCGCGATCCTAAAGTTTATAACCTACAGCTTTGATACCAACCTGTGACGCCCCCAAATTCGGGTCTCCAAATACCCGGATCCGGTCATCACGATCCAATACAAACATTCACCTTTAACAACATATGGTAACTAAAATGCGGAATATAATAAACATACGTTGTTCATTACAAAGGTGTTACTAGTCCCAGAATACAAAAAAACCTTAAACACTTACACAAATCCATACCCTAAATAAAAGTTAGGGTTTAAATTACATTAACACTAATTAACTATACGTAAATTTAAAATCTGCTACATGAAGTCTATTACTTCATCTTTTCTTTTCCTTTGTTCTTCCCTGACGCCTCGGGTTTAGCTGCAATAAAGTCATGATATAGCAAGAATGAGCAACGAGTTTGCTCAGCAAGTTTAAAGTACAACAATAAGGATATATCATGATGAAGGGAATATAGAAAGAGAATTCGACAATTATCGGAAGCAAGGACAATAAATGCTTTTTAGAACAATTGATAGTCAAGTAGACTTTGAACAATAACTTCCAAAGGAGTCAATAGTTGGTTGACCCTCTGGTTACTGACTACAGAATAAGTACTTGAGGGGATCAGCCTCGCGTACGCTATGTATATGCATAACATTTAACTCTGCTATTTGTACCTTATTTACGGTACATGGGGTACTCCCCTATAATAAAAGGGGTGTTCATTCAGTCTAAGAATTCTTACCATTGATTGGTTCGGATAGCTTTTATAAATTCTTACATACGTGCCTGACCGAGGCAAGGGTTCAGACTTAATCATGAATAGTTCGTGAATTTCAGAACTTAAATAATTATACGAATTCAAATGCACAAGTGCGAATGCCAATGAATACATAGATGTGGAATAATTTTAAAAGTAATTAGACCACTTAAAGCATGCTTGGAGATAAGATTCAAGCTTAAAGAATAACTTGCAATAATATATACCTTTTGCACGAATTAAAAATAATGCATAAGGTTTAGAAATATTGCTCAATGTAAAAAATTGGGTAAGATAGAACTTGCATTCAATATACTGAAAGAATGAAGTTAGGGAACTTACCTGTTTGCTCAGCTACAGATAAAATTTAGCTTTAATTAATTGATCTTGAGTGACCTATCATTGGATAAAGTCGACTGGTCAATTAATATGGCATGGTTGTATATTGGCACACCTTACTATACCATTTACTTATCAGGTAAAAATTCACCATCTACATTTAATTACTACTTAACATTAGCTAAACAGAAATTAATTAATAATCTTTAGCTATTAAAATGATGGTGACTAATCATGATGACTATTCTTCGATTACTCAGATTTATTACTCTTATCGGTCTCTAAGTATGGGTTAATAATCCTTATTTATTATTTATAAAATAAATAATAAATTTATCATGGTTTAATAGCAACTAAATAATAGCTGATCACTTATCTAATTTCATTGCGCTTAATTACTATTTACCTTGGGGGTAATTGAGTAATTATTAACCTTGTTCCTTATTCAACATTAATTACTTACTATATTAATTCCACACACACTTAATTATTATTTAATATTACTTAAATAATCCTTAAGTATTTATCATCTTTATTTAGTAAGGGCCAAAAATAAATAATTAACTTATTAATCCCCCTCATACTTAATCATTATTTCATTAATGATTAAGTAGTTGTTATCCTTATTAGCTTTATTCATACCTAATTATTATTAGTTAATAATTAGATATTTATTATCTTTATTTATTTATTTATTTATTTATTTATTAAATAATAATTATTTTATTACCATTATTTATTATCCTTATTTATTATTTATTGATAAATAATAAATAATTAATTTACTCGTTTATTCATATTTAATTATTATTTAATATCGATCAAACAATAATTAAATATTTATTATCTTTATTTATTATTATATTGATAAATAATAAATAATTACTTTATTAATCTTATTCATACTTAATTATTATTTAATATTCATTAAATAATAATTAAATAACTTACCTCATACTTGATTATTGCTTAATATTAGTTAAGCGATAATCAAATATCTATTAGCTTCATTTATTATTTAATAATAAACAGTTAATTTATTAACCTTGTTCATACTTAATTATTATTTAACAATAATTAAGTATGTATTATCTTTATTTATTACCAAATAAATAATTATTAATTTTATTATTTATCGAGTAATAACTAACTATCTTTATTTAATAATTATTTATTACCTTTTTGTTTAATATAAATTAAGTAATAATTTAATATTTATTATTTAATGTCGAATAATAAATTTATAACTTTTATTTGTACTTAATTTATTATTAATAGAATAATAACTTAGATATTCATTATCTTTGTTTAGTATTTATTAATACATAATAAAAATTATTTTATTATTGTTACTAGTTTCTATGAAAAGCCAAAGGTTAATTTATACATGAACCACATTGTTGACAGACAGTTAATACCAAAATGAAACAGTCTCTTTTCTTTGGCAATACAGCAAACACATGTTGGGCATCCTAACTTCGACCTTAGCTTAGATAACGCAGCCTAAACCATCTTAAGGTCCTTCAATTAACAGAATCCCAACAATGAACCATACAAACCAAAAATAACACAGTCCAATACCAGATTCTTATTCAAAATGACCCAACACAATACAATGAAATGTATATTATAACCAACACTGTCGGCAATACCAACCCAACAAGAACAACCCAAAATAGCAACAGAAATTCAGTAAAATCAAACAAGGATTATCACAATCCAATACCCGGTTTTTAAACCCAAAAACTATAATACAATGTCTAATTTTTAACCCAAGGCACTTGCAATAACATACTGTTATACCAGGAATGGCCTAAATCAAACCAAACTATTACAGAAATTTAACAACCTATCACAGTTGCTTAATACCTTGATTTCGTTCGATTGGCTGCCTTCCTTCTTCTTCCAAAGTATGATACCCAGCTGGACATTCAACGGTTAATTTCCCTGACCCTCACTCTACTTTCGAACCCTAATTTGCATATATTTTGCTCCTAATTTGGGACTCACAAGAACAAAGGAAAAATCGGCAGCTTTGGTCTAGTGGGTGGGCTGCAATTTATAGAGGGATTTTTACACTACTTATTTGGACAATACCCTTAATGGCTGGTCAATGACCGACGGTAGAGAGAGGGGCAACGACCGGTCGTCCCCATCAATCACCCAGCTAGCACCGGTCGGCACCCTCGAGCCGTGCGTCTCCACCGGTCGTGTCCCCGAATTTCTGGGACCGTTGGTCCTTGCCGCGCTTGCTCGGTCGTCGACGCTTTTTCCCCCTTCGATCGCTGGTTGCTTCGTGCAGTCGCCGGCGCACGCTTGGCGTCACTCCCTCCAGTCACCTACTCACGTTCCGACCGATTGATTGAGGGCTTGGGTTTGATTTGAGGGGCTAAGTCTAGGGCTAGAATCTTCCCCCCCCCCCTCCTTGCTCGGCTTACCCTTCTCTTCTTCTCCCGTTCCTGCTAGGTCTGATAGATCCCCCAAATTTCATTTGATTTGGCCTGAAGCTCTGATTAGCCCCAAATCAGATAGGAAACGGTTCAACCCATTCGCAATGGTTCGACCTGGTCGGAATAACAAGAAATGGGCTCACCCAAATGGAGTTGGGCCGGCTGATTTAATTAAAAGTGGCCCAATAGGAAAGATAAAAGAAAATTGGGCTTTGCCCAATTAAAATTTGGGTCAAAAGAAAATAGCCCAACTTGTTTATTAAAATTATTAACATTATGCTCCTGATTTTAAATCGAATTAAATAATTAAATTAATTAATTATTTATAATATTTATCTCAACAATAATTCTTCATGCGAATTGTTTAGATCCGATAATAGTAAAATAAATTAATTTTTCCCAATTTTCTTGCAATTAAAAGTTAGGATTAATTTATAGATTTGAATATTACTACTTACATGGATCCAATTAAATTTATAAAATTATATAAAATGAATTTATTTATATAAAAAAAAATGAATTCGATACAATGTTTAAAATTCCTGGACATTACACCAACAATTTGATATCATCTACGTAACACAGAAATCAATCAAAGGCCAAGGAATTGCAGACCAACTGTCTGAGGCACCCACAGGAGGGTTCGAGCCATTGGAAACATATTTCCCAAATGAAGGTGTAACGGTCATCCAATCTACAAGGAACGAAAGCGAATGCTAATTTTAGAGATTATATTTTGACGGCGCTATGAACATGGGAGGACCCAGAGTAGGGGCAGTCCTTGTATCCATCACAAGAGAACAATATCTTGCGACTATGAAACTATAATTCTGTAACTCTAATAACACGACCGAGTATGAAGGATATATTTTGGGACTAGAAATGGCCCGAAGAATGAGAATCAAGCGACTAGCCGTTTTCGGAGACTCAGAATTAGTCGTCTGGAAATCCATGGGAATATATAGCACTAAGGAACTCCATTTGCTCCCTTATCATCGGCACGTCATCAGAATGGCAAAGGAGTTCGAAGATATCGCCTTTAGGCATATCTCACAGAATAGAAACGATTTTGCAGATGCCTTGGCCACATTGACGGCATTGATACATGTATCTAAGAGGAATGAAACACCCGTCCTTAAAGTTGCAATACAATAAAAACTCGCCTATCAACACTATGTCGGGGAAGTTTCTGACGAAATCCCTCAGTACGAGCATCCATGGTACCACGACATCAAAGAATATCTACGTTGTCGACGCCGGGAAAATCGCTTCCGCGCTAATTATTACCCTTTCCAAATTTAGCCTTTTTATTAGATGATTTTTTTGGAAAAGGTCGGCACAAATGTCGACGGGGTTTTGAAAGATCGTTTTTATGATGAGCCAATTAACCAGAGTCGCCAGTTGGTATATTTGACATGGATGTACCAACTCATCCGAGTTTCGTTTTCGTAAATCGCTGGCTCATATGTGACTTCGAGTTGATTGGTCTGCAAACCGAGATTCATAGAGTTCGGGGGCTTACTTAAGCGAGGGGAAGGTGTTAGGCACCCCCCGACTTCCGTGAAACACGGTTACCGCAATCTCGATGCTTTTCCTATCCTTTAATTCTTAAAATGTGTGTGTGCGTGCGTGTGTGCCTATGTGAATGTTGTGGTGAGTTTGCATGAAGAAATCATTTGGGTTTTTTTTGTGAAAAGTCGTGTTATATTTTGAGAATGCTTTAGAATGTCTTTCGGCTTATACGAGAAAGAAAGGTTTGATTTTAATTGTCAATCCTGTGGATCACTTGACCACCAGATCAAGGATTGCCCGAAGAGGAAGGGCGACGCCGGGAGTGGCAACCGAAGCAATAACAACAACGGGAATAACAACCGGCTGAGCTATGGGGCACCAGCCAGTCAAGCCAACAGGCCGACAGCCCGCACGTTCAATATGACTATTCAGGATGCCATGGAATCCAAAGACGTGGTGTCATGTATCATCCCAATCAATGATATAAATGCCTATGTATTATTTGATTCGGGTGCTACTTGCTCTTTTGTTTCCGAAGAATTTGCTAGTCAGTTAAATTTACCTTGTGAAAAGTTAGAACACCCTATGAACGTAGAAGTAGCAAACAAGGAAATTATCCCCGTAGAATGCATTCATAGGAATTGTTGTGCTGAATTGCGAGGATTTAAGCTCAATGTGGATTTGATACCAATTCGACTGGGAGAGTTTGATATAATCCTGGGAATGGATTGGCTATCAATTCACGGAGCAGTTATTGATTGTAAGAAGAAATGTGTACACCTAAAGACTCCTAATAAGTCGAAGGTGGTATTCTATGGCAGTAAGTCACCAAGACAATCTTGTTGTCTTACTATGATGCAAACAAGGAGATTACTTAAGAAAGGTTGCGTGTGTTATTTGGCCCATGTGGTTGATACTCGTCAGGTCAGGGATGAGATGAGTCAAATACCAATCGTGAGGGATTTCGCTGATGTCTTCCCCGATGAACTTCCGGGACTGCCGCCGGACAGGGAAACCGAGTTCGTTATCGATTTGGCACCGGGAACCGCACCAATATCGAAGCCGCCGTATCGAATGGCACCTGTAGAAATGAAAGAGTTGATGGTGCAACTGCAGGAACTGCTAGACAAGGGTTATATCAGGCCGAGCGTGTCCCCGTGGGGAGCGCCAGTTCTGTTTGTAAAGAAGAAAGATGGTTCTATGCGACTTTGTATCGACTACCGGGAGTTGAACAAAGTTACGATTAAGAATAGGTATCCGCTTCCTAGGATTGACGATCTGTTTGATCAACTTAAGGGAGCGAAATACTTTTCAAAGATCGACCTAAGAACAGGCTATCATCAGCTTAAGGTGAGGCAGGAAGATATTCCGAAGACTGCATTCAGGACTCGTTATGGGCACTTCGAGTTTCTGGTAATGTCATTTGGATTGACGAATGCACCAGCAGCATTCATGGATATGATGAACATAGTGTTCAAGCAGTACTTGGACAAGTTCATAGTAGTATTCATTGATGACATCTTGGTGTATTTAGAAACAGAGGAGGAGCATGCTGAACATTTAAAGATTGTATTGGAAGCTCTCAGAAAGGAGAAGTTGTATGCAAAGTTTTCTAAGTGTGAGTTTTGGTTGCAGAGGGTGCAATTTCTGGGTCACGTCATCGACAAAAATGGTGTTTCGGTGGACCCAGCAAAAGTAGAAGCGGTTATTAATTGGGAGCAACCGAAGACCCCAACAGAGATCCGGAGTTTCTTGGGATTAGCAGGATATTATCGGAGATTTATACAGGATTTCTCGAAGATAGCATGGCCATTGACCAATCTCACCAGGAAAACAGTTAAGTTCGTTTGGTCGGAGAAGTGTGAAGAAAGCTTTATGGAGCTGAAGAAGAGACTCAGCCAAGCATCGGTGTTGACCTTACCCGACAACACTGGGGGTTTCGTAGTGTATAGCGATGCGTCACACAAAGGTCTTAGCTGTGTGCTGATGCAACACGGCAAGGTAGTGGCGTACGCATCACGTCAACTGAAGGACTATGAGAAGGGTTACCCGACTCATGACTTAGAATTAGCAGCGGTAGTTTTTGCCTTGAAGATTTGGAGGCACTACCTATACGGGGAGAAGTGTGAGATATATACAGATCACAAAAGTCTGAAATATATTTTCACTCAGAAGGAGCTAAACATGAGGCAACGCCGATGGTTGGAACTGATCAAAGACTACGACTGTGAAATTCTGTACCATCCGGGCAAAGCAAATGTAGTGGCTGATGCCTTAAGCAGGAAAGGCAAGGTGAAATTGATGTAGTTGACAGTTCGAGAGGAATTGATAAAGGACTTCGAACGTCTGGAACTGGAGGTTAAGTATCCAATGGAGACGGACGACAAGTTGTTTACCGTGACAGTTGGCCCGACTCTACTGGATAAGATAAAGGAGGCTCAAGAGTTTGATGAAGAATGCATTGGTATTAAGAAACAACTATTGGAGGGAAAAACGTTGAAGTTCAAAGTTGACAGTACAGGGCTGCTAAGATTCGAGGGAAGGATCTGGATACCCTATGTACCAGACTTAAGGGAAGAAATTTTGCAGGAGGCCCATAATACGAGATTCTCGGTACATCCGGGTAGCACCAAGATGTATCAAGATCTTCGTCAGCATTATTGGTGGTCGCATCTGAAGGGGGAAGTTGCCGAATTCGTCAGCCGGTGTTTAACTTGTCAAAGGATCAAGGCAGAGCACCAGCGGCCGAGCGGATTGTTGCAACCTTTGGAAATTCCCGAGTGGAAGTGGGAGCACATCACTATGGATTTTGTGGTGGGACTCCCGACAACACAAAAAGGTCTAGACGCCATCTGGGTAATCGTAGATCGTTTGACCAAGTCTGCCCATTTTCTACCAATCAAGATCAGGTACAAATTGGAGCAATTCGCGAAACTCTACGTAAAGGAGATAGTATCGCGACATGGGGTGCCGGTTTCTATTTTGTCTGACAGAGATCCGCGCTTCACGTCAATTTTTTGGAGAAGTCTACAGGAGAGACTGGGAACACAGTTGAGAATGAGTACGGCGTATCATCCTCAGACTGATGGTCAGAGTGAGCGAACAATTCAGACCCTAGAGGACATGCTCCGGGCAGTTGTGATGGATTTAGGTGGCAACTGGGACGATCACCTGCCATTAGTAGAGTTCGCTTACAACAACAGTTATCACGCGAGTATTGGTATGCCACCGTACGAAGCGTTGTATGGAAGAAAGTGTCGAACACCATTGTGTTGGGATGAAGTTGGTGAACGGAGATTGTTGGGACCAGAAATGGTACAACAAACCGTGGAAATCATTAGAGTAATAAGACAGCGGTTAGTAGCAGCCCATGATCGTCAGAAGAAATATGCCGACTTACATCGTCAGAAACGAGACTTTGAAGTTGGTGGCTTTGTGTTTTTGAAGGTATCTCCCTGGAAAGGGAAGATCCGTTTTGGGAAGAAGGGTAAATTGAGCCCTAGGTTCATAGGACCGTTCGAGATTTTGAGGCGGATCGGCGAAGTAGCGTACGAGGTAGCATTACCTCCTGAACTTGAGCACATTCACAACGTGTTTCATGTATCAGTGTTGCGTCCGTATAAGCCAGATTACAAACATGTTATTTCCTATGAGCCAATTCAAGTCGAGAAGGACTTATCGTACGAGGAGATTCCTGTCCAAATACTTGATAGGAAAGAACAACAGCTAAGAAATAAAATCATTCATTCTGTTAAGGTTCTCTGGAGAAACCACGCGGTGGAAGAAGCTACGTGGGAACTCGAAGAGAAGATGAGAGCAAATTATCCTCAGTTATTCGAGTAACCTTAGATCGAAATTCCGAGGACGGAATTTTTATAAGGGAGAGAGGATGTAATGTCCAGGAATTTTAAACATTGTATCGAATTCATTTTTTTTTATATATAAATAAATTCATTTTATATAATTTTATAAATTTAATTGGATCCATGTAAGTAGTAATATTCAAATCTATAAATTAATCCTAACTTTTAATTGCAAGAAAATTGGGAAAAATTAATTTATTTTACTATTATCGGATCTAAACAATTCGCATGAAGAATTATTGTTGAGATAAATATTATAAATAATTAATTAATTTAATTATTTAATTCGATTTAAAATCAGGAGCATAATGTTAATAATTTTAATAAACAAGTTGGGCTATTTTCTTTTGACCCAAATTTTAATTGGGCAAAGCCCAATTTTCTTTTATCTTTCCTATTGGGCCACTTTTATTTAAATCAGCCGGCCCAACTCCATTTGGGTGAGCCCATTTCTTGTTATTCCGACCGGGTCGAACCATTGCGAACGGGTTGAACCGTTTCCTATCTGATTTGGGGCTAATCAGAGCTTCAGGCCAAATCAAATGAAATTTGGGGGATCTATCAGACCTAGCAGGAACGGGAGAAGAAGAGAAGGGTAAGCCGAGCAAGGAGGGGGGGAAGATTCTAGCCCTAGACTTAGCCCCTCAAATCAAACCCAAGCCCTCAATCAATCGGTCGGAACGTGAGCAGGTGACTAGAGGAAGTGACGCCAAGCGTGCGCCGGCGACCGCACGAAGCAACCAGCGGTCGAAGGGGGAAAAAGCGTCGACGACCGAGCAAGCGCGGCAAGGACCAACGGTCCCAGAAATCCGGCGACACGACCGGTGGAGACGCACGGCTCGAGGGTGCCGACCGGTGCTAGCTGGGTGATTAATGGGGACGACCGATCGTTGCCCCTCTCTCTACCGTCGGTCATTGACCAGCCATTAAGGGTATTGTCCAAATAAGTAGTGTAAAAATCCCTCTATAAATTGCAGCCCACCCACTAGACCAAAGCTGCCGATTTTTCCTTTGTTCTTGTGAGTCCCAAATTAGGAGCAAAATATATGCAAATTAGGGTTCGAAAGTAGAGTGAGGGTCAGGGAAATTAACCGTTGAATGTCCAGCTGGGTATCATACTTTGGAAGAAGAAGGAAGGCAGCCAATTGAACGAAATCAAGGTATTAAGCAACTGTGATAGGTTGTTAAATTTCTGTAATAGTTTGGTTTGATTTAGGCCATTCCTGGTATAACAGTATGTTATTGCAAGTGCCTTGGGTTAAAAATCAGACATTGTATTATAGTTTTTGGGTTTAAAAACCGGGTATTGGATTGTGATAATCCTTGTTTGATTTTACTGAATTTCTGTTGCTATTTTGGGTTGTTCTTGTTGGGTTGGTATTGCCGACAGTGTTGGTTATAATATACATTTCATTGTATTGTGTTGGGTCATTTTGAATAAGAATCTGGTATTGGACTGTGTTATTTTTGGTTTGTATGGTTCATTGTTGGGATTCTGTTAATTGAAGGACCTTAAGATGGTTCAGGCTGCGTTATCTAAGCTAAGGTCGAAGTTAGGATGCCCAACATGTGTTTGTTGTATTGCCAAAGAAAAGAGACTGTTTCATTTTGGTATTAACTGTCTGTCAACAATGTGGTTCATGTATAAATTAACCTTTGGCTTTTCATAGAAACTAGTAACAATAATAAAATAATTTTTATTATGTATTAATAAATACTAAACAAAGATAATGAATATCTAAGTTATTATTCTATTAATAATAATTAAGTACAAATAAAAGTTATAAATTTATTATTCGACATTAAATAATAAATATTTAATTATTACTTAATTTATATTAAACAAAAAGGTAATAAATAATTATTAAATAAAGATAGTTAGTTATTACTCGATAAATAATAAAATTAATAATTATTTATTTGGTAATAAATAAAGATAATACATACTTAATTATTGTTAAATAATAATTAAGTATGAACAAGGTTAATAAATTAACTGTTTATTATTAAATAATAAATGAAGCTAATAGATATTTGATTATCGCTTAACTAATATTAAGCAATAATCAAGTATGAGGTAAGTTTATTTAATTATTATTTAATGAATATTAAATAATAATTAAGTATGGATAAAGTTAATAAATAATTATTTATTATTTCCCAATAAATAATAAATAAAGATAATAAATATTTAATTATTGTTTGATCGATATTAAATAATAATTAAATATGAATAAATGAGTAAATTAATTATTTATGATTTAATAAGGATAATAAATAATGGTAATAAAATAATTATTATTTAATAAATAAATAAATAAATAAATAAATAAAGATAATAAATATCTAATTATTAACTAATAATAATTAGGTATGAATAAAGCTAATAAGGATAACAACTACTTAATCATTAATGAAATAATGATTAAGTATGAGGGGGATTAATAAGTTAATTATTTATTTTTGGCCCTTACTAAATAAAGATGATAAATACTTAAGGATTATTTAAGTAATATTAAATAATAATTAAGTGTGTGTGGAATTAATACAGTAAGTAATTAATGTTGAATAAGGAACAAGGTTAATAATTACTCAATTACCCTCAAGGTAAATAGTAATTAAGCACAATGAAATTAGATAAGTGATCAGCTATTATTTAGTTGCTATTAAACCATGATAAATTTATTATTTATTTTATAAATAATAAATAAGGATTATTAACCCATACTTAGAGACCGATAAGAGTAATAAATCTGAGTAATCGAAGAATAGTCATCATGATTAGCCACCATCATTTTAATAGCTAAAGATTATTAATTAATTTCTGTTTAGCTAATGTTAAGTAGTAATTAAATGTAGATGGTGAATTTTTACCTGATAAGTAAATGGTATAGTAAGGTGTGCCAATATACAACCATGCCATATTAATTGACCAGTCGACTTTATCCAATGATAGGTCACTCAAGATCAATTAATTAAAGCTAAATTTTATCTGTAGCTGAGCAAACAGGCAAGTTCCCTAACTTCATTCTTTCAGTATATTGAATGCAAGTTCTATCTTACCCAATTTTTTACATTGAGCAATATTTCTAAATCTTATGCATTATTTTTAATTCGTGCAAAAGGTATATATTATTGCAAGTTATTCTTTAAGCTTGAATCTTATCTCCAAGCATGCTTTAAGTGGTCTAATTACTTTTAAAATTATTCCACATCTATGTATTCATTGGCATTCGCACTTGTGCATTTGAATTCGTATAATTATTTAAGTTCTGAAATTCACGAACTATTCATGATTAAGTCTGAACCCTTGTCTCGGTCAGGCACGTATGTAAGAATTTATAAAAGCTATCCGAACCAATCAATGGTAAGGATTCTTAGATTGAATGAACACCCATTTTATTATAGGGGAGTACCCCATGTACCGTAAATAAGGTACAAATAGCAGAGTTAAATGTTATGCATATACATAGCGTACGCGAGGCTGATCCCCTCAAGTACTTATTCTGTAGTCAGTAACCAGAGGGTCAACCAGCTATTGACTCCTTTGGAAGTTATTGTTCAAAGTCTACTTGACTATCAATTGTTCTAAAAAGCATTTATTGTCCTTGCTTCCGATAATTGTCGAATTCTCTTTCTATATTCCCTTCATCATGATATATCCTTATTGTTGTACTTTAAACTTGCTGAGCAAACTCGTTGCTCATTCTTGCTATATCATGACTTTATTGCAGCTAAACCCGAGGCGTCAGGGAAGAACAAAGGAAAAGAAAAGATGAAGTAATAGACTTCATGTAGCAGATTTTAAATTTACGTATAGTTAATTACTGTTAATGTAATTTAAACCCTAACTTTTATTTAGGGTATGGATTTGTGTAAGTGTTTAAGGTTTTTTTGTATTCTGGGACTAGTAACACCTTTGTAATGAACAACGTATGTTTATTATATTCCGCATTTTAGTTACCATATGTTGTTAAAGGTGAATGTTTGTATTGGATCGTGATGACCAGATCCGGGTATTTGGAGACCCGAATTTAGGGGCGTCACAGTTGGAGGATTAACTACCATCTTGATAATCGATAATTTAGCATCATTCGGTCGAAAATATATTTCAGAGGATCCATGTGTGTGGTCATGCAGGTAATGTTGTGGTCTCACAGCGGCCCATGCTAATGCACAATAGGTTTTCTCGATCATTGAATAGTTTTGTTCGCAACTACTGAACCTCTTGCTCAAGTAATATATGGCTCTTTCCTTGCCCATGTTGTCCTTCTGTCCTGGCATGCATCCCATAGCATGGGGGTTGACAGAGATGTACATAAATAGAGGAATTATATCCTTCGATGGTACCAGAACAGGTGTTTTTATCAATTGTCGTTTAATGATGCGAAAGGCTTTTTGGCATTCTTCGTTCCATTTCCCAGAGGAACTCTTCCTAAGCAACTTGAAGATTGGCCCGTAAGTCGTTGTCAATTGGGATATGAATCGACTGATGAAATTGATTCTTCCGAAGAATCCCCGTATTTTCTTTTCGGTTTGCGGCGCTGGCATTTCAGTAAAGGCCTTTATTTTGGCAGGGTCTATCTCGATGCCCCGGTTGCTAACGAGAAATCCCAAAAGCTTTCCCGACTTGACGCCGAAGGCGTATTTCGCGGGGTTCAATTTCAGATCATATTTGCGTAGTCGGTCAAACAACTTCTGTAAGTGAACTGCGTGCTCTTCCTCCTTTTTTGATTTGACAATGATGTCGTCTACATAGACCTCGATTTCTTTGTGCATCATGTCATTGAATAAGGCCATCATTGCTCTTTGATAGGTAGCACCAGTATTGGTGAGGCCAAAAGACAAACGCCTATAACAAAATGTGCCTGTGACGCCCCCAAATTCGGGTTCCATAACTTCGGCATTTGGTGCTCACGATCCATCATCTTCATACATATTCTATACTCTAAGTGGAATAAATAAACATAAATTTTTCATTACATAAGGTTCTACATCAAATTCCCAAGGTCTAATAACCTTAACTTAAAACATACCCTTAATAATACAAAAAGGTTTACATAATAAATTACATCAGATAACTTAATAATTAGACGTTCATAATAAACTATTCTTGGACTTTGCCCTTGCCTTTGTCTTTCTTCTTTGAACATTCGGGCTTAACTGAAATAATATCATGATACAGCAAGAGTAAGCAACTAATTCGCTCAGCAAGTTTAAATACAAGAATAATATATCATGATTGAAAAAGAATAAGACTTTGAATTATCAACAATAAATAATGATTATGAAAGAACATGAATCAAGTTTCAATAATTGAATAATTGAATAAATAATACTAGGTGGTCGGCAATGACCATGAACAAGTACGGAGGTATATCACCTCTTAATAAGTTTTGGTAATCAAGGGGATCAGCCTTTCATACCCGGTGAATATGCAGAACACTTAAGCAAACGGGCATATAATCGTTTTCCGATATAAAGCCTTAGTGAAAATTGTTCTTTTTCTCAGTCTAAAAGTCCTTACCAACAATTGGTTTGGAACAGCTTTTAAAACATATTTGAACTAACAAATTTAAACATATTCGGTCTAGCTGATACAACTAGCTAAGACCTATAGCTCATAAATAGTTCATGAATAAAAGAACTTTAATTATTTCACAATTCAAATAATAGAACAGGAAATCAATTGCACCAAGTGCGAATACCAATAATCATTATAGATGTGGAATAATCAACAATAATTATCCACTAACATGCTTGAAAAATAATAACTCAAGTTTGAGTTAGGAAACTTGCCTCGTCTGCGGACTACTGCTACGCAATTTAATTAAACTTCCTTTGAAAAGACCTATCATTGATCTTTCAATTAGCATATCATATATTCATTCATCGTACTACTATTCTCATAACATATTATCTAACATTTAGTCACACAAATAAATACTAAATATTACATTAAATTATTAGTAATGTTATCATCCCTTGATAATTTTGCTATCACATAATCATCATCTTAAACGCTTGTCTATTATTATTAGTCATTTAATAATATTTTATTTACTTCCTTATATTATTAATTATTTAATAATATTTTTAATCCCTTACTAATGTTATTAATCCTTTTAATCATATTTTAAATATTTATCTAATATTATTATTATTTAATAATATTTTTTTTATTCAATTACTAATATTATTAACCTTTTAATAATATTTTATTTAATTAATAATATTATTAATTATTTAATAATATTTTAATCATTTACTAATATTATCAATCATTTAATAATATTTTATTCCTTTTCTAATATTATTAACTATTTAATAATATTTTATTCACTCACTAATATTATTATTCTAATATTATTATCCATTTTAATAATATTTTATTTTATTTTGAATATTTTTAATCATTTAATAATACTTTAATCTAATATTATTAATAATTTAATAATATTTTAATCTAATATTATTAATAATTTAATAATATTTTAATCTAATGTTATTAGTCACTTAATAATATTTTAATCATTTATTAATGCTTTAATATAATATTATTAATTATTTATTAATATTTTAATCTAATATTATTAATTTATATTAATAATATTTTAATCTAATATTATTAATTATTTAATAATATTTTAATCATTTATTAAACTCATAAACAATTTAATTTAATTGTTTATCCTTGCTATTTAATTTAGTTAACATACATATTTTGCCATACACATAACATTTTATTAAAATGACCAAATTACCCATATAAAATCTTAATATATCATATTAAAGGTCATTAAGCAATAAAATCACATTTACACATTTTTCAACTTAACATAACTCAAATTTCTCTTTTATTCTTAACTTAAACATATGCATGAAAAATATCAAAACAGCTTATAAAATTTTTATTTTCTAAAAAATATCAGTATATGATAGTTTAGTGATAATATATTTTTCCTGCAATTTTTCAATTTCGTTTACTATTTTTAAAGAGTCCAAAACAGTCCAAAATTGTAACATTTATCATAAACAGGAGGGCGAAATCGACAATTGAACCGGCTTGCGGAAGCAAAGGAGCGGGCACAAGGGCGAGCGCCCGGCACCGCCGCAATGATTTGGGCAGCCCAAGTCGACGTGACAGCATGACCGTCCAAGGCAGGCACTTCCGAATGAGGTGGCACGTCTCCCGGAAATTCCCGGACTGCGGAATACGAGCCTGTCAGCGAAAACCGACGTTGCGGTACGAAAATCGAGGCGTGGCACGAAAATCGAGAAAGTCAAGCCCGCCAGCCGCGGATAGATCTGCGGCCAAGTGGGTGCGCCAGCACGAAAACCGGGAAATCAGCACTACCAGCTGAGTGCGATGGGAGGCGTGCCAGCTGGCCAGCCGCAGATCTATCTGCGGCCAGCCGTAGATAGATCTGCGGCTGGCTCTGGCCAGCCTATTTAAGCCGCTTCGGGCAGCATACAGGGGTTCAGCGAATTTTGGGAAAGAGGAAGAATTCCCAGCGGAAAACAGCAGCAAAAGATCGGAAATTGAGAGGAAAAAGAGGAAATTTTGCAATCAAATAGGAAGAAAAGAGAGAAAAAAGGAGAGAGTTCAATTCTTTTGATTTTGATTGTATCAATACACTCCTTATTCAATTCAAATACATCAAGTTTACATCCATTTGGATATCAATTGCAAGGTGAAATCTCTTTTGTGGTATCAATTTCTATCATATCATTTGATCAAATTAGATGTAATTTTTCATGTAATTTATTGATTGAACAATGAATTAGGGATTGTGAGTGAAGTTTCCATCGGAATGAAACTCTTCCTAATAACCCGATGATATTCGTTCATTAATTTCTTTGTTTGTTTTAAGGTGTTATGTTTGGTATCAATTCCTTTAAATCGTTGTTTTAGGATGCCTTGGTATTGTTAGATTATCCGGGTTGGTTTATTTTCTTGTAATATCCGATTGTTTTGTGGATACTTGGTTGTGAGCCTAGGAAAGCGACCCCGGGGTCCCAATCCGATGATGGACATATCTTGGTGTAAGAAGTAGAGATGACGTAGTTCTCATTGTAAATATGTAATCGTTGGGCCTTAAAACGACGCTAAGGCGAGAATCGTGCTTAAGGCCCCGAAATAGTGAAATTTGTGATTGTTGGCGTTCGGGGATATTTTGATGGCTTACATGCCCATGAATAGCCCGACGCGTGTTTATGTTCGATTTGAATTATGACACGAAATTGATTTCAAAGCTAAATGATAAGATTTTCATAAAATCAATCAAAGTAGGATATTAGAATCACGAGGTTAAAATTTGAGAAATGTTAATGAAATGTCGATTCATATCTAACGAGAAAGCTAAAGAAAAATCGTTTTCCAAAACAACACACGAAATGATTTTATAAATAATTGACGTTTTATTAAATCTTTGTGCATAGGGTGAAAGAGATCCTAGAAATTGCCCATCATTTTATGAAAGCAATGTATAGATCTCGATTCCTATTTTGACGAAGGTTTTAAAAACTCTTGTTTTGTTAAAACGACACTTAACGAAAATCTCATAGTTTTGATAATTAAAATCAAACCTTTCTCATAAAGAATAAAGCCTTCTCGGGTATACCGAAAAGACATTCCGAAGCATACTCAAATTAAAACACGATTTTCCCTAAAATCCAAATGACTCTTTCATACAAACTCACCACAACATTCACATAGGCACACACACACACACGCGCAGCACCTACATACACATATTCATGAATTAAAGGATAGGAAAGCATTAAGATTGCGGTAACCGTATTTCACGGAAGTCGAGGGATGCCTAACACCTTCCCCTCACTTAAACAAGCCCCCGAACTCCATGAATCTCGATTCGCAGACCAATTAATTCGGAGTCATACATGAGCCAGCGATTTATAAAAAAAAACGAAAACTCGGATGAGTTGGTACATCCATTTCAAATATACCAACTGGCGACTCTGGTTAATTGGCTCATCATAAAACGCAATCTTTCAAAACCCCGTCGACATCAATGCCGACCTTTTCCAAACGTCATCTAAATCAAAAGGCTAAAATTGGAAAAGACTAAGGAGACGAGAAAGCGAGAACCCGGCGTCGACAGCTGGCGACTCTGCTGGGGACATTAGAGGGCTTAAGCCGCATTAAAATCTTGATGCTATTCTATCCTTTAAAAAATTCATGAATATGTGTGTGCATGCGATATTTTGATCTTTTGTGTTTTTGTTGTGTGAATGCGTGTTTTGTCCAATGAATGAATGATTGAATGGAATGGCTTTACTTTAAAGAAATCATTTGCATACGGTGAGGACGATGAATGTGAATGTATGTTGAGAGAGTACCTCCTCCTGAGGCGAACCTGTCGGTTGCTTATTACTGGACTCGATGGGGCTGCTCCCCGGAGATGGCTCAGGAAACGCACCACTCAAATCCGCTCCAATCGAAAGGGCTCAAACGAGTAGATTGCGAAGATTTGGGAACCTTCATGCCGAAAAGCCCGTGAGAGTAACCCTAGGATAGGTCATCCTCAGAATAACCCAACGCAGGAAAAGTCTCTTCATGCCTTTTTAACGTTTATATGTCTAAATGTCATGATCTCATTCAATATTCATACATCCCTTTTCTGTGTCGAAAGAGATTACTAACCGCTGTGAATTGCAGGGAATAGTTGGGGGAGCATAATAAAGCATGTTTAGCATTGGTTATGGCACTAAAGGACTACTAACTTTCTCTTTTGCAGGGAAAGATTAAAGAACCCCAAAACACAAAAAATTTATAGCTTTAGCATGCATCCATGTTTTCATTTCCCCAGGACTAAACTTCGAACCATTTGTCTCTGTAGGATTGCTCCTCAAACTCGTTCGCAGTCTAAGAAAGCCCAGGTCTCTACATCTGAAATGGCTGATCTTCCTAACCATAATTCCATATCTCGAGAGGAGTTTGATGATTTTAAAAGACAGATGATGGAAATGGCCACAATGTTAAAGGAACAGTTCTTAATCAGACAGGATCCGGTAAACCAGGGATCGCATAATACTCCACCACCAGGGGATGATCAGAATCCTCCTAAAAATGGTACAAACTTGCTTAAAGAGGACCAACCCCGACTCAAGGACGAGCCAGTCATCCCAAAGGCCGTTCCCATACCTGGCAGGACAGTGATTACTATCCCAGAGGAGGGGGACCATGACAACCTTCGGAGAAAAATGAAATACATGGAGGAAACCATCCAATCTCTAAAGGGCATAGGCTCCCTGGGCAGGGTTAATTACTCAGATCTGTGTGTTTTCCCCGGAGCCAGATATCCAGAAAAGTTCAAAGTTCCCGAGTTTGAAAAGTACAATGGAAAGGGAGACCCCTATACACACTTGAAAATATACATTGGAGAACTCGGGGCTTATGCCGAAGACGAGGGGTTGAGAATGCAACTATTCCAGAAAAGCTTAACAGGGGAGGCAAGAATCTGGTATGCCCGCCTCGACAACGCCCGAATCCACAACTGGGAGGAATTGGCCCATACTTTCTTAACCCAATACAGCTTTCAGGCCCAGATGGCTCTTGACAGGTACCAAATGACAAAGGTTAAAAAACAGCCTAGGGAATCCTTTAGGGAATATGCGCAAAGATGGAGGGGCATGGCTGCCCAGGTAACTCCCCCGATGAGCGAATCAGAGATGGTAATGACCTTTGTAGACATTCAGGAGGCACCGTATTATGAGAGGGTCATCTCAGGGATTGGAAGACCTTTTGCGGAAATGATTAAACATGGAGAGATGGTTGACATGGGGTTGAAATCGGGTAAAATCCGGGATCTTACTGCTTTAGAAACTGCTGCCGAGCAAATACAGAATGGAAACTATGGTAGCACTTCCCGGAGAGTCCAAAAGAGGAAGGAAGAGGATGTCTCCCTCATCCTACAAGGGTCGTCCAGTAAAGCAGAAAACCATCTTCCGGTACAGGCACAGAGGGGAGGGCCACCCCGCCAGCCCAATTTCTCAGATCAAAGAGCAGAGGGGCGAAGAAGATATGAGGCCTCGCAAAACCGAGTATTCACCCCGCTCGGGGAGCCGCTTGAACGAGTATTAGCGGTATTAGTAGCCCAAAAGAAGATTGTTGGTTTGGCACCCCCGAGTGACCCAAAGGGTAGAAGGTTTGACCCGAGCAAGCGGTGTGCATACCACTCCAGTTCCCCTGGCCATGATACACAGGATTGCTGGACGTTAAAGCATCGAATCCAAAACCTGATTGACAGTGGAGAGATTGTGGTGGAACAGCCGGATTCCCCGAATGTTAAGGCAAATCCCCTGCCAAGACATGATGGAGGGGGAGTCAATGCGACGGAGGCAAGTGAGGCTGGGGGGCCGCCAAGGTTGAACTATGTGCAGAAAGTTGAGGAGATGATAAATATGATACATGACCATGGGAGTGCGAGGGTAACGCCCATCAAGTTGATAGGGGTAAGTACGAATAACATAGAGGGACCTATCAAGTTGACAGCTCCGAGGCCCATCATTTTTGCTGCAAGGCCACAACTCCCTATCAGTAGTCTGAAGACTGTACCCTGGAATTACGGGGGAATACCCGAGGAAGCGGCCAGTTGTGCTTCCGTGACGACCAAGGGGAACCCCCTATATCTTCCCGGGCGAGTCCTTGAGAGCCAAAAGAGAAAAAATGAAGAGGTTTCTGAGGAAAGGGCCATAGAGTTTTTGAAAAGGATGGATCACCCGGAAATGAGGGGGATCCAGATTTTAAATGAGGAATCAACCCTAACATCAGTCATGGACTTTGTGTTGTCATCCAATGAGCACTGCAAAACCATGATGAA
Organism: Aralia elata; assembly: GCA_034770075.1. NCBI lineage: Eukaryota > Viridiplantae > Streptophyta > Magnoliopsida > Apiales > Araliaceae > Aralia > Aralia elata. The sequence continues at coordinate 39,444,522 of CM068386.1, read as the reverse complement.
GGTTCTGGAGGAGGCATTTGTGTCCAAAGAAATTAGTGAGGAGGGTTTCGGCCGGCTGGTAGGCCACTTATTGGAAACCGATGCAATATCCTTTACGGATGAGGACATTCCCAAAGAGGGAAGGGGGCACCGAAAACCGCTACACATTGCAGTAATCTCCTCAGGATATGTCATGAATGGGGTACTGATCGACGGGGGATCGGCATTGAATATATGTCCTCTCAGCACGCTGAAGAAAATGAACATCAGTCCCAAGCGCCTACGGGCCAGTCATGTGGTGGTTCGGGCTTTTGACGGATCCCGGAGGGACACCATCGGGGAGATAGAATTGCCAGTGGAGATAGGACCCTGTACTTTTGATATCTCCTTCCAAGTCCTGGATATTACGGCAAGCTACAACCTGCTGTTAGGGAGGCCGTGGATACACATGGCCGGGGCAGTTCCCTCCACGCTCCACCAACAAATTAAGTTGATCATCGATGGGAATCTGGTAACAATCTCGGCCGAATGTGATGACCCTTCTCCTCCCAGGAGTGGCCTACCAGTAATCAATGTGGATGAGTCAGCGGCGCCTGCCAGCTTTCAAGCACTAGAGATTAGCACTCCCCATTATAGATGCCTGGGAGCTCTAGCTGTGAAACCAAGGGTCTCTCCGGAACTCACCTTTGTGGCAAAGGAAATGATTAAAATGAACTTCCAACCTGGACAGGGACTAGGGAAAAGCAGTCAGGGAATCACCGAGCCCATCCACCTACCACAGCAGATAGGCAAAGCAGGATTGGGATACCATGTGGGCGCAGTGCGGGGACACCGTCAGGGTGCGATTCCGATTCGACTAGTTGGCAGTCCAGCGACCAAGGCCGACAATGAGCAGGGGATCAGCGGACCTGTGATTGGGGCAGGGAATGAAGAGTTAACCCCCACACATAGTGAGTCGGCCCGGAGGGAAAGTTTCCTGCAGGAGGTCGCAAAAGAGTTTGAAACCAAATGCTACATCCCCGGACAATCAACAAGCAGTAAGGAGGGGACGAATATTATCATACCACCGGGAGCCCAACAAGTTGTGCCTGTCATCGATTGGGCAGGACTGATTATTCCTGGAAAGGGTATGGAGGAGAACTCAGGCGACGTATCCGTAATCATCGGGGAGGTGTCCGATGTGAGGACCTCTTTCATCCAGCGCATTTCAGCTGACCTGACCATCGACAATTGGACCCAGAAACCAGTGATATCCAAACAGGGGTAAAGCTCGACGGCAGGGTGGTTGACCCCAGATGAGGGGGAATGAAGAAGTTTATTTTTGTTGTTGTTTTATTTCTGCATCATTATGTCGTTTCTTCTTGTTATTTGAAAATGCGATCATCGTGAAAAAATGATTTATATATGACAAGTATTTTGTTTCATGTCAGGTGTACCAATTTGAGTAATCCTTGCCTAACAAACGGTCTTTCAAATTTGAATGATGATTATGATTTTGACATTGAGCTGGATTTCGATTTAATGGGCATTGAACAAGATGAGACAGATTACGACGACGCACCTGACGAGATCAAGGGATGGGTCGAGGATAAACCCAAACCCAACTTGGACCAAACCATCACCATTGATATTGGAACCCCTGACCAGCCAAAGGAACTCAAGATAGGGACGGACCTTACCCTCAGCCAAAAAGCCGAAATGACTGAGTTGCTTAAACAATATGAGGATGTCTTCGCCTGGTCTCATGAGGATATGATTGGCTTGTCCACCGACATTGTGGTACACCGATTACCCATCAAGGAGGGCTTCAGGCCTGTCAAGCAGAAACTGAGGAAGTTGAAACCTGAGTGGAGCTTAAAAGTGAAGGAAGAGATCATCAAACAGTTCAGGGCGGGAATCATTATGGTGTCCACTTACCCGGAATGGCTATCCAATGTGGTCCCAGTGGCTAAACCTGGAGGAAAGGTGAGGGTATGCGTAGACTACAGGGATCTAAACAAGGCCAGTCTCAAGGATAACTTCCCGGTGCCTTTCATACACATCCTGGTAGATAACACAGCCCAGTACGAAATGTATTCTTTTGTGGATTGCTTCGCGGGATATCATCAGATAATGGTGGCGGAGGAGGATCGGGAAAAAAACCGCATTCATCACCCCCTGGGGCACTTTCTGCTATAGACGACTGGCTTTCGGTCTCACAAATGCAGGGGCTACTTATCAGAGGGCCATGATGGCCTTGTTCCACGATATGATGCACAAGGAGATAGAGGTCTACGTGGATGACATTATTGTGAAATCAAAGGTAGAGTCCGATCATATAACTCATCTCAAAAAGCTATTCGATCGGCTCAGAAAGTATAATTTGAAACTCAATCCAGCCAAGTGTGCTTTCGGAGTGCAGTCAGGTAAGCTCTTGGGATTCCTGGTTAGTGATCGGGGCATTGAGTTGGATCCAGCAAAGATTAAGGCCATTGTGGATATGCCAGCACCTCGCACAGAGAAGGAGATAAGAGGATTCCTGGGGAGAATAAACTTCATCAGCCGTTTTATATCTCACTTGACGACTACATGTGAGCCGATTTTTAAATTGTTAAGAAAGGGTGCTTCCCAAGAATGGAATGAGCAGTGTCAGAGGGCTTTTCAGATCATTAAGAAACAACTGACGGAGGCACCAGTGCTGGTACCCCCGAAGGATGGGATCCCTTTGTTTATGTACATATCGGTCAACACCATCGCGATGGGATGTATGTTGGGACAGAAAAATGAGGCGGGTAAAGAGCAGGCCATCTATTACCTCAGCAAAAGATTTAGCCAATGTGAGCAGAATTACACTCCCATCGAGAAGACTTGTTGTGCTCTGGCCTGGGCTGCAGGGAGATTACAGCACTACCTCCATGGGCATACAACGTACCTGATATCAAGAATGGATCCCCTAAAATATATTTTTGAAAGGCCCATGCTGAATTGTCGATTATCCAGATGGCAGTTAATCTTACAACAGTTTGACATGGTGTACGTGACCCAGAAGGCCATGAAAGGGCAGGGAATTGCAGATCAGTTGGCAGAAACCCCGTCAGGAGGGACGGAGCCTTTAGAAACTCCTCTTCCCGGGCGAGGATATATTTTGGGTATCGCACGAAAAATGTGATGACGAGGGACAATTTTGGAAGCTGTATTTTGATGGTGCCATGAATGCCGAGGGGGCAGGAGCCGGAGCGGTCCTAGTCTCTATCACCGGAGAACAATATCCCGTGGCCACCAAGCTTCGTTTCAGCAATTCGAACAACACCGCTGAATACGAGGGGTGTATCTTGGGGACTCCGATTGGCCCGCGACATGGGAGTGAGGAGACTAGCAGTGTTTGGGGATTCAGAATTGGTAATCAGACAAACAATCGGGGTATACAACACTAAGGAGCTTCGGTTACTTCCATACCATCGTTGTGTCACCCAGCTTATGCAAGAGTTCGAAGATATCGCCTTCCGCCATATTCCTCGGGGACGAAATGATTTTGCCGATGCATTGGCGACTTTGGCTTCCTTAATCCACGTGATCAAGAGTAGGGACAGTCCACAGATTGAGATCACCGTACAGAATGCCCCGGCATATGAGGAAAATGTGGCAGTGTTATCAAACGAGGTGGTGTTGACGAGGCAGCCCTGGTATCACGACATAAAGGGAATATCTGAGAGACAGATCCCTTCCCGATCAGGCAAATCGGACTGAAAGGATGAGAATTCAAAAGATGGCGATGAAGTTTTACCTGAGTGGCGATTCACTTTACAAAAGGGATGCCGGGTTGGGACTGTTGCAGTGCATAGATGAAACACAGGCCCGAAAGATTATGAATGAAATACATGGTGGAGTGTGTGGGCCCCATATGAGTGGACCGATGCTTGCCAAAAAGATTTTGAGGACAGGGCATTATTGGTTGACGCTGAGGGCCGATTGCGAAGATCATGTCAAACGGTGTTATCAATGTCAGGCGCACGGTAATGTGATCCATACGCCTCCCCATGAACTGCACTGTATGACCTCCCCGTGGCCATTTTCGATGTGGGGAATGGATGTAATCGGACCCATAGAGCCCAAAGCAAGCAACGGGCACCGGTTCATTTTCGTCATGATCGATTATTTCACCAAATGGGTAGAGGCAGCTTCTTTCCCTAAAGTAACTCAGGAGGTCATCGTCAGCTTCATCAGGAATAATGTCATTTGCCGATATGGGCAACCTGAGGTTGTGGTCTCCGACAATGCCAAGAATTTAAACAACGCCCTCATGAAGGGACTGTGTGACCAGTTCAGGATTAAGCACCTCAATTCCGTCATTTACCGTCCCAAAATGAATGGGGCAGTGGAGGCGGCCAATAAGAACATCAAGAAGATCATGGCGAAAATGTCTTCTAATCATCGGGGATGGCCGGATCTGTTACCCCTCACCCTGCTGGCATACCGAACATCCACGCGTACTTCTACGGGAGCAACCCCTTACGCCTTGGTATATGGAATGGAGGCTGTCCTGCCAGTTGAAGTTGAGATGGCGTCCCTCAGAATAATGATCGATGCTCAGATAAGCGAGGAGGATTGGATGCAAAGTCGATACGACCAATTGGCCCTAATTGATGAAAGGAGGGTGGCTGCTGTTTGGCACGGCCAGCTATATCAACAGAGGATCTCCCGATCATATGACAAAAGGATCAGACCTCGGAAATTCAAGGAGAATGACCTGGTGCTAAAGAGAATCATGTCTTGTCAGGACGAAGCCAGGGGGAAGTTTGCCCCGAATTGGGAAGGACCATTCGTGATTAAGAAAGTGCTGTCCGGAGGAGCCCTCATATTGCAAGAAATGGATGGTGAGGTATTTCCACAACCCCTCAATGCTGACTCGGTGAAGCGGTTCTACGCTTAAATTATCAGTTCTTTTTTCCTTTGAGAGCGAACTACGTAGGACCTGATCTCCCCAACTTGTGGGGGAACGTAGGCAGCCATCATGGCGCGGTCCGATCCTTTAAAAATAATCCTTTCCCCAACCAAAACCAATTTTCGATAGCCAGATAAAACCTTCTTACACCCTCAAAACCTTCCCGAAACCAACTGCCTAACCAGTTTCATCCCAGAATACATACCCTGATCCAACCCAAACAGTTGTCCCAAAATCTGAGATTCAATCCGACGAAATCAAAAGGTGTGTGCGGCAATATCTGTCAAATCTCCATCAAGTCTTGAGGAAAGAAAGAAGGCGAAATGTCAAAATCATGGTCAGTTGGATAAAATGATGATCCGATGGAGGGCAATGATACGACAAAAGGGGAAAATGACTAAATTTAAATGCATGTCTATATATATATATAAGTCGTTTTATTACAAGATTTATCTTTCAATAACTGATGAAACCAACATAGTCTATGCAGGAAATAAAATAATCTACAAATCTGAAACTAGCCGAAGCAGGATGGACAGGGTGGTGGATAGATCTGAAGCATCAGCATCTCCTGTAATCTGCTGCCCCATCATATCAATACGATCCAGTAAAGCAGTAGCTCGGCTGACAGTCCCAAAATGAGCATCTACCACTGCCCTGGTCTGAAATACAATGGCCTCTCTATCAGCAATGGCAGCATCTCTAGCCCGAATGGCCTCATCTCTCTCGGCAAGGGCGGCATCCCTCTCGGCTTCAGTAGTAATCAGGGCCAGGAGGAGTCGGGAATCCTCAGCGACCCGAGTCGGGGCAGAATCGACTGAAATGGAGTGGTCTGTGGTATCTTCTGTGAAAATCACTCCAGAGTCATCAAAGGCCCCAGTCCGACTCAAACTAGCCGAATCCAGGTCTCCACGCAACCACTGTACGTAGGCAAATGTCTGGATGTGACAGCTCGCACTATATTCAGCAAAGATCCTGCGATCCCAAAGCTCGTATACCTGCAATAGATCCCTCTCTGTATAGGATGATATAAGGAATCGGTATGCGGCTGCACCCGCAAAGGGGTGTAAATCCTGTGTCTGATCAAACTGCCCCATAACCGCCAGGGGATGATAGGTCGTCACGCCCCTTAACCCAGCAATGGGAATGAAATCCATGCCAGGCACATGAGTCAAGAAGCTCATGAAGGAGCAATAGCCCGAGTAAACCAATAGATGAAAGGGGTCCTCAATGATAGACAAAAATAATGTCCAGGAGGCCACACCAGTGCAACGCGCAGGACGAAGCGAAAACTGCGTGGTTATGTCATGGCTGAAGCAAAACCCTTGGCGACGGAAATGGCCGATGGGACTAAGATGACTCATGAACCACATGTACAATAAGGTCGAACTCCCTCTGAAGAATCTCCCTCGGAAGGACTGGCAGTATGTGGCCGACATATAGGTATCCGCCAATATCATGGGGAGAATGGTGTGATCCTCCTGAAGGGCCCGAACGGCCGCAACAATCCGCATGTCCAAATGATCGGATCCTGCAGGCAAATACAAAACTGAGATGACACAGGCCATCAGAACGCCCACTCTCAAGGCATCCCAGCGCTCCTCGGACACGGAAAAATCACCGAGGAAAAGACGGAAACTGTCAGGTGAGCCGAATCGGTCAATCAAGAATTGAAGAGGAAACCATATGGTCTGATGTGGTTACCGGTAATAAGACAGCCCTCCGCAAACCGGTAAAAGTCAAGAATTGACGGCGCATGGAAACCAACAGTAACCCTAGCACAGGGACCATCCAAGGGCAAGCCGGTGAAGCGAGCATACTCCTCAAGGGTGGGGGTCAGCTCTACTGTCCCAAACCTAAACACCTGACGGGCAGGGGCCCAATGGCTCAGAAGACCATCCACAAAGCCCGCTGGCACCTGGAAGGTTAATAAGGACCAAGAATGTCCCAAAAGACCATCTGCGATAATCCTGTCTGCCGGCAGTAAACTGTCCAACCAGCGGAAGAGGCTGCCGACCAACCCTGTGGGAGGAATGGAATCCAAACGAGTCACGACATCCGAGGACGACATCTGAAAAAAATAGTATCAAAAAGACTGTACAGGGGTCATTCTCTATCCATAAATAAAAGCATGCATCATACAGTTAATAATAAAGCAGGTGAATTCCATAGAGATGAAAAAGAACTGTGCGTAAATAAATAAATGAGTTCAGTACATATTGCATAAATGAAAAAGAAATCTAAGCAGGTGCCGATACAAAAGGCCCTATCCTATCCTGGTCTAAATAAAATCAGTATCATCTATGAAAGCAGGATCCTCGAACTGATCCCCTGGAGTCGTCGAGCTCGGAGGACCAAAGTTCATATCAGGGATGTAGGGATGCGCTGTGGCATCAGATGAACTCGGGCCTGCATCATAACCTGCACCGTCAGGATCGTAGGTGTAAGCCTCCTCCGGGGCCCGGCCCAATCCTCGAATAAACAGCGACAACTGATCTACCTGACGGGTCAATGAGGCGATCTGCTCAGCGTGGGTAGGGGTCCGAACACAGGCAGCCCAATCGGTCATCGTCACCGAGCCTGGAACCATGTCTCCAAGGAAGAAAGTGGCCCGAGTCTGAGGACCGATGGTACGGGGCACCCACCATGTACGGAATGCATCACTCGTAGTGGGACCCGTGGAAAGCATCCGACCATCCTCCCCAGCGAGCATGATCTCCGAGGGCTGAGAATCCAGCGGCCAGAAAGTAGTGAAAGAAAGGGAGTGCGGGATGCGGATCTCTCCAGTGACGCATCTGAATGCGCGCTCTCCCAGATACATCACCCAGCCTCCAACACTCTGCAAAGTGAGGCGACGGGTGGAAAGCTCGAACTCCGGGCCGGAAGGATGCCCGTCAGCAAACCCCACAGTCAGATGCTCGGAGAGGTAGGGAATCCAGACGACGTCGGCAGCCGTGATCAACTCCAGCTGAATACGACAATGTGCAAAGCTGCCCGACACGGGGACCTCCTCCAGAGTACTGTGATGCCATCGCCGACCCCGAGGATAAGTGTCCGGGCCCAGAGTAGTGATAGGCCTCAGACATGGCAGCCGCTCGTAAGCCCAGAACTGTGAATAGAAACAAGACAGGGCATGAGTCACTATCAAATACAGAAAAGAGATGAAAGGAAAAGAAATACAGTAAGAGAGAGGAGGAGGGGACTCACCAACAGAAAATGGTAGAAGCCGAGCCAGGCATCAGTCTGTCCCTCTGAGCGTAGACGCATGCCGTGGAGGAAATAGGCAAAGGTGAATGACCCCCAGTCATAATCACCGATGCGGTCCACATCTCTGACCGCTCCTACGACGCTGAAATGAATGGTGGAGGAGTTGTTCCCCAGAAAACAACCCCTCATGATGGTCAGGAACAGGCGTCGTAGCAGAATGTCCCTGGTGCCCTGATCTGCTGGAATAGGCAGCGCATAGAGACCCCCGACTGCATCGACTGCCAAGGCACCAGATCGGATACTGCGGGCCTTAAAGACCCGGTCCTCAACAGCGAAGCCCAGCAAAGCTCGAACCTCCACAGGAGTGATATCAAGATCCAAGGGGACGCGGGACCCGGTAAACTCAATGCCAGTAATGTACCTCCAGTCCCATGGGGTCAACACGACCTCGCAGTCGAGGAGATGAAGAGACTGCGTCTGGTGGAACCATCGCTCGGATAAAGCCCTCATGTAACCCCAGGGGCACTGGCGGGGGATGATAGTGAAGAAATGTCGGAAGCCCCAAGAGTCCACCATCGCCCGATAATCACTGTGCAGGGCCGCGTAAAGGGAATAGATGTTGAACCAGTTACCCCTCGGCTGGGTAAACTCGGGTACCTGGGGCAATCACCAAGGGGTCAATCCGGGTAAAAGGAGAATGGAGAAATTGAGAATGAAATCAGAATAGAGCTGAAATATACCTCGTTAGCCACGAGAGATGCCGAGGGGTGACGACTGAGATCCCGACCCAAAAGATCGGGTATCTGCACAGAGGCGCCAGAAGGAGCCTGATGAGTAGATGGAGCCGGAGTGCTGGAGGATGGCCCCTCTGCCGCGACCTCCGGAGGAACAGCCTCCTCAACGTCCGGAGGACCAGGACGAATAACAGCCTCCGTCAAACGACGAGCCTGACGGGTCCGAGGAGGAACAGGAGTGGGTGCAGCCCTACGACGGCGAACACCCGAAGTCCGAGAGGCGGAGGAGCTACTGGGCGCATCACGATCCATAGCTGGAATAGAACGGGCGAGAAAGAAGGTAAGTTTCCTTTTAAAATTATGTAATGAACATTTCTAAATTTCTAGCCTCATCATATGATTAATGCAACATGATGCATGCTTAAAAAAAAATAAAAAAAAAAAAAAAAAAAAAAAAAAAAAAAAAAAAAAAAAAAAAAAAATCGGCAGAGTTCCGTTTGTAAATTGAACATCCCAGGCATAAGCCAAGCGTGTTTTCCATCAATCAAAGCCTCAAACAGATTTAAATTGCATTCATATATGTAATTACAGCATGTAATGCATGATTTTATTGCAGAAAAGGAATAACAATATGTGGGACCGCCTCATGAACATAAAATAGGACTCACATAGTTGATACATAGCATGTATATATGATGATACATTACATAGCATTGTAAAGCATACATTTTATCTCTAAACATGCAAATAGTCAAATGTATAGCAAAACATTGACGAAATTGAAAAGTGACCGGTCAAAAGTGTTACCTGTAGCGTGTAGATCAATCCTACCGGAACAGTTTTTGCAGGAAAGTTGAAAAAATCGACAAAAAGCCCTTGCGAACAAGCAAAAATCGCGAGGAATATGTGTGAGTTGGAAGTTGAAAGTGACAGATCTGGAAGCGGGACGCGGCATATAAGCCCGATCTTGGCCGCAGATGTATCTGCGGCTGGCCGCAGATCCATCTGCGGCTGGCCTTGGTGGGTCCCACCTTGCTCCCTTGCAACCATTTGACGTGTTGAAGTGAAAAGTATACGAGATGGGTGACCGGCGACGATACCCGGCCCCGACATGACGATCGACCGGCGACGATAACCGGCGATCACAAGATGGATGACCGGCGACGATAACCGGCTCCGACAAGATAACCAACCGGCGACGATAACCGGGGGTTACGAGATGGGTGACCGGCGACGATACCCGGCCCCGACGAGACGATCGACCGGCGACGATAACCGGCTCCAACAGATAACCAACCGGCGACGATAACCGGGGGTTACGAGATGGGTGACCGGCGACGATACCCGGCCCCGACGAGACGATCGACCGGCGACGATAACCGGCGATCACGAGATGGATGACCGGCGACGATAACCGGCTCCGACAAGATAACCGACCGGCGACGATAACCGGAGGTTACGAGATGGGTGACCGGCGACGATACCCGGCCCCCGACGAGACGACGATCAGACCGGCGACGATAACCGGCGATCACGAGATGGATGACCGGCGACGATAACCGGCTCCGACAAGATAACCGACCGGCGACGATAACCGGAGGTTACGAGATGGGTGACCGGCGACGATACCCGGCCCCGACGAGACGATCGACCGACGACGATAACCGGCGATCACGAGATGGATGACCGGCGACGATAACCGGCTCCGACAAGATAACCGACCGGCGACGATAACCGGAGGTTACGAGATGGGTGACCGGCGACGATACCCGGCCCCGACATGACGATTGACCGGCGACGATAACCGGCGATCACGAGATGGATGACCGGCGACGATAACCGGCTCCAACAGATAACCAACCGGCGACGATAACCGGGGGTTACGAGATGGGTGACCGGCGACGATACCCGGCCCCGACGAGACGATTGACCGGCGACGATAACCGGCGATCACGAGATGGATGTCCGGCGACGATAACCGGCTCCGACAGAGGACCGACCGGCGACGATAACCGGGGGTTACGCGATGGGTGACCGGCGACGATACCCGGCCCCGAACGAGACGATAGATTGAAACAGTGAACCCAAAGACTAACAAACACGGTCAAGGGGTTGATACATTGACACTCTTACGAATGTCTTGCATGCATTACATCTTATGTTTGCATCATAAGCTATATGTGTGGCATCATGTATGTACTGTCATTCTTATGCACTGTCATTCATGCATCGAGTGTCTATTCTTTATCCTGCTCATTTCATTTATCATTTCATAAACATGATAAAAGAGGGGCAGCTGTAGACACCCAAATTTTGCGTTTCCTTCTACTAACCATGACAGGAGGGCGAAATCGACAATTGAACCGGCTTGCGGAAGCAAAGGAGCGGGCACAAGGGCGAGCGCCCGGCACCGCCGCAATGATTTGGGCAGCCCAAGTCGACGTGACAGCATGACCGTCCAAGGCAGGCACTTCCGAATGAGGTGGCACGTCTCCCGGAAATTCCCGGACTGCGGAATACGAGCCTGTCAGCGAAAACCGACGTTGCGGTACGAAAATCGAGGCGTGGCACGAAAATCGAGAAAGTCAAGCCCGCCAGCCGCGGATAGATCTGCGGCCAAGTGGGTGCGCCAGCACGAAAACCGGGAAATCAGCACTACCAGCTGAGTGCGATGGGAGGCGTGCCAGCTGGCCAGCCGCAGATCTATCTGCGGCCAGCCGCAGATAGATCTGCGCTGGCTCTGGCCAGCCTATTTAAGCCGCTTCGGGCAGCATACAGGGGGTTCAGCGAATTTTGGGAAAGAGGAAGAATTCCAGCGGAAAACAGCAGCAAAAGATCGGAAATTGAGAGGAAAAAGAGGGAAATTTTGCAATCAAATAGGAAGAAAAGAGAGAAAAAAGGAGAGAGTTCAATTTTCTTGTGATTTTGATTGTATCAATACACTCCTTATTCAATTCAAATACATCAAGTTTACATCCATTTGGATATCAATTGCAAGGTGAAATCTCTTTTGTGGTATCAATTTCTATCATATCATTTGATCAAATTAGATGTAATTTTTCATGTAATTTATTGATTGAACAATGAATTAGGGATTGTGAGTGAAGTTTCCATCGGAATGAAACTCTTCCTAATAACCCGATGATATTCGTTCATTAATTTCTTTGTTTGTTTTAAGGTGTTATGTTTGGTATCAATTCCTTTAAATCGTTGTTTTAGGATGCCTTGGTATTGTTAGATTATCCGGGTTGGTTTATTTTCTTGTAATATCCGATTGTTTGTGGATACTTGGTTGTGAGCCTAGGAAAGCGACCCCGGGGTCCCAATCCGATGATGGACATATCTTGGTGTAAGAAGTAGAGAAGACGTAGTTTCTAATTGTAAATATGTAATCGTTGGGCCTTAAAACGACGCTAAGGCGAGAATCGTGCTTAAGGCCCCGAAATAGTGAAATTTGTGATTGTTGGCGTTCGGGGATATTTTGATGGCTTACATGCCCATGAATAGCCCGACGCGTGTTTATGTTCGATTTGAATTATGACACGAAATTGATTTCAAAGCTAAATGATAAGATTTTCATAAAATCAATCAAAGTAGGATATTAGAATCACGAGGTTAAAATTTGAGAAATGTTAATGAAATGTCGATTCATATCTAACGAGAAAGCTAAAGAAAAATCGTTTTCCAAAACAACACACGAAATTTGATTTTATAAATAATTGACGTTTTATTAAATCTTTGTGCATAGGGTGAAAGAGATCCTAGAAATTGCCCATCATTTTATGAAAGCAATGTATAGATCTCGATTCCTATTTTGACGAAGGTTTAAAACTCTTGTTTTGTTAAAACGACACTTAACGAAAATCTCATAGTTTTTTGGATAATTAAAATCAAACCTTTCTCATAAAGAATAAAGCCTTCTCGGGTATACCGAAAAGACATTCCGAAGCATACTCAAATTAAAACACGATTTTCCCTAAAAATCCAAATGACTCTTTCATACAAACTCACCACAACATTCACATAGGCACACACACACACACGCGCGCACCTACATACACATATTCATGAATTAAAGGATAGGAAAGCATTAAGATTGCGGTAACCGTATTTCACGGAAGTCGAGGGATGCCTAACACCTTCCCCTCACTTAAACAAGCCCCCGAACTCCATGAATCTCGATTCGCAGACCAATTAATTCGGAGTCATACATGAGCCAGCGATTTATAAAAAAAACGAAAACTCGGATGAGTTGGTACATCCATTTCAAATATACCAACTGGCGACTCTGGTTAATTGGCTCATCATAAAACGCAATCTTTCAAAACCCCGTCGACATCAATGCCGACCTTTTCCAAACGTCATCTAAATCAAAAGGCTAAAATTGGAAAAGACTAAGGAGACGAGAAAGCGAGAACCCGGCGTCGACACTAATATTATTAATTTATATTAATAATATTTTAATCTAATATTATTAATTATTTAATAATATTTTAATCATTTATTAAACTCATAAACAATTTAATTTAATTGTTTATCCTTGCTATTTAATTTAGTTAACATACATATTTTGCCATACACATAACATTTTATTAAAATGACCAAATTACCCATATAAAATCTTAATATATCATATTAAAGGTCATTAAGCAATAAAATCACATTTACACATTTTTCAACTTAACATAACTCAAATTTCTCTTTTATTCTTAACTTAAACATATGCATGAAAAATATCAAAACAGCTTATAAAATTTTTATTTTCTAAAAAATATCAGTATATGATAGTTTAGTGATAATATATTTTTCCTGCAATTTTTCAATTTCGTTTACTATTTTTAAAGAGTCCAAAACAGTCCAAAATTGTAACATTTATCATAAATTATCCTTATGTCCAATGTGACGCCCCCAAATTTGGGTACTTGAAACCCGTACTTGGTGCTACACGATACCATTCATTCAAACTATTTAATATATTACAAACTTAAAAATTATATCAGAGTTGTCTAATCCCTAGATACGACAACCCTTAAAGTACATTGTCGACGCCGGGAAGAATCGCTTCCGTCGCGATATTTATCCTTTCCAATTTTAGCCTTTTTGTTAGATGATTCTTTTGGAAAAGGTCGGTATGAATGTCGACGTGGTTTTGAAAGATCGTTTTTTAATGATGAGCCAATTAACCAGAGTCGCCAGTTGGTATATATTTGAAATGGATGTACCAACTCATCCGAGTTTCGTTTTCGTAAATCGCTGGCTCATATGTGACTCCAAATTAATTGGTCTGCGAACCGAGATTCATAGAGTTCGGGGGCTTGCTTAAGCGAGGGGAAGGTATTAGGCACCCCCCGACTTCCGTGAAACACGGTTACCGCAATCTTGATGCTTTTCCTATCTTTTTAATTCTTAAAATGTGTGTGTGCGTGCGCGTGTGCCTATGTGAATGTTGTGGTGATTTTGTGTGAGAAACCCATTTGGTCCTTTATGAAAAAGTCGTGCTTTAATCTGAGAATGCTTTAGAATGTCCTTCGGTTTATACGAGAAAGCTTTATTCTTTATTAGAAAGGTTTGATTTTGATTGTCAAAACTGCAAGGTTTTCATTAGGTGTCGTTTTGCCAAAACAAGAGTTTTTAAACCTTCGTCAAAATATGAATCGAGACCTATACGTTGCTTTCATAGAATGACGGGCAATTTCTAGGATCTCTTTAACCCTATGCACATTGGTTTAACAAAACGTCATTTATTTTATAAAATCATTTTTTGATATTTGAAAACGATTTTCTTTAACCTTCTCGTTAAATAGGAATTGACATTCATTAACACTTCAAAATTTCTTATCCTCGTGATGCTAATAACCTAATTTGATTGATTTTATGAAAATCTTCATCGTTAGCCTTGAAATCCTTTTTGGTGTTGCAATTCAAATAAAACATTATAATGCGTAGGAGGTTATTCACGGGCATGTAAGCCATCAAAATAACCCCGAACGCCCACAATCACATATTTTCACTATGACGGGGCCTTAAACACGATTCTCGCCTTGGCGTCGTTTTAAGGCCCGATGATTACATATTTACAATGAAGACTACATCGTTCCTACTACCCACATCAAAATTGTCCATCATCGAATTTGGACCACGGGGTCGCGTTCCTAGGCTCACACCCGAAATTTCCACACACCCACAAAACGGATATTACGAGAAATAATCAACACGGATAATCTAACAATGTTAAGACATCCTAAAATAGCAACCTAAATGAACCACGCCCAATATATCGCCGTAAAACAAACAAAAAATTCAATAAGTGAATATCATCGGGTTATTAGGAAGAATTTTGTTCCGATGGAACCCTCACTAATAATCCCTAATTCATTGTTCCACCATAAATTACATGAAAACTACATTTAATTTAACCAAATGATATGATAGAAATTGCTATACCAATGGGATTTTCACCTTGCAAATGATGTCAAAGTGGATGTAAACTTGTGTATTTGAATAGAATGGGAAGTATATATGATACAATCAAATCAAAAGAGAATAAATCCTCTCTTTTTTCTTCCTTTCTCTCCTCTTTTGTTGCAAATTTATGCTATTCCTTCCTAATTTTCTGAGCTGCTGCCTTCTTTCTTCCCTTTTTTCTGTGTCCGTGAATGAACTAAAACTGGGCTGATAAAGGAAACTAGGGCAGCCGCAGATCTGCGGCTGGCCGCAGATGGATCTGCGGCTGGCTGGCCGCCTACCATCCACTCAGCCTGGTTTTCGGTTTCCGTGTTTCGAGTTCCGTGTTTTCAAAAGGCGCACTTATTGGTCGCAGATCAATCCGCGGCTGGCTGGTTTGATTTTCTTGAATTTCATGCCATTCCTCAATTCTCGTGTCGTGACGTCAGTTTTCGCCGACAGGCTTGTATTTTGCAGTCCAGGAATTACTGGGAGACGTGCCGCATCTTTCGGGAATGCTCATTTTGGACGGCCTTGTTGTCACATCGGTTTTTATTTGCAAATCGTCGCGGTGGCGTCGAGTGTTCAAACTTGCACCCATCCTTTGCTCTCGTAGGCCGGCTCAATGGACGAATTTGCCCCCCTGTTAGGGTTAGTATACGAAGTGCAAAATTTGGGTGTTTACATACATTATTACATGATAGATATTATATTATCACCACACTAAAGTCTAAATATTACAAATAACACCATACAACTTATTCCTTCAGCTTTTCCTTTTCCTTGTCTTTGCCAGAGTCTTCGGGTCGATCACGCTTAGCTGAAAACATTTAATTTTAACGCAAGAATGAGCATTTAATTGCTCAGCAAGTAATAACAATTAATAAACATTGGCTAAAAGAAGTAAATGTTTTCTTTGAGGACTACTTCTACAACAAATCAATAGTTGTGAAGTCATTTGAAACAGTTCTTAATAACATATCAAATCGTTTACAATTTTTGAAACAACGTAGTGACTATGAATGCTGAGCGGTCAATAGACCATGAACTTTTATTTTTAAGTTTGAAAAGGTTTGTACAAAAATTCATCTGCAAACCATCTGGCTTACGGACATGGAGAGTGATCAGCCCCGTTGTGCCCTGTATTGATCAACACTACATGCTAAAATGACATTTGCGTTCATCATCACCGCCTTTGGCGCATAAAAATTTCCCATTTCGGGTGGTTCATATGACGCCCCCGAATTCGAGCGCTGACCGCCCGAACAAGGGTCCGACGTTAATTCGTACTTCTATCGTAACTTAACTAATGATCCCATAATCATATTGGTTGAATTAGTCTATTATAGACTATAAAATCATAAAGTTCTTTTATCTTCATCCCTGGATCTTAACTTGATCTCGATCTCATTCTTTCTACAAGTATCAACTTGTAGTTCATTCGCATATATGGATAATACCATATATATATCGGACAAATTTTTAACCTTATGATTTAAACATTCTATACTTCCATATACCCAAGGTTCACAGCATTAATAACAGGATGGTTCTTGGGAACAGAAGAATCTTGCGATAAATGTTTGCATCTTTATCCGTGACAAGATTCCTTTTCTTTACAGAACATACCATATTATTCAATACTCTCACTTGAATACATATCGTTATAGAGATATCTCTTTATATCAATATTCCCTATCTATCTGAAATTCACACTATTAATGATAAGATTGTTCTTAGAACCGAGGGGCGCATTCCGGTAAAGGTGGCACCTTACCAGCGCTCATTAAGTGTAACCTCAGTGCTTATAGAACTCCCAATATCATTCAATACCCTCACTTAGATGTATAGTTCTTTATCAACATTATATTAATGTTTTACTATTTATCTGAAATTCAGAGTATCGGCATAACATGATCAGTCCATATTACCAATACCCTCATTCAGATTAATAGATCTTTAACAATTCTAAGTTATATCAAAGTAAAGACATAACACCATTTCATGATAATAAATAATATTATTGATAGAACATTCGGTTACAAGGTTTGATTGTTCGTATTACAACAGTCATTATGACTTAATACAAATAACAAGTAATTAAAACATGAAACCTAGTCTACGCTTCTTCTTTACGCTCATGATCTTCATAACTGCAAATAAAGGTTTATTCGCAAGAATGAGCACTACGGCTCAGCAAGTCTAACTAATAACACATAAACAGTTTATGCTTTCATATAAACTTTAACATGCCTTGACATGTCACATATATCAATTTGATATTATAAATAACTTTTCATTCAACAGTTTATAACACGTTGTCACACAAAGCGTATAAACCACATATATAACTTATAAAAATAGCACATAAGAGTTAGAATACTTGCACATAGTTTAAAGGAATAGAAGACTTGCCTCATATATCTTTTACATTTAATATAACGTCTAAACGTTCGTCGTAAATCCTCTTGTAGTTGCTAGCTTTATTTCCAATCGCATAGTGCTTCAATGCTTCGAAAGTAATTTTTATCTCACAATATCTCTCAGAATATAAATATAGAGTGTTTTTGCTCTTGAATTGCTCTTGAACATGGTAAGAAATGAATGAACTTAGCTTGCTATTTATAGGAAAACATAGTTTCGTTAATTGCACGTTAGGGGCTCGGCTTATTACACTTTGTACCCTAGCATATTCTTAGAATATTCTTCTAAGCTCCTCAATGAAAATATCTTCCAAGCTCGACAATGCAGCTTGCAATTGAACTTATCTTCTAAGCTCCTCAATGAAAATATCTTCCAAGCTCGACAATGCAGCTTGCAATTAAACCTATATTCTAAGCTCCTCAATGAAAATATCTTCCAAGCTCGACAATGTAGCTTGTAATTGAACCTATCTTCTAAGCTCCTCAATGAAAATATCTTCCAAGCTCGACAATGCAGCTTGTCACCGTAAGCACAACAAATCACTTTGTCCTTCTCAACCACGACACAACAACTTGTCAAAAATAATTTGTCGGGATGCTTCTTGGTGAAATCGTGGAAAACACGACAAATCATTTTGTCAATGTAAGCACGACTAAGCAGCTTGACAAATTTTTTTTTATTTGACCTAATTCATCGTTTACACTATAAAATCACAAAACACCTGGTTCGAAATATCATTTCGATCTTTATTAAGCACATATGTTACCAAATTCGAATTTCATTAGGGCTTAAGGTTTTAAACTTATACGTTCTAATTCTAAACTTATACGATCGCATTTATAATCCTCATAAATATTCGGGGTATTACATTCACCCCTACTTAAAAGAATTTCGTCCTCGAAATTAACTCTAACTTAGTCTTCAATATGAATTTTCTTAATTCTTCCTTTCTCACATCAAATTCCTAATATTTAAATTAGGTAAAAATGTTCAATCTAAACCTTTCCTTACACCAGGTTTTAAACCTTTAATCATACTCGACTTCTAGTTTTATTCTTCTCTTACTGAGAATTCTTCTAATTTATACCGAGGGGTCAATCAAGACCTTGAACTATTTCATATTCTATGGGTACTATATGACCCACAAGTTTAACAATCACTAGGATTGAAAAACACAATAGTCAGTACGTCAGGTGATCAACCTATCGTACAACATGTGACATATAACATAATAATTTTAAAGGCGTTGTATGTTGCGTCTACCGGAATCATATGTCCAGTCCAAATTTTCCTTATTAAAAGGGTTGTCTAGCCAAAACAATTGGCATTGACTCATCTTTAAACCATTCAAAACTTTTGAAAATGATTTTATACCGCACCTTGCAAGAGTAAGTTGATGACTCATCATTTATCATACCACACCAGGTTAAACAGTGTGTTGATGAAAAATTCATTTTTATTTTTCATATTAAATCTGTCTAGCCAAAAGAATTAGCATAGACTTATGAATAACATAGCTAAATCAATTTTATGATTTTATCATGTCCACACAGATAAAAATGTGTTAATCTTCACACCTCAAGTGCGAATATACGCATCAATATCTAGCATAGATAGAAGATTTTGGAATACCCCTAATCCTTTATTATTCCATTTTTCTCTATCCACGACACAAGTTTTGCAAATATATAGTAATATAGTAAACTGATTGGTTGTAAAACCAAGTACAAACAAATATATCAGTTCCCCTTCTCATCAACACGGGATTGAAACTGTCTCAGTGTACATTGATCTTTTTCAACATCACACAGTTTATGACATTTCGTAGCCGTATCTCATAAGTCGGTTCGACTGACATATCATAGCCCCCGCCCATACAAGGGTTTGTTTGCTCAGTAACTAACATACAAATATCTTTAAAACTATAGTTGGACATAACAACTAGTAACTAATCAATATACATATGAGAAAAGAATCACCTTCTCAGAATATATACAAAGAATAGTTTGACACAAGATTTCAATCTATTATCATGATACTTAGCTGAGTGTTTCCTCCACCCAAGAACTAATGAATCAGTTCCTCGTCTCATCCACACTATCCCCAAATGATCTTATTCAGTGTGTAACCCTCTTTGAAAATACTGACCACGAATCATTTGTACCAACAATGTAGTTAGATCGGTTCACTTACGCATATTAAACTCCTGCCCATTCAAGAGAGTCGTTCAACTCAGCTAACAACATAAGTTTTCAATTGAAATCCCTACTCATTTCTTAACTATCTGATGAATTTCTTTAATCCAATTTACTTACATTTCTCTATGAGTTTACTCCTCTACTTACCCAAGTTTTATACAAAATAATATAATTTAAACATAATTAGATAAAATTTGATTTATTTCAACGTTACTCTTTAATCAGTATATTTCTTTCACATAATATTTTTATATATTAAGATTTATTATAATTTCTGCATATCTTTTACTTATCTACGGACTCTTCACAAGTCCATTTAATCTTAACCTATCAGATTATACTTCAAGGTACTCGTTACCTCGAAACTATAACCTATTGCTCTGATACCAAATATGACGCCCCCGAATTCGAGCGTTGGCCGCCCGAACAAGGGTCCGACGTTAATTCATACTTCTATCGTAACTTAACCAATATGATTATAGGATCATTGGTTAAGTTACGATAGAAGTACGAATTAACGTCGGACCCTTGTTCGGGCGGCCAACGCTCGAATTCGGGGGTGTCATAGTTCATACTCAGTCTGGAGTCCTAACTAAAGTAATTCAGTTGGACGAATTTATCGTAACCAATCATACTCAATAATACATTTCAAACTATGTATTGCCGAGTCAAATAGCTTAGACAACCTTTAAATCATGTATACATACCGAAATTTAATAGTATGTATCAAAACTTATCATGTCAAAAAATTTTGAATTTACGATAATTATAACAGTTTGTACAAGTGACAACACTTGCACAAAGAACAGAACAATTTTGATTATAAATGCATCACATGAGACAATATTGAGATATTTGAAATCAATAGATAGCTTGAATAAAGTTCAAGAATACTTGCACATTAAAAGAGTATTGAAACTTTTATAACATATGGATCCATTGCATAAAGTAAATGCAAGGGTTAAGATAATTGCTCAATACGAAATTGAGTTAAGAAACTTACATAACATATACCTGTTTGCACGAAATAAAAGTAGTGCATAAGGTTTAGAAACTTGCCTTGTTTGCGGCTTACAGCTACACAATATAGTTTAAGCTTTTATACAAAGACCTATCATCAATAAGATTATTTTTTTAATTAGAATAATACATCTTAACACATAATACTGCTATTTGCAGTCATTATACAGCCTAAACACATTATCACGTATTCATATCAGTCATTAAAACATTTAAGAACATGTATCAAGTCAAACTATGTCAATCTGGTTTGGTTTCGATATAAATTCGGCGTCCCGATTGCGTTATCGGATAATTAACAAGTTTATTTTCAATAAAACTTTATTTAAAAGCTCCAATATTACCTTAGATAATTTATTTATCATTTATAATATTTTTCGGAAGCTCATAGTAATTTTCAAATAATTATTATCATTTATAATAATTTTTCAAACATTAATATCATTTATAATGATTTTTCAATAATTAATATCATTTATAATAATTTAATTGCTAAATAATTTCATTATCGTTAATATTTAAATAATTTAAAAAATTAATAAAATCCATGTCAAAACATTTAAAGTTATTTATTATAACTTAAAACATTTTTCAAACCTTAATATTACCTTTAAATGGTTTTTAAAATATTAAAATCATTTTTAAATAATTACTATTAATATTAAAATATTAATGTAATTCATGTCAAAATATTAAAGGTTATTTATTATAACTTAAAATATTTTTTAAACATTTATTTCACCTTGAAATAATTTTTAAAACATTAAAATTATTTTTAAATATAATTTATTTAATACAATTATTAAATAAATTTATTATCATTAATATTAAAATATTAATGAAATTCTTATCAAAATATTAAAAGTTATTTATTATAACTTAAAATACTTTTTAAAAACCTTATTATCATTTTTAAATAATTTTTAAAATATTAAAATCATTTTTAACTAATTTATTTAATATAATTATTAAATAAATTAAATATCATTAATATTTAAATAAATTAAAATATTAATGAAATTTATGTCAAAATATTAAAAGTTAATTTTTATAACTTAAAATAATTTTTAAAACTTAATTATGAATTTTTAATATTTATTTTCTATTTATTTAAATTAATTAAATTAATTTTCATTAAAACCGTCGCTGAAGGTCTACAGCGACAGAAACCGTCACTATAGGTGTTCTTCAGCCCATGAAGAACAGCCCAGTCAATGCCCTGAGGGGTATTTTGACCATCAATGATTTTCATTTGGTTGAGTTTCTGGGTATACGCGTGTATCAATGGTGTAGTACTGATGTAATACTATAAATGTATAATAAGTTTGGGGTCTAACTACATCACATATGAGATATCTAGATTGGTCAAACAGCTGTCAGAAGTTGTTCTTCATTTTCTGGAAATTCCAGATTTCTAGTCAATGCTAGTCAACACTTTTCAAGCTTTAATAACTTTGATCCTGTGTATTATCTAAGTATTCTAGTGTCTCAATATTGTAGTATACATGTCAAGGTTCAAGGCTAATACATTGGTTAAGCTTAACAACATAACATGAGCAAGATCCAAGCCGGTCAAACGGCCTGTCAGAGGCTGTTCTTCAGTTTTCTGGGTTTTCTAGAAAACTCCATTTTCATGATCGGTTAATAGGTTTTGACCGTGAATAACTTTCAATATATACATGATATAATCATGATTCCACTTCTAGATTATTAACCTACTGGCATACTACAACTACAAAGCTTTAAACACATCAAACAATTAACAGATCAAGATCTATGGCCTCTACATTTGACTGTGAGGCCATTTTTTATACTTTGAACAGTTCGCTTAAATCTCCATTTTCGTGCATCTAGATGTTATGGGTTCATGATATAACAACCCAGATCACTAAATAACATAACATATAACATATTTAAACACAAAAACATAAAATCTAACGAAGATTTAAGGATCTAGCATGAGGGTTTGGGTTTTATACCTTCTTGAGAAATTTTTGATTTCCACTTTTTGATTTTAATCTTAGCTTGCTATGGGGTATTTTTGGCTTATCTTTAGACTGAGTTTTGGAGAAAATTTTGTGGCTTAGGGGAGAGAGAGAGAGAGAGAGAGTCTTGGCTATGAAAAATAAAGTAAAGGGTTTTCTTTACTTTTCTCTTTCTTTAATTTCTATCCTTTTGATTCAATGAATCTAACTGATGCAAGGTGTCCAAAATCTGATGATTGAGAAGATTTGCAACATGTGGGAGATCTTAGAGTGATGAGTCATGGATTTTGTAAAGATTTGTAAACTATCCAATTAAAATAACGCAAAAAGGTTATT
Source organism: Aralia elata (assembly GCA_034770075.1). Classification (NCBI taxonomy): domain Eukaryota; kingdom Viridiplantae; phylum Streptophyta; class Magnoliopsida; order Apiales; family Araliaceae; genus Aralia; species Aralia elata. The sequence continues at coordinate 39,421,274 of CM068386.1, read as the reverse complement.
TTAGTAAACTAACAAATAATTTTAAGGGTATTCTAGTCCATAATGCATAATTCTAGGGTTTAATCCTTAGATTTTAACCCTTAAGGTTTCCCAAATAATTTCTAGGGTTTAAGAAATTAAGTTTAGAAATTAATAAATATTTAATTAGGATATAATAATTCCAAAATTAGGGTTTTAAACTTTAATTAGGGTTTCAAATATACATTAAGGTTTCCTAATTTGTAAATTAGGGTTTCTCACTTAATTTACATTATTCACATAATGTACATACATGCATTTAAATACAAATATAATTAATAACTATATTTAATATTTGAATTACTTAAAGAAATTAATTTCTTATTATCCATAATACACACAAATTTATTTTAAATATAATTATCACAATAATTAGATTTAAAATTAAAATCCATAACTATAGATCAAAATATTATACATACATACATTTGAATATAAATATATTTAATAATTATATTTAATATTCCAATTCCTTAAGAAAATATATTCTTATTATTCAAATACAAATATTCATTCCTTTAAATACAATTATACCACAATTGTATTTATCATGCAAACTCATATACATAGACCAAATTAGATTTTCAAATAATATCACTTTGCCTCATTTACCTTTCTTAGTCAATTTAAAATAAATAAATTGACTAATCTGCTAAATTCATATAACCAGATAATAATCATAAAAATAATAGTAATACTTAAAATATATTCTTAAAATATACATATATTATTTAAATAATACATTAATCATATTTTCATAGAAAATAAATAATAAAATGTCTTTACTACAAAATTAATTTATTAAAAGAATATAATTTCTAATAATCAACTATTTCTTTTTCAAGAAATTTATTTGTAATAATTTATGTAATAAATAAATATATATTTATCACATATTCACATATGCTTTATCTTGTATGTATTACCATATTCATTTTTTTAAAAAAAATAACAATATTATATATATATAAAAAAAATTATTCACAAATTTTTTTATTTAAATTAATATCGAAAACTTGGGTTATTACATCCAAAAATTATGAAATTTTCAGGGTAGTCTTCTGTTATCAAAACCTAGCTCCTGTAAAAATTTCACATTTTTCTAAGTTATATTAGGAGTTATTACAGTTTACTTTTAAAATAACACTTTCTTGTAAAATCCATAACTTTATTTCTGGACATCCAAAAATTACCATCTTTGGACACCTAGTTAGCTTAACATACTATCATACCACAAAAGATCAGGATTTTTAGAGCAACTAAAGTGGCCAAAACGGCACTTTTCCAAAACTGGCCTGGACAATTCTTTATTTCCCAGATTTTCTACCCGGTTGGACTGTTTTGGGAAAAATGATGTCACGGTTTGCTCGTTTAATAATTTTGAGTGCTACCACTTGGTTTTAACAAATAACTCATGGATCTAGCACACCTCTTTAACGGATCACAAAAATAATTGGTAGATTTCAAATGGTAGTGCTTCAAAGTTGGCTGAAATTAGGGTTTTCTAGCCCTAAACACTGATTTTGTTCCCTTTTGTTTTTCAAGCTAATCAACACATGAAATAGTATGATATAAACATGAAACACTATAAAACATATTGATCTAGTGTTCTAGGGTTCAAGATCATAAACTCATGATTTATTACAAAACATCCACAAGAATTTATTTAAACTACTAAGGTTAGGGTTTTTAAAGGTTTTTATACCTTGTTCTTGATGTAAACCTTCTTTTTCTTCCACAATAAGTGATAAACCTAGATGACATGAGCAAGCTCTTCCCTTCTCCTTCCTCCAGGTAGCTCGGCAGCCCCCTTCTAGGTCCTCTCTCTCTCTCTATTTTATTTTAAGCCTTTTTGGAGAAATTAGATGAAAAGTTTTGCTAGCAATTAAAGTGTACTCTATTTATAGTTAGTAGCTTAGATACATATAACATATATTTGTATATATCATATCTAGAAAATCTCCACCAATTCAAAGGCTATGGATTTATTTTTAATGAGGTTAAAGGGCTAGGGAGACAAATTAGGGAAGTAGTTAAACTAAACTTGGAAAATGAGAGATATCAAATGATTTTCCCCATATGTTCTTTCCCCTTTGAATGCCTGGTTCATGCCCCTTGATTTTGTCCATTTTTGATTTTTTTTCTTATTTGCTTAAGTTGTTTGATTTATCTTCTAAAAAGTTTATACATGTTTGGGCCAAAGTTTGGGCTATCCATTTAATTATTTTGGGCTTTTTAATAAATTGTTTGGGCCGCTAGAATTATCATAGGTCCAACACATAAATTTTATTTTACTCTAATTATTTAATTAGGGTTACTACAGTGCCCCACGGGGTGATAAATGTCGTCTTCTCTCGGTCTTTCTCGGCGACCATGATCTGATGATAGCCGACAAAACAGTCGACGAACGAGTACATTTTAAACTGTGCGGCGTTATTTATTAAGATCTGTATGAATGGCATAGGAAAGTCATTTTTAAGGCTGCCTTGTTGAGATCACGGTAATCCACGCAAACTCAAACTTTTCCTTCTGGCTTTGGAACTGGGACTGCGCTGGACAACCATTCGGGATAAGTGGATACCATGATAATTTCAGCCTTGAACTGCTTGGCGATTTCTTCTTTAACCTTTAGGCTCCATTCTGGTTTTAACCTCCTCAATTTTTGTTTAACCGGCTTGAAACCCTCTTTGATCGGCAATCGATGAACGACTATATCAGTGGACAACCCGATCATATCTTCGTGCGACCAGGCGAATACATCTTCGTATTGAGTCAAGAGCTGGGTCATTTCTTCCTTTTGTGGGTAAGGTCAGATCCTTTCTGGAGTTCTTTGGGGTTGTCCAAGGTTCCAATATTGATGTTGGTGGTTTGCTCGAGGTTGGGTTTGGGCTTGTCTTCGACCCATCTTTTGATCTCTTTGGGTACCTCCTCGTCATCCACCTCCTCTTGTTCGATCCCCATCAAATCGAAATCAAGCTCTACATGGAAATCATAATCATCTTTTGGATTTGGCCAATCATCAATGGGGGTAAAATCATTCAAATTGGGACACCTGACAATAAAACGTAAACACTCATTATATAACAATTGTTTTTCAAGACATAAGCTTTCATTAGATGAAATAATTATAACATAAACGTGCAGAAAGTAAAATAGATTAGAGATAATGTCATTCTATATTCCGAGGATCTTCACAACCAATCTCCCGTCTTTTACCCTTTGTGAACTATTTGCGGCTCGACTTTCCAATTGTCCGTGGTCATGTCGTCGTCAATAGTCAAGATGGAGGCGACATTCTGGTGGGTGATGTCTTCAATGATGGCCGAGACTTGCTCATTTTCTAAATCGCCATATTCCCTGGGAATGTCTACCTTAGTCCAACCAAGGAAAGGGATGATTTCCTGGATGGTGGCCGGATTGGTACTGTCATTGCCTTCTTCCTCCTCATCTCTTCCTTGGCCTTGGGAGAGATAAAATTACCTTTCAAACTGCTACTGGATCTCTTACAAAAATCGTTCATTCTTTATTTTCTGCTCATTAGTCAAGATTAGGATGTCTTCATTACAATTGCTTCTTCAGCTGAGTCACCGGTCTTGGGTATCAACAGACCCGACATATGCATAGGAATCTTCTTTAGCGGGTTCCTGGGATTGAAACCGCTGGACTTTGGCATAAGGATGGTAGCCAGCTGAGGTGGAACCCTTTTGTGAGGATTTTTTTGCTTGAAACTGCTAGCATAACCTAGCCCCACCTTTCCAAATTGAGCGAGCATTTGGATTGGATCTTTAATTCCTTGGCCATTCTTTCCCAATCCTTTACCTGGTTGATATTGATGGGTGATCATTTTTTGAGCCACCGACATAACTTCAGGAGATACCCTTAGCTTCAGAGCAGGGGAGCCTATGGGTTTGTATCGGACAGTACTTACTTCAAAAGCCTAGAAACTAGCGGGCTTGACTCCTTCATCCAAACCAATCAGAGGGATGTATTCGTGCAGATGAGGAGGATATTCGGGTTCAGCTAACACGGTCACCAGATTCTCATTGATGATATATTTCAGTTGCTGGTGTAGCGTTGATGGGACTGCCCCGACCATGTGGATCCATGGTCGCCCCAGCAACAGATTATATCCGGTAATGATATTCAGCACCTGGAACGAGATATTGAAGGTATAGGGACCTATCTCCAGAGGAAGTTCGATCTCTCCTACAGTGTCTCTTCTTAATCCGTCAAATGCCCTGACCACCACGTGGCTGCTTTGGATTCGATTAAGATTGTTCTTCATTCTTTCCAGGGTATCGTAAGGGCATATATTGAGGGCTGATTGTGACGCCCCCAAAATCGGTCCACACAACCCATTTTGATTCACCAAAAATACACACTACAAATACAAATGTTTCCATTTACAACTATTATACTATCGTGCAAAATACGACAACACACATACTGTGAGTTCAATACAAATATCGTACCGTATATGGTACAATAGTATCCAAACCCAAATTATTATAAATGCCGTAAAAAGACGACAACACACGTTTTAAGTCTTCAGTACAATTATTATTATACTATGTTATAACTTGATAAGGACAACCACTAACTCGGACCATTACTCCACTCCCCGGCTAGTCCCAGCTACACTTTCCTTTCCTGAGAAGAACAATAGGACAAAACTGAAAAGGGTGAGCTCAAATAGCCCAGTAAAGAATATCATGACTAAGATAATGAAGAATAAATTATCTTTAACATTCAACAGTAATAAATTAGATATTTAAAGATATTATAAATGTTTCAACAACAACAACTGCAGCGGAACAAATAATCCATTAAAAGAGTCAAGTAGATTATAATATCCACCATCTTCTATAAGTTAAAGGTTCACCACCAATATTTATGAACATCCAAATGAACAGTTTATCTTTGCACTACGGGCCAAAGATATTCATTTGCAATACCAATGGTCATGATCATGCCAAACACCAGTCTATCTTTGCACTACGAGCCAAAGAGAACTTTCACCACAAGCCTTTGTTTGCAACACCAAAGGTCAAGATTATACCAGTACACATCCTGGTCATAATCATGTCAATCACCAGTTCATCTTTGCACTACGGGCCAAAGAGAACTTTTCACCACAATTTAAGTCTGAGGATTATGACAATAATATAGAGGATGAATATAAATAATAGAAACAATGAGATCAAGAATAAGAATAAATATTAGAGATTGTAATTAAATTTATCCAGAGACCAAAATGTCCAAATTGTCAACATGATGACCAAAATGTGAAGTCAAATTCAAGAATGATATTCAAGATTCATATTTCAAAGATAACGATAAAAATTCAATAGAAGAATTCAGGTGAAAAGATACTAGATGAAACAAAAACTATTAAGGATATTCTACTAGTTTCAGGAATTTTCACCATTTAATAATATTGTTATGAAAACGAATAATAATTTATTCCATAAATGGAGGAGTATAAAAGAAAATGATATCCTTTACGAGTATAAAAGAAAATAATATCCTTTACGAGTACAAAAGAAATGATACCACTTACGAGTATGAAGAAAATGACATCCCTTACCTCCATTAGCAAGTGACTGGATGTTGCTTTTTATGAAGTTTGTCAACCTAAATATATTTATAATATAATTAGTAATTATCACATATGGTGTACACTAATTCGTATGAAATTATTAAAAGTGATTATATAGTATATTCTGTGTAGTGTAAAGAATAAACTTCAAAAATAATATTTCAAAATAAAATCTTTCAAATGAAGTTTTTCAAAATAACTCTTCTAAAGGAAGAATTATAAACACCATGTGATGTGTGTGGATGCTTGACCAACTTTATAGAAAAACTTACTTGAACAATACTCGTACTCTTACTGATCTTTACAACTACTCAAGATAGTTTAGCACACTTAGAGAGAACTTACACAAAGAAATTTAGAGAGTGGAAGGAAGTATAAGCAAGTAGAAAGTTATGATTTTTCTTATGCTAAACCCCCATATTTATAGTAAAATGTAATCAATATCTACTACATATCAATTATCACACTCTTTTTATATCATCCATCCATTTTTTCTTCAATCTATATCATCCATCTATTTTTTCTTTAATCTATATCATCCATCCATTTTTTCTTCAATCTATATCATTCATCCATTTTTTCTTTAATCTATATCATCCATCCATTTTTTTCAAAAAGATTAATCCATTATCAAAAAGATAAATCCATTATCAAAAATTATTATTATTAATATATCCATTTTTTGTATTATTGTGTTAAATGTATTAATATCACAGATATCATATACTCGCAATACTGGCAACCAGATCATTCTCAGGAAAGAGGGGGCCTTCCGTATAAATGGCGCGCAATTAGATAACCCTTTTCCTCGACAGAACTTCTAGACATTGTCAATAATGCTAATTAATAATATCCTTTTAATAATATGAGTTACTGTGCCATGACAATTATTGATTTAATAATGTGAAATACTGTGTAGTTGTTACTATGATAATTATTAAATCAATAATATAAAATACTATGTTATTGTCACTGTAGCAATTATTGAACCAATAATATGACATACTGTACAATATCGTGTGCTATTGTGGAATACCGTATGCTACTATGGAGTACCGCGTGCTACTATGGAATAACATGTGTTACTGTTCTTTTATTACCGGGTATTTCAACAGTTAACGGTAAAAGTCCTGCCGCCAATTTAAAAAGTTACTGCTTTTTATATTCGACAGTTATTCTGTTGTGGGGCCCACCAATGATTTGTTATTCGGCGCCGTCGTACTCTACCGAATATAATATTCCCCGACAGAACGAATATTTTTCGACAGAATGAATATTCCTCGACATACTGTATAATTGCACATATCATCCTTACCTTATCATTTTATCAATTTAGCACCTAACAGTTTAGAATAATAATAATAAGAAAAAAAATCTAATTAATAAAAAGTTGGGGTCTTACAACCTCCCCTCCTTATGAAATTTTATCCTCGAAATTGACGTACCTGGTATCTCGACTGGCATTTCAAATAGGTAAGGATACTTAGCCCTCATCTCAGATTCTAACTCCCAAGTCATATCCTCTGTATCTTGGTTTCTCCACAAAACTTTGAATGGAGGTATAATCTTTGAGCATAAAATCTGTTCCTTTTTATCTAGGATCTTAACAGGTACCTCGCCATACGTTAAATCCTCCGCAATTACGTCTGGATCTAACTTAATGATATGATTTGAATCCTTCACATACTTACATAGCATGGATATGTGAAAACCATTATGAATGCGAGACATGTTTGGCGGTAGAGAAAGTCTATAAGCCACAATTCCTACACAGTCGAGAATTTCAAAAGGACCAATAAATCGAGGGTTGAATTTTCCTCTCTTTCCGAATTTCGTAACTCCTTTCCATGGAGCAATATATAAGAATACATGGTCTCCGTCATTGAATTCCTCGTTCCTTTGATGAAGATCAGCATAACTCTTTTGTCGATCTTGTGCTGCTTGTATACGTTGCCATCTTCACGTGGGTTTTGGAGTCTTTAACTCTATCTCCACCTTTTATAAGTCATACAAAATAGGCCTTTGCATTGTCAGTATCGCACTCGTACTTGCATACATTCTTCTACTCAATGCGTCAGCTACCACGTTCACCTTTCCAATAAGCACCTACATACTTGCTTTAGTGTCTCCACACAAATGATTATGAGATCAATCATCCTCTTCCAAAGAGCAAGCAACGTATGTACTAATCTATCCGGATTCACTAATCCCCAATTTAGTAATCCAATGATTAGGAACAATTTTAGTTTGTGAGCTATCTCGAATTTAGATCTCATTAGCATGATCACCATCATGATTCTAAAAGCATTGCTCAAAACTATGGGTTTATCACATTTAATATAACAACACTATGTAAATAATATAAAATGCCTTTTAAGAAAATCAATTCTTTTATTAATAAATGAATAAGATTACAAAGTATATGCTACATCATATCAAATATGATTGGCTTGTGTGCATACTACTTTCAGATCAAGTTTGATGAAGAGTGTTTGATCGCATTTGAGCTTTTAAAAAAGAAATTGACCACCGCACCAGTGATAGTTGCTCCGGATTGGTCAAAGCCTTTCGAGTTGATGTGTGATGCCAGTGATTATGCAGTTGGGGCTATTTTGGGACAGCGTAAGGAGAAGGTTTTTCATGCTATTTACTATGCCAGCAAAACCTTAACCGATGCACAGCTCAACTACACCACTACCGAGAAGGAATTGCTTGCGGTAGTGTATGCTTTTGACAAGTTTTGATCTTACTTGATTGGAATAAGAGTGGTTGTATTCACGGACCATTCAGCTATTCGGTATCTAATTGCAAAGAAGGATGCTAAACCGAGGTTGATTAGATGGATCCTATTGTTGTAAGAGTTTGACTTAGAAATCCGGGACCGAAAGGGAACTGAAAACTAAGTAGCCGACCATCTATCTAGATTAGAGAATCCGGGTCATGACAAGGAAGATAAAGTTCTAATTAATGAGTCTTTTCCGGATGAACAGCTGTTTGTAGTTCAAGGCGAAATTCCATGGTATGCAGATTTTGCTAACTACTTGGTTAGTAACACACTCCCCCAGACTTATCGTGGCAGCAAAAGAAAAAGTTTCTACATGACGTGAAAAGGTATATGTGGGATGAACCGTATCTATTCAAGCATTGTGTAGATCAAATGATACGACGGTGTGTTCCACAAAGTGAGGTTGATAGCATTCTACATTACTGTCATGATTCCCTATATGGAGGACACTACAGAGGTGAAAAGACAGCCATTAAGGTGTTGCAAGCAGGGTTCTTCTGGCCAACATTGTTTAAAGATGCTCACCATTTTGTTCAAAGATGTGATAGATGCCAAAGAATGGGGAATATCTCAAAACGACATGAAATGTCATTGAACACAATCCTAGAAGTTGAAGTCTTTGATGTATGGGGAATAGACTTCATGGGGCCATTTCCATCTTCTTTCAACAATCTATACATTTTCTTGGCTGTGGATTATGTGTCTAAATGGGTGGAGGCAGCTGCATTTCCTACTAATGATGCCAAGGTGGTGCTGAAATTTCTATAAAAGAATATCTTCACAAGATTCGGTACCCCAAGGGCAATGATCAGTGATGAAGGGAGTCATTTTTGTAACAAGTACTTTGCAGCTCTCTTGGCAAAATATGGGGTTAGTCACAGAATTGCTACTGCCTACCATCCCCAAACCAATGGTCAGGCAGAAGTCTCTAACCGCGAAGTGAAGAAAATTTTGGAAAAGATTGTCAATCCTACAAGAAAGGATTGGTCAAAAAAGCTGGATGATGCACTGTGGGCTTACAGGATGGCATACAAAACCCCGATTGGCATGTCACCATACCAGCTAGTCTATGGCAAAGCATGCCATCTTCCTGTTGAACTTGAGCATAAGGCGTACTGGGCCATAAGGAAGATGAATTTTGATCTCACAGCCACGGGAGAGAAAAATGGCATGACAAGAAGATCATTGAAAGGAAATTCGAGCCAGGCCAAGCGGTACTGCTATACAACTCTAGATTGAGGCTTTTTCCAGGAAAACTCAAGTCACGTTGGTCGGGGCCCTTCGTTGTCAAGCATGCATTTCCTTACAGTGCTGTGGAAGTTTATGGTAATAATCCGGAGGAATCATTCAAGGTTAACGGACAACGTCTTAAGCATTATTGGGGTGGCAGCTTCGCTCGCCAGAAAACCTCGATAACTCTCGTCGATCAACTTTGAATCAATGAGAAGTCGGGTCGAGGACTTTAAACTACGCGCTGGATGGGAGGCATGTAATACCCTGAATATTTATGAGGCTTATAAATACGATCGTATATGGTTAGAGATTAAGTTAGTGACCTAAAACTAGGTATCGAGAAGTTTAAAATCTTAAACCCCAATGAGATTCAAATTTTGTATCATACGTGCTTAAATAAAGATCCAAAGGATATTTTGAAGTAGGTGTTTTGTGATTATATCGTGTAAACGATAAAATTGGTCAAATAAAAATTTTTCGCCAAGCAGCTGTGTCGTGCTTACACGGACAAAATGATTTGTCGTGCTTCCGACGATTTCACCAAAAAGCATCCTGACAAATTATTTTTTTGTAAGCTGCTGTGTCGTGCTTACGCATTGTCGTGCTTACGCTTTGTCGTGCTCACGCATTGTCGTGCTTAAGCTTTGTCGTGCTTACACCTGGCACACGCTGGCTTACGCCTGGCACACGCCGGCTTACGCCTGGCACACGCCGGGTACTAAAGTGTAATTAACCTATGTACTAAAGTGTAATTAACCACTTTTTAGTAGCTTAAAATGTAATTAACCTAGGTACCAAAGTGTAATAAGCCGAGCCCCTAACGTGCAATTAACGAAACTTGGTTTTTCTATAAATAGTAAGCTCAGTTCATTCATTCCTTACTACTTTTCAAGAGCAGTTCAAGAGCAAAAACACTCTATATTTATATTCTGAGAGATATTGTGAGATAAAAATTACTTTCTAAGCATTGAAGCGCTACCCGATTGGAAGTAAAGCTAGCAACTACAAGAGGTATTACTCTAGTGGTTATTATTTTCATTCTTCTTTATATATTTAGTAAAAATATACTTTTTACAAGCAGTTATAATGCCCAAATTATTTTAAGTATATAGTACAAAAGTCCTATTTACAAGTAGTTATAATGTCCGATTTATTTCTCTTATATAGTAGAAAATATACTTTTATAAGCAGTTACTATGTCCGAATTTCTTCAACTATTTAGTAAAAATATTCATTTTATAAGCAGTTATAATGCTGAAATTTTCTCAAATATAATAGCCGAATATTCATTTTATAAGCAGTTATAATGCTGAAATTTTCTCAAATATAAAAGCCGAATATTCATTTTGCAAGCAGTTATAATGCTCAATTTATTTTAAATATAATTGAAAAATATTCATTTTATAAGCAGTTATAATGCTGAAATTATTTCATGTATATTAGAAGGAGTCTTATTTATAAGCGGTTATGATACCCGAAATAAAATTTAAAATATTTAATCGTTAAAATGCTTAATTAGCGTAGCATAATCCAAGAAAAGGAAAAGCTTGGAGGATAAAAGTTCTAGAGCTTACACTTCAGGAGATTGAGCGAGGAATGACACATTAGCGTTAACATATTATCCATATTCAGGCAAGTCTACTTATTTGTTGAAATGCACCCCGTGCCATAACGTGTCTTATTTATGAAGTTTATTGATATGCAAGTATTGTTTCTTTTGCACCCCGTGCATTAACATGCTTGTTATCTGTTCTGTGCAACGTGATAGTGATTGTTGAATTTCAATTGAAAACCATGTTAGTATCTGAGTTGAACAACTCTCTTGTATGGGCAGGAGTTTAAGATGTGCTAGGAAACCGATCTAACTATACTGTAGGTACCAATGTGGACAATTCAGTGTGATAGTCAATGGAATAATATTGACATAAATGGTAAAACATTTATTGAGACATTGGTAGAAGTATTGATGAGACGGGGAACTAATTCATTAGTTCACGGGTTAGGAACCACTCAGTTCACTATATTGATAATCGTTGAAATCTTGTATCAGCTTATTCTGTATATATATCTTGAAAAGGTTATTTCTCTTCTCATATATATATCTGTTAGACTTGTTGGGCATTCTTATGCTCATTCTTGCAATTATCTTAAAACAAATTACAGCCAAGGAAGATTTACCAGAGGATTCTGGAGGTACAAAGAAAGTTGAAGATGTAGAAGATTTAAACTATGTTAGATTAACATTATTGGCAATGTCTAGAAAGTTCTGACAAGGAAAGGGGTTAGGTCATTTAATTGCGCGCCGTTTTAACGGAAAGCCCCCTCTTTCCTGGGAACTAACTGGTTGCTAATACTGCAAGTCTCAGATATAGAAATGGAGATTTGTTTTTAAGTCTTTTAGGACTTATTTGTAATAGAACAAGTAAACCTGGGAATGATGTAACAATGAATAAATGATATTTTATAATATTATCACTTTTCCGCATTATACTCTGATTATTAGAAGTCAAGATTTCTATTACGATTGAAATCAATTATATTACGAGTTTTTATAGAAACTTATCGTGTACTTTACCTTTAAGTTAATGAATGTTTTGAATAAGGTTATACAAGTCAGCACGAAATCCGACCTGGCTAAAAGAAGCTAGCAGGTGGATTTTCGGGGGCGTGACAAGTTGGTATCAGAGCATTAGGTTATAGCTCTAGGGTAAGAGTACCTTAGGATATAGCCTGCGTAAAATTTTGGAGATAGAAAAACTCGTAAAACGAAGTTTAAAAAAATTATACTTAGGAATTTCGAGGACGAAATTCTTATAAGGAGGGGAGGATGTAATATCCTGAATATTTATAGAACTTATAAATATGATATTGAATGACTAAAGTTAGCTTTAAGTTAATTTCGAGGACGAAATTCTTTGAAGTAGGGGTGAATGTAATACCCTGAATATTTATGAGGCTTATAAATACGATCGTATATGGTTAGAGATTAAGTTAGTGACCTAAAACTAGGTATCGAGAAGTTTAAAATCTTAAACCCCAATGAGATTCAAATTTTGTATCATACGTGCTTAAATAAAGATCCAAAGGATATTTTGAAGTAGGTGTTTTGTGATTATATCGTGTAAACGATAAAATTGGTCAAATAAAAATTTTTCGCCAAGCAGCTGTGTCGTGCTTACACGGACAAAATGATTTGTCGTGCTTCCGACGATTTCACCAAAAAGCATCCTGACAAATTATTTTTTTGTAAGCTGCTGTGTCGTGCTTACGCATTGTCGTGCTTACGCTTTGTCGTGCTCACGCATTGTCGTGCTTAAGCTTTGTCGTGCTTACACCTGGCACACAACACGCTGGCTTACGCCTGGCACACGCCGGCTTACGCCTGGCACACGCCGGGTACTAAAGTGTAATTAACCTATGTACTAAAGTGTAATTAACCACTTTTTAGTAGCTTAAAATGTAATTAACCTAGGTACCAAAGTGTAATAAGCCGAGCCCCTAACGTGCAATTAACGAAACTTGGTTTTTCTATAAATAGTAAGCTCAGTTCATTCATTCCTTACTACTTTTCAAGAGCAGTTCAAGAGCAAAAACACTCTATATTTATATTCTGAGAGATATTGTGAGATAAAAATTACTTTCTAAGCATTGAAGCGCTACCCGATTGGAAGTAAAGCTAGCAACTACAAGAGGTATTACTCTAGTGGTTATTATTTTCATTCTTCTTTATATATTTAGTAAAAATATACTTTTACAAGCAGTTATAATGCCCAAATTATTTTAAGTATATAGTACAAAAGTCCTATTTACAAGTAGTTATAATGTCCGATTTATTTCTCTTATATAGTAGAAAATATACTTTTATAAGCAGTTACTATGTCCGAATTTCTTCAACTATTTAGTAAAAATATTCATTTTATAAGCAGTTATAATGCTGAAATTTTCTCAAATATAATAGCCGAATATTCATTTTATAAGCAGTTATAATGCTGAAATTTTCTCAAATATAAAAGCCGAATATTCATTTTGCAAGCAGTTATAATGCTCAATTTATTTTAAATATAATTGAAAAATATTCATTTTATAAGCAGTTATAATGCTGAAATTATTTCATGTATATTAGAAGGAGTCTTATTTATAAGCGGTTATGATACCCGAAATAAAATTTAAAATATTTAATCGTTAAAATGCTTAATTAGCGTAGCATAATCCAAGAAAAGGAAAAGCTTGGAGGATAAAAGTTCTAGAGCTTACACTTCAGGAGATTGAGCGAGGAATGACACATTAGCGTTAACATATTATCCATATTCAGGCAAGTCTACTTATTTGTTGAAATGCACCCCGTGCCATAACGTGTCTTATTTATGAAGTTTATTGATATGCAAGTATTGTTTCTTTTGCACCCCGTGCATTAACATGCTTGTTATCTGTTCTGTGCAACGTGATAGTGATTGTTGAATTTCAATTGAAAACCATGTTAGTATCTGAGTTGAACAACTCTCTTGTATGGGCAGGAGTTTAAGATGTGCTAGGAAACCGATCTAACTATACTGTAGGTACCAATGTGGACAATTCAGTGTGATAGTCAATGGAATAATATTGACATAAATGATAAAACATTTATTGAGACATTGGTAGAAGTATTGATGAGACGGGGAACTAATTCATTAGTTCACGGGTTAGGAACCACTCAGTTCACTATATTGATAATCGTTGAAATCTTGTATCAGCTTATTCTATATATATATCTTGAAAAGGTGATTCTCTTCTCATATATATATCTGTTAGACTTGTTGGGCATTCTTATGCTCATTCTTGCAATTATCTTAAAACAAATTACAGCCAAGGAAGATTTACCAGAGGATTCTGGAGGTACAAAGAAAGTTGAAGATGTAGAAGATTTAAACTATGTTAGATTAACATTATTGGCAATGTCTAGAAAGTTCTGACAAGGAAAGGGGTTAGGTCATTTAATTGCGCGCCGTTTTAACGGAAAGCCCCCTCTTTCCTGGGAACTAACTGGTTGCTAATACTGCAAGTCTCAGATATAGAAATGGAGATTTGTTTTTAAGTCTTTTAGGACTTATTTGTAAAAGAACAAGTAAACCTGGGAATGATGTAACAATGAATAAATGATATTTTATAATATTATCACTTTTCCGCATTATACTCTGATTATTAGAAGTCAAGATTTCTATTACGATTGAAATCAATTATATTACGAGTTTTTATAGAAACTTATCGTGTACTTTACCTTTAAGTTAATGAATGTTTTGAATAAGGTTATACAAGTCAGCACGAAATCCGACCTGGCTAAAAGAAGCTAGCAGGTGGATTTTCGGGGGCGTGACAAGGCAACCCATTATCTATATCCATATCCTTTATATTTTGTTGTGTCATTTCAGTTTCGCAAGTTTTGCATTTTCATGTTTCTAAGTTTTCAATATTTGCTTTTTGGATAGATAAATTATGCCCTCAATTTGCTCTAAATGTTGAATTTTTGTGCAATATGGTCAAAATATGTGTGGTATGTTGTTTATGACAGGTTGGGAGAGTTAAATTTAGTATTGGAGCTGAATTGCAAAAGTGCAGCTTTTGGGGATAAAGGGAGTTGTCGCCCCGGCGGCAAAATCTAAGCCATTTTCCTCGCCTCGGTGACGCGATCGCCCCGGCGGCAGACCAGGTTCAATTCCACCGCCCCGGCGACGAGCTCGCCCCGACGGCCAAAAGCAAGCCTATTCTACCGCCCCGGCGGTAGATGCGGAATTCAGTTTTTAAAATCCCCTTCCAGGCAGATCGTTTTCTCCATTTTCTTCCATCTCTATCGCAACCCATGCTCAATTCTCTCCACCAAAACCTCCAAAGGTTATCAAATTCGTGCCCACACCTAGTTCCAACCCCCATTGCGCATTCAACAACATTTCACCCGATCGGATTGCAAGTTCAACCATTCAATTTTGGGGATTGACTGCTAGTGCTCCATCATCACTGTGAAATTGGGGAAAGAGCTTAATTCGGTCCATCTAGGTATTCTAGCAGACTTATTTTGTTGTTCAACTTATTGAAATTGGATTGCCTCATTGTGTATTGCATAAGGGTTTTGAGTACTGTGATGGGGATCTGTTAATACAATGTCAGTATGGGAATTCCATTGACTGCTCTGTTAAACTGGCGACTGCTATACTGTGAACTGGGGATTAATTTGCCATTGTAGTGCTTCGTTGTCATTGCTTTTGCGTATTGTTCATGGTAATTGCTACTTGTGTCTTCAGTAAGGGTTTTTGATACAGTTATTGATTGTCAGGCTAGGGCTCTCTTTATCTGAATTGGACATGCTGTAAACTGTCAAGTTTACGTTCCCTTTATCTGATCTAATTGGGTCGTATGTACTGCTATACACTGTGACTTTGAGATTGCACTGCATTATTAAATTGTTGGGCCAATTGAGTTTGTGTTGGCTCAATTGGGTGTTTGGAGTACATTGGTTGCTGGCATTGAATTTGTACAGAGATATTGAGACAGTCAGTATAAATAAAGTTTGGGGGAATCAGTTTGTGATTGTTTTTGCTGAATATTGATAAATCATGCCTCCAAAGAGATTCAGGGGTGAGGGTTCCTCCTCAACACCGGAGAGAGCCTATGACCACAGCAAGTTTGTAAGTGCTAAGGCTGCCACGAGATTTGACACATTCATATCGGGTAAAGCTCTAACTCCCAAGCATGGCCTTAAGCCAGATTGGAGGGTGGATGGAGAGATGGGTGATCAAATTGTAGAGAGGGAATGGGACGCTTTCACTGATCAGCCCGAGGTGGCTGTGGTGGCTATTGTCCAGGAATTCTATGCTAATGCAAAGGACATGCTTCCATACACCGCGACTGTTCGGGGCAGGACTGTTTCATTCAGCGCCCAGGCCATTAATGAGTACTATTTATTGGACAATCCTGCAGTTCGCCAGTATTCTGAGTTTCTGCGCTCCAACCCCGACTATGACAGGATTGTGGCTGACTTGTGCAGGCCTGGCACCACTTGGGTGACTAAAGGCAACAAGGGGGTTCAGTTTTCCACAGCAAGGAGCTGAGTTTGTATGGCAAGATTTGGTTTGCTTTTCTTTGCGCCAAGATGATGCCCACCCTACATGTCAGTGATGTTACGAAGGACAGGGCTGTACTCTTATATTCTATGGTCATGGACTACACGATCGATGTGGGTCGCATCATTGAGGCCAACATCCGCAGGGAGTTGAGGAGCAATGTTCATGGAGGGTTACCACACCCATCACTTATCTGCGCACTGTGCCGTGCTGCTGGTGTTCAGTGGGCTAAGGATGAGGTAGTCCAGCAGCCATTACTGATATTGGATCATAGGCTCATTGCTAGATACACAGTGTGGGACCAGGCACAGTCACACCCGCAGGGGTGAGGCTTCATCATCCAGCCGCAGGCAGAGTCAGAGGGTGATCCTGATTCACCTCCTGCTTCCAGTTCACAACCGAGAGCCCGCTTTAGCACGCAGTTCAGAAATCTACAGGAGCTCACCGAAGAACGAGCCAGGAGGATTGAGCGGCAGAACCAGAGACTGGCTGAGCGGCAGGAGCACATGTTCAGCTACACCACGAGCTTCAATGCAGTTTTGGCTGAGCAGTTTGCTAGGCTGAATCCAGGGGGACCTCCCATCCCATTTCCAGTGCCCCAGCCACTACCTCCCTATCCACCGTCTGATGTTGAGGTTGAGGATATCAACCAACCATGACACCACACTTATCAGGGAAGTCCTCAGTTTTAAATTATGTATTCTTTAGATAATGAGGACATTGTCCCTCTTAAGTTTGGGGGTGGATTTACTCTTCTAGCAGTCGTACCTAGTATTTAAGTATAGTTAATGTTTTAGCATGGTAGTAGCATGGTAGTTGCAGTTGGTAAGCATATTTTCAAGTTTTAAAGACCGGTTTATGTTTTTGAAGAATTGTCATTATTGGTTGCAATTATGCTTATGTTTTTAAAAGGATTGTTATTATTAGAAATAATCATGTGAAATATCATCAGAATTTCATGTGATATATCATCAAAATGACTTTTCTTGCGTTAATGTTCTGATCTGAGTTATTCTGAGCATTTTGATGATTGTTTTAAAAAAATAAAAATAAATAAATAAATAAATAAAAATTTTATATTAGTATTTTGCATATAGGAGCATTGCAGCAGTCTATTTTAGGCAGGCCAATGATATGCTTTTATACTATTTGTTAATGCATTGAGTATTATGGATAAGGATTGCAATGTTAGAGATGCTAACTGTTGGTAGTTTTATTAAAATTGTAACCCTTTGATTTCATATTTGCACAAGTCAATGCTTTAAACTGGTTAGATTTTAATCCAATCTTATGATTAAGTGCCTAGTAAAGATATGAAAACCTCTATCACTTGTTGGAATTCAAAAATTGCTAATAATGCTTTGATGTCTATCTATATTGCAAGAAAGAGTAAAAGATTGACTGAATAAGAGTCATAGACAGATATGAGCAATTCTTGGCTAGTTTATCTTTGTGGCCTTTGTCATTCGAACAAGTAAGCCCTTTGGAGTGTCTCTACACTCGGTACCCTAAAACCACCCGGTTTGGGAGCCATCAGTGGAAAGTTTGCTACATGGGTGACATTGAATAGCCTAATAAAGATAGACATTGCACAGTCGAGATTTAGAGTAAACAATCAATGAGATGGAGCGTAAAACGCACTCATTTGCTAAAAAAAATAAAAAAATTATACTTTAACAAGTGAACAGGAGGGGTGCTTGAGTTGTCTATTTATCGCCTTATCTTTAGTCGCGCTGTGATTCATGGATTGGAATGAAATCTTGATTACTTTGAGCTATTGACTACACAAACGCACTTAAGGGTTATATTTTTGATAAGACTGGCGTAGAGTTACAAGTCTGACAGGCATGAATTTGATGTTTTGCTATAATGCTACTTCTTCTCTCTTGAGGCCTGATTTCCATTTCCTATCTTGGTCTACTACCTTAGATTTTTAAATCATGCATGTACATTCATATAGGAGATCGCTTTGGATACTTTTATCTATCGTGTTTTTGCTTGAGGACAAGCAAAGTCTTAAGTTTGGGGGTATTTGATGAGTGAGTTTTATACCTACGAATTGGTTATCTTTTAGGCTCAATTCTTTGTTATCTTTTAGTGTTTTTAGTTGTATTTTACTTGTATTGCATTGTTTCGTAGGATACGACTATAGATGAGCATTTGTGGAACTTTTGGACTTCAAGGGCAAAAGTGTAATTCTTGTAGTAGGGTCCACCGCCGGGATGGCAGGCTCAAGCATGTTTCACTGCCGGGGCGACACCACCGCTGGGGCGAGCTCCCTAGGCAATTTTCACCGCCGGGGCGAGCTCGTTGGGATTATTGAGCGGCTGGCTTTGTCTTGTGTGCTGATAGTGGGTGTTCGTTGGAGCAGTTTCGGGAGCACGATGGTGACTAGTGGAGAGGGATTAATCAGTGTATTAGGCATCCAGGGAGTTGTATTAGAGCCATCCAAGCTTTGCTATACACATTGGGAGCTAGGGTTTAAGTTAAAAAGAAGAAGAACAAAGGAAAACAAAGAACACTAGAGCATCACCAAGAAGCTAAGGATTACATTATTAAGAACGAAAGCTAGAGAGAAGGATACCAACAAGCATCAATTCGTGAATCAATCCAAAGAGGGGTTTTATCTTTCTAACTTCTAGTATTTCATTTCTATTTTGTAATTCCAAGCTATGTACTATAATCTGAATATGATGTTACCAAAAGCTATTATGAGCTAATTCTTCAATTCTAAGATTCAATGGAACCCAACTCGTAGTTTGTTTTGAATGCTCTCTCTTTTGAATATTAGTTAGATTCTGTGAATTGGAATTCATAGCCTACGTTTATGGATTAATTGCTTGGCCCGTAATTACCTTAGTAATCTATATGAGATTGAGAAATGGAATATAGGTTGAGACCTAGCTATGAATTCATGTGAAAATTGGATATTCTTTATGGATAATGTATGAGATTATGTGACGTGAGTCTTATGTATTATTCTCAAGGGTTGATAATTTGATTGTATTTGAGATAGACTTATACCTAAATAACACATGTATCCAATTGAGAATCCTTGCTTAATGATTTCTATTGTGAAAGTTGATAATTGATAGAATAGCTAATAGGATTTATGTGACATGTATCTTATTGATTGTTCTTGATATGAAATTCTTGCTAATGTATAGAATAGAGATATATCTATACACCACAATAGGAAATACGTATTCGACCATCGAGAGAGGCTTATATATACTTGTGATTTCTCGGGTAACAATTCTTTTATCTAACTAGTCGATAAAGAGAGAGTTGTGATTTACAAATGAAGAGTTGGGGAAAATTGTAATCTTTGATCTTTTTATCTTGAATTCTATCCGTGTTTAGTTAATCCTTGTTTTCTAAATTGTCTTTATTAAGTTTTAATCAACAACAAAAACAAATCATATTGTCATTGTTTAAATTAGATTAATTTTTCATGCGATTGATATTTGGTAACTATTTAATATAATTCCTCGTGGGTTCGACACTTTGCTTATCTTATATTACTTGTGGACCGCGTATACTTGCGCGTGTTTTATTGATTATGAAATCGGACAACAGACAGCCACTAACTCGGACCATTACTCCACTCCCCGGCTAGTCCCAGCTACACTTTCCTTTCCTGAGAAGAACAATGGGACAAAACTGAAAAGGGTGAGCTCAAATAGCCCAGTAAAGAATATCATGACTAAGATAATGAAGAATAAATTATCTTTAGCCTTCAATAGTAATAAATCAGAGATTTAAATATATTATAAGTATTTCAACAACAATAACTGTAGCGAAACAAATAATCCATTAAAAGAGTCAAGTAGATTATAATATCCACCATCTTCTATAAGTTAAAGGTTAACCACTAATATTTTATCCCTGTAACACCAATCAACAGTTCCTGTTTATGAACATCCAAATCAACAGTTTATCTTTGCACTACGGGCCAAAGATATTTATTTGTAATAACAATCAACAGTTCTTGCAAATCAATAGTTTATATTTGTACTACGGGCCAAAGATATTCATTTGCAATACCAATGGTCATGATCATGCCAAACACTAGTCCATCTTTGCACTACGGACCAAAAAGAACTTTCACCATAAGCCTTTGTTTGTAACACCAAAGGTCAAGATTATACCAGTACATAGTTCCTAGTCATAATCATGTCAATCACCAGTTCATCTTTGCACTACGGGCTAAAGAGAACTTTTCACCACACATCAATTATCACACTCTTTTTATATTATCCATCCATTTTTTCTTCAATTTATATCATCCATCCCTTTTTTCTTCAATCTATATCATCCATTCATTTTTTCTTTAATCTATATCATTCATCTATTTTTTCTTCAATCTATATCATCCATCTATTTTTTCTTTAATCTATATCATCCATCCATTTTTCAAAAAGATTAATCCATTATCAAAAAGATAAATCCATTATCAAAAATTATTATTATTAATATATCCACTTTTTGTATTATTGTGTTAAATGTATTAATATCACAGATATCATATACTCGCAATACTGACAACCAGATCATTCCTACAAAAGAGGGGGCTTTCTGTATAAATGACGTGCAATTAAATAACTCTTTTCCTCGACAGAACTTCAAGACATTGCCAATAATGTTAACTAATAATATCCTTTCAATAATATGAGTTACTGTGCCGTGACAATTATTGATTTAATAATGTGAAATACTGTGCAGTTGTTACTGTGATAATTATTAAATCAATAATATAAAATACTATGCTATTGTCACTGTAGCAATTATTGAACAAATAATATGACATACTGTGCAATACCGTGTGCTATTGTGCAATACCGGTGCCTTTGGAAACTCGTGTCGTACCAGGTGCAAGATCGATAACAAACTCGATCTCTCTATCCGGAGGTAGACCGGGTAAGTCATCGAAAATACATCTTGAAATTCCCTAACTACAGGTATTTGATCTAGTTTTACTTCTTCCTTTCGAGTATCTACTATATATGCCCAATAACCTGTACAACCATTCCTAAACAATTTCTCTACTTGCCTTACCGTCAGACATCGACATTGTTTAGGTGAACAACCACCGATGAATACTACCTTTAACTTCGACGCAGTTAATAGGTTTACATGCTTTCGATGGCAGTCAATTATTGCATTATGATTAATTAACCAATCTATGCCTAAGGTTATATCGAATTCTCCCAACGGTATAGGAATAATGTTCACGAGAAACTTGTGTTCCTTAGTCTTTATGTTATAATTTCTATATATGGTTTTAACGGAAATTATCTCTTGATTTGCAATTTTTACGATTAAAAGGGTATATATATGAATCTATTAATTGTTAGTTGGGTTTACTTCTCTATTTTCTGCCTCTACTAATGTCTATGGTCTTCTTCAAGGTAGCGTTAAACTATATAAGTAAGAAAACTAGTATAATTACAAGTATGTAATACACATATTGTTCAAACATAATTGGTATATTCATACAGAAGGTTTACATATTCGGCTAGTAGTTTATATAAGTACTACTAGCATTCCCAAACCAGTTTTCCAAAACTTGGGTAAAGTAGTTTAGATACTACTATTTACATACACACTTTGGTGAACAGATTTATCTAAAGCTTAATCTTACGATACTCATCACACAACATACTGGATACCACCCACCTATTGATGTCGTATCCAGTCTTTCCATTCTCTACGGGATAATCCTCTATTCGCTTATCCAGATCCACAAGTGTTTCACGAAATTCTTTATTAGTCCTATCAAGCCTTGCTTGGATTTGATATCTTTCTCTTTCCTTTCTTGACAACAGTGTCTGAAGTCGGATATTTAATCGTCCTTCATTCTCCAACCTTTCTTCCACATACGCCACCCTATTGTTTAAGGTATGTATTTCCACCTGAGCTTGTTCTAGTAGGTTTTCCTCCTCTGGGTTTCCTTCTTCTAATTCTTCTACAGATTGATTTCGAACTTCTGATATATCCCTCCATATTATTGGTTCTTCCTCATCTTCCCCTTCGTCTAGAATCTGAACCTCTACAGCGTCCTCATTAGGTTCTGTTGCTTCGGCGTCATGGAATTCCAAGTTATTTTGAACTTCTTGTCCTTCAGGATCACTGCCCTGCTCAAGCTCTATCACCTGTGAACCTATCTCCCTTGAACTATCTTCCCAATCTGGGTCTGTCATCCTACAAAAGAATTTTACTTTATTTAGTATTATGGGGAAACAAATTTACACATAAGATAAAGCTTTTAAGATTATTTTATGTATGATTAAGTATTTTACGGACTCAAAGATTATATCCTAAGGTATTTCCCAACTACCTTAGAGCTATAATCTATAGCTCTGATATCATCGTGTGACGCCCCCAAATCTCTACACTCCCCTGAAGCAGATCTGGTGCTCACGTGGAACTATACAACTGTAAATATTCAATAAAATATGACTCCTATCTATCCAAGGTTCACAGTATCCCATAACAGATAATAGTTCTCGTCAGAACGTTATCCGTGTTTGGATACCCTCACTTGGATGTATAGATTCATATCTTGTGGATATCTCTTTCATATCAATAGTTCCTATCTATCCGACATTCACAGTATTAATGATAAGATTGTCCATAGAACTGAGGGGCGCATTCCGGTAAAGATGGCACCTTACCGGCGCTCATTAAGTGTAACTTATAGGACTTTCAACATCATTTAAATACCCTCATTCAGATGTATAGTTCGTATAGATACTGTATTTAACTTAGTACAACTATTCTAAAGAATGTAAAGATCAGAGTATGACGCATTCTATGACATAAAGGATCATAATATATTATATAACATTTTGTTCGGTTACATCATTCGTTATACTAAGTTATTACAACAACAAGTCTTTAAAAGACTTAAAGTATTCAACAACAGAAATAAAAACTTAATACGCATGGCTTTTCCCCTTATCAGTCTCAGACGTGCCAGGAATATCATTTAAAGCTGCAAAAGAAGATATGCGCAAGAATGAGCTACAAATGCTCAGCAAGTTCATTTACAATGTAAACACCATGTGTTTGATTTGAAAGATATCAACAATGTATACTGAGGGTTTCTGTATAAGAACCATATATTTCATTTAGTTCTATCAGTCTTTAAAGACTTAGAACCATTTGAGTTTTGGATATCTGGTAGGTGATCAGCCTCACCAATATCCTAGGAGTATGCATATCATCCTACCATTTGTGGTCAATATATTATCGACATTTTATTGGCCTTCCTATGAAGGCATTTCCATTTACTCAGTATAGATGTCTTACCAAACAATTTGGTTTGACACAACAATTTACGCTCGAATAAACAATATATGAATAATGATTCATTTCTTAAGTTATGCTGAACAAGAAGCAATAACTTCACAATAATGGATAGCAAGATGTATAATACTTGCTTAAATATAACAAAGTTGGGAGACTTGCATAATATAAGTTGAATAAGGTTAGGACACTTGCCTTAGCGTAGCTCACTATAATTTAGTACAATCGGTCAACGCACGTAGTCTATGTATACCAATAATAAGCGTTAGCACGTATATAAACATGTATCACACTAATCTAGACAAGTTTTATTAAGGTTCGACGTTGACTCGGTATCTCGGTCGCGTCCTTAATGACTAAACACATAGATTGTTCGATAAAACTTCATTTGGAAGTCTAATTATTAGTCTAAACAATTTAATTATTATTTATAACATTTTTAGAAGCTTGGTATTATTTTTAAATAATTTTCAGAAGCTTGGAAGTATTTTTAAATAATTTTACAAGCTTAGGAATATTTTTAAATGATTTAATTATCATTTAGAATAATTTTAAAACATTTAATATGTTATTTAAATGATTTATTTATCATTTAGAATATTTTTAGATATCTAAAATATTATTTAAATAATTTATTTATCATTTATAATATTTTTAGAAAGATAGAATATTATTTAAATGATTTATTTATCATTAATAATATTTTTTAGAATTTATTTTATCATTAAAATAATTTATTTATTACTTATAATAATTTTCAAAACTTAATTTGATATTTAAATGATTTAATTATCATTTAAAGTAATTTTTAAATACTTAATATATTATTTAAATGATTTATTTATCATTAATAATATTTAAATATTTAATATTTTATTTAATTATTTATATAATAATTTTATTTACCTTAATATCATTTTTAAATAATTAATATAATTATTTATAAATTTAATATCATTTTTAAATAATTAAAACAATTATTAAATGATTTATCATAATTATTATTTATTATTTAATTAAATTAAATAATATTTCAGAATATATAAAAATATTAAAAATGAATTTTTATAATTTAAAAATGAATTTTCGGATTTATTTATTAATTATTAATAATTATTTTATATTTATTTTATATTTTATAATTTATTTAATTAATTTTTATTTTATTTTTATTAAAAATCCGTCGCTAAAGGGCTTTAGCGACGGACTGCATAGAATAATAGGTTTTTGGGTTTGTACATGAATTTCGTCGCTAAAGGTGTTCTTCATGAAGAACACTTGGTCAATGTCCAACAGTGACTTTTGACCTCAAATTAATCTCAGCTCGTTTGATGTTTGTGTTTGATTTCTGTTTGTTGTTATAGCCAACATGGTAGGGTACAACGACATGTTGAATTTTATCCCAAACTATATCATATCATGATCTAAAAAGCATGGTCAAACTACCCCGTTCATGACTGTTCTTGAGTTTCTGGGTAACCCAGAAACTCATCCAGTCATAACGGTCAACGTGGTTTGACTGTTAATTTCGTTCAACTGATTGATTGTTTAGGTGTTTTAATGATTCGAGATTGTAGTTCATATATCATACAACAACTCTACATCAATAAACTACACAAACTATGTCATCTAGGTCATTTCTGGGTTGATCAAAACTCTGACATCAAACTGTCAGACATTCATACGATTTCTGGGTTACCCAGAAATCAGTCCCCCATGGTCGGTCAATGGGTTTTGACCATTAATAACTTTCAACCTAGAGATAATTTAACTATTCTACCAATTGGATCTTAAAGCTAACATGGCATACTACTGATTCATGCTTTAAAACACATCAAACAAATATTTTAAGCCGATCAAAAACTCTGACAAAAAGGCCTGTCATACTGTTCTTGACTGCCAAGAACAGTTTGAGTTTTTGGCTTGATTTTCATATCTAGGTGTTATGTAAACATGTTTTAACCGCCCAGATCACTTAATAACATGTTAACAAGTATTCCTAAACATCTAAAACACAAAAATTTTGCAGGCTTGAAGATCAAACATAAATTAGGGTTTTGTGCACCTTTTTCTTTAAAATTTGATTTCTGGCTTTTGATTCTGTACTTGTGGTTGCTGGGGTTTATTTAGGCTGGTAATATAAGTGTATAAGCTTTGAAAATTTCGTGGGTCTAATGGTCAGCCTCTCATTCTATTTATAGCAACTTGAATTTAGGGTTTCCTAGGGTTATTTTCCAAATCTTGCTCCCAAAAATATCTAAGCTTGGAACTTGTGGTGCTTTCCATCTGATCTAACCCACCTACTTGTGCTGGAGTGTGTCAAGCACAAGCTTGCAACACTCCTAGCTTAATTTTTATTGGCTAGGATTTCATTTTTGATTTATTTTACTTACTAATTAAAATTAGATTTTTGTTAATCATGATCAGGATGTTAATTTAAGTTTAGTAATACCCTAATTATGGTTATATATCATAATTAAGGTTTTACATTTCATAATTTAGGGTTATTGAACCAAATTAGGGTTTTAGAGTTTTTAATTAGGGTTTAGGGTTTTCAATTCCACAATTAGGGTTTTCAATCTTCCGTTTAGGGTTTAGTTTAATCTTAATAATTCATAATTAATATTATGATTCATCATTTAGATCTTAATTACATCAATTAAGATTATTGTACAATAATTAGGGTTTTATTTGATCAGTTCAGACAATTATTACTAATTAGGGTTTTCAAATTAGGGTTTCTATTTTAGTTTAACATTTTAAACCCTATTTAACTTATTTTAGAATTTTATCGGTTAATATAATATTATATTAATGTCGAAGCACGACAAAACACTTCGTCATTTCAAGCGGGACACAGCAGCTTGCAAAAATAATTTGCCGAGACGCTTCTCGGTGAATTCGCCGGAAGCACGACAAATCATTTTGTCCGATTAAGCACGACACAGCTGCTTGGCGAAAAATTTTTATTTGACCTAATTGTTTCGTTAAATACACAATCACATAATATCAAATCAGAACAAGAAGTTTTATTTCATAAACACATAATTTACATTTACAAATCTTATTAGGGTTCGGAATATCACAGCTCCTGGAAATATGCATAGGTCAGTATATTGGACACTTCCATAATTTCTTGTCCCCTTCATGGACCTTATGGCATCTTCGATTTGCTTTACTTTCTTTTTGATCCTTGTATCTTCCTTATCATATGGGATATTGACTATTTTTGTCTGATCGGCAGAACCTTTGGTATCCTTACTACCGAATTGGAACACAGAGGCCTGAGCTTGCGTGCCCTGTACTTGATTGCCCCCAGACCCGAAGATTCGGGTTGATCTTTGGTCGTTTTGCATTGTTCCTTCAATAGACTAGTTATCTCGGCTATCTGCTTTTTGAAGCTCTCGAATTCCACCAAAAAGACAGGGATGGAGTCTGGTGCGGAACTTTCGGATATTTTGATAGGTGGTGTTCGGACCTTACGAGCTTGGAGCCGGGTTTGGGGACCAATCTACAAAAGCAACATGACGTAGTTTAGTATTGAGAATCGATAGGTTTGAGAATCGATAGCCGGATTGGTTTTTTAATCTTTTCCTGCAAAACAATGATTAGTGTAACCCTAATCTATGATAAAACTCCTCTTATTTATAGATGTAGGAATAACCCTTCCCTAAACTATTTAGGATTAGGGTTTCTATTATAATTAAACTCCTTTAATTAATTATGCTCCTAATCCAATTAGGAATTCATGGGAGAGTACTTCTATTAATTAATTCCCAATCCCTATTAGGAATTAAATAATAGTAATAGTAATAATAATAATAAGACTCCTCTTATTAATTTATATTTAATATTTCCAAAATATTAAATAGTAAATATTAAGCTATTTAATTTATTCTATTTCCATTGAGTAAATTAAATACACTTAACTTATTATTACAATTATGCCATTTACTTCTTAAATAAATATTTTTCTTTTGCGGTGTGACCCTTTAGGTTCTCCATATTAAACCGGTTGTGAATAAATCAATTAGAACAATTCTAATCTTATTTAAATAAATAAATTAAACTATTTAATTCATTTAAATAAATAATATTTATTCTACAATAAGGGTAAGCCCCCTTAGCGATCAACGACTTTCCAGATAATATAGATTTCAACATCAATCACAAAAGAACCTTTGAGTAAATAGTTACCGTACAATTCAATCCTTCTACCATACAATGTCCCAATTAAATATAAGACATGGATTTACTGTCAAGTCTTATTTTATTTAATTATATGTATTTCGATTCCCAAATGCACAACTCTAATTAATGCAAATTAGAAACTCCTTTCTAATTTCATTCTGCCTTGGCCAAGGACTACTGAGTTATCATTTATCGAATCACATAGGACATTCACATCTTTTACTAGACGAGGTAGATTCTTTGTTGATCATTCACCTATCTCCATGTACAACTAATTATACCCAATCATACCCTTTGATATACCCACAAGGTCTTAAGGGACATGTCAAAGTATAACTCATCATACACAAGATACTATGATGATCTCAAGTCCAAGGATCACTTGTACAACTATCACTATAGGAATTCCTATTGACAGGCGAGTAAAACTCCATTAGGTATTCCTTAGTGAGCCACATTCAGTGAACTTATTCTCCAATAAGCACCTACATACATGCTTTAGTGTCTCCACACAAATGATTATGAGATCAATCATCCTCTTCCTAAGAGCAAGCAACGTATGTACTAATCTATCCGGATTCACTAATCCCCTATTTAGTAATCCAACGATTAGGAACAATCTTAGTTTGTGAGCTATCTTGAATTTAGATCTCATTAGCATGATCACCATCATGATTCTAAAAGCATTGCTCAAAACTATGGGTTTATCACATTTAATATAACAGCACCATGTAGATAATATAAAATGCCTTTTGAGAAAATTAATTCCTTTATTAATAAATGAATAAGATTACAAAGTATATGCTACGTCATATCAAATATGATTGGCTTGTGTGCATACTACTTTTATATAGACCACACCGCCCCAATTCACCACGCCCGTTTCCCGAATTGGAATAGGAGTCCTATGTAAAGATTCCTTATAACTGTAAGTCCCATAACTGAATAAGATTTGACTTCTTCAGAAATAGGAAACTAAGTCAATTTGGACTGTGACTCTTCTAGAATATAAAACTCCTTATTGTTGATGTAACCATCCAACCGCGTGGCGTGGATCCCTCGAATCCCTCATACCCATCAAACCACACTCCAACATTTATCATTGTATTGATTTAAATTAAAAGAATTTATGTCAATTTTGAATTTAAAAATCTCTTAAATTGATTTTAAAAAATTAACAATGATCAAATAATATGGAACCGATAATATATTTAAGGACAACCTCCCCAAACTATAAATAATCAATTCTTATTTAGTAATGAGGTTAATTTGGCCGCTCTTCTCAGCATAACTTTCCCTTGTCGGTCATCTCATCCCATTGATAAGTTATACCAACTCATTACAAACACGAGTTCTACATCAACCAACTCTCAGGATTTTGCGTCAACAGAAATTAACTTATTAACCTAACATAAGAATCATTACACAAACATGGTAAGTACTGAAAAAAAAAGAAGAAACGTACACCATCTTTTCAAGATGTTTTCTGCCAACTAATTTGCTATGTTGCAAGTAGAAATTAAAGACCCCCTAGTGTAAAGGGGTTCTTGGCAAAATATCATTAGGAGCGGTTACAAGTAGTTCTAGCTCCATTTCGTTCCTCTAGTGAAAACAGTATATCTCAATTCCAATGTAACGATCAGACCCAAATCTAACTCAAAATAAGACTATTTGTGTTTTAATAGCATTTTCATAAATTATCTTAGCCTACCACAATTTTACCCAAAAAATCATGACTAAATATATTATTGATAGTAGAATTAAACGTTATACACAAACACTAAACAAATCTATATTATCTATGTGGGAGTGGGGTACTATAATCTTCCTCACTTAAATTCCTGATGTTCTCATCAGGCCCTATCTAATTATTCACAGTCCAAGGACGTCATCTCTAGCCATTGTGGGATAATACTAACAACCCTCATCTCTATCCCTTGTGGGATAATACTAACAATCTTCGCATTCCCACTTCCGCCCTTTGTGAAATAATACCAACTACCAGATGAGTCCGAGTTTTCGATAAGCTGTCTCTTATGCCATTTGTAACTATTGATCCAAATCACATTCAGAATAAGGCTGAATCTAGTCTCAGTATAACAACTTCTTAGGTTATCTTAATCTACCACAGACTCACCTAAAAGTTCATGACTGAAAGTAATATTGATAGTAAAATTAAACCTTACAAACACACTGACAAATCCACAATATGCAACGTGAGACTGGGGTATTACTGTGGTTTTTGTGATCAAGAAGGGCTGCAAGATGAGTCGGATAATATAAGGCAAAAGAGAACGAGGGCCAATAAACAACAGGATAAAGGTGGAAGGGTTTATTTTGAGATGCATAAAAAGTAAAATTGGGCACTTTATTCCAATTCAGGTTTACCAAGTAAAAAACATACATGTAATTCACAGTTTCAATTACATAATAATAAAATATTATTGTACATTATTATCCACCAACTTAGGATCTGCCTTATGCCTCTTCATACTTCCTATCACCTTGGATTGAACTAAAGCAGAAAAGTAAAACTCAAATTAATACCTACAATAATATATTGTGGATACAGTTGCCTTGTTCGTTTGTCTTGGAAGCTCTTTATGCAGGACAATGTTCTGTAACTTCTGTTAGCATTCTACATATCTGTCCACAAGGATGAGAAGAAGGTTGCAATTACATGCTGACCGTGTCAGACTTTGGTGGAGGGTCGCAATTTGAAGGCTGCCATCCTATCATTTGTTTCTCATTGTCGTAAATCACCATTTTATCTTGCATTGATATATCTGCCGAAGCAGCATCATGAATTTGTTAAGGGCACAATTTTATAGTGGGATTTATAATATACTAAGTAGCCATCATGAATTTATGGTTCAAAGAAGTGGCTGCGTTGCCGAAATATCTGCGTATCGGTTTGGTTTCTTTAGGCACCGCCCCGACACCGATACCGATACCGAGTCGAAAGAAAAACCTTTCGAAAGTAGGCCGCTACCGTGAATTTGAACCATGATCATGATGCATGCTATGCATGTGTGAAATATAACTTTTAATAACTGGTGTAATAAGAGATAAAAACTTTTTAAATTATTGAAGAAAACTCGTTATCTTAATGGAGAGGAAAAGGATTTTCAACCATTTATATAGTTTTTGGATATTTATCCTATAATCTAGATCATGAGGTAATGGAGTGTAACCATGCAAATTTACTTTATAAAGAAAATTCTTTCTCTAGCTTAATATTTAGTACTAATAGATATGGCTATTGTTTGGTGAAATGTCTTACCTCCAATGATGTTGAAATTTTGTAGTCCAACTTCGGTACCATTGAGAACTCCCAAGCAAACACTCCCCTTAGACTGCATAGGAGAGATATTCAGTATACAACTTTGAATTACTTCAGTTTGTCCATAGAGTGACTAAAGCAAAGAACAGATGCAAGGTTCTTACTGAGATGATAAGATATGCTTCTTGGGGGATTTCAAACTGAGTTTTAGCTTTCCAGCCATTGCCAAAGCTCAATGCTAAAGGCTTGAAGTACTTTTTTACATCGCGTATACTTTTGAAAGGTTTTTTTCCTTTCCAGCAGAATGGGAGTGTCTCATCATCAACTGCGTCTCTCAAGGGCTTTCCGCTTAAATCCTTCTTCACCTAAATGCATTAGTAGCGTCAAGTTAAAAATTCAAGCATCCAGGAATATTTTAAGGCTCTAAAACAATCAGCAATTAATTCATTTGACAAAATGAGAAGTATACTAATGATAATTACGTACAATAATATCAGAGAAATATACATATAACTTGGTAAACATAGGGAAAAGAACAAAATGAGTCTATGGACATTAGTTATGGCTATAATTTAGAATCAAAATAAGCATTGATCAACAGATTCACATAACTCACAAATAGCCATCCGATGGTTGCATTAACAGTGATAAAGTCGCATCAGATATTTCAATCTAAACAACAACTATGTGATAGTAACAAATAGAAGTTGGAGAAACTTGAAAAAGGAAATATTAAAAAGGTTTCAAACTCACAAAAGAAAGTAGAGTTTGGTAAGTCTGAGAATTAAGGTATGTGTAAGAACTTCCACTGTCAAAAACCACAAGAAGATTCTTCAGCCCAGTAGTCCTTCCGCCAAGAATTAGTTCCGCAAAACCAGGTGAATAGTGCTTCCTGACATAAATAATCCTCTGCATTATAGTTTAAACATCAAAATGGAGACAGAATGTAAAGGACGGGAAGGGGACCAAGGAGTATATATTACAAGTAATCACTCGACATTGGTGTCCAAACTACTTTTGAAGAATCATAAACATCATCCCCAAAGAAAAGAAATCCTCCTCCTCGCCTACTGAAACAATGACCAACAACATTTCGCACTAGACCCTGACTACTAAGTTGAGATACAATGCTGGATTTTCCCTTGCCAAGGCCAAGAACTCCATCCAACGGATGATAAGAAGTACCAGGGAGCTGATCATATCCACACCTGTAGATAAAATAATTAAAACACATCTATGTGTTAGTTTAGGTGCAATTTTTTATAACAATTTCGGTGTCTACTACAAGAGATTTCGTCTCCAAATATAAATATTAGTAAAGTTTTCGAGAAAAAATACATAAAAGCTTACTACCCCGGTCGTAAAACAGAACTGTTCCTTGAAATGGGTTGCCATAACATTCTAGGTTTGACATAATTGAAAGCAATATATCCTAGCTATAAACAATTCAGATCAAGAAAGTAATCGATATTGCTAACCCGATAGCCAGACGAGGTCTAAGTCTCATTCCATTGGTGAGATTGACAGGAAAGACGTCATTTACAAGAACACCAATCGACGAACCACCATCTGCATACTCAACCTCATAGTCACACTGCTCTGGGTCATCACATTTGTGGTCACCAGAGTGCAAGGAAGCACAAATCGGGTCCTTACAGACCACCAAGTCATTTTTGGGTTGGTAATATGGATGAGGCGCCTACAATGTAAGAAAATTATGAATCGTCATGACCATAAAGGCATTTTACATATTGAACCAGTTTCTGCTTTTAAAATTTATGTTTACTAGGAGGTATGTTATCTGGGAAATTGTTATAACCAAAGGAAGCTTGGGAAGCTATGCCTAAATAAAAAAGAATCAGTTTGTCATCAATTTTACTCCACAACCCTCAATTTGGATATTTCTCAATTTTTTTCCTCATTATGTCACCTTTATTATCGATGATTAAAATTACTAGGGAAATAGCAAATAGAGTTTGTAAATTTCTAGACTAACCATATTTGTGACAGGGTCTGAATTCACAAGCTGTAAGCTCTATTTGGTTCGTCAATTTGGTAAAGTGAAAGGATACATAAAAGAAATTGAATTCAAAAATGATTTATATCGATTATCTGTCATTATTAAATAAAATTCTGAACAAGAAAATAATCTAAAGTCTCTAGAATCACAGTAAAAAAAAATAAAGAGAATTAACACATAAAATAGAAATCTTTCTGTTCCTGCCCTCTCGATTTAATTTTCTTTTTAATTTTAAACAAACAAGAAAGAACTAATTTCCTTACCATCTAAAGAACTACTGCTAACTATAGAAGGACTTATGCAAATTTCCTCGATGAAATTCCAATTTAAACAATGTTACCATTGATAAAAAAAAATAAAAATAAAAATATGTTACCATAAAATACCTTAGTGCAATGAATACAGGGTGCATTGCATTGAAGCCATGTGAGGTCACTGCCTGTGTCAGGATCAAGAAAATAGGGTTTTGGAGGCTGTCCTATGTTGAGTTGAACATAATAAAACCTGCAGAAAATGATTTTTTTTCAACAAAATACTGGATTCTCAATCAATTTGTTCCCCAGATTATGATGAATAGACCACATAAGACATGCAAAAACACATGGTATCACAGAGTTTTTCATATTCTTTAACACCCAATTTAATCAGAAATATTTTCTAATATTTTCTAATAATTTGTGCACACTTTTTTGTGCAATTGACAGGACTGAGCATCACATCATAAACAATGTCATTCTTAAGTGAAGATACAAAAGTAAAGATTAATGTCAGTTTTAAATTTTTGAGATCTGATGTGACATTAAATATTTTAAGTATACTTTATATCATAGCCAAATTAATTAAAATAAATATAGCTACAAATGTAATGATTACACGTCATTTAATACGATTTTTGAGATCAAAAAATTTAGACTCTTAACATTACCTAATAATAAAAGAAAATTTTGGGGCACATTATTGAAGTTAAATTATTCATTAATCCAAAATTCATGTCTATATATACATGGAGTAAAGTATAGCATACATGGAGAAAAGTATAGATTACTTACCCACTAGGGTAAACATTGCCATAAATTGGAAGTAAAACAGAGGAGCCAACTGAACTGACCACAGATGAAGTAGCTCCAGAAAAGAACCATTTCCACCATTTTTGCTGCTGATCATCAGAAGCTGATGAGCATACACTAAAACCCAAAACGATTACCAGTAACACCATCATCATCATGCCCAATTTCCCTCCCTTCATCGCTCTGTCCTTCAGCTAGAAGTCAAAGAGCTACACAAAGAATTTTTTTTATATATAATATTTTAAATGGGTATGAAAGGTGGGTATTTTGTTGATTTGGGGGAGAGATGTTTCTTTAAAAATGTATTTGTATATAAATCCAAATATACCTTGTTTGGGGTTTACTAATTACTGTCTTTATGTGTCAGTTGATCTTTTGGATTCTTTTAGAGGGGGTCTTTACTTGTGAATTAAGGATTAAAAGAGGTATTGCTTTCATTCAATTACTTCCTCTGAACTTTCTTTTCAAATGCTTTTAAAGTAATGTAATTCCTTGTTTAATGTTTCTAATGTTCTCTTTATTCCTTTCCTTTCCCGGCTAAGGAAGACTATGATGGGGTTGGACCGTTGGTGGATGAAGCTTAATTTATTTATTTATTTATTTTTACAGTCAAACCATGATTGATGAGTAAAATAATAAAAATAATGATACATGTGCAACCTATCTAAATTGACCGTTCCACACACTCATATATTGAAGATATTATATTATTTTTAACTAGTGAGAAGTTAATTAATATATTTTATCAATTACCTTAAGCTTATTAATCTCAAAACTCAAAAAAAGAAGGTAAAAAAAATTAAAACAAACATCTCCAAGTCTCTGTGAATTATTTTCATAAAATGTAAATTATTATTGTATATTTATCAGTCATGATAGTACATAAAACTTAATATTTTAGATTTACTTTAATAATTTAGTAAGTTTCATATGTTTCAATTTTTTGTATGCCACTCACGTGAATGTAATTAAGTATATGTAAGATTGCGCTTAAATCATAAAAATTAATTCGGTTTTTCTAAGAAACATTTTGATTTTAAAATGTTAAACTGCAAATTTCTAAAATCGAATATAAATTCATTCAAATTATTTATAAATTTATAATTGGAATTATGTTTAAAATAGTTTACTATATCTAAAGTTTTATTAACTAAATAATACTCCATCCGTTTCAAAATTAGAGATATATTTACAAAACGATAACTTTTAAGAATAATTTGATGTTCTCAAATATAGTTTTAGTATTAGTTAGAAATTCAGATGTAGTAGTTTGATATTTAAAATGATAGTAAAAACGTAGTGACAAATTATGAACATCATGTCACTTTATAGTCCTAAAATAAAAATATATATCTAATTTTAAAACGAATTAAAAAGAAAAATGTATCTCAAATTTTGAAAGAGAGGGAGTATTCTATTTGCTTTGAATTTTAAATTTTCATGAATTGATTTCAAATCAAAATAAAATCTTTTGAATTAGATGGACAAAATAATCACTTTATTAATATAACAAGCTAAATTATATATCATGTCTTAAAATATACGAACAAAAAGGTTTACCACTTATAAATTTATATTTTTGATTTTTTTTCATCATTTTATGTGCTTTAATATTTATTCAAATTTTTAATAAATTATATAATAAAATAACTTTTAGTACTTAACCCTCTTTATATACGGTGATGTTGATGATAACGTTCTGATCTTATTTGCTCTTTGGAACGACAACTAAGTACATACACATTGTATCTTGTAAATATGATTTATAACAAACTTAAGGTAAGATGGATAAATAGTAAAAGGTTGATTGGTTTTATAGATATTAAGGGTAATGTAGTATTTTTAATATATTTAGGCGTGTAATTATCACTTTAGAATATGTATATATCAATACCTAATAATAAAAATAATTTTATTTTACATTTAATAAAAAGAGGGAATAGTCTTGTTAATGTTAAACTAGCTTTCTAACATGCATGGGTTTGTCTAGTTAATCTAGTCACTATTTACTAATATTCCACATGTCAATAAGAGTGTTGAGAAAAATTTAAAACAAAAATTATTTTACATAATGAGATAGACTTCAAAAAATAATATAATTAAGATGATAAGGACATTTGAGATGTCTAATATATCACTAAATGTTGGTGACATCATCGTGTCAAACAGTAATAGGAGACTATTTATAATATTTTTTAAAAATAAATTCTTACAATTAAGTACATATCCAAAAATACAGAAAATGCACCCTTATAAAGAGATTATTAAACAACACCAACATCATACACATTATTTAATACTATTAAATATTTAGTCTTTCCCAGGAGATCTAAGTAATACCCCTAAAGAGCTAATGTGGAGTAATTCTTGTTCATTGTTACAACCGCAATGAATTATGCCCAACATCAACTTTCTTCATGTAATGATCATGCTAACATTTCCTTCCATTTCAGTCAATAAATACTAGAACTTGGTTCTTTATGTTAGAATTTAAATATTTAAAAGCTTTCCTTCTAAAATGTTATTTCTAATATACTCCATCCGTTTTTGTAATATTCCGAATTCTTAATGTGATATTATGTGATTAATAAAGATTGATTTTATGATCTAATTTATGTGTTATGTGATTGAAAATAAGTGGTATTGTTTCGTATAAGAAAAAATATTTTTTTACGAAAAATAACGCGAAAATAAAAATACTATTCACGCAGAAAACATTTTTCACTTTTACGCTATAAATACGCAATTAATGTTGGTTTGCATAAACAATATCAAATGATACAATCTAATTGAAATACAGCGGAAACATGCAATAAAGCAATTTAAAATTTTCTGCAATCCCAGGAATCACTTTATGCAATATTATTAATTAAACAACAATGAAGAAAAAGGAAGAACAACTACGAGTTCACCTCCCTTGCTTCTTCGCGTTCTTCTCCAATTCCTCAAATCAAACGTTCGATACAATAGTGTGCAACGCCCAAGAGGTGATCCACCAAAAGTATATTGATTGAAGAAGAAGAATTTAAGTTCTACTAGACTTTGGATGGCTAACCCTAGTTTTCTCTCCTAACAATTTAGAGTTTTTGAGAATACTTGCAAAATTGCATTAGTCTATCCCACAATAAGACTTCTCTTATTTATAGACCAACCGTATTTCTAAACCTTTTAGAAATTAGGGTTTTATATAATTCCAAATCTAATTAGGAATAATAATAATAATAATAAGATTTCTCTTATTTATTTATAATTTAGTATTTCTCCAAATACTTAATTATAAATATTAGTATTTCTCCAAATACTATATTATTATTATTATTTAGTCAATTTAATAATAATAATAATAATAATAATAATAATAATAATAATAATAATAAGATGACTACTCTTATTAATTTATAATTTAGTATTTCTCCAAATACTTAATTATAAATATTAAGCTATTTAATTAATTCCACTAATAAATTAAATACACTTAATTTATTATTATTATTAAGCCAATCACTTCTAAAATCACATTTCACTCTTTTAATGGTGTGACCCTCTAGGTTCAATATTAAGCCGGTAAGTAGAATAAACAAATTAGAACCATTATAATATTATTTATAATTTTAATTCAAATATAAATAAATAATATTTACTCTACATTATGAGTGACACCTTATAAATAATGTATCATGACTATCCGAATAATATGAATTCAACGTTTAATCATAAAGAATTATCACAATGAATACAAAGAACCTATTCCGTGAATAGTTACCGTACAATTCAATCCTTCTACCATCCAATGTCCCGATCAAATATAAAGCATGGAATTACTGTTAAGTTTTATTTATTTGATCATATGTATTTCGATTCTAAAATGCACAACTCCAGTTAATGTAAATTAGAAACTCCTTTCTAATTTTCATTCAACCCTGGCCAGGGATTTCTGAGTTGTCACTTATCGAATCACATAGGACATTCTCTCCCTTTACTGGAAGTGGTAGATCCTTTGTTGATCATTCACCTATCTTCATATATACTTAATTATATCCGAACATACCCTACAACATACCCTAGAGTATTAAGGAATATGACAAAACATAACTCAGTATATACAAGATATTATGATGATTTCAAGTCCAATGATCAGTTGTACTACTATCACTATAGGAATACCTATTGACAAGCATGTAAAACTCCATTAGGGTTCCTTTATTCAAGTCACATTTAGTGAACTTATTCTCCAATAAGCACCTACATACTTGCTTTAGTGTCTCCACACAAATGATTATGAGATCAATCATCCTCTTCGACAGAGCAAGCATAATATGTACTAATCTATCTGGAATCAAAAACCCCACATTAGTGATCCATACGATTAGGAACGTTTTAGTTTTGAGCTATCTTGAATTTAGATCTCATTAGCATGATCAATCATCATGATTCTAAAAGCATTGCTCGAAAACTATGGGTTTATCACATTTATTAATTCAACTAATTAACATAGATAAAGAATGCCTTTTATTAAATAAATTCTCTTATTAATAAATGAATAAGATTACAAAGTAAATACTCATCACATCAAATGTGATTGGCTTGAGAGCATACTACTTTCAATCTCCCACTTGCACTAAAGCCAATCGCCCTGGTATCTAATAGCCATCTTCTCTAAGTGACGATCGAACTGCTGCTGAGTTAACTCTTTAGTAAATGGATCTGCAATGTTGTTCTGAGAGTCCACTCTGATGAGGACATCCATAATCCAGAAACCCGTGACACAACCCGAGAAGACCTATTGCAATTGCCACTTGGACCCATTACTAGAGCTCGAGCTAAAACCTTCAAAAACGGACTTAACGGAATGATCCATGAACTATGGAACGAGGTTGGATCAAGTATAGAAGTTATGGAGATAGAATCCAAGCGTATGAAGCTTGTAAACATGTTTACGAGTATGGGACGTGGCGATCAAAACAGCAAAAGAAAACAGTTTACATGGAACAGGCTAACCTCGCCCCGGCGAGGATTTACAAGCCATTTTTCTCGCCCCGGCGAGGAATTTTCAAGCCAAACCGCTCGCCCCGGCGAGAATTTTTCTTTGCAAATCTCTCGCTCCGGCGAGAACCTCCTGGATGCAATTTGTTAATTTTTGACTTTCTTGATTTTCGAACCTTCTTTCATCCAAAACATGATATCAGTATTTAGGATCAATTACATGTGTTCTGATTGCAATATTTCCATATTTGTGTGCTTGTATTTCAAAGAGTGTGTGCTTCTAGAAGCTTCTAGTTTGTTTCTAAAACTAGTATAAATAGGTGCTATTGTAAACTTGAATTCATTCATTAATATTCAGATTATCATCATTATTGTGAGATTGTTCTTTTCTTGTGGTTCTTGAGAATTCCTAAGTATTCCTTAGTTTTCTTTGAGATTCATATTCGACTTATCATATAACCAATCATAGTTGTGTATGGCGTCTTCTACCGCATCAATCGTCGATTGTACCAAGATTACCGCTTCAACATAAGCGAGGGGTCGAGGTGTCGTTGGTGTTCATCCTACGCAAACTTCACTTGCAAGCAATTGTACCAAGATTACCGTCTACATATAGGCGAGGGGTTAAGGTGTTGCAAGCTATCCATCCTATCAACTTGTTAGAAACGATCCGGGCGACGACCACCTCACGCAAGCGTGCCGTGGAGTCTATCATTTGGTATCAAAGCTAAGTTTCCTATCAAGTTACTTATCTTTACTTCTATTGTTGAATTATAGTCAAAAAAAAAAAAAAAACTGCATAAAATATATAGCAGAAAATTTGTATTGTGAAATTGTTACCATTGAGATTTTCATTTGCAAGAATCATATTTGGCGGTTGGAAGTCTTGTGAAGAGTCGTACTTTCTATATTGTGTTCTTGATAAGTTATTATTGGATTGTAATTAGAGAATTGAGGTAATATTTATGAGAATTCAAAAGAACCTATTAGTGAGAACTACGAGCGGAAAAAGGCAAGAGTAGTAAGTTTAATTGAGGATAAAAGCCTAATTGTGTGATACACGAGCGTTTCCTATTTGTGTGATATATTGTTTGAGTGAAACACGTAAGGGAGTGGGGAGGAACTATTTTTCTACTAATCTTTGTTTTGCAGGAAATATGTCTAACACAAGAGATAAGACAATTGAAAATGAACCTTCCACATCGAATTTTGACCCAAAACTCATGATGGAGGCTATGATGAAAGAATTTTCTAGACAATTGGGGATGGCTATGGAACAAGTGCATGATCGCATCGATCAATTGAGTGACACTCGAGGGGAACGAACTCAAATCCCTCCGGGTGGGCGCCCAAAAGGAAAGACCCAACAAAAGGAAGCAAGGCTAGAGGAGACAAATTACTATGATGAAAGGTTTAGTGAGGAAGAGGATCGAGAAACTGACTTTATCCCTAGGAGACATTTTGCAAAGGATAGAGGCGGCCGAAATCGAGAGGACAACAATCTTGATAGCATCAAAATGAAAATTCCCACATTCCAAGGCAGAAGTGATCCCGAGGCATATTTAGAATGGGAGAGGAAAATGGAGTGGATCTTTGACTGTCACAACTACTCGGATCTCAAGAAAGTTAGAATTGCAGCTACCGAATTTTCAGACTATGCAGTTACTTGGTGGGATCAATTGATGATCAGCCGAAGGAGGTGCAGAGAACGTCCAATCGAGACTTGGGCAGAAATGAAAGCTGTAATGAAAAAAGAGGTTTGTCCCAAGCCACTATTATCGAGATCTGTTTCGAAACTTACAAAATTTGAGATAGGGAAGCAAGAGTGTGGAGGACTACTTCAAGGAGATGGAGATGCTAATGTCTAGAGCTGACATCGACGAGGATAATGAGGCAACCATGGCCCGATTTTCAGCAGGTTTAAATTGGGACATTGCAGATTTGGTGGAGCGTCAACATTATGTGGTATTGGAAGATATGGTGCACATGGCTATCAAAATAGAGAAGCAACTTAAGAGGAGAGGTGGCCAGCGAACAAATCCAACCACAGGTACATCATGGAAAGCCAATAATGTGAAGCGTGAGGAAAAGCCAACTATTTTCAAACCAAAGCCAGAAATCAAGCAAGGAGCGGCTACTCAAGTAGTGCAAGGTAAAACTAATACACCTTCTACTAGTCGTAATCGAGATATTGTATGCTTTAAATGTCAAGGCAGGGGACATATTGCAAATCAATGCCCAAATCAAAGAACTATGTTATTGCTTGATAATGGGGATTTGGAGACCGAGGAAGAAGATAGTGACAATGACTCTATGCCACCATTGGAGGAAGATAGAGAGGTTGCGATGCATGGCGAAGTGTTGGTTACACGGAGAATGCTTAGTACACAGGCAAAAGAAGAAAGCAGCGAGCAAAGAGAGAATCTATTTCATACTAGATGCATGGTAAATGGTAAGATTTGTTGTGTTGTAATTGATGGTGGGAGCTGTACAAATGTGGCAAGCATCACAATGATAGAGAAATTGGGACTTACAACATCCAAACATCCTCACCCATACCGATTGCAGTGGCTCAATGACAGCGGCGACATCAAAGTTACCAAGCAAGTATCAGTGCCGTTTACAATTGGGAAGTATGTTGATGAGATCCTTTGTGATGTAGTTCCTATGCAGGCAGGTCATTTACTGCTTAGGAGACCTTGGCAGTTCGATCGGCGAGTAAAACACGATGGTTTCACTAATGAGTACTCTTTTGTTCATAATCAAAGAAAAGTTACCTTATGTCCTATGTCACCAAAACAAGTGCATGAGGATCAAATACACTTGCAGAGAGATCATGAAAAGAAAACAAAAGAGAGAGGAAAAAAAGAAAGAAGAGAGAAAAACAAACATTTTTGCAAAAAGGAGTGATGTAAGGCGAGCTTTGGATTCTAAAAAGCCAATGATTATACTTCGGTATAAGGAGGCACTTCTAAATACTAACGCTAATAATCCTTCTTTGCCTAGTGTTGTTTCTGCTCTTTTACAAGATTATCAGGATGTATTTCCCGAGGAACTTCCACAGGGATTACCACCAATTCGGGGAATTGAGCATCAAATTGACTTTGTCCCAGGCGCGACCATTCCAAATCGCCCAGCATACCGAAGCAATCCCGAGGAAACAAAAGAATTGCAAAGACAAGTTGACGAGCTAATGGACAAAGGTTTTGTGAGGGAAAGCATGAGTCTATGTGCGGTTCCGGTTATTTTAGTACCTAAGAAAGATGGGAAGTGGCGTATGTGCATTGATTGTCGAGCGGTAAATAACATCACGGTAAAATATCGGCATCCTATTCCTAGGTTAGATGACATGTTAGATGAATTGCATGGATCTTGTGTGTTTTCTAAAATAGATTTAAAGAGTGGATATCATCAAATTAGAATGCATGAGGGAGATGAGTGAAAAACTGCCTTTAAAACAAAATATGGGTTATATGAGTGGTTAGTCTTACCTTTTGGTTTAACTAATGCTCCTAGCACGTTCATGAGACTAATGAACCATGTTTTGCGTTCCTTCATTGGAAAGTTTGTAGTTGTCTACTTTGATGATATCTTGATCTACAGCAAGGATTTAGTTGAGCATGCATTGCATATAAAATCTGTCCTAGATGTGCTTCGAAAAGAAAAATTGTATGCTAATATGGACAAATGCACATTTTGTACGGATCGAGTTGTGTTTCTTGGTTTTGTTGTCAGTACGCAGGGAGTACAGGTTGACGAAGAAAAGATACGTGCAATCCAAGAATGGCCAACTCCTATGAATGTCAGTCAAGTTCGTAGCTTTCATGGACTAGCGAGTTTCTATAGACGGTTTGTAAGGAACTTCAGCGAAGTCACAACACCACTCACCGAAGTAATCAAAAAGAGTGTGGGATTCAAGTGGGGTGATGCACAGGAAAAAGCGTTTAATTTGATTAAAGAAAAGTTAACTAACGCTCCTTTACTTGTATTGCCTAATTTCACTAAAACCTTTGAAATTGAATGTGATGCTTCAGGTTTAGGCATTGGAGCTGTGTTGATGCAAGAAGGAAAACCCGTTGCATATTTCAGTGAAAAATTGAGTGGAGCAGCTTTAAACTATCCTACCTATGACAAGGAGTTATATGCCTTAGTTCGATCTTTGGAGACTTGGCAACATTACCTGTGGCCTAAGGAATTTGTGATTCACACGGATCATGAATCATTGAAATATTTGAAAGGCCAACACAAGTTGAACAAGAGACATGCACGATGGATGGAGTTCATCGAGACATTCCCGTATGTCATTCGGTATAAGTAAGGTAAGGAGAATGTCGTTGCCGACGCTCTCTCAAGAAGGTATGTATTGTTAAATACTCTCAACACAAAATTACTTGGTTTTGAACAAATCAAAGAATTATATGTTAATGACCATGATTTCTGTGAAGAGTTTAAAATTTGTGAAAAGAATGTTGTAGGTAAGTACTTCAAGATGGATGAGTTCTTGTTTCGTGAGAATCGATTGTGTATACCTGCAAGTTCTTTACGTGAACTATTGGTTCGTGAATCACATGGAGGTGGTTTGATGGGACATTTTGGTGTTGATAAGACTTTATCGGTATTAAAAGAACATTTCTATTGGCCCCATATGAAACGAGATGTGGAACGAATTTGTGATAGGTGCATTACCTGTCGTCAAGCTAAATCTCGTGTTCAACCCCATGGGTTATACACACCATTGCCAATTTCGAGTGAACCTTGGATTGATTTGTCTATGGATTTTGTATTGGGATTACCTAGATCTAAGTATGGTCATGATTTTATATTTGTGGTCGTAGATAGATTTTCAAAAATGGCGCACTTCATTCCATGTCATAAAACTGATGATGCATCCCATATTGCTGATTTATTCTTTAGAGATATTGTGCGTCTGCATGGCATGCCCCGAACAATTGTTTCGGATAGAGATGCTAAGTTCTTGAGCTACTTTTGGAAAACTTTGTGGTGTAAACTAGGAACTAAACTGTTGTTTTTAACTACTTGTCATCCACAAACTGACGGTCAAACGGAAGTAGTAAATAGGACTCTATCTGCATTATTGAGGGCTATCATTAATAAGAATATTAAGCTTTGGGAAGAATGTTTACCTCATGTTGAGTTTACTTATAATAGGTCTGTTCACTCGGCTACTAAATTCTCACCTTTTGAAATTGTGTATGGTTTTAATCCTTTAACACCATTGGATTTAGCACCATTACCTATTTCTGAGTATACTAACATGGATGGCAAAAACAAAGCTGATTTTGTTAAGCAGA
Organism: Aralia elata; assembly: GCA_034770075.1. Taxonomy (NCBI): domain Eukaryota; kingdom Viridiplantae; phylum Streptophyta; class Magnoliopsida; order Apiales; family Araliaceae; genus Aralia; species Aralia elata. The sequence goes on along the minus strand of CM068386.1, from coordinate 39,376,381 downwards.
TACATGAGAAGACAAGGCTTAACATTGAGAAGAAGACGGATCAATATGCTCGACAAGCCAACAAAGGTCGGCGTCAAGTAATCTTCGAACCCGGGGATTGGGTATGGCTTCACTTGCGTAAGGAAAGATTTCCTGCTCAAAGGCGTTCGAAACTACTCCCGAGAGGAGATGGACCATTTCAAGTGCTTGAACGCATTAACAACAATGCTTACAAATTGGATTTACCCGGTGAGTATACTGTTAGTGCAACCTTCAATGTTTCTGATCTAAGCCCGTTTGATGTAGGTGAAGATTTGAGGACAAATCCTTCTCAAGAGGAGAGGTATGATGAGGACATCCATAATCCAGAAACCCGTGACACAACCCGAGAAGACCTATTGCAATTGCCACTTGGACCCATTACTAGAGCTCGAGCTAAAACCTTCAAAGACGGACTTAACGGAATGATCCATGAACTATGGAACGAGGTTGGATCAAGTATAGAAGTTATGGAGATGGAATCCAAGCGTATGAAGCTTGTAAACATGTTACGAATGGACGTGGCGATCAAAACAGCAAAAGAAAATAGTTTACATGGAACAGGCTAACCTCGCCCCGGCGAGGATTTACAAGCCATTTTTCTCGCCCCGGCGAGGAATTTTCAAGCCAAACCGCTCGCCCCGGCAAGAATTTTTCTTTGCAAATCTCTCGCCCCGGCGAGAACCTCCTGGATGCAATTTGTTAATTTTTGACTTTCTTGATTTTCGAACCTTTTTTCATCCAAAACATGATATCAGTATTTAGGATCAATTACATGTGTTCTGATTGCAATATTTCCATATTTGTGTGCTTGTATTTCAAAGAGTGTGTGCTTCTAGAAGCTTCTAGTTTGTTTCTAAAACTAGTATAAATAGGTGCTATTGTAAAGTTGAATTCATTCATTAATATTCAGATTATCATCATTATTGTGAGATTGTTCTTTTCTTGTGGTTCTTGAGAATTCCTAAGTATTCCTTAGTTTTCTTTGAGATTCATATTCGACTTATCATACAACCAATCATAGTTGTGTGTGGCGTCTTCTACCGCATCAATCGTCGATTGTACCAAGATTACCGCTTCAACATAAGCGAGGGGTCGAGGTGTCGTTGGTGTTCATCCTACGCAAACTTCACTTGCAAGCAATTGTACCAAGATTACCGTCTACATATAGGCGAGGGGTTAAGGTGTTACAAGCTATCCATCCTATCAACTTGTTAGAAACGATCCGGGCGATGACCACCTCACGCAAGCGTGCCGTGGAGTCTATCACACTCTCTCTAAGGTGACATCTCCTCTTTCAATGATTTCTCTAATCAGATGAAAGCGTCGCAACACATGCTTGGATTTCTGATGAGACATGGGTTCCTTAGCTTATGCAACAGCTCAAGTGTTGTCACAATATATGACACTGGTCCTTGTATGCTAGGAACTACTCCAAGTTCAGTAATGAATTTCTTCATCCAAACAGCTTCTTTTGCAGCTTCACTTGCAGCTATGTACTCTGCTTCTGTCACTGAATCAACAACTGTTTGCTGCTTGGAACTTTTCAAACTCACTGCACCATCATTTAGGATAAAGACATAACCTGAGGTGGATTTGCTATCGTCTTGGTCAGTCTGAAAACTTGAGTCTGTATAGCCCTCTAGTTTCAAATCAAACCCACCATACACTAGAAACACATCCTCAGTTCTTTTTAAGTACTTTAGGATGTTTTTCACCACTTTTCAGTATTTTTTTTCAGGATTAGACTGATATCTGCTTGTCACACCTAGCGCATAAGCAACATCAGGTCTCGTACATATCATCCCATACATGATAGATCCTATTGCGAAGCATAAGGTATCTTACTCATGTGATCTCTCTCTTCAGGTGTCTTTGGGGACATTTCTTATAGAGATTCACTCCAAAACTCATCGGTATGAGTCCTCTTTTGGAATTTTCCATGTTAAACTTCTTTAACATCGAATCAATGTACGTTCCTTGGGTCAAGCCAAACATCCTTTTAGATCTATCCCTATAGATTTTTATCCCCAAAATATAGGATGTTTCTCCCAAGTCCTTCAGGGTGAAGTGTTTAGACAACCATATCTTTACTGATTGTAGCATAGAAATGTCATTTCCTATAAGTAATATATCATCAACATATAGTACCAAGAATGTCACAACGCTCCCACTAACCTTCTTGTACACACAAAGTTCATCTTCGTTTTGTATAAAATCAAACTCTTTGATTGTCACATCAAAACGGATGTTCCATCTGCAAGAAGCTTGCTTCAATCCATAAATGGATTGTTGTAGTTTACAAACTTGATTTGTTCTAACTTTTGAAACAAATCCCTTTGGCTATATTATGTATACATCATCTTCTAGTTTTCCATTGAGGAATGCCGTTTTCACGTCCATTTGTCAAACCTCGTAGTCATAGTAAGTTGCAATCGCAAGTAAAATCCGAATGGACTTGAGCATTGCAGCCGGTGAGAAGGTTTCGTCATAGTCAACTCATTGCCTTTGTTTGAAACCTTTTGCCACCAGTCTGGCCTTATAGGTCTCTACCTTGCCATCTGCTCCAGTCTTTCTTTTAAAGACCTATTTGCACCCTATAGGCACTATGCCTTCTGGTGGAGTAACCAAAGTCCATACTTGGTTCTCATATATGGAGTCCATTTTGGATTTTATGGTAGTTTACCATTTCCGAGTCTTACTCATTGCCTCATAGTATATTACTGGATCATCATCCTCTATGACGTGTACCTCATCATCATCATCTATGATGAATCCATACCTATCAGGTATCTTCGGTACTCTTCTAGATTTACGACTTGGTTATGATACAGAAGATATCTCTACTTGGACAGGTTCATCCACTTGACCTGTAATGGTTTGTGGTTCTTGAATTTCTTCAAGATCTATTTTCCTTCCACTAGTCCCTTCAAGGATACTCCTTTTCCAAGAAGGTAGCGTTTTTCGCAACAAACACCTTTTACTCAGCAGGATTATAGAAATAGTATCCTAAACTTTCTTTAGGATATCCCACAAATCTGCACTTATCAGATCTTGTCCCAAGCTTATCATTCTAAAACCTTTTCACATAAGCTGGACATCCCTAAATCTTAACATGCTTAAGACTGGGTTTTCTCCCTGTCCATAACTCATATGGAGTCTTAGGGACGGATTTTGAGGGGACCTTATTTAGTAGATACGCAGCCGTCTCTAGAGCATAACCCCAGAAGGATATTGGAAGATCGGTAAAACTCATCATGGATCGCACCATGTTTAACAAGGTACGATTTCTCCTTTCAGAGACACTGTTAAGCTGTGGTGTACCAGAAGGCGTCCATTGTGAGAGAATACCGTTATCTTTGAGATGATTAAGAAACTCATTGCTTAAGTATTCTCCTCCTCGATCCGATCGAATAATCTTAATACTCTTGCTAGTTTGTTTCTCCACTTCACTTCTGAATTCTTTGAACCTTTCAAATGATTCAGATTTGTATTTCATGAAATACACATATCCGAATCTCGAATAATCATCAGTGAAAGTAATGAAATAAGAATACTCGCCGCGTGCAACTATTGTCATATGTCCACATACATCTGTGTGTACCAACTCTAATATTCCTGCAACTCTTTCTCCATGTCCACTAAATACAGATTTAGTCATCTTTCCCATGAGATAAGATTCACAAGTTGGATATGATTCAAAATCAAATAGCTCTAAAAGTCCATCTTTATGCAACTTGTTTAGTCTTGTTTCATTAATATGATCGAGTCTGCAATGCCATACGAAGGTATGATTCACATCATCTCTTTTTCTTTTATTAGTTTGTTCAATTTGTAAAATATTTTCATGTAAGTCAAGTACGTAAAGACCATCAATTAATCTACCAGTTTCATACAAAGCATTGTCATTATAAATAGAACAACTATTGTTCTTAATTATAATATTAAAACCATCCTTGTCCAACAATGGAATTGAAATAATGTTTCTAATAAGAACTGGAACACAATAACAACTTATTAAATTAATTGATTTGCCAGAAGGTAGTGATAAACAATAAGTTTCTACGGTTAATGCAACAACCTTTACTCCATTCCCCACGCGCAGGGTGACTTTTCCTTTGTTCAGCTTTCTACTTCTGCTTAGTCCCTGCGAAGAATTGCATATGTGAGACCCACAGCCGGTATCCAATACCCAAGTAGAAATTTGACTTACAGAAAGATTTATTTCAATCATGACAAACTTGTATCTATAGTTGAAGCTGAAGCTTCTCCAAGCTTATTTTGCTTATGCTTTGCAAGATACTCCTTACAGTTTCTCTTCCAATGTCCAGGCTTGTTGCAGTGGAAGCAAACTCCTTTGCTATCAACATCTGCCTTTTTCTTGTCCTTAGGTTTCTCCTTTCCTTTTGCCTTCTTGGGATTTTTCTTCTTTTCAGAAGATCATTTGGCCCTCTTCCGCTTCTTGGAAGAATCGTCTACAAGCAAGACTTGCTCTTTCTTCATTGGAAAATGACTCTCAGCAGTTTTCAACATGATAAGCAATTCAAGCAAGTTGACATCAAACTTGTTTATGTGAAAGTTCACAACAAATTGTGAAAAGAAGTCCGGGAGTGACTGCAAGATCAGATCTTGGCTCAACTCACCATCCATGATAAAATTCAGCTTTCCCAACTGTTCAATCAGATTGATCATCTTTAGGACATGTGTCTGTACTGTAGTGCCATCGGTCATCCTAGATCGGAAGAGCTCTTTAGATATTTCATATCTAGCCGACCTACTTTGCTCACCATACAAATCCTGAAGGTGCAGCAATATAGTAGGAGCATTCATTTTCTCATGTTAACGCTGTAACTCGTTACTTATGGATGCTAACATGATGCACTGAGCCACCTGTGCATCATCCTGCCACTTTCTAAAAGTAGCTAGCTCTTCCTCAGAGGCATCTTCTGCAACTGTTGCAGGAACAGGCGAGTTAAGGACATATGCCAGCTTTTCAGCTGTGAGAACTATTCTCAAATTCCTTAACCAATCCGTGTAATTTGGTCCGGTTAATTTGTTAGCATCAAGTATGCTTCGCAGTGATGGTGAATTAGCCATTTGTAAAATTCTGCGGGTGAAATTTAATTAACAACATTAGCATGCATTCTTCTATTAATCACCAGATTAATTTAGGTCTTTATTAAAATGATGCCTCCCACTATTTTCTTCAAACTACATAACCCTCTTTATATATAGTTCGACAGATCTTGTATTTGTGACTTTGTAAAATCTGCTTAGTGGGAAAGGATCCAATTGCAATAAATATATAGCCTTGTGTGTGCACAACAAACTCCATATTTATTCAAAAGGTAGACAACTTTTGTCGATTATATCTCCATGTAACTCCTTTATATTCTGCCTTTTAGATTATAATGGTCAAGTGTATGCACATCCGAACTAAAATAATCTAAGTTAATTCAAACCCAATATTTTTATATAAGTGAAGAGAAAAATACAGTCCTTATGTGTGCACAACAAAACGGTATTGTTCAATTCCTTATAAACATCCAATATAATAAAGCAACATCTCAAATATTTAATACTTGTCTTGTGTGTGCACAACAAACTCATATTAAATATTCAATACTCTATCGCTTTACCATGCTAGAAGGCTACGTTCGACATTCTCCAATATTTTGAATGCAATCAACTTAATATTATCTTTTGAGGGTTTTTGTTATTTATTGTCTCATCTTGTTTATTGCGCATGCAAATATGTATATAGAAATACGCGTCATATTAAACATATATTAACATGTATAATAATATATTTACTATAGAATTAGCATGCATTTATAGACTACTTATATTCTATCCGGGATGATTATGGACTTAATTTTAATTTGGTTCATTGGAGCCACCATGAACCAAAAGGTCAAACCTAGGGTGCAAGAATAAAATTTGAATATAACTATTATATTCAACCCGGGCTTCATTACAAACGGGTCTTCAATGCTCCTGCTCTTTAGCTCCAATTTCTTGAGTAATTCTATAAAATCCCATTACAAACTATTTTTCATAATACAGAAACCTTGATCAGCAGTCAAGGGGAAATACATAGGAGGGAGATAGAATTTACATCAGAAAATTAGATCGGTGAGGTTCACCGACCCCATTTATAAAAACCACATTCATTCAAGCATCCATTAAAATTAAATCCAATCATATTGGTCAATGGTCCATAATCATCCCCTTTATTATCATACATGTCATCACATGTATCAATAAAAAATTAATCATACATGTCATCACATGTATTATAACATATTCATCCAATGAAAATAAACATTCAATATATATATATATTGATATCATTTAATAGACAATAGTATTTAGCATAAAATCTAATTTTGAATCAAAATAAACTCCTTTATTTTAATCCAAATTAAATCAAAATAAACTATTTATTTTAATTTAACATGGAATCCAATTCCAATTATAATAAACATCTTTATTATAGTCTAATTCTAAATCAAAAATAAACTCCTTTATTTCTAATTTAGAATTTTTGAAAAAATGCAAAAAACTAGACTTATAGCCTTCATGCGCCACGGCTCACGAAATAGAGCGCCGCGGCTCAGACAAGCGCCGCGGCCCTCAAGAAGGGCATTGTAATGATCGTGAATTCTGGATAGCCTTGTAATTCGAGCTTATGAATATTGATGTATATTATTTAAATGAATTTTATGAGTAATATTTTTATGTGAATAAATATATATATATATATATATGTGTTATATATACATATATTTATTTTTATATGATGAGATGTATATTTATAGTTGGTTTAAACTAGTTTAATTGTTTGAACTTACTAAAGAAGCTAATGCTTCAAATTAAGTGGTTAAAACTCGAATTTGAGTTCAGATTAGAATTTGGAGAAATGAATTGCGGATTTAAATCCAGAACGTCCAAATTAGTCAGAATAGACCCTAAACATATTTTGTGTCGGGGTTGACTTTTTGGTCCAAAAGTCAACACTTTTTCGGTAAAAAGTCAAACACGAATTTCAGAGATGAATTTGACGAAACGGATATTCCCATGACAATGAGAACGTCGATTTTAGTAGGAATCGACTGTCTTCATGAAAAAATTGATTTTCGGATGTCAAAATGGTAAAATGGGCCATTAAATAGATAAATGAGTATTAATTGGGAGTAATCAGCCAAAGTGGGACCCATTGGACAGCTGATCACTATTTCTAAATTGGAGAAATCAGCAACTAAGGAAATGAAGAGGAAGCCCAATTGTTGGAGAGAAAAGAAAAATGAAAAGAAAAAGAAAATGGAGAAAACTTTCCAAATTCCAAATCCTTTCATCTTCTTCTTACCAAACCATCTAATAAAGAATATGAAGAGTTGGGGGAGAGGAAGAGACTAGCTAACTACTTCTATATATACCCCCTTTATAAACATTTGCCAAAATTTTACAAAGCTATACTACCCAATTGAAAATTGAGAAGAGAAATTAGAGAAAGAGAGAAACCATTCTAAAGGGAGAAGCAAGTAGGTGGAGTAAAGAAGCTTGTATAAGTGTTCGGGAGAAGCAAGGGAGAATAGGATAGGAAGTCTCAAGCTCTAACTAAATTATTTAGCAACCAAGAAGGGGAATCCAAGAGGTAATCATCATACTCTAACTCATTCCTCCTTAGTTTCAAGCTTTCTTTGTTTCTTAAGTTTCTATCTCGCTGGGTTAGATTTGTTGTTGTTATGATTGTTATTTATTAGTTGTGAACGGTTAATGATTATATTCAAAGGTTATTTAAACTATTAATAACTCAAAAGTGGAACAAGAATGAAAGAAATCCGAACCCATGCATAAGGAGGAAGAAAACGGACGAAAATGGACAACTATGGACAATGGACTAATTTAGAGGACATTAAGGGTTAGTAATCATGTCTGATAATTTTGTTGGTTATTATAATGTTATACTTCCATGGGTTATGAGAATATCCCAGTTGGAATGGAGTAAAAAGTTGTTAAAACGAATTTGTAGTAAGAGTTTTGGTAAAACATGTTAGAAAATGAAGAATGGATTGAATAGTGACCAATGAGTCAATTTCTGGTATTAATGTGTTGCTTGAAAAATTATGAGCTTTTGGAGTATATAGTACACTGAGTTATAAAGCCATAGGCTTTGGAACGAACGCATTCCGACCTTGGACGAGGGAGTTTTGGCGATTGGAAGGAAATGTGTTAAAACTGTCCAATCTGGAAAACCAGATTCAGACCAGCCCGTTGTATAAATTTTCTGGACTTGTGTGTTCAGAATTTGAAAATGGTTAAAGCATAAAAGTTGAAGCCCCAGAAGTTAACTTCGCGTGGGCGTAAGAATCGCTCAAAAAGGTTTTAAAACGAATTAGTTACGACTGTTTAAGCGGGAGAGGGTAAAACTGGCCAGATTTTTGTAGCAATCTGACCTTTGTTGTAAAAAGTGAAAACCTGTTTTGATTGAAGAATGACTCGAAATCAGGGCCTAGATGAGAGTAAAGTAGACTGTATAAGCTTTAATTTGACGTAAGAATGAATAAAAACAAATAAGTAACGAAGGAGATATGATAAAAACAAGAACGATGTTTTGTTAAGGAAAAACTACGAAAATGAGTTTTTATAACTCAGATTGAAATGAATTTTGAGCAATGTTATATTTTGAAGTAAAATATCATAAGGGGGCGATAAGCGGGTCGCGTCATTTTCGAACGCCGCAACTCCTAGAGACATTTTTGAAGATTGATCGCGTTATTTTAATTATAAAATACGAGCAACATAAGATGAGTAGTAAAGTAACTTAAACCAAGTTATGGAAGTCTATATGTGACTAATTGTTATGTGAATATGTACTTACATGTGTAAGATAATTGAAGAGCCTATTATATAATTCTGTAGCAGACGCTCGAGGTAAGTTCTATCTTACTCAACATTTACATTGAGCAAGTTCCCTAATTCCATTCATTTTATATATATTGAATGCAAGTTCTAACTTACTCAACGTTTATATTTGAGCAAGTTCCCTAATTCCATTCATTTTATATATTGAATGCAAGTTCCCTTACCTTACTCAAGATTGTATTTGAGCAAGTTCCTTAATTCAATTTATTTAGTGAGCAAGTTTCCTAAACTTACTCAACCTTTATATTTGAGCAAGTATTATATCTTGTTGCAAGTTCCCTAACTCAAACTCGAGTTATTATTTTTCAATCATGTTAGTGGATTAATTATTGTCAATTACTCCACGTCAAAGGTAATTATTGATATTCGCACTTTGTGCATTTGAATTCATGATTTGTTATTGGACTGTGAAATGTTTAAGTTCTTCATTCATGAATTGTTTAAGAAATAGTCTACGCCATTTGTTTCGGCTAGACATATGCAGGTTAATATTTTTGAAAGTTATCCAAACCAGTAGTTGGTACGGATTCTCGGACTGAGAGAGCAACCCTTATTAGGGGACTATAATGTGTCGGTTATCCGGTACAGTCAGGACTAAATGTTATGCATATACATGGGGTACGAGAGGCTGATCCCATCAAGTACTACTGACGGGACCAGGTTTTAAAAGAGTTAGTTGAATGATTGACTCTTTAGCCAAAAGTTCATGGCCTATTGGACCACTCAGCAGTAAATAATCAATATTCATTTCTTCATTTGAACGTTGGTTATATTATTCAATTATTTCATCAATGTTCTTAAATTGTTGATCTATGTGGTTATTATTCTTATTTATTCATGATATATCTCCATTATTCATTTTAAACTTGCTGAGCAAAGTAGTTGGTCACCCTTGCTATATCATGAACCTATTGCAGTTCAGCCAGAGAGTTCCAAAGCGGACAAAGGCAAAGGAAAGCTTAAGGAATAGTTATATGTACTATCCCGCTATGTAATCGTGGAATCATTTTGTATTATTAAGTATTTCATGATGTATTTATTTAAGGTTATAGACCTTAGAACTGTAGTAAACCTTTTGTAATCAACAATATAAGTTTATTTATTCCGCATTAATTGTCATATATTGTTTAGAGGTGTTTGGATGTATTCTATCGTGAGCACCAAATTCGAGGTATTGGTACCTGAATTTGGGGGTGTCACATGTTGGTATCAGAGCTTTAGGTTATAAACTTTAGGAATGCGAAACCTAAGTTATAACCTTAGAATTAAACTTATATAGACTACGCTAAGTGATGGGTCGATGATGAGGGTGTTTTATATGCACAAATTGGGTACCTTTGATCATGATAATTTGTTAGCTTTTAGGAATTTTATATGATTTTTAGGTATTTTTATCTTTTTTCTAGATAATTTAGTTTCTTGTTATTTTTACTTCTTTGATGTTGCTTTGATGCCTTTTTATTGTGTTCGTAGGAATTAAAATAAAGATTGCTCGGATCATTGTTTGCAATGACTCAATGCTCGTGCTTGGATATCCATGCCCGAATGGTATTACGGTGAAAATTAGTGTTTGGTGACTCTCAGTATTTAATTTGATGAAATTTGGAAGTTGAGCGTGCACGGCGTGCGGCGTCGGCCAAGCCACGAGCAGCAAGTCCGGGCGGGGATATGGGTGCCCGAAAGGTGGTACAGTGGAAATTAGTGTTTGGTGACGCTCGGTATGGAATTTGATGAAATGTGGATGTTGAGCGTGCACGACATTGGAATGCGTGCACGACGTTGGAAGGCGTGCGTCAGCCAAGCCACGAACAGGCGCATGGGCGCAGGGTGCTGGGTGCCGGTGTTGGACATTGGCAAGGCTCGGCAGTGCGCTCAGCAGGCGCTAAGCGCGGGCGCATGGGCAAGCGCACGAGACTCGGCAGCGAGCGGCAGGCGAGCAGCAGGCGGGGCGCCAGGCGGGCGGCCAGGGCGTGGGCGCAGACGCTCGCGCGGGCGTGCGGGTGCGCGACGCGGGTGTCGGTAGTCAATGTGCGGGCGTGCGGCAGCCAGCGTGTGCTAACCAGGCCTTGGGCGCGCGCGCGCCAGGCACCGTGCGGGCGCGCCAATGCCGTCCTGAGTGCGATCTGACATACTTTCAGTGCGATCTGAGCTACATTTTGTCCGAGCTTGGCTAGGGTTTCTTGATGGAGACTATATATATTCTCTTTTGAGCTTCATATCAGACATCTAGAGATAGAGAGGCTACATATTACATCAAACAACAGTGCTAAAGCCTGCAAATCAAGCTGAATCAAGCCGCAAGCCAAGGAACTCAGTCAACAAGAATTGCAATACTGAAGAGGAGAGCTATAAATCTTCAACCACCAAAGGAGCAACATCTGAATACCCTCAAAAGTGGTTTTATCTCTAGAAAATTCTCTCTTTTGTAATTCGAATTAGATGATTTATGAATTGAAATTGATGTTTGTTGAAGCTATCATGAACTAACCTTCTATTCTAAGATTGCAATGGAACCCAACACTTAAATTGAATTGAATTCTCTCTCTCTTAATATTAGTTATTAATTTATTAATTGATTATCATGACCTTTGCTTCTAGATTAATTGCTTGGCCAGTAATTACCTTGTGAATCTATATGAACTTGACGAACGGATTATAGGTTAAGACCTAGTTATGATAACATGCGAGAGTTAAAGAATATTGTGGGTTATTAACTAGATTAAGTGACGTGTGTCTTGTTAATTATCTGCATAAATAGGTAACTTGATAGTAGTTGGGATAGACATATATACCTAACTACCGCATGCAACTAATAGAGAATCTAGTCCTAATGACTTCCTATGCGAAAGTTGGCAATTGAAAGGATGGTTGACGAGATTTAGTGACACGTGTCTTATTAATCATTCTTGAAATTGGTCTCTTGATAGTGTATAGGATAGACATATACCTGTGCACCGCATTAGGAAGATTCGTGATTGACCATCGACATAGGCTCTTATGAAGTTTTAATTTCTCGGTTGTCAATTCGTATGATATAACTGATTAAAAAAGAGAGAGTTAGGAGATTCAAATGACATGTTGGGGGAAATTGTAATCTTAGATCTTTCTATCTTGATATTTTACCGCATTTTATTCATTACTTGTCTTTTGAACTCGACCAATCAACAAAACTCAACTATTCATCGTTTAAACAAGATCAAATTGATAAACGATTGGTACTTGGTATTTATTCGTCACAATTCCCTGTGGGTTCGACTCATATTTTATCAATATTTTACTTGTGGACTGTGTATACTTGCACGTGTGTGTTTATCGATTGTAAAATCACCCAACAAGTTTTTGGCGCCGTTGCTAGGGAATTGTTTTCTAATAATTATACCAATATAAATTTCAATCGATTTGGTCTTATTTTAGACTTGTATATAATTTTCGTTTTGTTTTTGTAGGTATTCTTGATTTGTATGCCATGCTCTCAAGGGCGAGAATTAGTTCCTTACGATCCCGAGATCGAGAGAAATATTCGAAGACTGCGAAGAGAACGAGTTCGGGGTATACCCAATCAGAATACCATGGCTGAGGAGGAGCCTAAATCTTTGAGGGAGTATGACATGCCTCTTTTCGCAGATTTGCACTCGAGCATTTTCAGGCCAGCTATTGAGGCCACCCACTTTGAAATAAAGCCAGGCACTATCCAGATGGTCCAAAACTATTTGCAGTTTGGTGGGTTACCTAATGATGATCCAAATGCTCATTTGATGAATTTTTTGGAAATCTGTGACACATTTAAGTACACTCAAGTTACCGATGATGCTATCAGACTCCGATTATTTCCTTTCACGCTTCGTGACAAGGCAAAGAATTGGCTGCATTCGCTTCCTTCGGGCTCGATTACTACATGGAATGACTTAGCCCATAAATTTTTGGCAAAATTCTTCCCACCCGCCAAAACTGCAAGATTGAGAAATGACATCACTTCGTTTACTCAATATGATTCTGAGTCCTTGTATGAAGCTTGGGACCGATTTAAAGATCTAATAAGAAGATGTCCACACCATGGTTTGCCTCAATGGTTGCAAGTTCAGACCTTCTATAACGGGCCAATGCTACCCGATCAAGTGTTGACGCAGCTGCATGTGGTGGTTTAATGGGAAAGAGTTTTAACGATGCCTATAACTTATTGGAGACTATGGCTGCCAATAATTATCAATGGCCATCGGAGAGGAGAATGCCACAAAAGGCAGCAGGAAAATTAGAAATTGATCCTTTCACTGCAATAACCGCACAGTTAGCCGCGCTTACAAAGAAAGTAGAGACTCTAGGAACTCAATCTGTGCAGAGCATCTCTAAAACTTGTGACTTGTGTGTTGGAAATCATCCTACCGAGCAATGTGCAATCAATGCAGAATCCGTGCAGTTTGTTGCTAATTATAATAGGCAGCAAAACAACCCTCACTCCAATCAGTACAATCCTGGATGGAGAAATCACCCAAATTTCTCTTGGAGCAATAACAATAACACCCAAAACCAATATTCAGCTCCTAGGCATCAATATCCTCCAGGATTTCAAAACCAAACTCAACCACCTTATCAAACTCAATCACACCAACAAATCTCAACCCCACCCTTGCCTCAACAGGAGAAAAAGCCTAGTGTGGAGGAGTTAGTTGCACAAAACAGTGCTTCAATACGGAATCTAGAGCTTCAGCTAGGACAAATAGCTAGTGCTCTTAATATCCGTCCTCCAGGTGCCTTACCCAGTGATACCGAAGTCAACCCAAAGAGAGAAGGTAAGGAACATTGCAAGGTTGTAACTTTGAGAACTGGTAAGGAACTATCTGAAGTTGTGAAAGATGTTCCATCAAAAACAGTTGTTGGGGATGAAAATGTGGAGAAAGAGGAAGAAAAGAGCAAATAAACAGAAAAGAAGGAAAAAGAGCCATTGTCAAAATTAGAGGGGAGCAAGCAAGGCCCTATGTATCCACCATGCTCATTCCCACAACGTCAGTAGAAAATAAAGTTGGATAAGCAATTCTCTAAGTTCTTGGAAGTCTTCAAGAAATTGCACATAAATATACCATTTGTTGAGGCATTGGAACAAATGCATAGTTATGTGAAGTTCATGAAAGACATTCTGTCAAGAAAGAGAAGGCTTGAGGATTTTGAGACGGTGGTACTAACCGAAGAATGTAGTGTTGTTTTACAAAGAAAGTTACCACCAAAATTGGAAGATCTGGGGAGTTTCACAATTCCTTGTACAATTGGTAACCAATTCTTCGGCAAGGCCCTATGTGATTTGGGGGTAAGCATCAATCTAATGCCACTCTCAATTTATCAACAGCTGGGACTAAGTGAGGCAAAACCTATAAATGTTACATTGCAACTTGCGGATAGGTCTCTCACATACCCAAGAGGCATAGTAGAAGATGTGCTTGTCAAACTGGACAAGTTTATTTTTCCAGCAGATTTCATTGTCCTTCATTTTCAAGAAGATAGGGAGATACCTATTATCCTTGGGCGACCATTCTTAGCCACGGGCAAAACTTTGATTGATGTGCAAAAAGGAGAGCTAACCATGCGTGTCCAAGACCAAGAGGTAACTTTTAATGTTTTTAAAGCAATGAAGTTTCCTAATGTGCAAGATGAATGCTTCAGGATGGACTTGATTGATGAAGTGGTGAATGAGGTGTTCACAACAAATTATGTAGTTGATCCTTTTGAAGAATTGCTTGGCGAGTCACTTGAGAGTAAACCTTTTTTTCTTAATGAGATGGTGAATGTGCTGAATGTTCCCCCATATTTTATCAAGTTTAAGCAACAGTTTGAACCGCTAGATAGATCAAGCAGTTCTAGTGCCATTGCAAAATCCTCATGGGAGGAGCCACCCACCTTGGAGCTCAAACCATTGCCTATCCACTTGAGGTATGCGTATTTGGGTAATGCTAGTACTTTGCTTGTTATTGTGTCTGCTTCACTTGATGATGTGCAGGAAAATAAATTGCTAAGAGTGCTACGGGAGTACAAAACAGCTCTAGGATGGTCCATTACCGATATCAAGGGCATTATCCCTGCTTTTTGCATGCACAAGATCATATTGGAGGACGAAGCCAAACTTTTGGTTAAGCATCAACGTAGATTGAACCCCATTATGAAGGAGGTGGTCAAGAAGGAAATTATCAAATTGCTTGATGCATGCATCATTTATCCCATCTCGGATAGTCCATGGGTCAGTCTAGTGCAATGCGTTCCAAAAAAGGGTGGCATGACAGTGGTCTCTAATGAAAACAATGAGTTGATTCCAACTAGAACTGTCACCGGATGGAGAGTTTCCATGGATTACAGGAGGTTGAACAAGGCCACATGTAAGGACCATTTCCCGCTCCCATTCATTGATCAAATGCTAGACAGGTTAGCGGGACATGAATTCTATTGTCTCTTGGATGGATACTCAGGCTACAACCAAATTGCTATTGCTCCCGAAGATCAAGAGAAAACGACATTCACTTGTCCATATGGGACATTTGCTTTCAGAAGAATGTCGTTTGGGCTATATAACGCACCCACCACCTTCCAAAGATGTATGATGACAATATTCTCCGATATGGTTGAGTAAGGATTGGAGGTTTTCATGGATGATTTTTTTCAGTTTTTAGAGATTCATTCGACTTATGCCTTGAAAACCTTGTGAAAGTGCTGAAACGATGTGAGAAATGCCACTTCATGGTGGAAGAAGGCATTATTTTGGGGCATAAAGTGTCTTCAAAGGGGTTGGAGGTTGATAAGGCCAAGATTGAAACCATTGAGAAACTTCCACCACCATCTAACGTCAAGGGCATTCGTAGTTTCTTGGGACATGCCGGATTTTACAGGTAATTAAAGATTTTTCCAAAATTACAAAACTGCTATGCAGCCTTCTTGAGAAAGATACTTCGTTTGTCTTTGATCAAACATGTTTAGAAGCTTTTGAGTTACTAAGGAAGAAACTTGTGAGTGCTCCTATTATCATGGCTCTAGATTGGGACCATCCGTTTGAATTGATGTGCGATGCTAGTGACTTTGCAATTAGTGTTGTTTTGGGCCATCGCAAAGACAAGGTTTTTCATGTGATCTATTATACTAGCAAGACACTAACTGGAACACAACTTAACTATACAACCACAGAGAAGGAATTGCTTGCTATTGTCTATGCTTTTGACAAATTTTGTGCTTATCTCATTGGCACAAAGGTCATTGTGTATACTGATCATTTAGCCATAAAATACTTGATACCAAAGAAGGATGCAAAGCCACACTTGATTCGATGGGTATTATTGCTTCAGGAGTTTGATCTTGAGATTTGGGATAAGAAGGGAACCGAGAATCAAGTGGCGGATCACCTATCAAGGCTGGAAAATGCAGACCCAGTGGTGGGGGATGATGTCATGATCAATGAGTCTTTTCCCGATGAACAACTTTTCACTATCACACATAAAGTACCATGGTATGCTGACTATGTGAATTATGTCGTGAGTCATGTGCTACCGCCCGAGCTAAGCTATCAACAGAAAAGAAAGTTTCTGCATGATCTGAAACACTATTTTTGGGACGAACCATTTTTGTTTAAGCAATGTGCAGACCAGCTGATCAGAAGATGCGTACCTCAATCTAAAATAGAAAGTATTCTACAACAGTGTCATGCTTCAGCTTTTGGAAGACATTTTGGTGGAGAGAGAACAGCTGCGAAGGTGCTTCAATCGGGTTTCTATTGGCCAACGTTGTTCAAGGATGCCCATGTTTTGTCAAAGAGTGGGGAATATTTCCAGGCGTCATGAGATGCCTCTAACCACAATCTTGGAGGTTGAAATCTTTGACATATGGGGTATTGACTTTATGGGTCCGTTTCCTTCTTCGTTCAACAATTTGTATATTCTAGTGGCTGTTGATTATGCGTCAAAATGGGTCGAAGTAGCTGTGACACCCACCGATTGTAACGATCGGGAATTTTAATTTCCTTGTAACCCGAGTTTATGTATGAATGAAATGAATTTTTAATTTTATTTATATTATTATGTGTTATGTGCTTAAAGGTTGTGTTATAACCTAAAATATGTGTATGTGTTGAATTTTACGTGTTGTAGTGTCGTTAGGGTGAATATATTGACTTCGCGAAAAATCGTAAAATCACTATTCATGGGCACGTTTACCGAGGCACTATTCATGCCATAATGTTTTGCGTCTTTTTCGACCTTAATAAATTTTAATAATACACGTGTGCGAATTGATAATTTTTCCAAGTGTCAGACTTTCATTTTGAGCCCATTTGTGTTTTATTTGGTATCCAAAATATATAATATGACTGTTCCAAATAAATGGACAAACTCCGTAGTAATTATTTTTATGTGTCCTAATATTTTATGGGAGTACCCATTTTAATTTTGGGTAGAGTTATTTACCAAATTGGGTACAAAAGTGGGAGTATTCGGGTATATTTTTGTGTATTTGGGTATTTATTTTGGCATGTTACTCCAAGAGGGAACCAACCTAAACCTTTGGACCAATCAGATAAGGGAGTAGAGTGTATAGCCGGCAGCATGCTGCTATTTGGTAGGCTCAATGCCTTATTTTTTTCTTCCAATTGCTGAACTTTCTTGAGCCACTCCCTCTCATTCACCCAAAGCCACCAGCTCCCTTCACTCTATTTCCATTGTCAGCCTTCTTCCCTCTAGCATTCTATTTTGAAATTGCTGGAAAAATATAGAGAGATTGAGTGTGAGAGTGCTGCAGATATTGAGAGTGAGAGAGAGCATTGAAGAAGAAGAAGGGAGAACAAAGAAGAAACAGAGGAACAAGAAAAGAAGAAGAAGAAGAACGCGGAAGAACAAGAAGCCAAGAGAATGGGAGAAGGGAAGAGGAGCTCAATCCAATCGAACCTAACAATTTCTTAGCACCTAGAAGGGATTTACAAGGTAAACAATCAACTAATAAATTCATTCCATGTGATTTTGATAGGATTTTCGAGTTCTATTTGTTCTTGAGCTCAAACCATTGGGTTTGAGCATTTCTTGCAATTGTTGTTGTAATTGTTGGTTGTGGTTGATTTTTATTATTGCCAAGACATCTTGTAAGCTATTAATAACCTCAAAGTGGAACAAAATCAATGAATGATCAGAACCTTGGCTTAAAGGATGAAACTTTGGACTTTTTGGACAAAATGACTTTCGGACGATTTAGAGGACTATAAAGCTTTGATTGAGAAATTATTTGGTCTAATTGATGTTGTAATATTGTAGTTCCATGGATTATCTTCATAACCCAGTTGGAATGGAGCTAAAAGGAGTTAAAACGAAGATTTGGTATTAATTTTGGTGAAGAACACGAAGAACACGGAAATAGAGTTTTCATTTTGTGCTTTAGCTCAAAAATTGGCCATGTTAATGTTTATGGGTATTTCTAAATTTTTGATATGTTGTAGCCCTATGAATTAGGAGTCCATGGAGTCCGAAATGGACCAAGTTGCTTGTGTATAGGAGAAGTTATGAAGGTTGGAGTCGAAGGAAGTCGAGGTCGCGAACTGGGCAAAAGCCCAGAATCCGGCCACTAGATGGTTGACGCTGCAGCGCCAATAACTGACGCTGCAGCGTGGCCTATCCAGGGAATGAAGGGGGCTCACGCTGCAGCGTGACCTCCAATCTTTGAACGTGGCGCCGCAGTGACGCTACTTGGCAGGAAACGACACGGGACTCACGCCGCAGCGTGAGGTCCAAGTACTAAGGCTCACGCCGCAACATTGATGGTCGATTTCGCAATCGATAAACACACACGTGCAAGTATACATGGCCCACAAGTAATATATGATAAGATATGAGTCGAACCCACAGGGAATTGTGACAAATAATAACCAAGTACCAATTGTATATCAATTTGATCTAGTTTAAACGATGAAGGTTTGATTGTTTGTTGATTGGTTGAGTTCACAAGTCAAGTAATGAATAAAACGCGGTAAAATATCGAGATAGAAAGGTCTAAGATTACAATTTCCCCCAACACATCATTTGAATCTCCTAACTCTCTCTTTTCAATCAGTTATAACATGGGAATTGACAACCGAGAAATCAAAACTACATAAGAGCCTCTGTCGATGGTCAATCACGAATCTTCCTAAACGGTGCATAGGTATATATGTCTATCCTATACACTATCAAGAGACTAATTTCAGGAATGATTAATAGACACATGTCACAAAATCTAATTAATCTTCCCCTCAATTACCAACTTTCACATCGGAAGTCATTAAGACTAGATTCTCAATTGGTTGCATGCGGTAATTAGGTATATGTCTATCCCAACTACTATTAAGATACCTATTATTGCAGATAATTAATAAGACACACGTCACTTAATCCGATTAATAACCCACAACAATCTATACTCTCGCATGTTATCAAAACTAGGTCTTAACCTATAATCCGTTCGTCAAGTTCATATAGGTTCCCAAGGTAATTACGGGCCAAGCAATTAATCTAGAAAGCAAAGGTTATGATAATCAATTCACAAATGAATAACTAAAATCAATAGAGAGAGAATTCAATTTAGTTTAAGTGTTGGGTTCTATTGCAATCTTAGAATAGAAGGTTAGTTCATGATAGCTACAATAATCATCAATTTCAATTTATACATTATCAAATTCGAATTACAAATGAGTTGAAAATCTAGAAATGAAACCACTTTTGAAGTTGTTCAATTGTTGTTCCTTGGGTTGCTGTTAGTTTCCAACTCTCCTCCTTAGTTTTGCAATTCTTGTTGACTGAGTTCCTTGGCTTGTGGCTTGATTCAGCTTGATTTGCAGCCTTTAGCCCTGTTGTTTGATGTATTTTGTAGCCTCCCTCTCTCTAGATGTCTGATATGAAGCTTAGAAGAGATTATATATAGCCTCCTTCAAGAAACCCTAGCCAAAGTCGGACAAAATGGAGCTCAGATCGCACTAAAATTGTGTCAGATCGCAGTCAGGACGGCGTTGGCGCGCCCGCACGGTGCCTGGCGCGCGCGCGCCCAAGCCCTGGTTGACCCATGCTGAGTGCCGCATGCCCGCACGCTGGCTGCCGCACGCTAGTACGCGCGCCCGCGCCCACGCCCTGGCCGCACACCGGCGCCCCAATCTGCCGTACGCCCAGCGCGCCAACTTGCCGCACTCCCAGCGCGCGCCCGCGCCCAGCACCCATGCGCCCGTGCCCAGCGCCTGGGCCGCATGCTGGTGCTCCAATCTGTCGCATGCGCAGCGCGCCAACTTGCTGCACGCCCAGCGCGCGCCCGCGCACAGCGCCCGTGCGCCCGCGCCCAGCGCCTGCCGAGCGCGCCTGCCTGCCGAGTGCTGCCAAGTGCCTCGCGCGCGCGCGCCCAGCGCCGAGGCTGCCGAGCGCCCAGTGCCCGCACGCCCATGTCTGCTGCCGCGGCCCGCGCGCCCGCGCGCACCGCATGCCTAGCGCCTGCCTGGTGCCCCCGGCTGCTGCACGCCGTGCACGCCTTCCAACGCAGTGCACACCCAACTTCCAAATGTCATCAAATTAAACGCCGAGCATCGTCAAACACAACTTTTCACTGTATTATCATTCGGCCACGGATATCCAAGCACGGGCTTGCCCTCGTGGTATGACCGACGCCGAACGCCGTGCATGCTTTCCGACGTCGTGCTCGCCCAACTACCAAATGTTATCAAATTAAGCACCGAGCGTCGCCAAGCACAAATTTCCATCATACTACCATTCGGGCACATACGTCTAAGCACGAATAAAGAGTCATTACGAGCAACGATCCGAGCGGTCTTTATTTCCATTCTTACAAACATAATGAAAATGCATCAAAGCAACATAAAACATGTAAAAATAACTAAAAACTAAATTATCTTGAAATACGATAAAAATAGCTAAAAACCATATAAAAGTCCCAGAAACTAACAAATTATCAAGGTCAAAGGTACCCAAATTGTGTGTATAAATCACACTAATCAAATACCCCCAAACTTAAATCTTTGCTTGTCCTCAAGCAAAACAAACCTAAACTACACAATTCAAATACTTGTAATACAAACTAACTTGAGCAATGAATTAATAAGGCGACAATGGTCTCAAAGGTATCAACACGTGGAACTCAAGAGAACAAACAAAGCGCTGCAAGTCTTAAAATTTCAATTTGCTAGTCATATCTTGCTTTAGGTCTCTTTCGTGCATGTGTGTGTGTAAGTACCCAATAGCACTAAACCAATCAAGCTCGGATGAAACTATGCAACCACATTACCTTATGAAATAATCAAAATAAACCCCAAAACAATATGCTTAACACATCACTCAATACAAAGGTATACAAATCACCATTCCAAAAAATTTTAGAACTAAGGGCTCTAGTTAAGTGCATTTTATGCTCCATCTCAACCTTAAGCACGCTCATATGGGCGAGTGCGTTTTACGCTCAACCTCAACCCCTTGCAAGATTTGCAATATATAATTTCCTTTCTTTAGTTCCAATTATAAGAGAGTGCGTTTTACGCTCTATCTCTCCTACGTATGTGTCTATGAGTGAGTGCGTTTTACGCTCCATCTCAACTCACCACATGACCATCAATTTAAACATAACAAATTTGGACACCTTGCTTCGAGTGATGTTTAAACGAGTTCTAGAGTTTATAGATATTTTCCACAAGCATTCGGTTATAAAAGCCTTCTCTAAGCATACAACTAGCTTAATACTCATGGGTAAGTGCATGGAAGTGAAATGACGCATAAGCAAAATAATAACCAATAAACAATAAGCACAAATACTAAGCAACAATTGTCTACGTCTCATGAGTTAGATTCTCTTCAAACAAGCCATTATCATAGACCATAGATTATAGTTCAAATCAAATTAAAACAATGCTCAAGGGACACATCCTAAAAATAAATATTTTTTTTGAATAAAAAGAAAAATATACTTAAATCACACAAAAACTAAATTAAACACACAAATATGCAAATACGAAGTACTACCCCCAAACTTAAATTTGACATTGTCCTCAATGTTTATAATAGACCGAATTAAAATAGAGAACTTCACTGAGGGTAATCAAGCAACATCAATATAGTGTGGTGTCGCTTGGACGCTTCCGTACTACAAAAATTGTTGTCATGGGCTTTGGTTGGCTTGGACGATGAAGCTTCACCCCACTTGTTGCTTGGAAGCCATACCAGATTAATGCCTCATGAAGAACAACCCACATTAGCTAAGAAACTCTCTCAGGCCAATTATCAAACACATGGCGTGCACCTCCCAAAATCTCAGTTGTCAATGCATTGGGAGGCAGGGTTAGCCCTCCACAAAGTCTTGCAATGGGAGAATTGGAGTGTTCCTGCAATAAAACTCAACCCAAGCACAGTCCCAAGCAAGTAAAATTTGAAATTAAAAGACCTTGTTACCTTTTCTTGGAAAACTTATGAAAAGCCATGGGAATTCTTAAAAATCTGCTAAATCCTTGTTGAATTTCAAGTTAGAAGATGACAATACTGATGGATTGCAGAGATTGGATACCCAATTGGAGTGATGGGGCACGAATTTGAGTTTGGGAAAAATGCATGAAAGTTGGCTTTGGAGTGGGAGGAGAGAGATATAAGTTTGGACTGTAGAAATGAGCTAATGGCTGCATATAAGCTGCTGGTGGGTGTGTGCTGCTGTGCTGCTCAGCGTGCTGATGTTGTGTTACTGCTATAGTTTTTAATGGTGGTCGTAAGCACCAACTGCAGCAAAAAAATATTACACACATTGAACACAATTAAACATAAAATCAGAAACAAACTACACCAAACTTCTTTTTTTTAAAAAAAAAATTTAAAAATAAAAACAAAATAGCTCTAAAAATAGAGATTTGGGTTGCCTCCCAAAAAGCGCTTGAGTTAAAGTCCTCAACCTGACCAGCTTCCTGTTTCCTTTTAGTCCGGCTCGATTGCAAAAATGACCATAGCATGCCTCTGTGCTGTCATTTCTTTTATTTGTATGGCATGAGTGCATACTAGGCGACTCCCAAACTTAATTTCATCCATTAACAAAAAGAAACTTTCTCCATTCGCTTCATCCGTCAGTAGGGGTGAAACATCTAAGGGCATTGCTTCGGTGAGGTCCATTGTCTCAAGCTCACCTAGCTTATTGTTCTTATATAAATCCTCATGTATGAACTGAAAGTAGCTAGGAGCCTGCTCAATTGTGTCTATGAATGACATATTGAAATTAAGTTTCTCAAACACAAGTGGATCCTCATCTATCTTTTCATGAACCTCTACTTCATCACGCCATGGCACAAACTGTAAACTAGCTCCCATGTCACATAGAGCTTTGCCTACGACATGACTACTCAATGGGCACGGGACTGCAAAACCACCCAAATCCTTGAGCTTTGGAGGAGAAGGTATATGGGATACAATCGAAATTAGCTCATCATCATCATTGGGGCTCAAAGCTGGATCCTCGGCCTCGTTTTCTTGTTTACCACATGTCTCTTCCATATCAGAATCATCATCAATTAGCACGTCTGGTTGCAGCTTTGGCATGGGAAATCCATCAGTGTCGAGAACCAAATCACTTGACAATTCACCATGATGGTGATTGTTAATGTAGTTTAAAATCTGTTTTACGTGGTTCTCAACCTCCTGATATTTCATACTCTCCTCATTCGACGCTATGATGTTGGACATAAATTCCTCTAAGTTTGACATCCTCTCTTCTTGAATAAGAGCTTGATCATGAAATTCTGGAGTATATGAATGACTTAGAGCACGAGTTTGAGCTTGATTATGTTGGCTCCATGAAAAATCTGGATGATTTTCCCAGCTATGATGATAAACATCGGAACAGTCATAATTGTTGGGGTAATCGCCGAAGTTGCCACCATACCATGTCGACTTGAAATTGATGGTGCATAGATGACTCGGATGGTTCCCAACACAATAATCACAATTCACCGCAACACGTTGAGTACGTTGGGCCACTAGAGCATTAACAATCCTTGACAGCGCCTCTATATGTGCCGCCACCTTATCAAATCCATCCATCCATGCCGCTCCTGATTGGGTCATTCCCGTGTGAGGCCATTGATAATTATAGTTAGCCATGGTGTACCTTGTAAAGAAGAAAGCATTAAACAGAAAAAATAAAAAAAAATGTTAAAACAAACTAAAAATACATTTATATACAAGTTTAAATTAAGACCAATTCGATAGAAATTGATATTGGTAAAATTATTAGAAACAATTCCCTGGCAACGACGCCAAAAACTTGATGGTCGATTTCGCAATCGATAAACACACACGTGCAAGTATACATGGCCCATAAGTAATATATGATAAGATATGAGTCGAACCCATAGGGAATTATGACAAATAATAACCAAGTACCAATTGTATATCAATTTGATCTAGTTTAAACGATGAAGGTTTGATTGTTTGTTGATTGGTTGAGTTCACAAGTCAAGTAATGAATAAAACGCGGTAAAATATCGAGATAGAAAGGTCTAAGATTACAATTTCCCCCAACACGTCATTTGAATCTCCTAACTCTCTCTTTTTAATCAGTTATAACATGGGAATTGACAACCGAGAAATCAAAACTACATAAGAGCCTCTGTCGATGGTCAATCACGAATCTTCCTAAGCGGTGCATAGGTATATGTCTATCCTATACACTATCAAGAGACTAATTTCAGGAATGATTAATAGACACGTGTCACAAAATCTAATTAATCTTCCCCTCAATTACCAACTTTCACATCAGAAGTCATTAAGACTAGATTCTCAATTGGTTGCATGCGGTAATTAGGTATATGTCTATCCCAACTACTATTAAGATACCTATTATTGCAAATAATTAATAAGACACACGTCACTTAATCCGATTAATAACCCACAACAATATATACTCTCGCATGTTATCAAAACTAGGTCTTAACCTATAATCCGTTCGTCAAGTTCATATAGGTTCCCAAGGTAATTACGGGCCAAGCAATTAATCTGGAAAGCAAAGGTTATGATAATCAATTCACAAATGAATAACTAAAATCAATAGAGAGAGAATTCAATTCAATTTAAGTGTTGGGTTCCATTGCAATCTTAGAATAGAAAGTTAGTTCATGATAGCTATAATAAACATTTATTTCAATTTATACATTGTCAAATTCGAATTACAAAGGAGTTGAAAATCTAGAAATGAAACCACTTTTGAAGTTGTTCAATTGTTGTTCCTTGGGTTGCTGTTGGTTTTCAGCTCTCCTCCTTAGTTTTGCAATTCTTGTTGACTGAGTTCCTTGGCTTGTGGCTTGATTCAGCTTGATTTGCAGCCTTTAGCCCTGTTGTTTGATGTATTTTGTAGCCTCCCTCTCTCTAGATGTCTGATATGAAGCTTAGAAGAGATTATATATAGCCTCCTTCAAGAAACCCTAGCCAAAGTCGGACAAAATGGAGCTCAGATCGCACTAAAACTGTGTCAGATCGCACTCAGGAAGGCATTGGTTCGCTCGCACGGTGCCTGGCGCGCGCACGCCCAAGCCCTGGTTGCCCCATGCTGAGTGCCGCACGCCTTCCAACGCCGTGCACGCCCAACTTCTAAATGTCATCAAATTAAACGTCGAGCATCGTCAAACACAACTTTTCACTGTATTATCATTCGGGCACGAATATCCATGCACGGGCTTGCCCTCGTGGTATGACCGACGCCGAACGCCGTGCACGCTTTCCGACGCCGTGCACGCCCAACTACCAAATGTTATCAAATTAAGCACTGAGCGTCGCCAAGCATAAATTTCCATCATACTACCATTCGGGCACATACGTCTAAGCACGGATAAAGAGTCCTTACGAGCAACGATCCGAGCGGTCTTTATTTCCATTCCTACAAACATAATGAAAATGCATTAAAGCAACATAAAACATGTAAAAATAACTAAAAACTAAATTATCTTGAAATACGATAAAAATAGCTAAAAACCATATAAAAGTCCCAGAAACTAACAAATTATCAAGGTCAAAGGTACCCAAATTGTGTGTATAAAACACACTCATCAAGCATGAAGCATGTCAGGAAGAGACCGGGACTCACGCCGCAGCGTGAGACCCAAGCACCAAGTGTGACGCTGCAGCGTCAAGCCCATCATATGTAAAGCACGGGTCTCGCGCCGCAGCGTGGGAACTAGTATTAAGCGTCACGCTGCAGCACCAACCTCGTGTCCGACCTGGGTCGGGTCAGTCAGACCGGGTCCGATCGGGTCGGAGCTAGTAAACTTGTCCAGTAGGTCCAACACTTACACTTCTATCCTAAATGATTAAACAAGTTAGTTATTTATACCTTGTTAAACCTTAACCTTAATTGCTTAATTATTTATTGAATGTCAACCAACTTGGTATTGTCTTAAGGCATAAATTGAGTTACCTGGATGCAACTCACATTTGGTTTCCAAGGGGTGCTGCCCCCGGTGAGCGAGACCCCCGACTGGGTAGTCGTAGGGAATCAATGTGTTTTAGTAATGTAACGTCTATTTTGAACCTAGTCTTTATGTGACTAATTGTTATACGAATATGTATTTACATGTGTAGGATATTAAGGAGCGTGTGTTGTAATATTGTAGCAGCGCATCAGGCAAGTTCCTTAACTTCATTCTTTCTATATATTGAATGCAAGTTCTTCTTTAACTCTTGTATGACCCTTGTGTTGGGCAAGTTTCTAAACCTTATGCACTATTTTTATTTCGTGCAAACAGGTATATGTTAGGCAAGTTTCCTAACGTTTGTCTAACCCTTGTGTTGAACAAGTTTCCTATCTTATACAAATGTTGTATATTGTTGCAAGTATTACTTCATTAAAGGAGTTTTTTTAGCTTATTCAACATATTCTGAACAGGTTCCTTTACTTCAATCATTGTCATGTTGCAAGTACTCTTAAAATGAACTGTTAATCGTTCATGTTACCTAGCTATGCTTTAACGCATGTTATTAAAGCTTTCAAATTCTATATTCCATGAACTGCATAAGATAGATGTCAAAGCCAATTGTTTCGGCTAGACGTATGTTTAATCATCATTGTTGTTAAGTAAAGCTATCCGATCAAATTGTTTGGTTTGGATTCCTATGTAAAGCTGAGATGAACAACCCTCATAGCAGGGGAAACAGTATGTATGTCGGGGAACCGACACGCACTCGAACAGTATGTAAAAGGGGTTATGCATAACACCGGGTACATTAGGCTGATCATCTAGTGTATTAGTATGTTGGGTTATCAGATGAAATTCTGGTGATTCTAGTAAAAGTTCAGTGTCATGATGACCACTCAGTATAGAATATTTCCTCCATTTGGAAACATTGAAATCATCTGTCCATTGAGGCCCTACAATTGTGTTAAAGAGACCATTCGTTGAGATTGTGCAAATTCTTGAGCTATCTTTTAATCTCTTGATCCTTGTAAGCTATAAAGTATTCATTTGATGATTCACGATTATTGTTATTATACTTGCTGAGAAAAATTGTTGCTCACCCTTGCTTTCCTTAAAATATTTCAGTTAGTGGAGCTCGTGGTGAAAGCTCAGGGACGGATAAAGGCAAAGGCATAGCTACTAATTAGCTTTGTACCGTTAAGATTACCATTTTGATTATGTACTAAGACTCGTTGACTTTTGTGATGTATTAAGACGTAATTACCCTTATGTATTAAGTTACGTTTTGTAGAAGTTTTGGTTTCGAGACTTGGGACAAGATTATTTATGTTATATCAATGTAAATATTCCTTTATTTCCGCTGTAAGTTATTAATTGTATGACGTATGTATTAGATAGTGACGAACCAGGTCCGCGGTTCGGGTAACCCAGATTTGGGGGCGTCGTCACACCAATGATGCCAAGGTTATTCTTAAG
Organism: Aralia elata; assembly: GCA_034770075.1. Taxonomy (NCBI): domain Eukaryota; kingdom Viridiplantae; phylum Streptophyta; class Magnoliopsida; order Apiales; family Araliaceae; genus Aralia; species Aralia elata. Next base: position 39,348,546 of record CM068386.1, on the reverse strand, counting down.
TTTCTTCGAAGAAATATTTTCACAAGATTTGGAACTCGACGGGCAATAATTAGCGATGAGGGGTCGCATTTTTGTAATAAGAACTTTAATGCCCTTTTTTCTAAATATGGGGTAACCCATAAAATTTCTACGGCCTATCATCCTCAAACGAGTGGTCAGGTGGAGGTTTCTAATAGAGAAGTGAAAAGGATTCTAGAGAAGGTGGTGAACCCGAATAGAAAGGATTGGTCATTAAAGCTTGATGGCGCCTTATGGGCGTATAGGACGACATATAAAACTCCTATCGGGATGTCACCATATCAGCTTCTGCATGGGAAGGCATGTCACCTTCTGGTGGAACTAGAACATAGTCCATATTGGGCTATCCGGAGGCTTAACTTTGATTTGAATGCTGCGGGAGAGAAACGCCTTTTGCAACTTAATGAGATGGAAGAGTTCTGTCTCCAGTCTTATGAGAATGCAAAGCTCTACAAGGAGAAAGTCAAGAGGTGGCATGACAAGAAGATAATCGATCGAAAATTTGAGGTTGGACAATCCGTCCTACTTTATAATTCCCGGTTGAAGCTCTTTCCGGGTAAACTCAAATCAAGATGGTCAGGACCATTTTATATCAGTTATGTTTTTCCACATGGTGCCATTGAACTACGGGACGATAAGACAAATCAGTTGTTCAAGGTGAACGGGCAAAAAATCAAGCATTATTGGGGTGGTGACATTGAGCACCAAAAGACCTCAGTTAGTCTCGAAGATCCGAAATGAATGGGTAGTAGTCAGGCTGAGGACTTAAACTCAAGCGCTATTTGGGAGGCAACCTAATTTTAAATTAATTTCATGAGTTTTTGTTTGAAAAAAAAGGGCTTTCACTTTGTTTTCATTAGGATGATTTTTTATCATTAATTGTTTCTAATTTGGTTAATTTTGTTGCTACATATAAGTGTTTTTATCCAAATAGGCACTTGAGCGAACCATGTCAGCACAGCAGTACGCCAACAGCAGCAGCGCCAGACGGGGGCGGCAGACGAGTGCGGCAGATGGGCGAGTAGTGTTGGTTGATTTCGCAATCGATAAACACACACGTGCAAGTATACACGGCCCACAAGTAATATATGATAAGATAAGAGTCGAACCCACAGGGAATTGTGACAAATAATAACCAAGTACCAATCGTATATCAATTTGATCTAGTTTAAACGATGAAGGTTTGATTGTTTGTTGATTGGTTGAGTTCACAAGTTAAGTAATGAATAAAATGCGGTAAAATATCAAGATAGAAAGGTCTAAGATTACAATTTTCCCCAACACGTCATTTGAATCTCCTAACTCTCTCTTTTCAATCAGTTATAGCATACGAATTGACAACCGAGAAGTCAAAACTACATAAGAGCCTCTGTCGATGGTCAATCACGAATCTTCCTAAGTGGTGCATAGGTATATGTCTATCCTATACACTATCAAGAGACTAATTTCAGGAATGATTAATAGACACGTGTCACCAAATCTAATTAATCCTCCCTTTAATTACCAACTTTCACATCGGAAGTCATTAAGACTAGATTCTTAATAGGTTGCATGCGGTAATTTGGTATATATCTATCCCAACTACTATCAAGATACCTATTATTGCAGATAATTAATAAGACACACGTCACTTAATCCAATTAATAACCCACAACAATCTATACTCTCGCATGATATCATAACTAGGTCTTAACCTATAATCCGTTCGTCAAGTTCATATAGGTTCCCAAGGTAATTACGGGCCAAGCAATTAATCTAGAAGCAAAGGTTATGACAATCAATTCACAAATGCATAACTAAAATCAATAGAGAGAGAATTCAATTCAAATAAGTGTTGGGTTCCATTGCAATCTTAGAATAGAAGTTTAGTTCATGATAGCTCCAATAAACATCATTTTCAATTGATACATTGTCAAATTCGAATTACAAAGGAGATGGAAATCTAGAAATGAAACCACTTTTGAAGCTATTCAGCTGGTGTTCCTTTGGTTGCTGTTGGTTTCTAGCTCTCCACCTTGGCCTTGCAATTCTTGTTGACTGAGTTCCTTGGCTTTTGGCTTGATTCAGCTTGATTTCCAGCCTTGAGCACTGTTGGTTGATGTATTTTGTAGCCTCCCTTTCTCTAGATATCTGATATGAGGCTTAGAAGAGATTATATATAGTCTTCATCAAGAAACCCTTGCCAAAATCGGACAAAATGCAGCTCAGATCGCACTGAAGGTGTGTCAGATCGCACTCAGCACGGCGGCGTGCGCCCGCATGACGCCTGGTGCGCGCGCGCCCAGGGCCCTGCCTGCCGCACGCTGGCTGCCGAGTGCCGCGCCGTGCGCCCGCACGCCCAGGCGTGCGCTCGCGCCCATGCGCCTGCATGCCGCACCGCCTGCCAAGCCATGCGCCGACTGCCGCCCGTGCGCACACACGCCTAGGCGCGCGCCCGCACCCAAGCGCCTGCATGCCGCCTGCTCGCCCGCATGCGCTGCCGAGAGTTGCTGCCGAGTCCGCCCGTGCGCCCGCACGCCCAGGCGTGCGCCCGCGCCCAAGCGCCTGGATACTGCTCCGCCTATCGAGCCATGCCGAGTCTGCCCACGCCCAAGCCGCCGAGTGCCAGCGCGCGCCCGCACGCCCATGCCGCGTGCCCGCACGCTGGCGCCTGCCGAGCGTCAACGCCCAGCCAACGCCCTGCGGCACGCCGACCGACGCCGTGCACGCGGTTCGACGCCGTGCACGCTCAACTTCCAATTCTCATCAAATTAAACCCCGAGCATCCTCAAACATTAATTTTCACCGTAACAACCATCGGGCACGGAAATCCAAGCACGGGCATGCCCTCGTGGCTTGGCCGACGCCGAACACCGTGCACGCAACCCGATGCCGCGCACGCCCAACCACCAAATGTTGTCAAATTAAGCACCGGGCGTCGCCAAGCACAAATTTCCATCATACTACCATTCGGGCACAAACTTCGAGGCACGGGCAATGAGTTAATCCAAACAACAATCCGAGCGGTCTTTATTTCAATTCCTACAAGCATAATAAAAATGCATCAAAGCGACATGAAACATGTAAAAATCATTAAAACTAATTTATGTAAAAATAAGATACAAATACATAAAAACCATATAAAATACCTAAAGACTTGCAATTTATCAAGGCCAAAAGTACCCAAATTGTGTGTATAAAACACACTCATCAAATACCCCCAAACTTAAATCTTTGCTTGTCCTCAAGTAAACAGAGATATACTACTTTATTAAAATAAACACAACAACAACTGAATTAGGGGAAAGTGACTCCAAGAGTTGGCCTCAAAGGAAAAAGATCAAAAAGGGGCCCAAGCATAATGTAAAGTTATAATTTAACAAAAATTCTAAGCACACGGCTACTCAAGATCTCTACAGTGTGTGTGTGTGAGTGCATGATATCTGTTAATGCGAGTTAGGAAAGAGCTAACGCATGAACTCAACTTACGAAGGATTATACTATAAATCTACAAACTCATCGTTACCTTGAGAAAATCAAACAAGACGACCACATAAGAAAGGGGGGTCCCTAGACATTGCTGCAGTAAAGATTAATCACATTGGTGAGTGCGTTTTACGCTCCATCTCACCTTATTAATCACATGACCGTGCAATGTCTAATCACATTAGGCTATTTAGAGCTACCCATGTAACGAGTGTTTGATCAATGACTCCCAAACCAGATGGCTTTAGGGCATTAGGTGTAAAACACCCCAAAGGGTCTATTAACTCGAGTAACAAAGGCCACGTAATTAAACTTGGTCAGTTATTATATATAATTAATTTTTTTTTAACTAAATATATTCCCCCAAACTTATATGAAAGCCTAAAATGACAAAACAGGTTGCATACATGAGTTCAATCCATTTCAAGTATAATTGCCCAAGCAAAAAAAAGTAAATGAGATTTCTCAATACTAACTAACTAACAGGCATGCTGAAAACGTGAGGAGTTAACGTAACCAAGAGTAGGGGAGTTAGCCAGAATGTTAAGAAGTAACTAAGCCTGCTCGAGCCTTACTTTAGAAAGAAACACCTTAACCAGCAGAATATCATTGGCCATTCCTGAAACACACACAACTTGGACAAAATAAAATGACTAAATTAAACTAACACACACCCCTAAACTTAAAGTAAACATAGTCCTCGATGTTTAAATTAGACAGAATTTAAATAGAGAACATCACTGGGGAACTCAAGCAGCGTCATCGTCATTATTGCCATTTGCGTGACTCCCCCCATTTGCATCATCATCCGAAACAAAACCATTCTCCGAGAACATAGGTGTCATGGGAAATTAGACTGCATTGGGGCCGGTATTGACCCCGCTGTTGTTGATCACCTGTGCGGCCGCGTTACAAAAATCGGAAGTGTAAATGCATAAGGAGTTGACTTGCTAAATGGAGTGATCAAGGCGGCGGGACATGCGCCTATGCTCACGCTTCCTCTCCTGCTCTTCCCATAGCCTCGCCTGCTCATTCTGTTGCATTTCAGCCCTCGTCGCCTGATTTTCACGACGAAGCTCCCGCATCTCAGCAAGAAGTAGGTCCATAGAAGAGCTAGATGCCTCGGTGTGCTCAGTGCTTGGTGGTGGAGTGCCGACACTTGCCTCGGGCTCGTGAGGATGCAATAAGTACCCAGCCCCATGTGGCTCCGGTGCCGCCCCCCTCCAGACCTTGTAGAGGCCAATAGCTAGACTATCGATGGGTGTCAGTGGGTGCTGAAGTAACTCGTAGGCGTGCACCTTAACTTTGGCCTGCTTGCACAACCCACAGATCAGGGATGGGTGTGGCAACCCGCCTGAAGACTTCCCATTAACAAATTATAAAATTGAGTTTCGAATCAATCGACCCACGCTAATGCTCCGCCCAGTCACCAAACAAAATAGGATAAGAGCCCGCATTGGAATTACTTGAGTTGCGTGTGTGGTGGGCCATAACTTCGCATTGATGAAGTATAACCATGCTTTCCCATATTTGCTTAAGTCGCCTTGGCGAAAATGCACTGGCTCTCCCCTTGTCGTAGCCCAACGAGCATCGGGTTTGCATAATGTTGTAATGATCGCATCCCAGTCGGGCTTGTTGGCCCCATATTTAGTAAGGTCATCCTCACCATGGCTTTTAGGTAGGTTATAGTATTCTTCAATGCTCCATTTTCCAAATGAAACTTTCTTGCCCCTAACCGTTACCACATAATTTTCAGCTTCCAATGCATTAGCGTAGAATTCCCTGACAAGAGAAATACACGCAGGCTCGGGCTGAGCGACTAAAGTTTCCAATCCTCTTTCCTTAATTATTTCTGCCAACCCCCAATTATTTGTTGCGTCAGGAAGAATACCCCTCTCAGGAATCAAAGATTTAGTGACCATGGTGGTGTGGTATCGCTCGGAGGCTTCCGCACTGACAAACCTTTTCTTATCATATGCCTTGGATGAGGAAGGCTCACCCCTTTGTCGTTTAGTAGCCATCAAAATCAGAGCTGCAAGCAAAAACACTCAAAATAGCCAAGAATTCCCTCTCAGACAATTTGTCGAAATGATGGCGTGCACTCCTTAAAATCACAAGTGTAAGTGCAATGGGGACTAGGCCAAACCCTCCACAAAGCCTTGCAATGGGAGCTAGCTATGTACCTGCTAATCAAAATCACCAAAACACAGCACCCAAGCAAGAAAAATTGGAAAATTAAGCAAGAAAAATTGGAAAATTATAGCCCTTATTACCTTATCTTGGAGAACTTGTGAAAAACCTTATAAATCCTTCAAAAACCTTCAAATTGTTGTTCAAATCCAAGATGGAAGGTGAAAATGATGATGGGTTACCGCAATTGGGTACCAAAATGATGCAATGGGGCACAAAATTAAGTTTGGGTAAGTTGTATGCAAGTTAGCTAGAGAGTAAGAGGAGAGAGATATAAGAATGAGATGAAAAAAATGAGTCAAGGTGGTGATATAAGGAACCAAGCCCAGCAGCCCAGGTGCGGCCGCACGGCCTGCTGTGCGCCCGCGCGTGCCTGGTTGCCGCTCAGCGCGTGCGCCTGGCTGCCGGCAGCTGTGCGCCTGCCCGCACGCCCGCCCAGCGCGCGCCCGTATGCGCCCCCCTGCGCCCGCGCCTGCTGCGCCCCGTTCCTGCCGAGTGCTGCGCCTGATGCGCGTGCGCCCGCGCGGAGCCTGGTGCGCCCGCACGCTGGCGCCTGCCTGATGCTGCTGGCGTGCTGCTGCTGGGCGTGCTGTCGGCGTTTCGCTGACACGCATTGCTCAATTGCCAAAATTGGATACAAATACCTACATGTAGCAACAAAATTAACAAAATTAGAGACAATTAATACTAAAAAATCATCCTTCAAATTTTTAATTAAATTTTTTTTTTTAAGAGAAAAAATAATTTGACTTAAACAATAAAATGAAACATTAGGTTGCCTCCCAATTAGCGCTTGAGTTAAAGTCCTCAGCCTGACTATACCCCCTTCATATCGGATCAACGAGATTAATTGAGGTCTTTTGGCGCTCGATGTCGCCACCCCAATAGTGCTTAATCCTTTGTCCGTTCACCTTAAACAATTGGTTTGTCTTCTCATCCCGCAGTTCAATTGCACCATGCGGGAAAACATGGTTGATATAGAATGGCCCTGACCATCGTGATTTGAGTTTACCGGGAAATAGCTTCAACCTAGAGTTGTAAAGTAGGATGGGTTGTCCAACCTCAAACTTTCGATCGATTATCTTTTTGTTGTGCCACCTCTTGACTCTCTCCTTATAGAGCTTTGCATTTTCATAGGACTGGAGCCAGAACTCGTCCATCTCATTGAGTTGTAAGAGGCGTTTCTCTCCCGCGGCATTCAAATCAAAGTTTAGCTTCCGGATGGCCCATAAGCACTGTGTTCAAGTTCCACCGGTAAATGACATGCTTTCCCATACACAAGCTGATATGGTGACATCTCGATAGGAGTTTTGTATGCCGTCCTATACGCCCATAAGGCGTCGTCAAGCTTCAATGATCAGTCCTTTCTATTCGGATTCACCACCTTCTCTAAAATCCTTTTCACTTCTCTATTAGAAACCTCCACCTGACCACTTGTTTGAGGATGATAGGCCGTGGCAATTTTATGGGTTACCCCATATTTAGCAAGAAGGGCATTAAAGTTCTTGTTACAAAAGTGCGACCCTTCATCGCTAATTATTGCACGTGGAGTTCCGAATCTTGTGAAAACATTTTTTCAAAGGATCTTTAGCACAACCTTGGCATCATTGGTGGGTGTCGTTGCTGCTTCAACCCATTTTGACACGTAATCTACAACCACAAGGATATACAAATTGTTGAACGAAGAAGGAAACGGGCCCATAAAGTCAATACCCCAGACGTCAAATATCTCAACCTCCAGGATTGTGGTTAGTGGCATCTCATGACGCCTGGAAATGTTCCCTACTCTTTGACATCGATCGCATTTCAGCACAAACACATGGGCGTCCTTGAATAGCGTTGGCCAATAAAAACCCGACTAAAGCACCTTTGCTGTTGTTCTATCTCCGCCATAATGTCCTCCAAAAGCTGAGGCATGACAATGTTGCAAAATGCTTTCCATCTCAGATTGAGGTACGCACTTCCGGATCAATTGGTCAGCACATTGCTTAAACAGAAAAGGTTCGTCCCAAAAATAGTGCTTCACATCGTGCAGGAACTTCCTTTTTTGTTGATAGCTCAGCTCGGGTGGTAGGACATGGCTCACCACATAATTAACATAGTCAGCATACCATGGCACCTCATGTGTGATGGCGAAAAGTTGCTCATCGGGGAAAGATTCATTGATCATGACATCATTTCCCACCTCACGGTCTGCATTTTCCAGCCTTGACAAGTGATCCGCCACTTGATTCTCGGTTCCCTTCTTATCTCTAATCTCAAGATCAAACTCTTGAAGCAATAAAACCCATCGAATCAAGCGTGGCTTTGCGTCCTTCTTTGCTATTAAGTACTTTATGGATGAATGGTCCGTGTACACAATGACCTTGGTGCCAATGAGATAGGCACGAAATTTGTCAAAGGCATACACGATAGCAAGCAATTCCTTCTCCGTTGTTGTATAATTAAGTTGTGCTCCAGTTAGTGTCTTGCTAGCATAATAAATTACATGAAAAACCTTGTCCTTGCGATGGCCCAAGACAGCACCAATTGCAAAGTCGCTAGCGTCGCACATCAATTCAAACGGAAGATTCCAATCCGGGGCCATGATGATCGGGGCACTTACAAGCTTCTTCCTTAGTAACTCAAAAGCCTCTAAACATGCATGATCGAAGACAAATGGAGTGTCTTTCTCAAGGAGGCTACACAACGGTTTTGTAATTTTTGAGAAATCCTTGATAAACTGCCTATAAAATCCAGCATGACCAAGGAAGCTACGAATGCCCTTGACGCTGGTTGGTGGAGGAAGTTTCTCAATGGTCTCAATCTTGGCCTTATCAACCTCCAGCCCCTTTGAAGATACTCTATGTCCCAAAATAATGCCTTCTTGCACCATGAAGTGGCATTTCTCCCAATTTAGCACCAAATTTGTTTCAACACATCGTTTCAGCACTTTCACAAGATTTTCAAGGCATAAGTCGAATGAATTTCCAAAAACCGAAAAATCATCCATGAAAACCTCCAATCCTTGCTCAACCATATCGGAGAATATAGCCATCATGCATCTTTGGAAGGTGGCGGGGGCGTTGCATAGCCCAAACGACATTCTTCTGAAGGCAAATGTTCCATATGGGCAAGTGAATGTCGTTTTCTCTTGATCTTCGGGGGCAATGGCAATTTGGTTGTAGCCCGAATATCCATCTAAGAGACAATAGAATTCATGTCCAGCCAACCTGTCTAGCATTTGATTAATGAATGGGAGCGGGAAATGATCCTTGCACGTAGTCTTGTTCAACCTTCTGTAGTCCATGCAAACTCTCCATCCGGTGACAGTTCTAGTTGGGATCAACTCGTTGTTTTCATTAGACACCACTGTCATGCCTCCCTTCTTTGGAACACATTGCACTGGACTAACCCATAGACTGTCCGAAATGGGATAGATGATGCCGGCATCGAGCAATTTGATAATTTCCTTCTTGACCACCTCCTTCATGACGGGGTTTAACCTACGCTGATGCTCAACCACAGGTTTGGCCTCATCTTCCAATATGATCTTGTGCCTACAAAAAGCAGGGCTAATTCCCTTGATGTCGGCAATGGACCAACCTAGGGCTGTTTTGTACTCCCGTAGCACTCTTAGCAATTTGTTTTCCTGCACATCATCAAGTGAAGCAGACACAATAACAGGCAAAGTACTAGCATTACCCAAATACGCATACCTCAAGTGGATTGGCAATGGTTTGAGCTCTAAAATAGGTGGCTCCTCCCATGAGGATTTTGTAATGGTACTAGAGCTGCTTGGTCTATCTAACGGTTCAAATTGTTGCTTAAACTTGATAAAATGTGGGGGAACATTCAGCACATTTACCATCTTATTAGGAAAAAGAGGTTCACTCTCAAGTGATTCTCCCAGCAATTCTTCAAAAGGGTCAACTTCATAGTTTATTGTGAACACCTCTTCCACCGCCTCGTCAATCAAGTCTATCCTGAAGCATTCATCCTGCACATTAGGAAATTTCATTTCCTTAAAAACGTTAAAAGTTACCTCCTGGTCTTGGACACGCATGGTTAGCTCTCCTTTTTGCACATCAATCAAAGTTCTGCCTGTGGCTAAGAATGGTCGCCCAAGGATGATAGGTATCTCCCTGTCTTCTTCAAAATCAAGGACAATGAAATCTGCTGGAAAAATAAACTTGTCCACCTTGACAAGCACATCTTCTACTATGCCTCTTGGGTATGTGAGAGACCTATCCGCAAGTTGCAATGTAACATTTGTAGGTTTTGCCTCACTTAATCCCAGCTGTTGATAAATTGAAAGTGACATTAAATTGATGCTTGCCCCCAAATCACATAGGGCCTTGCCAAAGAATTGGTTACCAATTGTACAAGGAATTGTGAAACTCCCTGGATCTTTCAACTTTGGTGGTAACTTCCTTTGTAACACATCACTACATTCTTCGGTTAGCGCCACTGTCTCAAACTCCTCAAGCCTTCTCTTTCTTGACAAGATTTCTTTCATGAACTTCACATAACTAGGCATTTGTTCCAATGCCTCAGCGAATGGTATATTTATGTGCAATTTCTTGAAAACTTCCAAGAACTTAGAGAATTGCTTATCCAACTTCATCTTCTGCTGACGTTGTGGAAACGGGCATGGTGGATACATAGGGCCTTGCTTGTTCCCCGCTGGTTTTGGCATTGGCTCCTTTTCCTTCTTTTCTATTTCTTTTCTCTTTTCTTCCTCTTTCTCCCCATTCACATCCTCGACCACTGCATCAGCTGGAACCTCGTTCACAACTTCCGGTAGCTCCTTCCCACTTCTCAAAGTCACAGCCTTGCAATGCTCCTTACCATCTCTTTTCGGATTAACTTCAGTGTCACTAGGTAAGGCACCAGGGGGACGGATATTCATGGCACTAGCTATCTGCCCAAGCTGAAGCTTTATATTCCGTATCGAAGCGCTATGTTGTGCAACCAATTGAGCCAATAAATCATCCCCACTAGGCTTTTTCTCCTGTTGTGGCAAAGGTGGGTTTGAGGCTTGTTGGTGTGATTGGGGTTGATGGTGTGATTGAGTTTGATTTTAAAATCCTGGGGGATATTGATGCCTAGGAGCTGAATATTGGGTTTGGGTATTATTGTTGTTGCTCCATGAGAAATTTGGGTGATTTTTCCATCCAGGATTGTAGTGATTTGAGTGAGGGTTGTTTTGCTGTCTATTGTAATTACCAATGAACTGTACGGATTCTGCATTGATGGGACATTGCTCGGTAGGATGATTTCCAACACACAACTCACAGGTTTCAGAAATGCTCTGCACAGATTGAGTTCCTAAATTTTTCACTTCTTTTGTGAGCGCGGCTAGCTGTGCTGTAATTGAAGTGAGAGGATCAACCTCAAATTTTCCTGCTGCCTTTTGTGGCATTTTCCTCTCCGAAGGCCATTGATAAATATTAGCCGTCATGGTTTCCAATATTTTGTAGGCTTCCGCAAAATTCTTTCCCATTAGACTACCACCTGCAGCTGCGTCGACACTTGATCGAGTGGCATTGGTCAACCCGTTGTAGAAAATCTCAACTTGCAACCATTGAGGCAAACCATGGTGTGGACATCTCCTAATTAGATCTTTGAACCTTTCCCAAGCCTTATACAAGGACTCAGAATCATATTGAACAAACGACGTGATGTCATTCCTCAATCTTGCAGTTTTCGCCGGTGGGAAGAACTTTGCCAAAAATTTCTGGGCTAAGTCATCCCATTTGGTAATCGAGCCCGAGGGAAGCGAATGCTACCAACTCTTTGCCTTATCACGGAGTGTGAAAGGAAATAGTCGGAGTCTAATTGCATCATCAGTCACTTGAGTGTACTTGAATGTGTCACAAATTTCCAAAAAACTCACCAAATGAGCATTTGGGTCGTCATTGGGCAACCCACCAAACTGCAAACAGTTTTGAACCATTTGGATGGTTCCAGGCTTAATTTCGAAGTGATTGGCCTCAATGGCTGGCCTGGAAATGCTTGAGTGCAAATCTGTGACAAGAGGCATGACGTACTCCCTCAAGGTTTTAGGTTCCTCCTCAGCCATGGTATTTTGATTGGGTATATCCCGAACTCGTTCTCTACGTAGTCGTCGAATATTTCTCTCGATCTCGGGATCGTAAGGAATTAACTCAAGATCACGTGAGCGTGGCATACAAATCAAGAATACCTACAAAACAAAATGAAAATTATATACAAGTCTAAAAAGAGACCAAGTCGAATAAAATTGATATTGGTATAATTATTAGGAAACAATTCCCCGGCAACGGCGCCAAAAACTTGTTGGTTGATTTCGCAATCGATAAACACACACGTGCAAGAATACACGGCCCACAAGTAATATATGATAAGATAAGAGTCGAACCCACAGGGAATTGTGACAAATAATAACCAAGTACCAATCGTATATCAATTTGATCTAGTTTAAACGATGAAGGTTTGATTGTTTGTTGATTGGTTGAGTTCACAAGTTAAGTAATGAATAAAATGCAGTACAATATCAAGATAGAAAGGTCTAAGATTACAATTTTCCCCAACACGTCATTTGAATCTCCTAACTCTCTCTTTTCAATCAGTTATAGCATACGAATTGACAACCGAGAAGTCAAAACTACATAAGAGCCTTTGTCGATGGTCAATCACGAATCTTCCTAAGCGGGGCATAGGTATATGTCTATCCTATACACTATCAAGAGACTAATTTCAGGAATGATTAATAGACACGTGTCACCAAATCTAATTAATCCTCCCTTCAATTACCAACTTTCACATCGGAAGTCATTAAGACTAGATTCTCAATAGGTTGCATGCGGTAATTGATAGTAGTATGCACACAAGCCAATCATATTTGATATGATGTAGCATATACTTTGTAATCTTATTCATTTATTAATAAAAGAATTGATTTTCTTAAAAGGCATTTTACATTATCTACATAATGCTGTTATATTAAATGTGATAAACCCATAGTTTTGAGTAATGCTTTTAGAATCATGATGGTGATCATGCTAATGAGATCTAAATTCTAGATAGCTCACAAACTAAAATTGTTCCTAATCGTTGGATTACTAAATTGGGGATTAGTGAATCCGGATAGATTAGTACATACGTTGCTTGCTCTTAGGAACAGGATGATTGATCTCATAATCATTTGTGTGGAGACACTAAAGCAAGTATGTAGGTGCTTATTAGAGAATAAGTTCACTGAACGTGGCTCGCTAAGGAATACCTAATGGAGTTTTACTCGCCTGTCAATAGGAATTCCTATAGTGATAGTTGTACAAGTGATCCTTGGACTTGAGATCATCATAGTATCTTGTGTATGATGAGTTATACTTTGACATGTCCCTTAAGACCTTTAGGGTATATCAAAGGGTATGATTGGGTATAATAAGTTGTGCATGGAGATAGGTAAATGATCAACAAAGAATCTACCACGTCTAGTAAAAGATGTGAATGTCCTATGTGATTCGATAAATGACAACTCAGTAGTCCTTAGCCAAGGCAGAATGAAATTAGAAAGGAGTTTCTAATTTGCATTAATCAGAGTTGTGCATTTGGGAATCGAAATACATATAATTAAATAAAATAAGTCTTGATAGTAAATCCATGTCTTATATTTAATTGGGACATTGTATGGTAGAAGGATTGAATTGTACGGTAACTATTTACTCAAAGGTTCTTTTGTGATTAATGTTGAAATCTATATTATCTGGAAAGTCGTTGATCGCTAAGGGGGCTTACTCTTATTGTAGAATAAATATTATTTATTTAAATAAATTCATTTATTTAAATAAGATTAGAATTGTTCTAATTGATTTATTCACAACCGGTTTAATATGGAGAACCTAAAGGGTCACACCGCAAAAGGAAAATATTTATTTAAGAAGTAAATGGCATAATTGTAATAATAAGTTAAGTGTATTTAATTTACTCTATGGAGATAGAATAAATTAAATAGCTTAATATTTATTATTTAATATTTTGGAAATATTAAATATAAATTAATAAGAGGAGTCTTATTATTATTATTACTTTTACTATTATTTAATTCCTAATAGGGATTGGAAATTAATTAATAGAAGTACTCTCCCATGGATTCCTAATTGGATTAGGAGCATAATTAATTAAAGGAGTTTAATTATAATACAAACCTTAATCCTAAATAGTTAAGGGAAGGGTTATTCCTATATCTATAAATAAGAAGGGTCTTATCATAGATTAGGGTTACACACTCTTGCATTAGATTGTGGAGAGTACTTACAATTTTTATAGAGATAGAAACTAGGGTTTTGCCAAATACCCAACTTCTTGAATACTTGTTCTTCCTTGGTGGATCACCTTTAGAGGCCAAACACTTGGGTGGCTAACGTTGATCAAAGGAAGGAATCACACCGTAGCATTCGAGGAGAACACGAAGGACTAGGAGTTGAACTTGTACCCGAGAAAGCTTTGTTCTACGAGGGTATAATTCTTATTCTTTTTCTCTTTCGTTTATATCGTTAATTGAGCACATTGATCGATCATGGTGATAGTTTGTATAAAAATTTTAAAATCCGTTTTATCGCGCTTCCGCTCTATTTATGTAATTTGATTGCATGCTCGCGTTATATACAAACCTAACAGTGGTATCAGAGCCTAATCATGTGCTAATTATCGATCTTATGATTCCATGTATGAATTGATATGCGATACGATCGGATTTTGGGCTGAGGAAAATTTTTCTGAATCTGCATCGCGGCGCGGCCGCGCCGCTTCCAGTTCATTCTGGAGCGCGGCCGCGCCCTAACCCAGAAAAACTTTTCTGGGGGTGCAGCGCGGCCGCGCCGCTCCTAGTTCAAAATGGAGCGCGGCCGCGCCGGTGTCCAGACTTTGAAATTTTTATTTTTTTTTGTTTTTCTCAATTAAAATAAATGGTTTATTTAATTGATAAAAGTTTAAAATAAAAGAGTTTATTTTATCTGGAATAGGATTTCAGATTGCTAAAATTAAAGGAGTTTAATTTGGATTTGGTTTTTGATTAAAATAAAAGAGTTTATTTTGTTTCAAAACCAAATATTAGCAAAACTTTTGCCCATTAATTGATATCAATGCATATATGGAATGGTTTTATTATTCATGGGATGAATGTTATTTATTGATACATATAGAGATATGTATGATAATAAATAGGGATTGATTATGGACTATTGACCAATGTGTGATTGGATTTATTTTAGTGGATGCTTGAATGTATGGGTTTTTATAAATGGGGTCTGCGTACCTCGTCTTCTCTAAATTTTTCTTAATGTAAATTCTATCTCCCTCCTATGTACTTCTCCTTGACTGCTGATCAAGGTTTCTATTTATTGTAAGTAGTTTTTTTTGTAATAGGAATAGTTAGAATTAATTTTGAAGAATTGGAGACAAAGGAGCAAGGAGCGCTTGAAGATCCGTTTGTAATGGAGCCCGAGTTTAAATGTAATAGTTATATTTAAATTTAATTCTTGCACCCTAGGTTTGACCTTTTGGTTCACTTGGTGGCTCTAGTGAACCAAACTAGAATAAAAGTCCATAATCAATCCGGGTAGAATATAGTATTCTATATGTGCATGCTTACTATATATATTATATATTATCAAACATGCTTCGCATGTAAAATAATATGACGCGTATTATATATATATATATATATATATGCATGCGCGCTAAACAAGATGAGACTAATAATAATAAACCCCTCAAAGTAATATATTAAGTCCTAAGCGTTCAAAGATATTTGGAATATCGAACGTCGCCTTTTAGCATGGTAAAACAATAGAGTATTAAATATTTAAGATGTTGCTTTATCACATTTGATGCTTATAAATAGACTGAACGATGCTGTTTTGTTGTGTCACCACAAGGACAGTGTTTTTCTTTCGAATATATGGAAGTGCTAGGTTGGACTTAACTTGGATAATTTGATTCGGATGTGTCACCACTTGATCAAAATAATCTAAGAGGCAAAATACAAGGAGTTACATAGTGATGTAATTGACAATAGTTGTCTACCTATTTATTTATATATCGCTTGTTGTGTCACCACAAGGCTATATACATTTGAAATGGGATCCTTAATCTCACTAGCAAATCTTTAATTAGAATTGCCGAACTATATAATGAGGGTAATATAGTTTGATGAAAATAGTGGGAGATACCAATTTAAAATAAAGACCTAATTTATTTTGGTAATTAATAAATTGAATGTATGCTAAAATGTTGTCTATTTCACATGCAGAATTTAAAAATGTCAAACTCACTATCACTGCGTAGCATACTTGATGCTAACAAACTGACCGGACCGAATTACACGGACTGGTTAAGGAATCTGAGAATTGTTCTCACTGCTGAAAAGATTTCTTTTGTCCTAAATTCGCCAGTCCCTGCAAGTGTTACAGAAACAGCCTCTGAGGAAGAGATTGCTACTTTCAGAAAGTGGCAAGATGATGCAATCCTGGCTCAATGCATCATGCTCGCATCCATGAGTAACGAGCTTCAGCGTCAGCATGAAACTATGGATGCTCCTACTATATTGCTGCATCTCAAAGAGTTGTATGGTGAGCAAAGTAGGACTGCTAGATATCAGATATCTAAGGAGCTCTTCCGATCTCGTATGACCGAGGGCACTGCTGTTGAGACTCATGTCCTTAAGATGATCAATTTAATTGAACAACTTGGACAGCTAGGGTTTGTGATGGATGGGGAGTTAAGCCAAGATTTGATCTTGCAGTCACTCCCGGACACCTTCTCACAATTTGTTGTGAATTTTCACATGAATAAGTTGGATGTCAGCTTGCCTGAGCTACTTAACATGCTGAAAACTACTGAAGGTCACTTCTCATCCAACAAGAACCAAGTCTTACTAGTGGATGATTCTTCCAAGAAAAGGAAGAGGCCCAAGGTATCTTCTAAAATGAAGAAAAACAAGAAGGCTAAGGGCAAGGCGAAGGGAAAGGATAAAAAGAAATCGGATCCAGATAGCAAAGGAATTTGCTACCATTGCAATAAGCCGGGACACTGGAAGAGGAACTGCAAGGAGTATCTTGCGGACCAAAAGAAGCTTGGAGAAGCTTTGACTTCCGATCTAGGTTTGTTCATGATTGAAATTAATTTTTCTGAAAGTCAAAATTCTACTTGGGTATTGGATACCGGCTGTAGTTCTCACATATGTAATAATCTGCAGGGACTAAGCAGAAGTAGGAAGCTGAACAAGGATGAAGTCGTCCTACGAGTCAGAAATGGAGCAAAGGTTGCTGCATTAGCTGTAGGGACTTATTGTTTAGCACTGCCTTCGGGCAAGTTCATTAGTTTAAATAATTGTTATTATGTTCCAACACTCATTAGAAACATTATTTCAATTTCTGTATTGGATATGGATGGTTTTGATATTATAATAAAGAACAACAGTTGTTCTATTTATAGTAAAAATGTTTTATATGGCGTTGGCAATTTACTGAATGGACTTTACATACTTAACTTGCATGAAAATATACTTCAAATTGAACAAACTAAGAAAAGAAAAAGAGATGATGTTAATTATACCTTTATGTGGCACTGTAGACTCGGTCATATCAATGAAACAAGATTATCCAAGTTGCATAAAGATGGGCTTTTAGAGCTATCTGATTATGAATCATATCCAACTTGTGAATCTTGTCTCATGGGTAAGATGACTAAATCTCCTTTTAGTGGAAAAGGAGAAAGAGTTACAGAGTTGTTAGCGTTGGTACACACAGACGTTTATGGACCTATGACAACGAATGCACGAGGAGGGTATTCTTATTTTATTACTTTCACTGATGATCATTCTAGATTTGGATATGTGTATTTAATGAAATACAAATCTGAATCATTTGAAAAGTTCAAAGAATTCAGAAATGAAGTAGAGAAACAAACTGGTAAAAGTATTAAAATTCTTCGATCGGATCGAGGAGGGGAATACTTGACCAATGAGTTTCTCAATTGTCTCAAAGAAAATGGTATAATCTCACAATGGACTCCACCAGGAACGCCACAGTTGAATGGTGTATCTGAAAGGAGAAATCGAACATTGTTGGACATGGTTCGTTCCATGATGAGTTTTACCGACCTTCCAGTATCCTTCTGGGGTTATGCCCTAGAATCAGCTGCATACCTACTTAACAAGGTACCTACCAAATCCGTCCCAAAAACTCCATATGAGATATAGACAGGGAGGAAACCAAATCTTAAGCATGTTAAGACTTGGGGTTGTCCAGCTTATGTCAAAAGGTTTGAGCATGATAAGCTGAAGACTAGATCCGACAAATGTAGATTTGTGGGATACCCTAAAGAAACATCAGGGTATTATTTCTATCATCCTACTGATCAAAAGGTGTTTGTTGCGAAACACGCTGTCTTCTTGGAAAAGGAGTTTATCCTTGAAGGGGTTAGTGGGAGTAAGATATATCTTGAAGAAGTTCAAGAACCACAAAATACTACGGATCAAAGTCAGGTACCTGACCAAGTAGAAGAACCTACTGTACCACTACCTATTCGTAAATCTGGAAGAGTACCAAAGATACCTGAAAGGTATGGATTCATCATAGAGGATGATGATGAGGTACGCATCATAGATGATGATGATCCATTGACTTACGAAGAGGCTATGAGTAGTGAAGACTCAGAGAAATGGCTAGAAGCCATGAAATCTGAGATGGACTCCATGTATGAAAACCAAGTATGGACTTTGGTTTCACCACCTAAGGGCATTAAGCCTATTGGGTATAAATTGGTCTTTAAGAGAAAGACTGGGGCAGATGGAAAGGTAGAGACCTATAAGGCCCGACTGGTTGCAAAAGGTTTCAAACAAAGACAAGGAGTTGACTATGATGAAACCTTCTCACCAGTAGCAATGCTCAAGTCCATTCGGATTTTGCTTGCAATTGCAGCTTATTATGACTATGAGATCTGGCAAATGGACGTGAAAACGGCCTTCCTTAATGGATAGCTTGAGGAGAATGTATATATGATACAGCCAGAGGGTTTTGTTTCAACGGTTGGAACAAACCAAGTCTGTAAGCTACAACGATCCATTTATGGATTGAAGCAAGCTTCTCGAAGATGGAACATCCGTTTTGATGAGATAATCAAAAGGTTTGATTTTATCAAAAATGAGGATGAACCATGTGTGTACAAGAAGGTTAGTGGGAGCGCTGTTTCATTCCTTGTATTATATGTTGATGACATATTACTGATAGGGAATGATGTTCTTATGCTACAGTCGATCAAAATTTGGTTATCTAAACACTTCTCCATGAAGGACTTGGGTGAGGCATCCTATATTTTGGGGATAAAGATCTATACAGATAGATCTAAAAGGATGTTGGGCTTGACCCAAGGAAAGTACATTGACTCGATGCTAAAGAAGTTTAGCATGGAAGGTTCCAAGAGAGGTCTCATGCCGATGAGCCATGGAATACATCTCTCCAAGAAACAGGCCCCAAAGACACCTGAGGAGAGAGACCGGATGAGTAAGATTCCTTATGCTTCCGCAATAGGATCTATCATGTACGGTATGATATGTATTAGACCAGATGTCGCTCATGCACTTAGTGTAACAAGCAGATATCAGTCGAATCCAGGAGAAGAGCACTGGAAGGCAGTGAAAAACATCTTAAAGTACTTGAGAAGAACTAAGGATGTATTTCTTGTCTACGGTGGGTCTGAATTAAAACTAGAGGGCTATACAGACTCAAGTTTTCAAACGGACCAAGATGACAGTAAATCCGTTTCAGGGTATGTGTTTACCTTAAACGGTGGCGCAGTGAGTTGGAAGAGTTCCAAGCAGCAAACAGTTGCTGATTCAGTGACAGAGGCAGAGTACATAGCTGCAAGTGAAGCTGCAAAGGAAGCTGTTTGGATGAAGAAGTTCATAACTGAACTTGAAGTGGTTCCTAGCATTAGAGGAGCCGTACCTTTATTCTGTGACAACAATGGAGCTGTTGCGCAGGCTAAGGAACCCAGGTCTCATCAGAAGTCCAAACACGTGTTGCGGCGGTTTCATTTGATTAGAGAGATCATTGAAAGAGGAGATGTCACCCTGGAGCGTGTGGACTCTCAAGACAACATTGCAGATCCATTTACTAAAGCTTTAACTCAATAGCAGTTTGATCGTCACTTAGAGAAGATGGGTATTAGATACCATGACGATTGGCTTTAGTGCAAGTGGGAGATTGATAGTAGTATGCACACAAGCCAATCATATTTGATATGATGTAGCATATACTTTGTAATCTTATTCATTTATTAATAAAAGAATTGATTTTCTTAAAAGGCATTTTACATTATCTACATAATGCTGTTATATTAAATGTGATAAACCCATAGTTTTGAGTAATGCTTTTAGAATCATGATGGTGATCATGCTAATGAGATCTAAATTCTAGATAGCTCACAAACTAAAATTGTTCCTAATCGTTGGATTACTAAATTGGGGATTAGTGAATCCGGATAGATTAGTACATACGTTGCTTGCTCTTAGGAACAGGATGATTGATCTCATAATCATTTGTGTGGAGACACTAAAGCAAGTATGTAGGTGCTTATTAGAGAATAAGTTCACTGAACGTGGCTCGCTAAGGAATACCTAATGGAGTTTTACTCGCCTGTCAATAGGAATTCCTATAGTGATAGTTGTACAAGTGATCCTTGGACTTGAGATCATCATAGTATCTTGTGTATGATGAGTTATACTTTGACATATCCCTTAAAACCTTTGGGGTATATCAAAGGGTATGATTGGGTATAATAAGTTGTGCATGGAGATAGGTGAATGATCAACAAAGAATCTACCACGTCTAGTAAAAGATGTGAATGTCCTATGTGATTCGATAAATGACAACTCAGTAGTCCTTGGCCAAGGCAGAATGCAATTAGAAAGGAGTTTCTAATTTGCATTAATCAGAGTTGTGCATTTGGGAATCGAAATACATATAATTAAATAAAATAAGACTTGACAGTAAATCCATGTCTTATATTTAATTGGGACATTGTATGGTAGAAGGATTGAATTGTACGGTAACTATTTACTCAAAGGTTCTTTTGTGATTAATGTTGAAATCTATATTATCTGGAAAGTCGTTGATCGCTAAGGGGGCTTACCCTTATTGTAGAATAAATATTATTTATTTAAATGAATTCATTTATTTAAATAAGATTAGAATTGTTCTAATTGATTTATTCACAACCGGTTTAATA
This sequence comes from Aralia elata, assembly GCA_034770075.1. Classification (NCBI taxonomy): domain Eukaryota; kingdom Viridiplantae; phylum Streptophyta; class Magnoliopsida; order Apiales; family Araliaceae; genus Aralia; species Aralia elata. The sequence continues at coordinate 39,327,618 of CM068386.1, read as the reverse complement.
TGGAGAACCTAAAGGGTCACACCGCAAAAGAAAAATATTTATTTAAGAAGTAAATGACATACTTGTAATAATAAGTTAAGTGTATTTAATTTACTCTATGGAGATAGAATAAATTAAATAGCTTAATATTTATTATTTAATATTTTGGAAATATTAAATATAAATTAATAAGAGGAGTCTTATTATTATTATTACTTTTACTATTATTTAATTCCTAATAGGGATTGAGAATTAATTAATAGAAGTACTCTCCCATGGATTCCTAATTGGATTAGGAGCATAATTAATTAAAGGAGTTTAATTATAATACAAACCCTAATCCTAAATTGTTTAGGGAAGGGTTATTCCTATATCTATAAATAAGAGGGGTCTTATCATAGATTAGGGTTACACACTCTTGCATTGGATTGTGGAGAGTACTTACAATTTCTATAGAGATAGAAACTAGGGTTTTGCCAAATACCCAACTTCTTGAATACTTGTTCTTCCTTGGTGGATCACCTTTAGAGGCCAAACACTTGAGTGGCTAACGTTAATCAAAGGAAGGAATCACACCGTAGCATTCGAGGAGAACACGAAGGACTAGGAGTTGAACTTGTACCCGAGGAAACTTTGTTCTACGAGGGTATAATTCTTATTCTTTTTCTCTTTCGTTTATATCGTTAATTGAGCACATTGATCGATCATGGTGATGGTTTGTATAAAAATTTTAAAATCCGTTTTATCGCGCTTCCGCTCTATTTATGTAATTTGATTTGATGCTCGCGTTATATACAAACCTAACAGTAATTAGGTATATATCTATCCCAGGTACTATCAAGATACCTATTATTGCAGATAATTAATAAGACACACGTCACTTAATCCAATTAATAACCCACAACAATCTATACTCACGCATGATATCATAACTAGGTCTTAACCTATAATCCGTTCGTCAAGTTCATATAGGTTCCCAAGGTAATTACGGGCCAAGCAATTAATCTAGAAGCAAAGGTTATGACAATCAACTCACAAATGCATAACTAAAACCAATAGAGAGAGAATTCAATTCAAATTAAGTGTTGGGTTCCATTGCAATCTTAGAATAGAAGTTTAGTTCATGATAGCTCCAATAAACATCATTTTCAATTGATACATTGTCAAATTCGAATTATAAAGGAGATGGAAATCTAGAAATGAAACCACTTTTGAAGCTATTCAGCTGGTGTTCCTTTGGTTGCTGTTGGTTTCTAGCTCCCCACCTTGGCCTTGCAATTCTTCTTGACTGAGTTCCTTGGCTTTTGGCTTGATTCAGCTTGATTTCCAGCCTTGAGCACTGTTGGTTGATGTATTTTGTATGTGACGCCCCCAAATCCGGGTTTCCAGCCTTGAGAACTTTATCTCCATACTTGCCTGCGTACTTTCTAGAAAGTAATTTTTCGAAAAACAGCTCCTTAAAACGAGTCCACGCAGTTGTGCCTTCCCCAGCTCGGCTTCTATTTGCCTTCCACTAGTAATTTAACTCACCCTTCCTCATGAAAGTGGCAAATGAAGTCTTCTGTTCCTCGGTCACTCTTGCGACCTTGAAAACTTTCTCCATTTCTTCTACCTATGTCTGGGCTTCACTCGTATCCGTATTCCCATGAAACTCCGGTGGTCCTAGTAATTTGAAACCCGTAAAGTTCGCCATGTGACTTCATGGCTGAACAACCGCAGTGGCTGGTCTGCCTTACATCGTTTCCTCTAACAAGTTCACAAAGGTCCTCTTGGGGTCAGTCTGACCCTCCTCGTTATTCACTGACTCTTCCACCCTCGTGTATCGGGGTTATCTCCTTGACGACATTGTTTGTTCTAAACAAAACCTTACATAAATCCTTCTTGTTTTACACATCGTGCAAAATTCTACTGACGTTATCATTTAAGAGTCAAGGCACAAATCGATCACGATCAATCATGTAATAATAATACCACATTTATATTCATACACCCCTTAGTGTGTCAAACACTTATAATTCCGGCGTATTCCTATAAATGTTAACTATCCCATTAAGATACAAAAGATGGGATTAATAAGAACTGCATTCCCCTAGATCTGAAAAGTGGGGATGTATCATCATCATATCACCTCAAGGCACCTTTAATAAATACTAATAAGCTCATCTTAGTACTTCGTACTACTTACATCATATAGCATTCCTGATATCCACTTATCCCTCTGTTACTAACAATAAGATGGGATTCACATAACTACTCCACAACTTACACAAAGGTTGGGACTTACAACAGATATACTGTTAGCTGTACAAAAACTGAGATTCACATTTCTTACATGCATAGATATACTAGTATATATACATTGACCACTATTATTCATTCATTACGACTCACAAAGGTCTTATAACTCTCAGACTTAACCTTTCTTTCTTTCATTTCCTCCATCTATTCCTTATATCGGGCTCCAATTAATCCTCCTTAGAGATTTCCATTATCTTATCATTTAGTTCCATCTCTAGATACATTTTTCAGATCAGACACTAAATCTACCCTTGGTTCATTTCTTATAATCTCTCCGTTGTCTCTCCTTTCTAATCATCAAAACAATCTAAATTGCCATCAGTCATCTCTTAATTTTTTTTTTTTGCATATAACATCATTCATCTCAATACTCTTAACTTTTGCTTAACAACTCTATATGAGTCCATTACCTTTGTCTCACCTGGCATTCCACAATAAAGCTTAATAAACTTAACTAACACTTCAAAATATCGATATATTCATTATTTATTGAATCAATCATTTCCTTCTTGCAAACCTTAACCCAACCGATTCTAAGGTACCATTTTTTCATCACAAAGAAACTTCATACCACATCACTCCAATATCTTATCTAATGAATAGCCACAAAAAATTGATCAATAGCCACAGAATTGATCAATAACATCAAATGATTAATCTAATTACCTCGAATATCTATAACTCCAGTTTACAATGGATCGTCCATTACTTAATGGTCTTCACTTTACCATATTATCTCATCAATACATTCCTCAAATTATCCACAAGCTTAATAACACCAACGTATGATCCAAATCCTCAATTTTAAGATCATAATAAATTTCTACCCAAAAATAACTCTATATGAGTTTCTATCCCCTTCTATTCCTCTACATTCTCTCAGGTTATAGCCTAAGGACTCTTTCTCCTAAGGGTTATAACCTATAGCTCTGATACCAACCTGTGACGCCCCCAAATCCGGGTTTCCTAACCTCGAATTCGGTGCTCACGATAATCGACGACAAACATACTATCTAACTAAATGCGGAATAATAAACATACATTGTTTATCGAATGGAAATAAAGTCTTACAATTCTGGTCCCAAGGTTCTTTAACCTTAACATAAAACGTACCCTTAATACAACAAAAGGTTCACCTAATCAAACAACATTCAATGATAACTAGTACATAGGCACTATCGGGCATCTATTCCTGCACCTTCCCTTTTCCTTTGTCTCATCTAGACGTTTCTGCCTTAGCTGAAATAAAGATCATGATATAGCAAGGGTAAGCAACTAATTTGCTTAGCAAGTATATACACAAGAGATATATCATGATAGAAGGAAATTTTGCTTTCAATGTTCAACAACAGTATAAGGGTGTGAAGGAACATGAATTAGTAAACAACAGTTGAATATCCGAATAATTGAATAATAATTACTGAGTGGTTTGAAATAACCAAGGACGTTTTCCAAGGTTCTCAGCATGTAAGCTGGACCTCTTAAAAAGTTTTGGTAATTGAGGGGATCAGCCTCTCATACCCCGTGATTTATGCATAAACACTTAATAACCAGCATTGATATCATGCCTTAAACAAGTTTATCCTTTTCTCAGCCAAGAGTTCTTACCATAGCAATTTAATAAGAACAGCTTTTAAAATACCATTGTCTTAACCAATTTAGACATGCTGGATCTAGCTGATACGGAATAGCATAGATCTATCTCATAAACAATTCATGCTTGAAAGAACTTTAATTAAATTTACAGCTCAATCATAATAGGATAGGAATTCAATTGCACAAGGTGCGAATCTCAATAATCAGTATAGATGTGAATAATCGACAATAATTATTCACTAACATGCTTCGAAAATAATAACTCGAGATTGAGTTAGGGAACTTGCCAATAATGTAAGAAGTTTTAGGGTTAGGAACTTGCAATAATGTAAGAAGTTTAGGGTTAGGAACTTGCCTGTCTGCTCAGCTACAAATAATCTAGCTTTAACTAATTGGCCTTGAAGAACCTAACATTGATAATGTTGAGCTATCAATTAGTACTGCTTAGTTGTATATCGATACGCTTACTTATGCTATTTATTTATCAATTAAGCAATTCACATAGCACACATAAGTTAATAAACTATCATAAATCCTATAAGACACTTTAATGGATCTCTAGGTTGATGGTTTAATTAATTAACCATGTTTCCCTTAAGTGATACTCACTTATTAACCCTTAAACAATTAATAATAATTGTTCAATTGATTAACATTACTCTTTCTTAAGTAATATTTATTTATTAAACCCTTAAGCAATTTATTATGATTGTTTAATTAATGGGTTATTAAGCTCTCTCTATTTTATTGACTCTATCTTCAATTAATTACTATTAAATAGTAATTAATTAATTATCTTTAGTCATTATTATTAATAGTACTTAACAACTAATTATATTCACTTATTATTTAATTATTAATTAAATAATAATCAAATTATAATTTTTAATTGTCTTTAATTATTATTTAAGATTAAATAATAATTAATTAGGTTTGTTTATTATTTTAACGTTAATCAAATAATTAATATGTGCGTAACGATTATCTTTACTTATTATTTAATAATAAATAATAGATAATTAGATTTTATTTATTATTGAAAATTTAATTAAATAATAAAATAATTAATTAGTAAATATGAATTATCTTTAGTTATTATTTAATAATAAATAATAACTAATTAGATTTATTTATTATTTAAGGTTAATCAAGTAATAAATAATTACTTAGTGAATAAGAATTATCTTTAGTTATTATTTAATAAATGATAACTAATTAGGTTTATTTATTATTTAAAGTTAATCAAATAATAAATAATTAATTAGTGAGTAATAATTATCTTTAGTTATTATTTAATAATAACTAATTAGGTTTATTTATTATTTAAAGTTAATCAAATAATAAATAATTAATTAGTGAGTAATAATTATCTTTAGTTATTATTTAATAATAACTAATTAGGTTTATTTATTATTTAATGTTAATCAAATAATAAATAACTAATAAGTGAGTACTAATTATCTTTAGTTATTATTTAATAATAAAATAATAACTAATTAGGTTTATTTATATTTTAAAATTAATCAAATCATAAATAATTAATTTACAATTCTTAATTATCCTTAATCATTATTTAATAATAATTAATCAATTACTTAACTTTATTTATTATTTAAACATAATTAAATAACAAATAGTTAATTTTTTTTTTCTAATTTTCGTTCTTGATTTCCAGATTTGGGGTCTTTCACCAAAACCTTCATAAAACGAAATCTACAACTTCGATTTATGATCCGTCGATTTTGTTGGATTCGTATCTTCCTGAACTACACTTTTCATTTATCAAACATCAAATTTGGTTATGTTTAGGTCTCGGAAAACAGGCTCAAAGTCAGGGGTCAGCAAGGTTGTTCAACAGTTGGCATGCTTTGGTAATAAATTCATGGTTTGCTCATTTTTCAACATAAACTCACACATATGAACAAGAAAAACATTATATATTCAAGATCTAACCTTATCATAAGGTTCTAGCCATCAAGAACATAAAACTTCAAGGATCTATGTCCAAACACATTAAAATAGCTTAAAGTTTGGAGTTATACCTTTTTGATTTCTTCTTCTTCTTTTCCTTCCCAAAATAGGTTGTGAATGGGGATGACCTAAATAATCAAGACCTTCTTCTTTCTCCCACAAGATTTGTTCTTGCTTTTTCTTCAAACTCTCTCTCTAACACTCTCTCTATACTTGGTGAATAATGAACCAACCTCACTATCATTGGTGAGGGGTCCTATTTATAGGAAAGTAGAGACCATGGGCAAAATAGTCATTAATCATGACTAGGCAAGGGCAATTTGGTCAATTCATCAATAGTAGGAAGTTTCCTAGCAACTTCCTCAAGGGTATTTTAGTCCTTTCCCAACCTCTTTCAAGGTTAAAATAGTCTTTTCGCAAAATCTTAATTATCCATTAGTTATTACCCATTCTTCATTGGTTATTAGACATTGGTTATTATCTTGCCATCATTACATTGGTTAAACACAATGGTTATTATCCCGCCATAATTACATTGGTTATTAACCACTTGGATATACAATGGTTATTGCCCCTTCATAATTACCTTGGTTATTAACCACTCTTGGCCATTTTAGTCATTACACACCAATTCCTACACTTGACTCACATATGGTTATTTCTTAGCCATAGTTATATCATACCTGCCAACACAAGTATAGACATAGCTTATACATCTCCCACCAATTAACCCAAGTTGGTTTAAATAGAACACAACGTTAACTCATTAAATTAAATTAGATTTAATTAATAAGGATGTTCAAAATTCACGGGCTTTACATCCCTCCCCCCTTATAAAAATTCCGTCCTCGGAATTGCAAAAATAGGGTTATTCAAATAACTGAGGGTAATTTGCTCTCATCTTCTCTTCGAGTTACCACGTGGCTTCTTCCATCGCGTGATTCCTCCAGAGTACTTTAACCGAATGAATGGTTTTATTCCTCAGCGTTTGCTCCTTCCTATCAAGTATTTGAACAGGAATCTCCTCGTACGATAAGTCCTTTTCGACTTGAATTGGCTCATAGGAGATGACATGCTTGTAATCTGGCTTATACGGACGCAACACTGATACATGAAACACGTTGTGAATGTGCTCAAGTTCAGGAGGTAATGCTACCTCGTACGCCACTTCGCCTACTCTCCTTAATATTTCAAAAGGTCCTATGAATCTAGGGCTCAGCTTGCCCTTCTTCCCAAAATGGATCTTCCCTTTCCAGGGAGATACCTTCAGAAACACATAACTACCAACGTCAAAGTCTCGTTTCTGACGATGTAAGTCGGCATACTTCTTCTGACGATCCTGGGCTGCTACTAACCGCTGTCTTATTACTTTAATGATTTCCACGGTTTGTTGTACCAATTCTGGTCCCAACAATCTCCGTTCCCCAACTTCATCCCAACACAACGGCGTTCGACACTTTCTTCCATATAACGCTTCGTACGGTGGCATACCGATGCTAGCGTGATAACTATTGTTGTAAGCGAACTCTACCAAGGGCAAATGATCGTCCCAGCTGCCACCTAAGTCCATCACAAATGCCCGGAGCATGTCCTCCAGGGTCTGAATTGTTCGCTCGCTCTGACCGTCGGTCTGAAGATGATACGCCGTACTCATTCTCAATTGTGTTCCCATTCTTTCCTGTAGACTTCTCCAAAAATTTGACGTGAAGCGCGGATCTCTGTCAGATACAATAGACACCGGTACTCCATGTCGCGATACTATCTCCTTCACGTAGAGTTTCGCCAACTGTTCCAATTTGTACCTGATCTTGATCGGTAGAAAGTGGGCAGACTTGGTCAAACGATCTACGATCACCCAGATGGCGTCTAAACCCTTATGAGTTGGTGGCAGTCCCACTACAAAGTCCATTGTGATGTGCTCCCACTTCCACTCCGGAATCTCTAATGGTTGAAGTAATTCGCTCGGTCGTTGGTGCTCTGCTTTAATCCGCTGGCATGTCAGACATCGGCTGATGCACTCTGCCACTTCTCGTTTCATATTCGGCCACCAAAAATTTCGTCGCAAATCCTGGTACATCTTTGTGCTTCCAGGATGTACTGAGTACTTCGTGCTGTGAGCTTCCTGAAGGATTTCTTCCCTCAATTCCAGATCCAACGGTACCCAGACTCTCCCTTCAAACCTTAGCAACCCAGTGCTATCAATCTTATACTTAAGCTCCTCGCCTTCAGCAATTCGTTTCTTTATTGAATCACAATCCTCATCCTTTTCTTGAGCCTCCTTAATTTGATCCAATAAGGTCGGGCTCACTGTCACTGTAAACAATTTCCCGTCCGACTCCATCGGATACTTAACCTCCAATTCCAGACGTTCGAACTCCTTTATCAGCTCTGCTTGAGTTGTAAGCCTCATCAATTTCTCTCTGCCCTTCCTACTCAGGGCATCTGCCACTACGTTTGCTTTGCCCGGATGATACAGAATCTCACAGTCATAATCCTTGATCAATTCTAACCATTGGCGCTACCTCATATTCAGCTCCTTCTGAGTGAAGATATATTTCAGACTCTTGTGATCTGTATATATCTCGCACCTCTCTCCATATAGGTAGTGCCTCCAAATCTTCAAGGCGAACACTACTGCTGCTAACTCCAGATCATGAGTCTGGTATCCCTTCTCATAGTCCTTCAGCTGACGTGAAGCGTACGCAATGACCTTGCCATGCTGCATTAGTACACAACCAAGGCCTTTGTGTGACGCGTCACTGTATACTACAAAACCTCCAGTGTCGTCCGGTAAAGCCAACACTGGTGCTTGGCTCAGTCTCTTCTTCAGCTCCATGAAACTCTCCTCGCACTTCTCCGTCCAAACGAACTTTACCGTTTTCCTGGTTAGATTGGTCAGCGGTGATGCTATCTTCGAAAAATCTTGGATGAATCTCCGATAGTATCCTGCTAACCCTAGGAAACTCCTGATCTCCGTTGGCGTCTTCGGCTGCTCCCAGTTGATAATGGCTTCCACCTTTATTGGATCTACTGAAACACCATTACTGTCAATGACGTGTCCTAGAAACTGCACCCTTTGCAGCCAAAATTCACATTTCGAAAACTTCGCGTACAGCTTCTCCCTTCTTAATGCCTCCAAAGCAATCCTTAGATGTTCGGCATGTTCTTCCTCTGTCAGTGAATACACCAAGATGTCATCGATGAATACTACTACGAACTTGTCCAAGTACTGCTTGAACACTCCGTTCATCATATCCATGAATACCGCTGGTGCATTTGTCAGTCCAAATGACATAACCAGAAACTCGAAATGTCGATAACGAGTTCTGAATGTTGTCTTCGGGATATCCTCTTGTCTCACCCTTAGCTGATGGTAGCCTATCCTTAAATCAATCTTTGAAAAGTATTTCGCTCCCTTGAGTTGATCAAACAGATCGTCTATTCTGGGCAGTGGGTACCTGTTCTTAATCGTAATCTTGTTTAATTCCCTGTAATCAATATTGAGCCTTAACGATCCATCTTTCTTCTTTACGAACAGAACTGGCGCTCCCCACAGAGATACACTCGGACGAATATACCCTTCTTAACCTCTCCGCCAGACTTGTTGCCTCCGCAAGATTGGCTATCGATCCCTTTCCTTTTATTCGGGTTACTTCCCCCACGGCTACCTTCCTTGTGACCATCATGGCTTTTCTGATCTTGGTTGTGCTTTGTCAATGCTTCATTTCCTCCTCGGCAACGATTGCTTCCTTAAGTAACATAGGAAATGTGTTGATCTACAAAACCACAACCTTACTATACGCCCAGGGCTTCAACCCTTGTTCAAATCTCTTCGCTCGCCTAGCTCCGGTGTCCACTTGGCGTGGAGCAAACCTAGCTAGTTTGTTAAACTTCGTTGCGTACTCTGCTACCGACATATCATCTTGCTTCAGATCCAAGAACTTTATCTCCATACTTGCCTGCGTACTTTCTAGAAAGTAATTTTTCGAAAAACAGCTCCTTAAAACGAGTCCACGCAGTTGTGCCTTCCCCAGCTCGGCTTCTATTTGCCTTCCACTAGTAATTTAACTCACCCTTCCTCATGAAAGTGGCAAATGAAGTCTTCTGTTCCTCGGTCACTCTTGCGACCTTGAAAACTTTCTCCATTTCTTCTACCTATGTCTGGGCTTCACTCGTATCCGTATTCCCATGAAACTCCGGTGGTCCTAGTAATTTGAAACCCGTAAAGTTCGCCATGTGACTTCATGGCTGAACAACCGCAGTGGCTGGTCTGCCTTACATCGTTTCCTCTAACAAGTTCACAAAGGTCCTCTTGGGGTCAGTCTGACCCTCCTCGTTATTCACTGACTCTTCCACCCTCGTGTATCGGGGTTATCTCCTTGACGACATTGTTTGTTCTAAACAAAACCTTACATAAATCCTTCTTGTTTTACACATCGTGCAAAATTCTACTGACATTATCATTTAAGAGTCAAGGCACAAATCGATCACGATCAATCATGTAATAATAATACCACATTTATATTCATACACCCCTTAGTGTGTCAAACACTTATAATTCCGGCGTATTCCTATAAATGTTAACTATCCCATTAAGATACAAAAGATGGGATTAATAAGAACTGCATTCCCCTAGATCTGAAAAGTGGGGATGTATCATCATCATATCACCTCAAGGCACCTTTAATAAATACTAATAAGCTCATCTTAGTACTTCGTACTACTTACATCATATAGCATTCCTGATATCCACTTATCCCTCTGTTACTAACAACAAGATGGGATTCACATAACTACTCCACAACTTACACAAAGTTGGGACTTACAACAGATATACTGTTAGCTGTACAAAAACTGAGATTCACATTTCTTACATGCATAGATATACTAGTATATATACATTGACCACTATTATTCATTCATTACGACTCACAAAGGTCTTATAACTCTCAGACTTAACCTTTCTTTCTTTCATTTCCTCCATCTATTCCTTATATCGGGCTCCAATTAATCCTCCTTAGAGATTTCCATTATCTTATCATTTAGTTCCATCTCTAGATACATTTTTCAGATCAGACACTAAATCTACCCTTGGTTCATTTCTTATAATCTCTCCGTTGTCTCTCCTTTCTAATCATCAAAACAATCTAAATTGCCATCAGTCATCTCTTAATTTTTTTTTTTTGCATATAACATCATTCATCTCAATACTCTTAACTTTTGCTTAACAACTCTATATGAGTCCATTACCTTTGTCTCACCTGGCATTCCACAATAAAGCTTAATAACTTAACTAACACTTCAAAATATCGATATATTCATTATTTATTGAATCAATCATTTCCTTCTTGCAAACCTTAACCCAACCGATTCTAAGGTACCATTTTTTCATCACAAAGAAACTTCATACCACATCACTCCAATATCTTATCTAATGAATAGCCACAAAAATTGATCAATAGCCACAGAATTGATCAATAACATCAAATGATTAATCTAATTACCTCGAATATCTATAACTCCAGTTTACAATGGATCGTCCATACTTAATGGTCTTCACTTTACCATATTATCTCATCAATACATTCCTCAAATTATCCACAAGCTTAATAACACCAACGTATGATCCAAATCCTCAATTTTAAGATCATAATAAATTTCTACCCAAAAATAACTCTATATGAGTTCTATCCCCTTCTATTCCTCTACATTCTCTCAGGTTATAGCCTAAGGACTCTTTCTCCTAAGGGTTATAACCTATAGCTCTGATACCAACCTGTGACGCCCCCAAATCCGGGTTTCCTAACCTCGAATTCGGTGCTCACGATAATCGACGACAAACATACTATCTAACTAAATGCGGAATAATAAACATACATTGTTTATCGAATGGAAATAAAGTCTTACAATTCTGGTCCCAAGGTTCTTTAACCTTAACATAAAACGTACCCTTAATACAACAAAAGGTTCACCTAATCAAACAACATTCAATGATAACTAGTACATAGGCACTATCGGGCATCTATTCCTGCACCTTCCCTTTTCCTTTGTCTCATCTAGACGTTTCTGCCTTAGCTGAAATAAAGATCATGATATAGCAAGGGTAAGCAACTAATTTGCTTAGCAAGTATATACACAAGAGATATATCATGATAGAAGGAAATTTTGCTTTCAATGTTCAACAACAGTATAAGGGTGTGAAGGAACATGAATTAGTAAACAACAGTTGAATATCCGAATAATTGAATAATAATTACTGAGTGGTTTGAAATAACCAAGGACGTTTTCCAAGGTTCTCAGCATGTAAGCTGGACCTCTTAAAAAGTTTTGGTAATCGAGGGGATCAGCCTCTCATACCCCGTGATTTATGCATAAACACTTAATAACCAGCATTGATATCATGCCTTAAACAAGTTTATCCTTTTCTCAGCCAAGAGTTCTTACCATAGCAATTTAATAAGAACAGCTTTTAAAATACCATTGTCTTAACCAATTTAGACATGCTGGATCTAGCTGATACGAATAGCATAGATCTATCTCATAAACAATTCATGCTTGAAAGAACTTTAATTAAATTTACAGCTCAATCATAATAGGATAGGAATTCAATTGCACAAGGTGCGAATCTCAATAATCAGTATAGATGTGAATAATCGACAATAATTATTCACTAACATGCTTCGAAAATAATAACTCGAGATTGAGTTAGGGAACTTGCAATAATGTAAGAAGTTTAGGGTTAGGAACTTGCAATAATGTAAGAAGTTTAGGGTTAGGAACTTGCCTGTCTGCTCAGCTACAAATAATCTAGCTTTAACTAATTGGCCTTGAAGAACCTAACATTGATAATGTTGAGCTATCAATTAGTACTGCGTAGTTGTATATCGATACGCTTACTTATGCTATTTATTTATCAATTAAGCAATTCACATAGCACACATAAGTTAATAAACTATCATAAATCCTATAAGACACTTTAATGGATCTCTAGGTTGATGGTTTAATTAATTAACCATGTTTCCCTTAAGTGATAATCACTTATTAACCCTTAAACATTTAATAATAATTGTTCAATTGATTAACATTACTCTTTCTTAAGTAATATTTATTTATTAAACCCTTAAGCAATTTATTATGATTGTTTAATTAATGGGTTATTAAGCTCTCTCTATTTTATTGACTCTATCTTCAATTAATTACTATTAAATAGTAATTAATTAATTATCTTTAGTCATTATTATTAATAGTACTTAACAACTAATTATATTCACTTATTATTTAATTATTAATTAAATAATAATCAAATTATAAGTTTTAATTGTCTTTAATTATTATTTAAGATTAAATAATAATTAATTAGGTTTGTTTATTATTTAACGTTAATCAAATAATTAATTAGTGCGTAACGATTATCTTTAGTTATTATTTAATAATAAATAATAGATAATTAGATTTATTTATTATTGAAAATTAATTAAATAATAAATAATTAATTAGTAAATATGAATTATCTTTAGTTATTATTTAATAATAAAATAATAACTAATTAGATTTATTTATTATTTAAGGTTAATCAAGTAATAAATAATTACTTAGTGAATAAGAATTATCTTTAGTTATTATTTAATAAATGATAACTAATTAGGTTTATTTATTATTTAAAGTTAATCAAATAATAAATAATTAATTAGTCATTAATAATTATCTTTAGTTATTATTTAATAATAACTAATTAGGTTTATTTATTATTTAAAGTTAATCAAATAATAAATAATTAATTAGTGAGTAATAATTATCTTTAGTTATTATTTCATAATAACTAATTAGGTTTATTTATTATTTAATGTTAATCAAATAATAAATAACTAATAAGTGAGTACTAATTATCTTTAGTTATTATTTAATAATAAATAATAACTAATTAGGTTTATTTATATTTTAAAATTAATCAAATCATAAATAATTAATTTACAATTCTTAATTATCCTTAATCATTATTTAATAATAATTAATCAATTACTTAACTTTATTTATTATTTAAACATAATTAAATAACAAATAGTTAAATTTTTTTTTTCTAATTTTCGTTCTTGATTTCCAGATTTGGGGTCTTTCACCAAAACCTTCATAAAACGAAATCTATAACTTCGATTTATGATCCGTCGATTTTGTTGGATTCGTATCTTCCTGAACTACACTTTTCATTTATCAAACATCAAATTTGGTTATGTTTAGGTCTCGGAAAACAGGCTCAAAGTCAGGGGTCAGCAAGGTTGTTCAACAGTTGGCATGCTTTGGTAATAAATTCATGGTTTGCTCATTTTTCAACATAAACTCACACATATGAACAAGAAAAACATTATATATTCAAGATCTAACCTTATCATAAGGTTCTAGCCATCAAGAACATAAAACTTCAAGGATCTATGTCCAAACACATTAAAATAGCTTAAAGTTTGGAGTTATACCTTTTTGATTTCTTCTTCTTCTTTTCCTTCCCAAAATAGGTTGTGAATGGGGATGGCCTAAATAATCAAGACCTTCTTCTTTCTCCCACAAGATTTGTTCTTGCTTTTTCTTCAAACTCTCTCTCTAACACTCTCTCTATACTTGGTGAATAATGAACCAACCTCACTATCATTGGTGAGGGGTCCTATTTATAGGAAAGTAGAGACCATGGGCAAAATAGTCATTAATCATGACTAGGCAAGGGCAATTTGGTCAATTCATCAATAGTAGGAAGTTTCCTAGCAACTTCTTCAAGGGTATTTTAGTCCTTTCCCAACCTCTTTCAAGGTTAAAATAGTCTTTTCGCAAAATCTTAATTATCCATTAGTTATTACCCATTCTTCATTGGTTATTAAACATTGGTTATTATCTTGCCATCATTACATTGGTTAAACACAATGGTTATTATCCCGCCATAATTACATTGGTTATTAACCACTTGGATATACAATGGTTATTGCCCCTTCATAATTACCTTGGTTATTAACCACTCTTGGCCATTTTAGTCATTACACACCAATTCCTACACTTGACTCACATATGGTTATTTCTTAGCCATAGTTATATCATACCTGCCAACACAAGTATAGACATAGCTTATACATCTCCCACCAATTAACCCAAGTTGGTTTAAATAGAACACAACGTTAACTCATTAAATTAAATTAGATTTAATTAATAAGGATGTTCAAAATTCACGGGCTTTACATTGTAGCCTCCCTTTCTCTAGATATCTGATATGAGGCTTAGAAGAGATTATATATAGTCTTCATCAAGAAACCCTAGCCAAAATCGGACAAAATGAAGCTCAGATCGTACTGAAGGTGTGTCAGTTCGCACTCAGCACGACGGCGTGCGCCCGCACGGCGCCTGGTGCGTGCACGCCCAGGGCCCTGCCTGCCGCACGCTGGCTGCCGAGTGCCGCGCCGTGCACCCGCACGCCCAGGCGTGCGCCCGCGCCCATGCGCCTGCATGCTGCACCGCTTGCCAAGCCATGCGCCGACTGCCGCCCGTGCGCCCGCACGCCTAGGCGCGCGCCCGCACCCAAGCGCCTGCATGCCACCTGCTCGCCCGCATGCGCTGCCGAGAGTTGCTGCCGAGTCCGCCCGTGCGCCCGCACGCCCAGGCGTGCGCCCGCGCCCAAGCGCCTGGATGCTGCTCCACCTGCCGAGCCATGCCGAGTCTGCCCACGCCCAAGCCGCCGAGTGCCAGCGCGCGCCCGCACGCCCATGCCGCGTGCCCGCACGCTGGCGCCTGCCGAGCGTCAACGCCCAGCCAACGCTGTGCGGCACGCCGACCGACGCCGTGCACGCGGTTCGACGCCGTACACACTCAACTTCCAATTCTCATCAAATTAAACCCCGAGCATCCTCAAACATTAATTTTCACCGTAACAACCATCGGGCACGGAAATCCAAGCACGGGCATGCCCTCGTGGCTTGGCCGACGCCGAACGCCGTGCACGCAACCCGATGCCGCGCACGCCCAACCACCAAATGCTGTCAAATTAAGCACCGGGCGTCGCCAAGCACAAATTTCCATCATACTACCATTCAGGCACAAACTTCGAGGCATGGGCAATGAGTTAATCCAAACAACAATCCGAGCAGTCTTTATTTCAATTCCTACAAGCATAATAAAAATGCATCAAAGCGACATGAAACATGTAAAAATCATTAAAACTAATTTATGTAAAAATAAGATACAAATACATAAAAACCATATAAAATACCTAAAGACTTGCAATTTATCAAGGCCAAAAGTACCCAAATTGTGTGTATAAAACACACTCATCAAGTAGCAGACGCGATAGGCGCACGCGCGCAACAGGCGCAACGTGTGCAGCAGATTGGCGCACGCGGGCGCGCCACACGCCGTGTGGCTGCACCAACCAGCTGGTGCATGTTTTTTATAGCAGCCTTTATGCTCATTTTCTGTAGCCCATTCTTTTATCTCTCTCCTCCCACTCTAAAGCCAACTTGCATGCATCTTCCCCAAACTCAAATTCAAGCTCCATTACTTCGAATTGGCACCAACCCAATTTTGACAACCCATCATCAATTTCATCTTCTAACTTGGATTTTAACAAGGATTCGAAAGTTTTTGAAGGATTTCCATGGTTTTTCAAAAGTTCTCCAAGAATAGATAAAAAGGCTATAAATTTCAAAATTTACTTGCTTGGGTGCTGTGTTTTGGTGGTTTTGCTTAGCAGGTACATAGCTATCTCCCATTGCAAGGCTTTGCGGAGGGTTTAACTTGGTCCCCATTGCACTTACAACTGTGACCTTGAAGAGTGCACACCACCTGTTCGATAAATTGTCTGAGAGGGAATTCTTTGCTATTTTGGGTGATTTGCTTGAAGCTTCTTCTGGTATGGCTCCCAAACGTCAACGGGGTGAATCTTCATCTTCCAAGCCAACCAAAGCCTATGACAAGAAAAGGTTCGTTAGTGCGGAAGCATCCGAGCGTTACCACACTCTTATGGCCACAAAAACATTGATTCCTAAGAGGGGTATTCTACCTGATGAAACAGATGATTTTGGTATCGTAACCATGATTAAGGAGAGGGGATGGCAGACTTTCACCGCACAACCCGAGCCCACATGTATATCTATTGTTCGGGAATTTTATGCTAATGCCATGGAAGCTGAAGACTATGTGATTATGGTTTGGGGCAAAAATGTGTCATTTGGCAAACGGAGCATTGAAAAATATTATAACCTTCCTAGAAGCCATGGCACGGATGAGCTCACCAAGTTTGGAACCGAAAAGCCTGATTGG
Source organism: Aralia elata (assembly GCA_034770075.1). Taxonomy (NCBI): domain Eukaryota; kingdom Viridiplantae; phylum Streptophyta; class Magnoliopsida; order Apiales; family Araliaceae; genus Aralia; species Aralia elata. The sequence goes on along the minus strand of CM068386.1, from coordinate 39,310,485 downwards.
GATGAAATCATTACAACCTTATGAAAGCCAGGCGCCCGTTGGACAATAAAAAGGGGAGAGCCAATGCATTTATGCCACTGATTTAAGTAAATATGGGAAAGCATGGTTGTACTTCATCAATGCCAAGCTATGGCCATCCACCCATGCAACACAGGTGATTCCAATGCGGGCACTAATCCTGTTTACCTTGGTGACAGGGCGGAGCATCAACGTTGGTAGACTGATTCGCAACTCCATTATCCAAAATACTAAAGGGAAGTCTACAGGTGGATTGCCACACCCATCACTAATCTGTGGCTTGCGCAAATGGGAAAAAGTCAAGTGGAACGCTAATGAGATACTTCAACCCCCCTTGACACCTATTGACAGCCAAGCTATGTGCCACTACAAAGTTTGGATGGGTGGAGCACCAGAGGAGCATGGAGCTGGGTTCTTACCTTTACAGCATCCTCACGAGATTGAGGAAGACGATGACAATCCACCACTTAGCATTGAGCACACCAAGACATCTAGCTCTTCTTTTGACTTACTTATTGCTGAAATGCGCGAACTTCGGCGTGCAAATCAGGAGCTGAGGGCTGAAATGCAACAGAATGCGCAAGAGATACAAAAGGAAGCACGGGAGAGGGAGTGTGAAAATAGGCGCATGTCCCGGCGCATGTCCCAACGCATTGATCATTCAATTCAATAGGTCAATTCATTGTGCATTTATACTTCCGATTTTTGCAATGCTACCGCACAGGTGATCAACAATAGTGAGTTCAATACCGGCCCAAATGCAGTCCAATTTCCCATGACACCTATGTTCCCAAAGTATGACCTTGATTCGGGCGATGATGCAAACGGAGGCAATAGCGCAAATGGCGATAATGAGGATGCTGCTGCTTGATTTCCTCAATGAAGTTCTCTGTTTAAATTCTGTCTACATTAACATGGAGGACTATGTTTGTTTTAAGTTTGGGGGTGTGGTAGTTTAATTTAGTTATCTTATTTAGTTTAATTTAGTTATCTTATTTTGTCTAGTCGTGTTGTGTCGTGTCGTGTGGTAGTTTAATTTTGCTGTCTAGTCGTGTTGTGCTACAAGAATGGCTGATGATATTTTGCTGGTTAACGTGTTTTTATCTAAAGTTAAGGGTTGAGCATGCTTAGTTACTCTTTAACATTTTGGCTAACCACACTACTTTTAGTCGTTAAGCTCTTCACATTCACAGCGTGCTTGTTTAGCTAGTTAGTATTGAGAAATCTCCTTTACTTAAAGACTTGGGAGATTATCCTTGAAATGTACTGAACTCACGTCAACAATCGTTTATGCCTATTTTAGACTATCATATAAGTTTGGGGGATTTAAAAAAAACCCTATGCTTTGTTAACTAAGTTTAATTACGTGGCCTTTGCTACTCGAGTTAATAGATCCTTAGAGGTGTTTTACACCTAATGCCCTAAATCCATCTAGTTTGAGAGTCATTGATCAAACACTCGTTACACGGGTAGCTCTGAATAGCCGAATGTGATTAGACATTGCATGGTCATGCGCATAAGTTTAAGGTGAGATGGAGTGTAAAACGCACTCACCAATGTGATTACTCATTACTACAATAATTCCCTAGGAACCCCTTTCTTATATGGTCGTCTTGTTTGGTATTTATCAAGGTAATGATGAATTTATAGATTTATAGTATAATCCCTCATAAATTTGTGTACATGCGTTAGCTCACTCCTAACTTACATAAACAGATGACATACACACACTTTGCAAAGATCTTGAGTAGTGGTGAACCCAGCTATTTTGTTAAATTGTAACCTTGCGTTGCTCTCGGGCCCCTTTTGATCTTCTTCCTTTGAGGCCAATGCTTGAGTCGTTCCCCTTTTAATTTAGTTGTCGTTTGTGTTTATTTTAATGAGTTATTGCATCTATAGTTTGCTTGAGGACAAGCAAAGGTTTAAGTTCAGGGGTATTTGATAAGGGTGTTTTATACACACAAATTGGGTACCTTTGATCTTGATAATTTGTTAGCTTTTGGGAATTTTATATGGTTTTTAGGTATTTTTATCTTTTTTCTAGATAATTTAGTTTCTTGTTATTTTTACTTCTTTTATGTTGCTTTGATGCATTTCTATTGTGTTCGTAGGAATTAAAATAAAGATTGCTCGGATCGTTGTTTGCAATGACTCAATGCCCGCGCTTGGATATCTGTGCCCGAATGGTATTACGGTGAAAATTAGTGTTTGGCGACGCTCAGTATTTAATTTGATGAAATTTGGAAGTTGAGCGTTCACAGCATGCGGCGTCGGCCAAGCCACGAGCAGCAAGCCCGGGCGGGGATATGGGTGCCCGAAGGGTAGTACAGTGGAAATTAGTGTTTGGCGACACTCGGTATGGAATTTGATGAAATTTAGAAGTTGAGCGTGCACGGTGTTGGAATGCATGCACGACGTTAGAAAGCGTGCGTCAGCCAAGCCACGAGCAGGCGCATGGGCGCTTGGCGTGGGCACTGGGCATCGGCAGGCAGCATCGGCAAGGCTCAGCAGGCGCTAAGCGCGGGTACATGGGCGCACACACGAGACTCGGCAGCGAGCGGCAGGCGAGCAGCAGGCGGGGCGCCAGGCGGGAGGCCAGGGTGTGGGCGTGGGCGCGAGTGCGGGTGTGCAGCGTGGGCGTCGGCAGTCAGCGCGCGGGCATGCGGCAGCCAGCGTGTGCCAACCAGGCACCATGCGGGCACGCCAACGCCGTCCTAAGTGCGATCTGATATACTTTCAGTGCGATCTGAGTTATATTTTGTCCGAGCTTGGCTAGGGTTTCTTGATAGAGACTATATATATTCTCTTTTAAGTTTCATATCAGACATCTAGAGATAGAGAGGCTACATATTACATCAAACAACAATGCTACAAATCAAGCCATAAGCCAAGGAACTCAGTCAACAAGATTTGCAATATTGAAGAGGAGAGCTATAAATCTTCAACCACCAAGGAGCAACATCTGAATACCCTCAAAAGTGGTTTTATCTCTAGAAAATTCTCTCTTTTGTAATTCGAATTTGATGATCTATGAAATGAAATTGATGTTTGTTGAAGCTATCATGAACTAACCTTCTACTCTAAGATTGCAATGGAACCTAACACTTAAATTGAATTGAATTCTCTCTCTTTTGATATTAGTTATTCATTTGTAAATTGATTATCATAACCTTTGCTTCTAGATTAATTGCTTGGCCAGTAATTACCTTGGGAATCAATATGAACTTGACGAACGGATTATAGGTTAAGACCTAATTATGGTAACATGCGAGAGTGAAAGATTATTGTGGCTTATTAATTAGATTAAGTGACGTGTGTCTTGTTAATTATCTACATAAATAGGTAACTTGATAGTAGTTGGGATAGACATATATACCTAACTACCGCATGCAACCAATAGAGAATCTAGTCCTAATGACTTCCTATGCGAAAGTTGGCAATTGAAAGGATGGTTGACGAGATTTAGTGACATGTGTCTTATTATTCATTCTTGAAATTGGTCTCTTGATAGTGTATAGGTTAGACATATACCTGTGCACCGCATTAGGAAGATTCGTGATTGACCATCGACAGAGGCTCTTATGAAGTTTTGATTTCTCAGTTGTCAATTCGTATGATATAACTGATTAAAAAAGAGAGAGTTAGGAGATTCAAATGACGTGTTGCGGGAAATTGTAATCTTAGATCTTTCTATCTTGATATTTTACCGCATTTTATTCATTACTTGTCTTTTGAACTCGACCAATCAACAAAACTCAAATATTCATCGTTTAAACAAGATCAAATTGATAAACGATTGGTACTTGGTATTTATTCATCACAATTCCCTGTGGGTTCGACTCATATCTTATCAATATATTACTTGTGGACCGTGTATACTTGCACGTGTGTGTTTATCGATTGCAAAATCGTCCAACAGTCGAGGAGATCCATTGAGTCGAGTTGTTTTTAGAGATGGATTGTGGAAATTCATCCAGCCGATGTTGTGCATAATAAAATATTATTTCATTTCATCAATGAATATATTTTATTGTGACACTGTTGTCTTTTGTTGTGGTTGTAGGATGCCTAAGATCGGTTAGTCGAGTAGGACCATTGAGGAGGAAAAGATTGTTGATATCCACATGGATACTGATCAGCCGTTGGTGGCTGAGGTCGAGGTGGATCCCGAGGAGGATCAGGTGGATGAGGAGGTGCAGTACTACACTTCACCGGAGGAGCTGCCATATGAGGATCATCTGGTAGACCAGCTGCAGATAGGAACATGGAGTTAGAGGATAGAGTCAGAGACTTAGAGGAGCAGAATCAGATCCACCAAGATATGGAGGATCAATACAAGTTATTGGCATACCAGCTACTAGGGGAGAAGGCTGAACTCATGGAGAAGCTGGAACAGTCCGAGCTAGAGCTGGCAGAGCTGAAGGTAGAGCATGAGGCCATGAAGACCAAATTTAATCTGGAGATAGCGGACAAGATCCGCATAAATGAAGCTTGGGTTAGGTCTGCCAAAAGAGTAGACCAGTTAGAAAGAGAGGTCTAGGCAGGTGCAGTTAGGATTAAGACTCTAAGATTGGCATTGGATGCAGCCTATGGGAGTCAGAGAGGCAGGGATAGGAGGTATGCCATGGAGGAAGGTCAGACCAGTCGCTCGGTACGACGTCAAGTGATGGACTGAGTTGCACGGCTGGAGCATAGGGATGCTATTCTCCGGGACATGCAGGGATAGTATTTTAGCAGTCTTATTATGCATCTAGATACAGTTAGAACCCACTTTTGTTCCTAGGGTTTTATATATGTTGTAAACCTCAAACTTTGAGAGGTGGAATATGATGATGATACATCCCCACTTTTTAGATCTAGGGGAATATAGTTCTCGTTAATCCCATCTTTTGTGTCTTAATGCGATAGTTAACATTTATAGGAATATGCCGGAATTGTAAGTGTTTGACACTACTAAGGGGTGTATGAATATAAATGTGGTATTATTAATATATGTTTGATTGTGATCGATTTGTGCCTTGACTTTTAAATGAGAACATCAGTAGAATGTTGCATGGAGTGTAAGACACAAAGGAATAACGTAAGGTTTTGTTTAAAACAAACCATGCCGCCGAGAAGATAACCCCGATACACAAGGGTGGAAGAGTCAGTGAATGACGAGGAGGGTTAGACTGACCCCATGAGGGCTTTTGTGAACTTGTTAGCCGAAGCAATGCATGGCAGACCAACCGTTACGGTTGATTAGCCAGGAAGTCACATGGCAAACTTTAAGGACTTCAAATTAGTAGGACCGCCGGAGTTTCATGGGACCACAAATCCGATCGAAGCCCAGATATGGGTGGAAGAAATAGAGAAAGTTTTTGAGGTCGCACGAGTGGTTAAAGAACAGAAGACGTCGTTTGCCACTTTCATGATGAAAGGTGAGGCAAATTACGGGTGGAAGGCGAATAAAGGCCGAGTTGGGGAAGGCGCAATTGCATGGGCTCGTTTTAAGGAGTTGTTTTTCAAAAATTACTTTCCAGCAAGCACACAGGAAAGCATGGAAATAAAGTTATTGGAACTAAAGCAAGGAGGCATGTCAGTTGTGGAGTATGCCGAAAAATTTAACGAGTTAGCTAGGTTTGCTCCATATCAGGTGGACACCGAAGCTAGGCGAGCGAAGAGATTTGAACAAGGATTGAAACCCTGGGTGTATAATAAGGTTGCGGTTTTGCAGATCAACACATTTTCTGCGTTACTTGAGAAAGCAATCATTGTTGAGGGAGGAAATGAAGTGTTGACAAAGCACAACCAAAATCAGAGAAAAAAGAAAAGCCATGATGGTCATAAGGAAGGTAGCAGCGGGGGAAGTAACCCAAATAAGAGAAAATGGAACGACAGTCAGATGTCAGGAAGCAAATCCGGAGGAGGTACGAAGAAAGGCAATAAATGCGAGAAATGTGGAAAGAATCACTCTGGAGAGTGCATGAAAGGAAAATGAGTTTGTTTCAACTGTGGTCAACCGGGGCACTTTGCTCCACAATGCCCAAAGGCGAAGGCAGGAAGTTATTTTTCTTGTGGCGCTTCAGATCATCAGAAGAAGGATTTCCCAAAGAGGAAGAGCGATGCAGGCAGTGCTAACCAAGGGAACAACAGTAAGCTGACTATTGGAGGACCAGCACAACAGAACAGAGTAGTGGCACGCACCTTCAACATGACAGTGCAGGATGCGATGGAATCAAAGGATGTGGTGGCAGGTATTATTCCGATCAATAATATTAATGCATACGTATTATTTGATTTGGGTGCTACCTGTTCATTTGTGTCGGATGAATTTGCTAAACGATTAAACTTACCTCATGAGAAATTAGAGAATCCAATGAATGTGGAAGTAGTTATCCCTGTAGAACACATTCATAGAGATTGTTATGCTGTAATAAGAGGATATAGGTTGGGCGTAAATTTGATTCTGATACGACTAGGAGAATTTGACATAATTCTTGGAATAGATTGGTTGTCTAATAATGGAGCTGTGATTGACTGCTAGAAGAAATGTATACACCTGAAGACTCCGAATAAGTCAAAGGTTGTATTCTATGGGAGTAAATCGCCTAGATAATCTCGTTGTCTGATGATGATGCAAGCAAGGAGATTGCTCAGAAAGGATTGCATAGGTTATCTGGCTCACGTGGTTGATACTCAAAGAGTAGGGGGTGAAGTGGGACAGATACCTGTAGTAAGGGAATTTTTAGATGTTTTCCCAAATGAGTTACCGGGTTTACCGCCGGTTAGAGAGGTGAAATTCGTAATTAATTTAGTACCGGGGACAACACCGATATCGAAAGCACCGTACAGGATGGCTCCGGTAGAGATGAAGGAATTGATGATACAACTACAAGAGTTGTTAGACAAGAAGTACATTCAGCCGTGTGTCACCATAAGGAGCACCAATGTTGTTTGTAACGAAGAAAGACGGATCGCTAAGGCTTTGTATTGACTATCGAGAGTTGAACAAAGTTACGATAAGAACAAATACCCGTTACCTAGGATAGACGATCTTTTTGATCAACTGAAAGGGGCGAGGTATTTCTCGAAGATTGACTTGTGGACAGGGTATCACCAGCTGAAGGTGAGAAAAGAGGACATGCCAAAGACAACATTCAGAACTCGATATGGACACTTTGAGTTTTTGGTGATGTCGTTTGGGCTGACGAACACGCCAGCAGCATTTATGGACATGATGAATAGAGTGTTCAAGCAATACCTAGATAAATTTGTTGTCGTTTTCATAGATAACATTTTAGTCTACTCAAAGACGGAGGAAGGACACGTTGAGCATTTGAGGATAGCCCTGGAAACGCTGAGAAGGGAGAAGCTATATGCAAAGTTTTCCAAGTGTGAATTTTGGCTACAATGGGTGCAGTTCTTGGGGCACGTAATTGACAAGGATGGTGTATCAGTGGATCCTGCGAAGGTAGAGGAGGTAATAAATAGAAGTTCGAAGTTTCTTGGGTTTAGTGGGATACTATCAGAGGTTCATCCAAAACTTTTCAAAAATAACGACGCCGTTGACAAATTTGACAAGGAAGGTACTGTGTAGTTTATATGGATGGATAAGTGCGAAGAGAGTTTCTTGGAGTTGAAGAGGAAACTTAGTGAAGCACCTGTATTATCACTACCAGATAATACAGGGGGATTTGTCGTGTACAGTGATGCGTCACACAAGGGCCTTGGGTGCGTATTGATGTAACATGGGAAGGTCATTGTGTACGCGGCATGATAACTGAAGGACTATGAGAAGGGATATCTGACTCATAACCTGGAACTAGCGACAGTGGTGTTTGCTCTGAAGATTTGGAGGCACTATCTGTATGGAGAGAAGTGTGAAATATACACAGACCATAAAAGTCTGAAGTATATCTTCACTCAGAAGGAGCTAAATACGAGGCAACGACGATGGTTGGAGTTGATCAAGGACTATGATTGTGAAATCTTGTACCATCCTAGTAAAGCCAATGTAGTAGCTGATGCTCTAAGTAGGAAGGGCAGAGAAAAGTTGATGATGCTGACAGCTCAAGAGGAACTGATAAAAGAAATGGAAAGACTAGAGTTAGAAATAAAGTATCTGAAAGATGCAGATGAGAAACTATTCGCAGTAGAGGCGAGTCCGACTTTATTAGACAAGAGAAAGGAGGCTCAAAAAGGATGATGAATGTGTTATCATAAGGAAGCGAATCTCAGAAGGAGAGGAATTGTAGTACAAGACTGATAGCACGGGATTGCTAAGGTTTGAAGGGAGGATCTGGATACCGATGGTTCCGGAGTTAAGAGAAGAGATTCTGCAAGAAGCTGATTCTACAAGGTATTCGATACACCCTGGTAGTACCAAGATGTATCAGAATTTATGCCAACACTTCTAGTGGCCGAACATGAAGAGGGAGGTCGCGGAATGTGTTGGACGATATTTGATATGCCAGAGGGTAAAAGCAGAACATCAAAAACCGGGTGGGTTGCTACAACCGCTGAAGATTCCAGAGTGGAAGTGGGAGCATATCACGATGGATTTTGTGATGGGGCTTCCACCAACTCAAAAGGGTTACGATGCGATCTGGGTGATCGTGGATTGTTTAACTAAATCTGCACATTTTCTACCAATCAAGATAAGGTACAATCTGGAGTAGTTAGCAAAGTTATATGTTAAAGAGATCGTGTCGCGACATGGGGTGCAGGTATCTATTGTATCTGACAGAGATCCGCGTTTCACATCGAATTTCTGGAAGAGCTTACAAGAAAGGTTGGGAACTCAGTTGAGGTTGAGTACGGCGTATCATCCTCAAACGGATGGGCAAAGCAAACAAACGATTCAGACGCTTGAAGACATGCTTAGAGCATGTGTGATGGATTTGAAAAGTAGCTGGGATGATCACCTATCATTGGTTGAGTTTACCTATAATAACAATTATCATGCAAGTATTGGCACGCCGCCATATGAAGCATTATATAGAAGGAAATGTCGAACACCTTTGTGTTGGGACGAAGTCGGTGAACGGAGACTGTTGGGACCTGAATTGGTGCAACAGACCGTGGATGTCATCAAAGTAATAAGAGCTCGATTAGTAGTAGCTCAGGACCGCCAGAAGAAATACGTCGATTTGCATCGTCAAAAGCGAGATTTTGAAGTTGGCAGTTTTATGTTTTTGAAGGTATCTCCTTGGAAAGAAAAGATCATATTTGGGAAGAAGGGGAAATTGAGTCCCAGGTTCGTAGGACCTTTTGAAGTTTTAAAGTGGGTAGGTGAAGTGGCGTACGAGGTAGCTCTACCTCCTGAACTTGAGCATATTCACAATGTGTTTCATGTTTTTGTGTTACGACCATATAAACCCGACTACAAGAATGTGATATCCTATGAACCGATTCAAGTTGAGCGAGACTTGTCATATGAAGAGATTCCTATCCAAATATTATATAGGAAGGAGCAGACGTTAAGAAATAGGGTCATCCATTCGGTCAAAGCCCTTTAGAGGAACCACACGGCTGAAGAAGCTACGTGGGAACTGGAAGAGAAGATGAGGAAGAATTATCCACATCTTTTTGAGTGAACCCATGTTAAGTTTTCCGTACCTAGGTTATAATTCTGGGGACAAAATTCTTATAAGGGGGAGAGTATGTAACGACCGTAAATTCTGGATAGCCTTGTAATTCGAGCTTATGAATATTGATGTATATTATTTAAATGAATTTTATGAGTAATATTTTTATGTGAATAAATAAATATGTATATGTGTTATATATATACATATATTTATTTTTATATGATGAGATGTATATTTATAGTCTGTTTAAACTAGTTTAATTGTTTGAACTTACTAAAGAAGCTAACACTTTAAATTAAGTGGTTAAAACTCGAATTTGAGTTCGAATTAGAATTTGGAGAAACGAACTGCAGATTTAAATCCAGAACGTCTAAATTAATCAGAATAGACCCTAAACACATTTTGTGTCGGGGTTGACTTTTTGGTCAAAAGTCAACCGGTTGACTTTTTCGGTAACAAGTTAAACACAAATTTCGGAGATGAATTTGACGAAACGGATATTCCCATGACGATGAGAACGTCGATTTTAGTAAGAATCGACTGTCTTCACGAAAAAGTTGATCACTATTTTTTAATTGGGAGTAATCAGCCAAAGTGGGAGCCATTGGACAACTGATCACTATTTTTAAATTGGAGAAATCAGCAACTAAGGAAATGAAGAGGAAGCTTAATAGTTGGAGATAAAAGAAAAAGGAAAAAAAAAAAGAGAAAGGAGAAAACTTTCCAAATTCCAAATCCTTTCATCTTCTTCTTACCAAACCATCTAATGAAGAATACGAAGAGTTGGGGGAGAGGAAGAGACTAGCTAACTACTTCTATATATACCCTCTTCATAAATATTTGCCAAAATTTTGCAAAGCTATACTACCCAATTGAAAATTGAGAATAGAAATTAGAGAACGAGAGAAACCATTCTAGAGGGAGAAGCAAGTAGGTGGAGTAAAGAAGCTTGTATAGGTGTTCGAGGGAAGCAAGGGAGAAGAGGAGAGGAAGCCTCAAACTCTAACTAAATCATAATGATAGACTCCACGACATGCTTGCGTGAGGTGGTCGTCGCCCGGATCATTTCCAGCAAGTTATGAAGGTGGAACGCTCACAACACCTTAACCCTTCGCCTATATTGAGACGAGAACCTTGGTATAATTGCTTTGCTCTAGGAAGCTTGCGTTGAATGGACACCAATGACACTTAAACCCCGTACTTATAAGAAGCAGGAACCTCAGTACAATCGACGATTGATGGTTCGGTAGAATGACACCACAAACAACTATGGCATGTTGAATGATAAGTCGATAATTGAATCTCAAGAAAACTAAGAAAATAATCTAAGAATTCTTAAAGAACCAAAAGATGAGAAGAATCTCACAATAATTTTTATTAATCTGAATTGTAGTCTCTCTATTACATAAGCCATGTATTCTATTTATACTAATACATAGAAACCCTAATTCTATAAGGAAATAAGAATTTGAATGGAAATAGAAATCCTAACTAATAAACAATAAGGAAATCAATCCCTATCTAAGAAATATCCTAGTTACAATAGAAATATGAAAATATACTGAAATCCCTAAAATTAAGGAAGAAATCCGCGTCCCAAACTGTCAAAACGCGTCTGCCTCAAAAAACGCACCAGCAAAATTTGAGAGTTCTCGCCGGGGCGAGAAATTTATACTGGGAATTCTCGCTGGGGCGAAGATGGGTAGAGAAGACTTGGCTGGGGCGACTTTAGCTTTGGCCGGGGCGAAGATATCAGAGAAGTTCTCGCCGGGGCGAGCTTTCTGGGCATAAAATTCTCGTCGGGGCGAGAACCCTGCTACTCAAGAATTTCGTCTTCTTTCGAATTTGTTTTCCGTGCAATCCAACCTCGTGTTGTCCCATGATATAACATAACCTCTTCAGCTTTCTTGGACATCCATAACGCCGTATGAACCCTAATCCTTCCATTAAATGACAAATATCTTCATTAACGATTAGACGATACAAACGAACATGATGAACACTATCTCGAACGCTTGACTTGCATTGATTTGGTCTTACGACATAGATCGTATCTAGCAATCCCAAATCATATGAATGACCCTCTCCGTGATGTTCATATGAATTGAGCTCCAATGTAAGCATCCTTGAGTAGATTCTAGCCCAATTACTTGAATTCGTTTGTTGAACCCTCGAAGCTTGAGTTGAGTCGATGACGCTTGATGCGAGCCTGGTCAGGATCTCATCATTTAGCAACCAAGAACGAGAATCTAAGAGGTAATCATCATACTCTAACTCATTCCTTCTTAGTTTCAAGCTTTCTTTGTTTCTTAAGCTTCTATCTCGTTGGGTTGGATTTGTTGTTGTTATGATTGTTATTTATTGGTTAGGAATGGTTAATGATGATATTTAAAGGTTATTTAAACTATTAATAACTCAAAAGTGGAACAAGAATGAAAGAAATCTGAACCCATGCATAAGGAGGAAGAAAACAGACGAAAATGGACAACTATGGACAATGGACTGATTTAGAGGACAGTAAGGGTTAGTAATCATGTCTGATAATTTTGTTGGTTATATAATGTTATACTTCCATGGGTTATGAGAATATCCCAGTTAGAATGGAGTAAAAATGTGTTAAAACAAATTTGTAGTAAGAGTTTTGGTAAAACATGTTAGAAAATCAAGAATGGATTGAATAGTGACCAATGAGTCAATATCTGGTATTAATGTGTTGCTTGAAAAATTGTGAGCTTCTGGAGTAGTACACTGAGTTATGAAGCCATAAGCTTTGGAATGAATGCATTCCGAACTTGGATGAGGGAGTTTTGGTGATTGGAAGGAAATGTGTCAAAACTGTTCAATCTGGAAAACCAGATTCGGATCAGCCCGTTGTATGAATTTTTTGAACTTGTGTGTTCAGAATGTGAAAATGGTTAAAGCATAAAAGTTGAAGCCCCGGAAGTTAGCTTCGCGTGGGCCAAAGAATTGCTCAAAAAGGTTTTAAAACGAATTAGTTATGACTATTTTAGCGAGAGAGGGTAAAGTTGGCTAGATTTTTTATAGCAATCTGACCTTGGTTGTATAAGCTTTAATTTGACGTAAGAATGAATGAAAACGAATGAATAACGAAGGAGATATGATAAAAACAAAAACGATGTTTTGTTAAAGAAAAACTGCGAAAATGAGTTTTTATAACTCAGATTGAAATGAATTTTGAGCAATGTTATATTTTGAAGTAAAATATCATAAGGGGGCGATAAACGGGTCGCGTCATTTTCGAATGCCGTAATGCCTAGAGACATTTTTGAAGATTGATCGCGTTATTTTAATTATAAAATACGAGCAACATAAGATGAGTAGTAAAGTAACTTAATGTGACGCCCCCAAATCCGGGTTTCCTAACCTCGAATTCGGTGCTCACGATACTCAACGACAAACATACTTTCTAACTAAATGCGGAATAATAAACATACATTGTTTATTGAAATAATAATAAAGTCTTACAATCTTGGTCCCAAGGTTCTTTAACCTTAACATGAAACGTACCCTTAATACCATAAAAGGTTCACTTAATCAAACAACATTCAAGAATAACTAGTACATAGGCACTATCGGGCATCTATTCTTGCACCTTCCCTTTTCCTTTGTCTCCTTTAGACGTTTCTGCCTTAGCTGAAATGAAGATCATGATATAGCAAGGGTAAGCAACTAGTTTGCTTAGCAAGTATATACACAAGGAGATATATCATGAATAGAAGGAAGTTTCGCTTCCAAAGTTCAACAACAGTATAAAGTTGTGAAGAAATATGAATTATCAGTCAACAGTTGAATATTCAAATAATTGAATGCCAATTACTGAGTGGTTTGAAATAACCAAGGACGTTTTCCAAGGTTCTCAGCATGTGAGCTGGACCTCTTAAAAAGTTTTGGTACTCGAGGGGATCAGCCTCTCATACCCCGTGATTTATGCATAAACACTTAATAACCAGCATTGATATCATGCCTTAAACAAGTTTATCCTTTTCTCAGCCAAGAGTTCTTACCATAGCAATTTAATAAGAACAGCTTTTAAAATACCATTGTCTTAACCAATTTAGACATGCTGGATCTAGCTGATACAAATAGCATAGATCTATCTCATAAACAATTTATATTTGAAAGAACTTTAATTAAATTTACAGTTCAATCATAATAGGATAGGAATTCAATTGCACAAGGTGCGAATCTCAATAATCAGTATAGATGTGAATAATCGACAATAATTATTCACTAACATGCTTCGAAAATAATAACTCGAGATTGAGTTAGGGAACTTGCAATAATGTAAGAAGTTTAGGGTTAGGAACTTGCCTGTTTGCTCAGCTACAATTAAATCTTAGCTTTAATTAATTGACATTGGATAACCTATCAGTTGATAAAGTCGGTTTATCCATTAGCATTGCATACTGTATATCGATACACTCACTTATGCTATTTATTTAGCAAAATAAACACTTCGCATTCCTTTATTAACTCCATTAAACCACTATTCAATATTGTGCTAATCAGAAATTACTTAATGATCTTTAGTTATTATCTCAATAATTAATCATGCTTATTGGATATTCAACTTAACAATATTTAGTAACCCAAGTTATTATTTACAACACTAAATAATAATCTTGTTAGTGCATTATGACACATTGGTATCCAATCTACGACTATTCTATTTGATTAAATCTCTATTCATTATTTACAAAACTAAATAACAAATTGATTAATGTATCACTAGCTAACAGTGTCAACAAATAAATAGGTTATTTAATATTCATTCATACTTAGCTATTATTTCCTTTCAAGAGAATTTACGAAATTATTTCCCTTATTTAACATTAACTAGAGAATTAATGTATCACTCCACCCATACTTAATTGTTAATAAGAATTTAGTTCTTATTATCTTTATTTATTATTAACTGAGAAATAATAAATAATTTACTTTACTCACATTAAATCATTAATAGTAATCAAATATTTAATATAAGAAATAACTATTTTATTAACTTATTCATACTTAATTATTATTTAATATTAATTAAATAATAGTTAAATATTTGTTTATCTTTATTTATCACTTACTCACAAATAATTAAATTATTAACTTAATTCATACTTGATTATTATTTAATAGTAATTAAGCTATAATCAACTATTTATTAACTTTATTTATTATTTAAGGATAAATAATAAATAATTAATCTATTAATTTTATCCATACTTGGTTATTAATTAATAGTAGTTAAACAATAATCAAATATTTATTAGCTTTATTTATTATTTAAAAATAAATAATAAATAATTAACTTATTAACTTTATTTATACTTGATTATTATTAACCAAGTAATTATTATTTAGTGTTAATTAAACAATAGTTATTATCTTTATTTACATAAATAAATAACTATTTTATACATTATATTCATTTATTCATTGAACAATTCTTATTTTCTTTGTTTATTATTTGTCGCTAAATAATAATTATTTCCTTACTTTATTCATATTCAATTATTATTACTAAATAATTAAATATTTATTAACTCTATTTAATGTTTGACATTAATTAAGTATTTATCCCCTTTTATTCCCTGTAAAAAAATAATAACTACTTATTACATTGGATCATTGTTGGCAGACATTTAATACCCAATATGAAACTCAGTTTGGTTTTGGCCTTTCAACAAACATCTGCTATGCATCCTAAAACGCAATGCTAGCTTGTTTCCAGTAACTCATACTGCCAGAACCTTAAGGTTCATCTATTTCCAGAGTTTCACAACAAAACAATACAATAGCAACACAACCCAATATAATGCAAAGAACAGTCCGTAACTAGCACAACATCATCGTACCAAAAGAAAGCCAACGTTTGATTTTTATAACCATGATACTGACTGCACCATTGGTACCAAATGAAGAGCAATTTATTCAGGCATTAACACAAACGCGTGGTGGGCACACAGAGACTCAACACCAGCCTATGCACAGTACAACACTCGTTGCCTGAACCTATTATGGTTCTTCATTACACAGATTTTCCCCAAGCAATTTAGCAACCAAAATCAATCAAAACAAACAAAGGATTCCATACAATACAATTTATAATATACCAATACAGCACAATCGGCTGCTAGAACCTTTAAGGTTCATCAACACAGTTTCCCAATAACAAACAAAGATATTAACACAACTCAATACCAGATTTTTAAGCCCCAAAAAATTATACTACCATGTCTGAGTTTCACACCAGAGCAATTACAATAGTAAACCATGTATAACCTAAATCAAACAACACTATTACAGTGGCTTAATAGTCCTTGGTTATACCTTAATATCGCTCGACTGGCTACCTTCCTCCTTCTCCCAATTCACCGCCGGCGACTGACTCCTCTGGCTCTCTCTCTCTCTCTCTGTGACGATTTTTTTTCCTCTAATTTGAAATAAAATCCTAGCAGCTCAAATTAGGGTTTGGGTGCCCAATTTATAGAGAATCGATTACCCAATGAACTGGGTATTACCTAAATTGGTTCTTCAAAACCCATCGGTAGGAGGGGTGAGCCGTCGACTGATGGGACACAAACACTGTGACTTGCCGGCAGGGCCTCGAGCTGCGCACTCCCGTCGATCGGTCGCTCGCAATCCTCTGGTCCCTTCGATTAGCCGCCGGTCGCCGCTCTTCTTCAACCCATCGGGTCGTCGCAGGCTGTCGCCGGCGCACGCCTGGCGACGCCTTTCTCCCGCTTTCTCCGCTGATCCGGTTGATTGATTGAGAGTTTTGGTTTGATTGATTAAGGGCTAGGGCTTAGGTTCCTCTCTCTTGACTGATCTCCCCATTTCTTTTGCTCGATTATAGCTGACTTGAGGGTGAGAGTTTGGTTGACTCGGTTATCCCAAATAAATCCCAGCGATCCCATTTTTCCCCCAAATTAATTGACCGACCCAGTTGCAATTGGTTGAACCGACTGGACCTTTCCCCAAATCAATTGGATCCAACCCGATTGAAATGCTATAACCCGGCCGACTAAGGAAATAAGGAATGGGCTCAGCCCATTTGGTTCGGCCCACAGAGAAATAGCAAGGATATTGGGCTCAAATTAAAATTTGGGTTCAATAAAAGAAATGACCCAATTAAATTAACCACATTGCAAATTCTAATATTCTAAATCAAATAACTAAACCAATTAATTATTTATTTAAAATATTTATTTTAACCATAATTCTGCATTTGAATTATTTTAAATCCGATAGTGATAAAATTATTTATTTATTAATTTCTTCCAAAATTTCTTGCAATTAAATTCTTAGGGTTAGCCCACTAATTTAAATCAAACTATTAATGAGCCCTTTCTAATGCAAGAAAATTATTGGACCATATAATTATTTAATTAAATAATAATTCTTACATGGATCCAAATTAAATTCGTAAAATTAAATAAAACGAATTTCATATATTAAAATAATTCAATACAATGTTTAGAAATTCCTGGACATTACATCCTCTCCCCCTTATAAAAATTCCGTCCTCGGAATTTAAATCTAAGGTTACTCAAATAAATGGGGGTAATTTGCTCTTATCTTCTCTTCGAGTTCCCACGTAGCTTCTTCCACCGCGTGGTTCCTCCAGAGAACTTTAACAGAATGAATAATTTTATTCCTCAGCGTTTGCTCCTTCCTATCAAGTATTTGGACAGGAATCTCCTCGTACGATAAGTCCTTCTCGACTTGAATTGGCTCATAGGAAATGACATGCTTGTAATCTGGCTTATACGGACGCAACACTGATACATGGAACACGTTGTGAATGTGCTCAAGTTCAGGAGGTAATGCTACCTCGTACGCCACTTCGCCTATTCTCCTTAATATTTCAAAAGGTCCTATGAACCTAGGGCTCAGCTTGCCCTTCTTCCCAAAACGGATCTTCCCTTTCCAGGGAGATACCTTCAAAAATACATAGCTGCCAACTTCAAAGTCTCGCTTCTGACGATGCAAGTTGGCATACTTCTTCTGACGATCCTGGGCAGCTACTAACCGCTGTCTTATTACTTTAATGATTTCCACGGTTTGTTGTACCAATTCTGGTCCCAACAATCTCCGTTCACCAACTTCATCCCAACACAACGGCGTTCGACACTTCCTTCCATATAACGCTTCGTACGGTGGCATACCGATGCTAGCGTGATAGCTATTGTTGTAAGCGAACTCTACCAAGGGCAAGTGATCGTCCCAGCTGCCACCTAAGTCCATCACAACTGCCCGGAGCATATCCTCTAAGGTTTGAATTGTTCGCTCACTCTGACCATCAGTCTGAGGATGATACGCCGTACTCATTCTCAACTGTGTTCCCATTCTTTCCTGTAGACTTCTCCAAAAATTTGACGTGAAGCGCGGATCTCTGTCAGATACAATAGACACCGGTACTCCATGTCGCGATACTATCTCCTTCACGTAGAGTTTCGCCAACTGTTCCAATTTGTACCTGATCTTGATCGGTAGAAAGTGGGCAGACTTGGTCAAACGATCTACGATCACCCAGATGGCGTCTAGACCCTTTTGTGTTGTCGGGAGTCCTACCACAAAATCCATAGTGATGTGCTCCCACTTCCACTCGGGAATCTCTAAGGGTTGCAACAATCCGCTCGGCCGTTGGTGCTCTGCCTTGACCCTCTGACAAGTTAAACACCGGCTGACGAATTCCGCAACTTCCCCTTTCAAATGCGGCCACCAATAATGTTGACGAAGATCTTGATACATCTTTGTGCTACCCGGATGTACCGAAAATCTCGTATTATGGGCCTCCTGCAATATTTCTTCCCTTAAGTCTGGTACATAGGGTATCCAGATCCTTCCCTCGAATCTCAGCAGACCCGTGCTGTCAACCTTGAACTTCAACGTTTTTCCTTCCGATAGTTGCTTCTTAATGCCAATGCATTCTTCATCAAATTCTTGAGCCTCCTTTATCTTATCCAGTAGAGTCGGACCCACTGTCACGGTGAACAATTTTTCGTCCGTCTCCATTGGATACTTAACCTCCAGTTCCAGGCGTCCAAAGTCCTTTATCAGCTCTGCCTAAGTTGTAAGCCTCATCAACTTCTCTCTGCCTTTCCTACTCAGGGCATCTGCCACTACATTTGCTTTGCCCGGATGGTACAGAATCTCACAATCGTAATCCTTGATTAATTCTAACCATCGGCGCTGCCTCATATTCAGCTCCTTCTGAGTGAAGATATATTTCAGACTTTTGTGATCTGTATATATCTCGCACTTCTCTCCATATAGGTAGTGCCTCCAAATCTTCAAGGCGAACACTACTGCTGCTAACTCCAGATCATGAGTCGGGTATCCCTTCTCATAGTCCTTCAGCTGGCGTGAAGCGTACGCAATGACCCTGCCGTGCTGCATTAGTACACAACCAAGGCCCTTGTGTGACGCATCACTGTATACTACAAAACCCCCAGTGTCGTCTGGTAATGCCAACACTGGTGCTTGGCTAAGTCTCTTCTTCAGCTCCAAGAAACTCTCCTCGCACTTCTCTGTCCAGACGAACTTTACCGTCTTTCTAGTTAGATTGGTCAACGGTGATGCTATCTTCGAAAAATCCTGGATGAATCTCCGATAGTATCCCGCTAACCCAAGGAAACTTCTGATCTCCGTTGGTGTCTTTGGCTGCTCCCAGTTGATAATGGCTTCCACCTTTGCTGGGTCTACCGAAACACCACTACTGTCAATGACGTGTCCAAGAAACTGCACCCTCTGCAACCAAAATTCACACTTCGAAAACTTTGCGTACAGTTTCTCCCTTCTTAATGCCTCCAGGGCAATCCTTAGATGTTTAGCTTGTTCTTCCTCTGACACTGAATATACCAAGATATCATCGATGAATACTACCACGAACTTGTCCAAATACTGCTTGAACACTCTGTTCATCATATCCATGAATGCCGCTGGTGCATTTGTCAGGCCAAACGACATAACCAGAAACTCGAAATGTCCATAACGAGTTCTGAATGCCGTCTTCGGGATATCCTCCTGTCTCACCCTTAGTTGATGATAGCCCGTCCTTAAATCGATCTTCGAAAAGTATTTCGCTCCCTTAAGTTGATCAAACAGATCGTCTATCCTGGGCAGCGGATACCTATTCTTAATCGTAACTTTGTTCAAATCACGGTAGTCGATACAAAGCCTCATCGAGCCATCCTTCTTCTTTACGAACAGAACTGGCGCTCCCCATGGTGACACGCTCGGCCTGATATAACCCCTGTCTAACAGTTCCTGCAGTTGAACCATCAGTTCTTTCATCTCTACTGGTGCCATTCGGTAAGGCGCCTTAGATATCGGTGCCGTCCCGGGTACCAAATCGATTGCAAATTCTATCTCTCTATCCGGCGGCAGTCCCGGAAGTTCATCTGGGAAGACATCAGCGAATTCCCTTACAACGGGTATCTGACTCAGTTCACCCTCGACCCGTCGAGTATCTACCACGTGAGCCAAATAACCTATACAACCCTTCTTAAGCAATCTCTTCGCTTGCATCATCGTCAGACAACAAGATTGTCTCGGCGATTTACTACCATAGAACACCACCTTCGACTTACCCGGAGTCTGCAGGTGTATGCACTTTTTCTTACAGTCAATGACCGCCCCGTGGCTCGCTAACCAATCCATCCCAAGGATTACATCGAATTCTCCAAGACGAATCGGCAACAAGTCCACGTTAAGCTTAAACCCTCTCACATTAGCACAACAATTCTTATAAATGTAGTTCACGGGGATAATCTCTTTGTTCGCTACTTCTACATTCATCGGGTGTTCTAACAGTTCATTAGGTAAATTAAGTCTTTGAGCAAATTCATCAGAAACAAAAGAACATGAAGCTCCTGAATCAAATAGCACATAGGCATCTATGTTGTTGATTGGAATAATACCTGACACCACATCTCTGGATGCCACAGCATCTTGTACTGTCATGTTGAAGGTCCTCGCTGTTGGCTTATTTGGCTGGGCTGGTCCTCCACTGGTTGTTCTCGAGTTGTTGCCCCTATTGCCGTTTCCGCCATCCATGTTCCTCTTTCGGGGACATTCCTTGCTCCGATGTCCTATCTCTCCACAATTGAAGCAACCTCCCTTCTTCGCCTTAGGACAATTGGGCGAGATATGCCCTTCTCGTCCACAGGTATAACAAACCATCATTCCCTTCATGTACTCTCCCGAGTGACCCTTTCCGCACTTCCCACATACCGGCCTTTTCTGCTGCGGGTTCCCTTGCTGCATTTCAGAATTGCTACCCCCACTGCTCCATTGACGCTTCCTGTTGTTGCTGCCACCACTGCTAATATTCACATTTCCTCCTTCTACCTTCTTCTTGTTTCTTTCTCGATTATATTTAGAAACCGCTTCACTACCACCTTCAGCAATGAGAGCTTTCTCCAACAAGGTTGAGAACGATATAATTTGCAAAACCGCTACCTTGCTGTAGATCCATGGCTTTAATCCATTCTCGAACCTCCTTGCCTTCCTCACCTCAGTGTCCACCTGATGTGGGGCGAATCTAGCCAATTCATTGAATCTTGCAGCGTACTCCGACACTGACAAATTTTCTTGTTTCAATTCCAAAAACTTGATTTCCATTTTCGCCTGCGTACTCTCAGGAAAGTAATTCTCGAAAAACAACGTCTTGAAAGCTTCCCACGCCACGACTCCAGTTCCAGCTTTGTTCTGATTGGCTTCCCACCAAAAGTTAGCCTCACCTTTCATTAGGTAGGTAGCAAAAACTGTCTTCTCCTCCTCAGCGACTCTAGCAATGACAAAGGCCTTTTCAATCTCCTTTATCCATGACTGGGCCTCTATCGGGTTCGCTGTTCCTCTAAACTCCGGAGGCCCTACTGCCTTGAAGTCTTTAAAATTGGCTAAGTGGTTGCCTGCCTGGTTTCCTGTAGTAGTGGTTTGATTCCGCAAAGCTTCTGCCATCATGTTCACAAAATCTTGCATTGGGTTTGGTGGAGTTTCCTCTACATTGTTAACTGACTCTTCATTCCCTTGGTTTCGTAGGATTCGTCTGGGCGGCATTATCTGTTTAAGCAAACCCTAACACGTTACTCGGGCTTTCTTAAAACATAAGTATTTAGCATGTAATACAATAATCACATGACTCTTGGGTGGGAGTTTTAGATTACCCAACCTCGGAAATTCTGCTTTCCCGATTAGTGATTTAAGTTACTAAGATACCGATTCAGTCTCACTGAATTAACATAATCATTGCATAAATGGTATACCAAGTAAAATTCTCAAGCACATACCATAATAATGCATCTATATTCATATACCGACTTAAGCGTCTTACACGTTTATCACAGGCATATTGTCATAATTGCTACTATCCCATTTAATATAACAAAAGGTGGGATTCACTTAAACCATTCTTTCCTACCTACATAATTGGGAAGTACATCCTACATACGAACTACCTCGCACCTTGCTGAGGTTAATACAACTCTAGTAAATCAAATGGTAGTACCAATAACACTGCTCAAGGCATAACCACCTACTTCCACTATCCTCTAAGGGACACAAGGTGAATGCAACTCAACGCTTGCCCTTGCTACTGGAGGGCAGATCCATCCACCTGGCGTCGAACTGCATCCAGACGATGTCTAAGGCTCGTCCCAACTCAACTATCTTTGCATCCTTAGCCTTTACCTCATCCTTTAATTGTCCTAACTGCAGCTCCCTTAGCAGCAGCCTCCCTCGCAACTCGGCTAACTCAGCCTGGGCCTGATAAGCAGCGTCCTTGTACTGCTGTTCAGAAATCTGGTGGATGTGGTTCTGCGCCTCTAATTGTTTAGCCCTAACCTCTAGCTCGGCGTTCCTTGCCAGCAAATCTCCTATCACATCAGGCTCTATGGGCTCCTGGTTCATTGGACAGCTATCTTGACTCTCGTCCGACATCCTACAACACCACACAAATAAGTCAACATCAGTACCACAATAAAATATATTCATTGATGAAATAAAATGATATTTTATTCGGTACAACTAGAACTTGATGAATCTCCTTAACTCATCACCTACATACTCTAGATGAGTTTTCTACTAAGGGTATAACCTAGGTTTCTTATTCCTAACGTTTATAACCTATAGCTCTGATACCAACCTGTGACGTCCCCAAATCCGGGTTTCCTAACCTCGAATTCGGTGCTCACGATACTCAACGACAAACATACTTTCTAACTAAATGCGGAATAATAAACATACATTGTTTATTGAAATAATAATAAAGTCTTACAATCTTGGTCCCAAGGTTCTTTAACCTTAACATGAAACGTACCCTTAATACCATAAAAGGTTCACTTAATCAAACAACATTCAAGAATAACTAGTACATAGGCACTATCGGGCATCTATTCTTTCACCTTCCCTTTTCCTTTGTCTCCTTTAGACGTTTCTGCCTTAGCTGAAATGAAGATCATGATATAGCAAGGGTAAGCAACTAGTTTGCTTAGCAAGTATATACACAAGGAGATATATCATGAATAGAAGGAAGTTTCGCTTCCAAAGTTCAACAACAGTATAGAGTTGTGAAGAAATATGAATTATCAGTCAACAGTTGAATATTCAAATAATTGAATGCCAATTACTGAGTGGTTTGAAATAACCAAGGACGTTTTCCAAGGTTCTCAGCATGTGAGCTGGACCTCTTAAAAAGTTTTGGTACTCGAGGGGATCAGCCTCTCATACCCCGTGATTTATGCATAAACACTTAATAACCAGCATTGATATCATGCCTTAAACAAGTTTATCCTTTTCTCAGCCAAGAGTTCTTACCATAGCAATTTAATAAGAACAGCTTTTAAAATACCATTGTCTTAACCAATTTAGACATGCTGGATCTAGCTGATACAAATAGCATAGATCTATCTCATAAACAATTTATATTTGAAAGAACTTTAATTAAATTTACAGTTCAATCATAATAGGATAGGAATTCAATTGCACAAGGTGCGAATCTCAATAATCAGTATAGATGTGAATAATCGACAATAATTATTCACTAACATGCTTCGAAAATAATAACTCGAGATTGAGTTAGGGAACTTGCAATAATGTAAGAAGTTTAGGGTTAGGAACTTGCCTGTTTGCTCAGCTACAATTAAATCTTAGCTTTAATTAATTGACCTTGGATAACCTATCAGTTGATAAAGTCGGTTTATCCATTAGCATTGCATACTGTATATCGATACACTCACTTATGCTATTTATTTAGCAAAATAAACACTTCACATTCCTTTATTAACTCCATTAAACCACTATTCAATATTGTGCTAATCAGAAATTACTTAATGATCTTTAGTTATTATCTCAATAATTAATCATGCTTATTGGATATTCAACTTAACAATATTTAGTAACCCAAGTTATTATTTACAACACTAAATAATAATCTTGTTAGTGCATTATGACACATTGGTATCCAATCTACGACTATTCTATTTGATTAAATCTCTATTCATTATTTACAAAACTAAATAACAAATTGATTAATGTATCACTAGCTAACAGTGTCAACAAATAAATAGGTTATTTAATATTCATTCATACTTAGCTATTATTTCCTTTCAAGAGAATTTACGAAATTATTTCCCTTATTTAACATTAACTAGAGAATTAATGTATCACTCCACCCATACTTAATTGTTAATAAGAATTTAGTTCTTATTATCTTTATTTATTATTAAGTGAGAAATAATCAATAATTTACTTTACTCACATTAAATCATTAATAGTAATCAAATATTTAACATAAGAAATAACTATTTTATTAACTTATTCATACTTAATTATTATTTAATATTAATTAAATAATAATTAAATATTTGTTATCTTTATTTATCACTTACTGACAAATAATTAAATTATTAACTTAATTCATACTTGATTATTATTTAATAGTAATTAAGCAATACTCAACTATTTATTAACTTTATTTATTATTTAAGGATAAATAATAAATAATTAATCTATTAATTTTATCCATACTTGGTTATTAATTAATAGTAGTTAAACAATAATCAAATATTTATTAGCTTTATTTATTATTTAAAAATAAATAATAAATAATTAACTTATTAACTTTATTTATACTTGATTATTATTAACCAAGTAATTATTATTTAGTGTTAATTAAACAATAGTTATTATCTTTATTTACATAAATAAATAACTATTTTATACATTATATTCATTTATACATTGAACAATTCTTATTTTCTTTGTTTATTATTTGTCGCTAAATAATAATTATTTCCTTACTTTATTCATATTCAATTATTATTACTAAATAATTAAATATTTATTAACTCTATTTAATGTTTGACATTAATTAAGTATTTATCCCCTTTTATTCCCTGTAAAAAATAATAACTACTTATTACATTGGATCATTGTTGGCAGACATTTAATACCCAATATGAAACTCAGTTTGGTTTTGGCCTTTCAACAAACATCTGCTATGCATCCTAAAACGCAATGCTAGCTTGTTTCCAGTAACTCATACTGCCAGAACCTTAAGGTTCATCTATTTCCAGAGTTTCACAACAAAACAATACCATAGCAACACAACCCAATATAATGCAAAGAACAGTCCGTAACTAGCACAACATCATCGTACCAAAAGAAAGCCAACGTTTGATTTTTATAACCATGATACTGACTGCACCATTGGTACCAAATGAAGAGCAATTTATTCAGGCATTAACACAAACGCGTGGTGGGCACACAGAGACTCAACACCAGCCTATGCACAGTACAACACTCGTTGCCTGAACCTATTATGGTTCTTCATTACACAGATTTTCCCCAAGCAATTTAGCAACCAAAATCAATCAAAACAAACAAAGGATTCCATACAATACAATTTATAATATACCAATACAGCACAATCGGCTGCTAGAACCTTTAAGGTTCATCAACACAGTTTCCCAATAACAAACAAAGATATTAACACAACTCAATACCAGATTTTTAAGCCCCAAAAAATTATACTACCATGTATGAGTTTCACACCAGAGCAATTACAATAGTAAACCATGTATAACCTAAATCAAACAACACTATTACAGTGGCTTAATAGTCCTTGGTTATACCTTAATATCGCTCGACTGGCTACCTTCCTCCTTCTCCCAATTTACCGCCGGCGACTGACTCCTCTGGCTCTCTCTCTCTCTCTGTGACGATTTTTTTTTTCCTCTAATTTGAAATAAAATCCTAGCAGCTCAAATTAGGGTTTGGGTGCCCAATTTATAGAGAATCGATTACCCAATGAACTGGGTATTACCTAAATTGGTTCTTCAAAACCCATCGGTAGGAGGGGTGAGCCGTCGACTGATGGGACACAAACACTGTGACTTGCCGGCAGGGCCTCGAGCTGCGCACTCCCGTCGATCGGTCGCTCGCAATCCTCTGGTCCCTTCGATTAGCCGCCGGTCGCCGCTCTTCTTCAACCCATCGGGTCGTCGCAGGCTGTCGCCGGCGCACGCCTGGCGACGCCTTTCTCCCGCTTTCTCCGCTGATCCGGTTGATTGATTGAGAGTTTTGGTTTGATTGATTAAGGGCTAGGGCTTAGGTTCCTCTCTCTTGACTGATCTCCCCATTTCTTTTGCTCGATTATAGCTGACTTGAGGGTGAGAGTTTGGTTGGCTCGGTTATCCCAAATAAATCCCAGCGATCCCATTTTTCCCCCAAATTAATTGACCGACCCAGTTGCAATTGGTTGAACCGACTGGACCTTTCCCCAAATCAATTGGATCCAACCCGATTGAAATGCTATAACCCGGCCGACTAAGGAAATAAGGAATGGGCTCAGCCCATTTGGTTCGGCCCACAGAGAAATAGCAAGGATATTGGGCTCAAATTAAAATTTGGGTTCAATAAAAGAAATGACCCAATTAAATTAACCACATTGCAAATTCTAATATTCTAAATCAAATAACTAAACCAATTAATTATTTATTTAAAATATTTATTTTAACCATAATTCTGCATTTGAATTATTTTAAATCCGATAGTGATAAAATTATTTATTTATTAATTTCTTCCAAATTTTCTTGCAATTAAATTCTTAGGGTTAGCCCACTAATTTAAATCAAACTATTAATGAGCCCTTTCTAATGTAAGAAAATTATTGGACCATATAATTATTTAATTAAATAATAATTCTTACATGGATCCAAATTAAATTCGTAAAATTAAATAAAACGAATTTCATATATTAAAATAATTCAATACAATGTTTAGAAATTCCTGGACATTACACTTAAACCAAGTTATGAAAGTCTATATGTGACTAATTATTATGTGAATATGTACTTACATTTGTAGGATAATTGAAGAGCGTATTCTATAATTCTGTAGCAGATGCTCGAGGCAAGTTCTATCTTACTCAACGTTTACATTGAGCAAGTTCCCTAATTCCATTCATTTTATATATATTGAATGCAAGT
Source organism: Aralia elata (assembly GCA_034770075.1). Lineage (NCBI taxonomy): Eukaryota > Viridiplantae > Streptophyta > Magnoliopsida > Apiales > Araliaceae > Aralia > Aralia elata. The sequence continues at coordinate 39,283,385 of CM068386.1, read as the reverse complement.
TCTAACTTACTCAATTTTATATTTGAGCAAGTTCCCTACTTCCATTCATTTTATATATTGAATTCAAGTTCCCTTACCTTACTCAAGATTGTATTTGAGCAGGTCCTTTAATTCAATTTATTTAGTGAGCAATTTTCCTAAACTTACTCAACCTTTATATTTGAGCAAGTATTATATCTTGTTGCAAGTTTCCTAACTCAAACTCGAGTTATTATTTTTCAATCATGTTAGTGGATTAATTATTGTCAATTACTCCACGTCAAAGGTAATTATTGATATTCGCACTTTGTGCATTTGAATTAATGATTTGTTGTTGGACTGTGAAATGTTTAAGTTCTTCATTCATGAATTGTTTAAGAAATAGTCTACGCCATTTGTTTAGGCTAGACATATGCAGTTTAATATTTTTGAAAGTTATCCAAACCAGTAGTTGGTATGGATTCTCGGACTGAGAGAGCAACCCTTATTAGGGGACTATAATGTGTCGGTTATCCGATGCAGTCAGGACTAAATGTTATGCATATACATGAGGTACGAGAGGCTGATCCCCTTAAGTACTACTGACGGGGCCAGGTTTTAAAAGAGTTAGTTGAATGATTGACTCTTTGGCCAAAAGTTCATGGTCTATTGGACCACTCAGCAGTAAATAATCAATATTCATTTCTTCATTAGAACATTGGTTATATTATTCAGTTATTTCATCAATGTTCTTAAATTGTTGATCTATGCTGTAAGATCCTAACTTTATGAAATAAAAGTTTATTATTTTCTTTATGATTATTTTTCTAAATAGTGAAGTGATTAATTGTTATAAATGATAGTTAAGGTGGTTATTTACAAATTATCTGATAAACAGTATGTCGGGAAATATTCATTCTGTCGGGGAATATTATATTTGAAAATCCAATAAGCACACTCAGAAGGGGGGTTGAATAAGTGTGAGAACAAACGATATCAAACTTTTCTAATTAAAGTAATTTGTTAATATCAAATCAAAGTATGTAGTGAGCAATTAAAGCAAAACAATTTATAACATGAACACAAGGAATTTTTACGTGGTTCGGCCCTTAACCTCTAGTCTAATGGCCTAATCCACGTCCAATACTAACTAGTATTGGAGACTCTTTTATTAATAAACTTGGTTTACAATTAAATCCCTTTACAAGACAAGTTCCACAACTTTTGAGTACTTATACTCCCCGAGCACCTTAGCTCCCCGTGCACCTATGCACCCTTAGACACTTACGTCTCCTTGAACTTGCTTGTAAAATCCCTAATCCAACCCGGATTAGAAACAATAGATTAACAACTGTTTTAGAGAATTTATCAAGAGATGATAACAAGATAAACTATGATCAAAGCACTAATTATATCAACAATTTTAAGGCTCAACTAATATACAATGATCAAAGAGTTAGATGAAGATATCACCAGTTTGAGTGTAGTGAATACAAGCTGAAATTAATTGATACTTGATGAAGTACAGCAGCCTTTAAGTAATTCTTCACAATAGAGAAATGGACAACCTTCTTTAAGTGTTTGTGAAGAGATTAGAAATCAGAATATGAACTCGAAGTAGATAGATACTAGATGAAGCACAATAGCCTTTAAGTAATTCTTCACACTAGAGAAATGGACAGCCTTCTTTAAGTGTTTGTGAAGAGATTAGAAATCAGAATATCTTCTTATTGTTGTTGTTTAACTTCTTCTTTTCAAGCTACTGCTGGTATGCTTTTATAGTAGAAGAATAGTAGCTATTTAGACATTTGAAATGATGTGAGAGTAGGTGAGATGGGCAGCAATGTAATGAATAACATGTGCCATCAATATTCTTGAGATGATACGTGAGTAGTTGAAATGGACAACATTACACTTAATGTAATGAACAACATGTGCTAGCAATACTCTTATGATGGTATGGGAGTAGTTGAGATGGGCAGCAACGTAATGAATAACATGTACTATCAATATTCTTGAGATAATATGGGAGTAGTTAAAATGGACAGCATTACACTTAATGTAATGAACAACATGTGCTAGCAATACTCTTATGATGATGTGGGAGTAGTTGAGATGGAGAGCATTACATTTAATGTAATGAACAACATATGCCATCTTGAGATAATGTGGGAGTAGTTGAAATAGGCAGCATTGTACTTAATGTAATGAACATCATTAGTATGAATGGATAGCATGGACAAATTCAGCAAAATACTAAGTAATGGGATTAGGAATCATGCTAAAGTAGTGGACAACTTTAGTAAGCTTAATGGGATTAGTTTCAGCAGAATATTCAGCTTATTAATTAACTACTACCATGATTGATTCCATGCAATGCAAACCCTAGAGCCTTGATTGAGATATAAATAAAGCTAGGATCTTACATTAAATTACTAAATACTTAATCATTTCTTCAAGCCTTCGTGTCTTCAATTCTCTCTTTCCTTTAAGAACCAAGACTTTAAGAAATCTTCCATATCTTCAATATCCTGAAAATATAATAACACTACAAAAACAACTTGTCATCATTAAAACCAAGATAGTATAAACCAACATTCCCCCCTTTTTGATGATGACAACGAATAATATATGACTCCCCCAAAATATATGGCTCCCCCTAAAACCATGCATATAATTACGAAGCATAAGTTGATTTATTGCATATCAATTTAGTAATCTCTCTCCCCCTTTGTCATCAACAAAAATAGTTCATAAGAGACAGTTAAAGCAAGATAGATTATTGATACCAAATGTAGGATCAAGCGCTTACCATTGCACCAACATTGATATGTTATGCATATATAGTCATGCCTAGTTCTCTTCTTAAGGTGCAAAATCGTTCTTCACTTAAAGGTTTTATAAAAATGTCAGCTAATTGATGCTCGGTTGGGACAAATACTAGATTAATTAATCCTTTAGCAACATTATCTCTCAAAAAGTGATGTCTAACCTCAATATGCTTAGTTCGAGAATGAAGCACAGGATTTTTAGAAATATCTATTGCACTAGTATTATCACAATAAATTGGCACATTATTGCATGTAATATCAAAATCACATAATGTTTGGCGCATCCATAAAATTTGAGAGCAACAACTTCATGCAGCTAAATATTCACCCTGAATGGTTGATAGAGCAACTGAAGTTTGCTTTTTACTATGCCAGGATACTAAACTTTGTCCTAAAAATGTACAAGCACCACTTGTGCTTTTTCTATCTATTTAACAACCTGCATAGTCTGCATCTGAGTATCCCATTAGTTCAAAATTATTGTAAATAGGATAATATAAACCAAAATTGATAGTACCACATAAATATTTAAGAATTCTTTTAACAGCTTTTAAATGTGATTCTTTTGGTTTTGCTTGAAATCTTGCACAAAGACAAACACTATACATAATATCGGGTCTTGATGCAGTTAAATATAACAAAGAACCTATCATACCTCGATATTTAGTTAACTCTACGTCTGTACCTTTGTCATCGGATGTAAGCTTGATTGTCGTACTCATTGGCGTCGCCTTTGATTTAGATTTTTCAAATCCAAACCTCTTGAGCAATTCCTTTATGTATTTGGTTTGATGTATATAGATACCATCCTTTGTTTGCTTTATTTGGAGTCCCAAAAAATAGTTAAGTTCTCCCATTAGGCTCATGTCAAACTCCTTATGCATACACTTAGAGAACCACTCACAAAGAGAATCATTAGTAGCACCAAATATTATATCGTCTAGATATATTTGTACAATGATAATATCTTTATTTTCATGTTTAATAAATAATGTAGAATCGATCTTACCTCGAGTGAAATCTTTTGTGAGAAGATACTTACTTAACCTCTCGTACCAAGCTCTTGGGGCTTGTTTGAGTCCATAGAGAGCCTTTTTGAGTTTATACACATGATTTGGATATTTTTCATGTTCAAATCTAGGAGGTTGTTTTACGTACACTTCTTCATTTATGTATCCATTGAGGAATGCACTTTTTACGTCCATTTGGTGAAGCTTGAATTTCTTGTAACAAGCAAAAGCTAGCAAAATTCGAATAGACTCCAACCTTGCTACTGGGGCAAATATTTCTTCATAGTCAATCCCCTCTTGTTGGTTGTATCCTTGAGCTACCAACCTTGCTTTGTTGCGAGTAATTGTACCATGCTCATCAAGCTTTTTTTTGAATACCCACTTTGTTCCAATAATTGAGGTTTCTTTTGGAGGAGAAACTAATTCCCATACTTGACATCTTTCAAATTGTTGGAGTTCCTCTTGCATTGGTAACAACCAATTTTCATCAAGGATAGCTTCCTTAGCATTCTTTGGTTCAACTTGTGATAAGAATGCTGAAAAAGCACACAAGTTTTGTGCCCCTCTTCTTGTAGTTATTCCTCTATTAACATCTCCAATAATATTTTCAGGAAGATGATTTTTCATATACTTTGCAGTTTTTGGCATTGTAACGTTGTCTATGTGCTCTTCCTGTTGGATAGAATCAGATTTTGTAGCTTCTTCGTTACTAGGAGATGCTTCTGTCTCTTGTTTGTTGAATCCAATTTCCTGCTTTGCTTTATCCAGTCTGCTGGATGGATTAGTCTGGTTTGTTGGAATTGCAGCAGTCTCTAGAATTTCTGCATCATCATCTCTATCTTTTGGAAGATCATTGTTAGCCTCATTAAATTTTATATGGACAGATTCTTCAACACATGATTTATTAACATTAAACACATGATAAGCTTTACTATTTTGAGAATAACTAATAAAAATTCCTTCATATGATCTAGCATCAAATTTTCCCAAATTATTACTAGTATTTAAGATAAAACATATTGCACCAAATACTTTGAAATAATTTATGTTTGGAATTCTATTATTTAACAGTTCATAGGGTGTTTTTAGTAGAATATGACGAATAAGTACTCTATTAAGAATATAACAAGAAGTGTTGACCGCTTCGGCCCAAAATTTCTTTGGAAGCTTACTCTCTTATAGTAATGTTTGAGCCGTTTCTTGAAGCGTTCTATTCTTTCATTCTACCACTCCATTTTGTTGAGGTGTCCTTGGTGCCGAGAATTCATGACTAACTCCCTTTTTATCACAAAATGGTATGAAGTCTTTTTGGAATTCGCCACCATGATCACTTCTAATCTTTATGAGCTTGAGGTTGTATTTGGTCTCCAAGTTCCTTATAAGTCTTTCAAACTCTCTGAATGCTTCATATTTGGTTTTAAGAAAGGTTACCCAAGTGTATCTAGAAAAATCGTCAACTATAACAAATGCATAAAATTTACCATTTAAACTAGCATGCCTTTCCAGTCCAAAGAGATCAAGATGGAGTAGTTGCAAGGGAGAATAAGTTGATACCTTATTTTTGGCAATGAAAGATGTTCTTACTTGTTTACCGAGTTGGCATGAGGCACATAATCCTTTCCTTTCATAATTAATTTTTGGTAATCCTTTCACGAGATTCTTTGTAGACAACTTTTTAATCAAGTCCATGTGAACATGTCCCAACCTCTTGTGCCATAGATTCGCCTCATCTTGAATTGCTGATAACCACATCTCTTCATCCTGTTGCTCAAAATTAATAGTATATATATTTCCTTCCCTTTGTGCAACTAAGGTAACATTGTTAGTACAATGAAATATAGAGCATTTATCTTTTTCAAATTTCACTTGGTGACCATTATCCATTAATTGACTTATACTTATGAGATTAAATTCAAGGCCTTTGACAAGATGAACATTATCAATATTAACCTTACCATTACCTATTTTACCTTTTCCAATTATCTCACAAGTTCGGTTGTCTCCAAATGTAACCGTTCCATTTCTCTTTTTGAGACATAGCTCCAAGAATTTTGACTTGTCACCCGTCATGTGACAAGAGCATCCGCTATCTAATATCCATTTTTTAGAAAGAACCCTTGCCTTGAGACAAACCTAGCAAAAAGAAATTCATTTTATCTTTTGGTACCCATATCTTTTTGGGTCCACTTGAGTTAGTCACATGCAAATCACTCTTTTTAATCCATACATTTTTAATATTTCCATTCCTTTTATTAGACGAACAGTTAAAATCTAAATGTCCCTTTTTGCCACATTTTTTATAAGTAGTGAAAGGAGAGCAATAATTTAATTTAAAATGTGATCTAGATTTCAACATTTTTACATCACTCTTTTTATGTGTTGAGTTATACCTAATTCCTTGTTTTTCAAAACTAGGTCTTTGTTTACCCAACATGACAGTTAAATTTTCTTCTCATTGAACAAATTTAGCTAGTGATAATTTTAGTGAGTCTATTTCTTTTTGTAGTCCATTCGTTGAAGGATGAGAATAATCATTAAAAGCATCAATACAAACATCTCTCATTGCTATTTCTTTGGTTAATTTTTGAACTTCATTATTCAAATTATTAACCTTATTGAAAAGAATTTTGTTATGATTTTCTAAAAAATCATTTCTAGTCATTAAAATCTTTTCTTCTTGAGATGATGCTTCTTTTTCAATTTCATTCTTTTCATCTATCAATGAATCAACTTCACTCATTAATGTATTTACTAGATCTTTTAAATAGACATTCCTTTCCTTTAATTTTTCATTTTCTTGTTTCAAAAAATTATAATCTAAAATACTTACCTCGCTCGATTCATGTTCAATTCCCATGAAACATACTTGAGCTATTTCATCGCTTGAGTTAACTTCTACATCGGACTCATCACCACTCCAAGTAACAAGAGCTTTGTGATTCTTGTAACTTGATTTGCCTTTATTTTTTAGTTGGAAGCAATCCTTTTTGAAGTGGCCCGGACGTCCGCATTCAAAGCAATTGTCTTCATTTTGCTTTCCCTTGAACTTGTTTGGAGTGATAACATTCTTTCTTCTAATCTTCCTTTGTAGTAACCCTTTAAGCCTCCTTGAAATCATTGCAATTTCCTCATCCGAATCATCATCTAGTTCTTCTGTATTTCCTGCATTAAGAGCCAAAACTTTCTTTCGAGGAGTTTCCTCCTCATCATCATATCTCCTTAATTGATGTTCAAATTCTTCTAATTCACGAAACAATGTTAATGTATCCATAGAGGAAATATTAAGAGAATCTTGAAGAGTTGTAACTTTAGAAGAAAACCTCTTAGGCATAGCCCGAAGAAACTTACGGTTGATCTCACTTTGTGGAATTGATTTATCAAGTAGTTTCAAGGAATTCATGAGTACTAGGAACCTTGCTTAAGCCGCTTTGATGGTTTCATCTTTTTCAAGCTTGAACATTTCATAATCATGCATGAGCATACTAAGCTTTACTTCTCTTACTTTTGATGTACCTTCATGGCTCGTTTTTAAGATGTCCCATATCTCCTTAGCCGTGTTGCATGAGGATACTTTGTCAATTTCAGATTGCACCATGCCACTAAGGAGTGTGTTCATTGCCTTTGAATCATAGGAGACCATGTAAGTCTCGGTTGAGTCCATCTCCATCAAGGTCTTTGGAGTGCTATCCTTTTTTCTTGGGATAACAGGACCATTCTCCATGACCCACCATTCCCAAGGATCTCTTTTAAGATAGATCGTCATTCGAAATTTTCAGAAGTTGTAATTTTCAGTTCCGTATAACAATGGAGGTTTATTGGTTAATTGACCTTCTTGAAGGTTGTTCCCAAATTGTGCCATATCAGAATATTTCCCTACAAGTCACCTTTAAGACCAAGATAAGTAGAGCCAAGCTTTGATACCAAATAAAAATCCGATCAGCACACTTATAAGGGGGGTTGAATAAGTGTGAGAACAAACGATATCAAACTTTTCTAATTAAAGTAATTTGTTAATATCAAATCAAAGTATGTAGTGAGCAATTAAAGCAAAACAATTTGTAACATGAACATAAGGAATTTTTACGTGGTTCGGCCCTTAACCTCTAGTCTAACGGCCTAATCCACATCCAATACCAACTAGTATTGGAGACTCTTTTATTAATAAACTTGGTTTACAATTAAACGCCTTTACAAGACAAGTTCCACAACCTTTGAGTACTTATACTCCCCGAGCACCTTAGCTCCCCGTGCACCTATGCACCCTTAGACACTTACGTCTCCTTGAACTTGCTTGTAAAACCCCTAATCCAACCCGGATTTGAAACAATAGATTAACAACTGTTTTAGAGAATTTATCAAGAGATGATAACAAGATAAACTATGATCAAAGCACTAATTATATCAACAATTTTAAGGCCCAACTAATATGCAATGACCAAAGAGTTAGATGAAGATATCACTAGTTTGAGTGTAGTGAATATAAGCTGAAATTAATTGATACTTGATGAAGTACAATAGCCTTTAAGTAATTCTTCACAATAGAGAAATGGACAGCCTTCTTTAAGTGTTTGTGAAGAGATTAGAAATCAGAATATGAACTGGAAGTAGATAGATACTAGATGAAGCACAACAGTCTTTAAGTAATTCTTCACACTAGAGAAATGGACAACCTTCTTTAAGTGTTTGTGAAGAGATTAGAAATCAGAATATGTTCTTATTGTTGTTCTCTAACTTCTTCTTTTCAAGCTACTGCTGGTATGCTTTTATAGTAGAAGAATAATAACTATTTAGACATTTGAAATGATGTGGGAGTAGGTGAGATGGGCAGCAATGTAATGAATAACTTGTGCCATCAATATTCTTGAGATGATATGGGAGTAGTTGAAATGTACAACATTACACTTAATGTAATGAACAACATGTGCTAGCAATACTCTTATGATGGTGTGGGAGTAGTGGAGATGGGCAGCAATGTAATGAATAACATGTGCCATCAATATTCTTGAGATGATATGGGAGTAGTTAAAATGGACAGCATTACACTTAATGTAATGAACATGTGCTAGCAATACTCTTATGATGATGTGGGAGTAATTGAGATGGAGAGCATTACACTTAATGTAATGAACAACATGTGCCATCTTGAGATAATATGGGAGTAGTTAAAATAGGCAGAATTGTACTTAATGTAATGAACATCTTTAGTATGAATGGATAGCATGGACAAATTTAGCAAAATACTAAGTAATGGGATTAGGAATCATGCTAAAGTAGTGGACAGCTTTAGTAAGCTTAATGGGATTAGTTTTAGCAGAATATTCAGCTTATTAATTAACTACTACCATGATTGATTCCATGCAATGCAAATCCTAGAGCCTTGATTGAGATATAAATAAAGCTAGGATCTTACATTAAATTCCTAAAGACTTAATCATTTCTTCAAGCCTTCATGTCTTCAATTCTCTCTTTCCTTTAAGAACCAAGACTTTAAGAAGTCTTCCATATCTTAATATCCTGAAAATGTAATAACACTACAAAAACAACTTGTCATCATTAAAACCAAGATAGTATAAACCAACAATATTCGGTACAGTACGACGGCACCGAAATAACAAAATATTAATGGGCCCCACAATGATAATATTGTCAACGATAGTGGGCCCCATTGTCGGATACTGAAAACAACAGTATTTTGTCAACAGTATTATCACAGCAACTGTTGAAATACCGGTAATAAAAAGAACAGTAAAACGCGTTATTCCATAGTAGTACGCGGTATTTCACAGGCACACGGTGTTGCACAATATTTTAAATTATTGATTCAATAATTGATAAAGTAGCAATTGTACAGTATTTTGATTCAATAATTACAATAGCATCTGCATGGTACTGTAACTCATATTATTTGATATGATATTTTAGCATTATTGACGGATTAAAAGTGGAGTCTAACTTAGAGGTACCTAATTGAAATTATGAAAATTCACATGCAATGAACTATTGGTTCACATGATGGAACTATTGGTTCACATGTGGGAACTATTAGGGGATGTTATGCAAGATTGATAATACTTGAGGGATTATATTAAAAATAGAGGCAAAGATGGAGCTACTAAAGTGTAATAAGTCGAGCCCTTATTGTGCAATTAATGAAACTTGGTTTTCCTATAAATAGGAAGGTTTATTTTAAGAAAATTCACAACTTTCCTTCTTATACTTCCCCTCTCTCTCTAAATTTCGTAAGTTCTCTAAGTGTGCTAGGTTATTTTGAGTATTCGTGAGAATACAAGTACTGTCCAAGTTAGTAAGCTTCATAGAAAGCAACATCCAGCCACTTGTTAACTAAGGTAGGGGATATCATTTTGTTTCATACCACAAGTGATATTATTTTACGTCATATTCATAAAGGTTTATCATTCATTGATACTCGTATGTAATATTATTCCACTTGAATATTCTGTTTACACGGACTTTCGTATTAAATTAATCTATTTGTTACGAAGTACTATTCACGCCAGAGTACTATTCATGCCGTAGTACTATTCACACCAGAGTACTATTCATACCGGAGTACTATTCACACCGGAATACTATTCACGATGTGCCATGTATTAATTTGTGGGAATAACCTGACTACGCGGACTACCGCATGTCTGCTGAATAACCTTTCGTATTCATTCCTTATTAATTTATGGGGATAACCTGACTACGCGAACTACCGCATGTCTGGTGAATAACCTTTCGTATTCATTCCTTATTAATCTGTGTGAATAACCTGTCCGTGCGGATTGGCGCATGCCTGTGAATAATCCTTCGTATTCATTTTTTATTAAGTTGTGAAAATAATCTGTCTACGCGAATTACCGCATGACGGGTGAAAATTCATTTACAGTTACGTATATTCTTTCATACTCATATATGATATCATTTCTTTTATACTCTTCAAGGGATATCATTTTTTTTTCAGATTTCTCCATTTATGATAAGAAATTATTGTTTGTTTCCAAAACCTCATTTTTTTTTCTTATGGTGAAAATCCCTGAAATTAGTTGAATATCCTTAATAGTTTGTGCTTCATCTAATATCTTTTCACCTGAATCTTTCTATTTCGTTTTATACGTTATAGTTGAATCATGAACTTTATTCTTGAGTTATAATCAAATTTTTGGATATCATTCTTGAATTTGACTCCACAATTTGGTCATCGTGTTGGCAATTTGGACAATCTTCGACACTGGATAAAGTAAATCTTTAACATTTATTCTTATTATTGATCTCACTGTATTTACTTATTATCATTGTTATCATCCTCATATTTAAATTGTGGCGATAGTTCTTTTTGGCCCGTAGTGCAAAGATGAACTGGCGTGACATGATTTTGACCAAACTGTGTATTGGTATAATCATGACTTTTGGTGTTACAAACAAAGGAGTATGGTGAAAGTTCTCTTTGGCCCGTAGTGCAAAGATGAACTGGCATTTGGCATGATCATGACCGGTGATGTTACAAATAAATATCTTTGGCACATAGTGCAAATAGAGGTTGTTGAATATAAACTGTTGATTTGGATGTTCATAAACAGGAACTGTTGATTGGTGTTACAGGGATAAAATATTGGTGGTGATCCTTTAACTTATAGAAGATGGTAGATATTATAATCTACTTGACTCTTCCAATGGATTGTTCGTTCCGCTGCAGTTGTTATTGAATAATTATAATATCTTTAAATCTGTGATTTATTTCGGTTGAAGGCTAAAGATAATTTTATTCTTCATTATCTTAGTCATGATTTTCCTACTGGGCTATTTGTGCTCACCCTCATCAGGAAAAGAGAGTGTAGCGGGGACTAGCCAGGGAATGGAGTGATGGTCCTAGACAATAGAAGTATCTCAATACATTATTATTAGCGTGACAATAAGTGTATTGAGAATTTAAGATGTATTTGTATTGTGTTGTCGTAATTTGCACGACACTTATTAGTTGCAAATGGGAAAATTCGTATTTGTATGGTATTTTGTAGAATGTTATTGGCGACTCAAAATGGGTTATGTGGACCTATTTTGGGGGTGTCACATATGCGGTTATTATTCTGATTCATTCATGATACATCTCCATTATTCATTTTAAACTTGCTGAGCAAAGTAGTTGCTCACCCTTGCCATATCATGAACCTATTGCAGTTAAGCCGGAGAGTTCCAAAGTGGACAAAGGCAAAGGAAAGCTTAAGGAATAGTTATATGTACTATCCCGCTATGTAATCGTGGAATCATTTTGTGTTATTAAGTATTTCATGATGTATTTATTTAAGGTTATAGACCTTGAGACCGTAGTAAACCTTTTGTAATGAAAATATATGTTTATTTATTCCGCATTAGTTGTCATATATTGTTTAGAGGTGTTTGGATGTACTTTATCGTGAACACCAAATTCAGGTATCATTCGAGGAATTGGTACCTGAATTTGGGGGTGTTTGGGAATTGGTACCTGAATTTGTTGTATATGTAATTTTGGGCCTTAAAACGGTATCGAGGGTTCCATCCTGAGAAAATCGGATTAAAGTCCTGTAATAGTAAAGATTACGATTGTGGATGTCGAGGGTTGTTAAGATGGTGTAGACACCCAAATTTTGCACTTCGTATACTAACCCTAACAGGGGGGCAAAATCGTTAATTAACCCAGCCTACGAGAACGAAAGGTGGACATAAATACGAACACTCAAAGCCACCACAACGACTTGCGATCAAAGCCGACACGACAACGAGCGGATATCAGGAATCGACTAATGGCCACCACGCTTACCTGCTCACCGGTGAGCTGGTGGGGATCGGGGGGCGGGGGGGGGGGGGGGGGGGGGGGGGGGGGGGGGGGGGGTGGGGGGGGGGGGGGGGGGAGGGGGGTCAGCGCCCCTGGAAATCAAGCTCCAAATATGAATCCTGTGTCATGTCGCAGCCATTCGAAATAAGCATCCCTCAACCATATGGCCCATTTCCCAGCGGTTCCCGGGCTGCAAAATATAAGCCTTTCAGCGAAAACCAATGGTATGACACGAGAATCGAGGTGCGGTATGAAAATTGAGAAAATCAGCCCAGCTAACCGCAGATCAATCCGCGGCCAATGGTGGGAACAGAACTCGAGCACGGCGCGGAGAAAACCGAGGATCGTCGCGGGGGAACCGAGGCCAGCCGCAAATCAATCTGCAGCCAGCCGCAGATCAATCTGCGGCTGCCTCTAACAGCCTTTATCAGTGTAGTTCTTCATTCGGATACAGGGAGTTGAGAGTTGAAAAAGAAAAGAAAAAAAGAGGAAGAAACAGCAAGAAGACAGCAGCGGGAGAAGAGAGAAAAGAGAGAAAAAAGAGAGGATTTATACCCCTATTGTTAGGTTGTATCATATACATTCTCTACTCTAATTAATATACGAGTTTATACGCATCGTGGTGTCATTTGCAAGGTGAAAAGCACTCTTTTATAGCATTTTTGTTATATCATTTTGTTAAGCTTTTGGTCATTTGGGCTATATTAAATGTAGTTTTTCTTGTATATTATTGAGGATACATGGATTAAGGACTATTGGTGAGGGTTCCAACGGAACAAAATTCTTCCTAATGGCCCGATGATATCCACTTGGTGATTTTTAGCTCGTTATGGTAATGTATTATGCGGAGTATTTTTAGATTGCTATTTTAGGATATTGTGGTGTGTTAGGCAGCCCGGTGTAGTTCATTGGTGTATTATTCATTTTGTGGGTGTGTAGAAATTTCGGATGTGAGCCTAGGAGCGCGACCCCGTGGTCCAAATCCGATGATGGACATTTTCGTGTGTATGTATGAGAGGTGACGTACCCTTTGTTGTAAATTGTAATTGTCGGGCCTTAAAGACGATATCAAGTCGAAAATCGGGTTTAAGGCCCCGTAATAGTGAAATATTTGGTTGTGGGCATTTGGGGTTATTTTGATGGCTTACATGCCCATGGATAGCCCCAATGCATTTTAATGCTAGGTTTGATTTACGACACAAAAAATTGATTTCAAAGCTAAACGATGAAGATTTCCATAAAATCAATGAAGTTAGGTTATTAGCATTACGAGGCTTAAAATTGGAAGTGCTAATGAATGTCGATTCCTATTTAAACGAGAAGGTTAAAGAAAAAAATCGCTTTCAAACACCACAAAAAATGATTTTATAAAAAAATAAATGACGTTTTCATCAAAACCGTTGTGCATAGGGTTAAAGAGATCCTAGAAGTTGCCCGCCATTTTATTTATGAAAGCAACGTATAGGTCCCGATTCCTATTTTGACGAAGGTTAAAAAACTCTTGTTTTGCCAAAACGACACCTAATGAAAAATTCACGGTTTTTGACAATAAAAATCAAACCTTTCTCATAAAAAATAAAGCTTTCTCGTATAGGCCGAAAGACATTCTGAAGCATTCTCAAATCAAAACACGATTTGTCATAAAAAATCAAATGGTTTCTTCATGCAAACTCACCACAACATTCACATAGGCACACACGCGCGCACACACACATTTTTAGAATTAAAGGATAGGAAAAGCATCAAGATTGCGATAACCGTATTTCACGAAAGTCGGGGGGTGCCTAACACCTTCCCCTCGCTTAAGCAAGCCCCCGAACTCTATGAACCTCGGTTTGCAGACCAATTAATTCGGAGTCACACATGAACCATCGATTTACGAAAACGAAACTCGGATGAGTTGGTACATCTATTTCAAATATACCAACTGGCGACTCTGGTCAATTGGCTCATCATAAAAAAACGATCTTTCAAAACCCCGTCGACACTTGTGCCGACCTTTTCCAAAAATCATCTAAATAAAAGGGCTAAAATTGGAAAGGGTAATAATTACCACAGAAGCGATTTTCCCGGCGTCGACAGATGGCTCTCATGCCCATGGACACCCCAACTCCTTTTTTTCGAAAAAACGATTTTCCAAACAAAACGCCAAAGATCTTCTAAAATCAAACTCAAATCGCCCGGGTTAGTAAGATGACCTTATGTTAAAATTAAACGTTACAAAGAGTCTCAATTCCTATTTGGCGAACGGTTTGAAAACCAAGTTTTTCAAAACGTCACCCAAAAATGGTTTCTATCAAAAAATTAAAAACTAAAACGAATATTTTCTTTAAATCAAATTCCTCGTGCATAGGTTCAAAGAGGCTTTAAGTTGCTTTCAATATAACGTACTTCTCACGATTTCAATCCAAAGCTAGATAGCAATTTCCTTCAAAATCACACACACATACACATACACAGACACACACTTCACACTTAGGAAAATATCAAGATGTGGTAACCGTGTTTTCACAGAAATCAGGGGGTACCTAACACCTTCCACTCACTTAAGCAAGCCCCCGAACTATATGAATCTCGGTTTCGAGACTAATTTACAGAGTCACATACTTAAAATCCGGATGAGTTGTGATAACCCAAATTTTTAGAAGCTATTAAAATAAGAATTTAATAACTAAAATTCTTACTATGAGATGTGTCAGGTTCGAGCATATAATTATGTGCGATATATTTTGGATTATGTGATTTGGTGTGAAGGAATTAACTGTATATATATAACAGAGAAATATATATATTCATAAATTGGAAAAATGAGATTTAATAGTTAATTAAATTATTAAAGGAAGTGAATAAAGTTAATTAATAAATGTGTTATGGAAGTGAAGAAAATCAATTAATAAATAATGATTAACCGAGATTAAGTTAAAATATGAATGACAAGCCTTGGATGGCAATGAAGTTACTATGAGTTAAATTTTATAAATGATGTGATTATTTCACTTAATTTAAATAGTGAAGTAGCGTAAATATATTTGTGTTAATAAAATGAGAGAGTAATTATATTACATATAAATGTAATACCTTTATGTAATGGCCTAATATATTATATTATGCCAAGCAGGTATAAGTGGTCTATGAGATGAGAAAAACCAATATATTTATAAATAAATATTGGTGTCAAGATTAATAAAGTGAATTAATATTTAAGTTGTGATTAAAGGTGTGGATTAAATAAATTGTATTAGGACAATTTATAAAAGGAAGGAAATTAAATAATTATATATAATAATTATTAAAATAATTAGTGGAGTAGATATTAATTATTTTAATGAAAATGGTTATTTTAATAGAGGTGTTTATTCCATTTATGAATGTAATTTCGTAATTGATAGTATAGTAATTATACATATTATAATTGTATAATTACTTAATGTGGCTAAACAATTGAGCACGCGTGACATTTAGAGAAAAGAGGATGTATTATATAGTAAGGAAATAATAAAAATAAATGAGAATTAACCAAAGAGAGTTTATTGGGGTTTTGCCAAACATGACTTAAGGAAATAAATCAAGGAAGAGTTAAATTGGTTTTGCCAAACATGGCATAACCCTTCGTTTTTCTAACTGTAAAATTATACGTATTAAGACACCCTTATGGGTTCTTCAGTTTTATTTTCTTTAGAATAATTTCTTCATTGAGAAAAAATTGGGAGAAAATTGAGAGGAATTGGGAGGAAGTGAGGTTTCTCTGTGGAATTGAACCATAGAAACCAAACAATTGATCATCTATTGAGCTTAAGAAGGACTCAAAGGTTAGAAAATAAAACCCTTCATATATATTTTTCTCAATTATAAGTTTGCTAAAATTAAAATTTGTTGCATGAATTGATGAAGGATATGAGGTTATATGTGTTTGAGTATATATAATCTATTATGTATCATCTTTACATGATTTTGGAGTAATCGAATTTGGGTTTTGTTTTAAAAGAAGAAGATTTAGACTTTTGGTTCAATATGTTTATTATGGTTTGTTTTGATGGAGAAATTGGTTATAAATTCATGCTTGAATCTTTAAATTGATGACTGATAGTTGTAGTGCTTTGAGAAACGAAAATAATGCAATTTGAATGAATCAAATTGGTTGAATAACAAATATGTAGTGTTTGATTACGCTAAATATGTTAAATATGAAAAATAGAGCATGAACATTGATTTTTGAGTCTCTAAGTTGGTTGTTTAAGTTGTTAGAATCGCTGTATTCATGTTGGATTTTGATGTTATAAAGTTTATAATATCTGGGTTTGATTAATTTACAATTTGGTTGAAGAAATTTGAAGTTTTTGGGTTGTTCTGTCCAAATTCGCGAACTGAAGAATCTGAGTCTGATGAATGGCGCCGCAGCGTCGCTTGCCCAGTTCATTCTGGCGCCGCAGTGCCACTTTATGAAAAAAATAAAAATAAAAGGTTGGCGCCGCAGCTCCGGTCCTTAGTTCAAATGCAGCGCCGCAGCACCGGTTAACAGTTTTGCCCAGAAATGAGATTTTAATTATATGACTCTAGGAAATGTTTGTATAACCTTAATGAATGATTGTAATAATGTGTAAAACATGTTATAGGACTTAATAACATGTTGTAATCACACAGTTGGTGATTATATGTTGTGAATTAGTAGGTTATATACATTTAATGTAATGTGAAGGCAAACTTTAGTTACTTAACTAATGTTGAGTGATAATTATAGAGGAACCTAAAGGAACCTAACACGGATGATTATTTAATTAATGTTAACAAATGTAATACATCTAGTTCGATGTAATGACAATTATGTCGACTAAAAGAGAAGTATAAAGAAATATGAGACGAAGGTTAACTTAAGTAATGTTAACAAACATCATACATCTAATGTGATTGAAAGACAAAGTTTAAGACTTAACTAAATGTTAAGTGTTAATTAAAGTAGAACGTAATGAGAAGGAAAAGGAAGGATTATGGAAGATAGAGTAGAGTTACTTAAACGATTACCAAACATTGTTATATGGCTAATAGTTGATGTGCATGATCATATGTTGTGTAGGAAGTCTACAAGGACAAAAAGTTGTAATTGGTAATCTACGAACCAGGCAAGTCTTTCAGTTCCTATTTGCTATATGAATCTGATAACTGATTAGTGAAATTGTGTACTGCTATGAAAATGTTGAATTACATATGAAATATTTATGAAATGAGAAAGTCAATATTTGACTATGTTGATTGAGTAAGGAACTCAGTCTTATTATATGTTATGTGAGATGCAACATGTATGACATGTTAGAATATTTATGATTGTACAAGTTGAGTATGATATTATGTGCTACGTGATACATGAAAACTGTTTGATTTGCTGAGCTGTCGAGCTTAATCTTGCAAAAATAACCATTTTGCAGGCTAAGTATATAGTAAGATGCTTTCTATCATTTGGATGATGATGATCAAAAGACTTACAAGAAAAATAGATTTTCTTTATCTAGAAATAACTTTGAACTTCGCTGAGGGTTTTCAACGTATGTAGTTGGCATTTTATGATATGTATTTAATGGCAGGATGTAAATATTGAACTATCCGATATATGAAGGATATTTTATTGAGATGTGAAATTTTATATAATAAGTATGATAAAGTGAATCATAAAATAAATATGATTCTAAGATATGTAATTGTAAAGGTTGTGATTCAGGGAATAAAAGAAAGAAGATAGAAAAGATTTTGAATTGTTCCGCATTATTTATTAGTTATAACATCGAATAATGATGTAAATCTAGACCGTAAATTTATTGCTAACGACCAAAGTTGGTTTGGAGAATAGTCCCGATTTTGGGGTTGTTACATGAGTTGGTACATCCATTTAAATCTTTACCAACTGGCGGCTCTGTCCAATTGACCCATCATTAAAATCAATCTTTCAAAACCCTGTCGGCATTTATGTCAGTTTTTCCTAAACAATCACCCTTTAAGCGAAACGAATAAATCAAAATCTTAAAAAAGGGTAGAAAAAGCAAAAATAAGAAAATTGCCCTGGCGCCGAAAGTTGGCGACTCTGCTGGGGACATTAGAGGGCTTAAGCCGCGTACAATCTTGTTGTTTTGCTTTCTTATTTATGTGTAGTGTGAATGGTTTGAATGAATGGTGTGATGAATGTATTACATGCTTTATTTAAGTGCTTCGCACGAATGTCATCATATGCATACGGTGAAGCACGATGAATGTATGGGAATGAATGTTATGTGATTCCTCTTCAAGGAG
This sequence comes from Aralia elata, assembly GCA_034770075.1. Lineage (NCBI taxonomy): Eukaryota > Viridiplantae > Streptophyta > Magnoliopsida > Apiales > Araliaceae > Aralia > Aralia elata. Next base: position 39,264,495 of record CM068386.1, on the reverse strand, counting down.
GCGAATCCGTTAGTTATTGATTACCAGACTCAAGGGGGCGTTCCCCCACGAGGCTCAGAGAAGGCACCACTCAGATCCGCTCCAATGGAAAGATCGGATTCACTCCCATCGAGTAAATTGCGAAGATCTAGGGACCTTCATGACGAAAAGCCTGCGAGAGTAACCCTAGGGTAGGTCAGCCTCAGATAAACCCAACGTTACAAGAAGTCTCTTCATGCCCTATTATTCCTTACATATAAAATATCATCCATATTCGATTTAATCATCTTCCATATTCTCATCTTGTCATAAAACCACTAATCGTTATTTTGCAGGAAAAGATTAAAAAACCCTCAACACAAAATATAGTGCATTAGCATGCATCCGTATTTATCGATTTTCAAAACTAAACTACATCCTGTTTTATTTGTAGATTAGTCCTCGAACACAGCTCTGAGCTCGTAAGGTCCAAACACCACCTATCAAAATGGCCGAAAGTTCCGTACCAGATTCCATCCCCATCTCTCGGGAAGAGTTTGAGAGCTTTAAAAAGTAGATAGCCGAGATAACCAGTCTTTTGAAAGAACAATGCAAAGCGACCAAAGATCAACCCGAATCCTCAGGTCTAGGAGGCAATCAAACCTAGGACACGCAGATTCAGGCCCCTGTGTTCCAGTTCGGTAGTAAAAATGCCGAGGGTTCTGCAAATCAGACAAAGGAAATAGTTAATGTCCTGGATGATAAGGAAGATGCAGGGATAAAAAAGAAAGTGAAAGAAATAGAGGATTCCATAAGGTCCATGAAAGGAGCCGGAAATTACGGAAGTGTCCAGTATTCTGACCTATGCATATTTTCAGGAGCCAGATATCCTAACAAGTTCCAAGTACCGAACTTTGAGAAGTATAACGGATTAGGCGACCCTTACACTCACCTGAAAGTATATATAGGAGAACTCAGATCTTATGCTGGAGACGAGAGCCTTAGAATGCAGCTCTTCCAGAAAAGTTTGACCGGTGAAGCAAGAACCTGGTATGCTCAACTTGACAACTCAAAAATCCACAGCTGGGAGGAATTAGCCCATGCTTTCCTGAATCAGTACAGTTTCCAATCCCAGATGGCTCCTGATAGATATCAAATGACTAAGATCAAAAGGCAACCCAATGAGTCCTTCCGAGATTATGCCCAAAGATGGAGGCGAATGGCAGCTCAAGTAAGCCCACTAATGGAGGAGAACGAAATAGTAATGACTTTTATTAACATTCAAGAAGCTCCATTGTAACGATTGTGATTTTTGTAAATAATTAAAAACATTTATCGAATTAAATAAATATTTTACCTAGTTTATTTATTGAATAAAATAAATAAATTATGGAATTTATTATGGAATAATTTATGTGTGAATATGTTGGTTAAATTCGTGTTAGATGATTTATATTTTGGTGCGTAATTTTATTAAGCTAATGGAAGAGTAATATTCTAATTTAATTAAATAATTAAATTAGAGGATTAATGATTTATTAAATAAAGTGTGGCAAGTGTATCATATTATAAGGAAATTATATTAAATAAAATTGTAATAAATAATTACCATATAATATAGTAGAATAATAATAATAATATGTAAATAAATAAGAATAGTTTAATTGGGTTTGCCAAACATGGCTTAACCCTTTGTTTTATGTAACTGATGAATTAAAAAACAAAATACGTTAAAATTATTCATTAATTCTATTTTGAAAGCTTATGTCAGTTATCAGTTTTATTTTTTTTGAAAAGTCTGAGGAAGAGAGAAATTGTGAGAGTGGTATCCTTGAGAGAAAATCTAAGAATTCAAATGAGAGGAGGAGGAATTCAGCAATTCCTAATTATTTAGCTGAACTTAGAAGGAATCAAGAGGTATAAACTAACTCTAAACATCTGTATTTATATTTCTTTAAGTTCGTCACTGTAAAATGGATTTTTATGGTTGATTGTTGAGAAATTGTATATGTGTGCTTTTGGGTTTAACTAATCCGTTATAAATCATCTATAACTGATTTTGAATCAAATAAATTCGCGTTTAGGTGTAAAGAAAAGAAGAATTTGGCTTTTAGGTTTAATATGTATGTTATGGCCTGTTTTAGAGGCAAAATTGGGTATTGATACATGCTGTAAATTATAAATTGATGGTTGATTATTATAGTGCTCTGAAATACGAAAACAATGCAACTTGAATGGATCAAAATGGTTGTAAAATGAGTCCGGGTCAGATGATTTCGCTAGATATATCAAAAATATGAAAAACTTGTATGTTCATGAAATTTAAACCCTTAAATTGGTTGTTTATGCGATTCATGTGGTAAGAATTGTTGAATACATGTTGGGTTTAAGTTTTATAAAGTTTATAATATCTGGGAATAGTTAATTTGGTGGTTAGATGATTAAGTTTTGAGTTTGGGTTGGAGGCAGATTGCTGTCGCGAACTGCAGTAACTGAAACTGTCGTTCGGTGTTGCAACGCCACTCACACAACATAAAACGGGCAATGCAGCGCCGGGGTCTAATGGGCTAGGGTCAGGTCAGCGCCGCAGCACCGGCTCAAGGCCAAATCCTGGCGCCGCAGCGCCGATTCGGGTCAGAATCAAGTCGGGTCGGGTCAGAGGGGTCAAAATGAAATTTTTCCAGATTTTGAAATAAAATAATTTCACATTTATGATATAACATGATAAATATGTGTTATAATAGCAAGAATTTAAGAGTGTGGGTTTAAGTTATGTTTCTGAAAGTGAACAATCGTTTAATAAAGGAAGAAATTAGTTAAGTTATGAATATTAATTGTTCAACATAACTTGAATGTATAGGTCACTCAAAGAGCAAGTAGATAATATTAACTGTAGAAGATGTAACAGGCAAGTTTCCTATCCCTAATTTGTTACTCTTTCATTGAGTAAGCTTTACAGCCTTGAATTATTAATATTCAAGCAAGGTTTATTATGGTGTCCAATGTTTATGTTTCAATCAAGTATTCTAATTCATTTGGAAGCACTACCTCAATACATAACGTTTACTCAATTGTGAGTTATCAATATTCTACCTTTGATTATGTTACATTGTTTAAGTCATATCATTATTCGATTATGATTCAATGTTGTTTAAACTTTGAACGTAAATGTCATTGTACAATCTTTTTGTTATATCAAACTCTTTGGTGGCTAGCAAACTTTATTGATTCAGCTAGTCCATAGTTGATGAGCGTTCTAAAATCTTGAATTTCTATTGAAGTTATTCTAAACCAAACTTTCTTTGGTGCGGATTCGAATGTCAAAGCTGAGATGAACAACCCTAACATAGGGGATTATACTACGTAGTAGCGTTAAAATGTTTGTGCAAAATACATTGTACGCAATAACATATTATGATAGCTAGCCACGAGCAATAAAAAATGTAAATCCCAATTGTTGATACAATAATGGGATATGATGTTGATGTGGCTATGAAATTTCATTACAATAGAGTAACTGATGTAAATGGCAGTAACGCTATATTTGTTATGTTTGAAGGCAATGAATGAATAAAACACAAAAGTTTGTTAGATGTGTTATATGTTGTGTGTTGTTTAAAAATGTTTAAGTTAAGTCTTAAATGTTTAAGTAAATGAATATTAATCTTATGGCGAATATTTTTAAACAGTAAGATGCCGCCAAGAAGAAGACAACAATGTCAACAAACCCCTTAGGGATTTACAAACAACAATGACGAGGCCAATGCTAATCTAATGCAGCAGTTGGTGAATTTGTTAACGAGAGTGTTTGCGAATCAACCCCAAGCTCAGGCCACGACCTTCAAAGACTTCAAGGCGGTAGGACCCCTGGAATATCAAGGGTCTATGAATCCAATCGAAGCTCAAACATGGATCATGGAAATGGAGAAGGTTTTTGATGTCGTTAGGGTTGGCGAAGATCAGAAGACTGCCTTTGCGACGTTTATGCTAAAGTCGGACGCTAGCTACTGGTGGCAGGCGAATAGGAGCCGAGGTGGTCAGGGAGTAATTTCTTGGGAAAGATTTAAGGAGATTTCTTTGAGATATACTTTCTGCCAAAGTTCGCAGGACCAGATGGAGGTTCAATTTCTGGAGTTAAAGCAAGGTACGATAACCGTTCCCGAGTATGCCGTAAAATTTAATGAATTGGCGAGGTTTACGCCATATCAAGTCAATACCGACCAGAGAAAAGTAAGGAGGTTCGAGTAGGGACTGAAGCCCTGGTTGTATAGCCGAGTCTCTATGTTTTAACTTAATTCGTTCACAACCATGTTAGAAAAGGCAATTATAGCAGAAGGGGGAAGTGATGCCCTGACAAAGTACAACCAAGAGCAGAAGAAGAAGAAGAGTGAAAATGAGAACAGAACAAGTGGTAGCTATAGTGCCAGTGGTCAAAAGAGGAAATGGAATGACAGTGTCACTACTGGGAATCAGCAGGGAAGTCAAAAGAAGAAGATTGAGGCTTGTGCTACGTGTGGGAAGAATCACGTAGGTGTGTGTTTGAAGGGAAAAAGGGTATGTTTCAACTGCGGGTTGGAGGGCCACATTGCACCAAACTGCCTTAGTCTGAAGAAGGGAACATGTTTCACTTGCGGGTTGAAGGATCACTTTGCTCGCGATTGTCCCAAGAAGGTAACGAGTGAAGCTGGTGGAAGTAGAGGTAATAACAGCAACAGTGGCAAGCTGACCATCACTGGACCTACACAGCCAAGTCAATCAACCGGTCGTACTTTCAACATGACGGTACCAGATGCTGTGCAGTTAAAGGATGTGTCAGGTATCATTCTGTTTAATGATATTAATGCTTACGTATTATTTGACTCGGGTGCTACTTGTTCATTTATATCCGACGAATTTGCTAAGAAATTAGAATTGCTTCAGGAAGAGTTAGACTACCCTTTGAATATAGAAATTGCGAATAGGGAAGTGATTCCTGTTAGGCTTATATACAAGAATTGTCGTGTTGATATTAAGGGTCATGTGATGTCAGTGGACTTGATTCCAATTCGACTTGGGGAATTTGATGTTATTTTGGGAATGGATTGGTTGTTCAATCATGGCGTAGTAATTGATTGCCAAAAGAAGTGTGTAAATGTTATGACTCCGAAGAAGTCAAAGGTAGTATTTTATGGCAGTAACTTGTTTAGACAAGCGAGTTGTCTGATGATGATGCAGGCCAGAAAGTTGTTAAGACAAGGATGTGTAGGATATTTAGCCTACATAGTCGATACTTAGAAGGTGGGAGTAAAACTAGAAGAAATATCAGTAGCTTGAGAGTTTACGGACGTGTTTCCAGACGATTTGTCAAGACTTCCGCTTGATTAAGAAATTGAATTTGTGATCGATTTAGCACCAGGGTACTGCGCCTATATCAAAAGCGTCGTACCGTATGGCTCCAGTGGAGATGAAGGAGTTGATGGTACAACTGCAGGAGTTATTAGATAAGAAGTATATTCAGCCGAGCGTATCACCATGGGGAGCGCCAGTGTTATTTGTCAAGAAGAAGGATGGATCGATGCGACTTTACATTGATTATAGGGAGTTGAATAAGGTTACCATCAAGAATAAATACCCATTGCCAAGGATCGATAATTTGTTCGATCAATTGAAAGGAGCAAAATATTTCTTGAAAATCGATTGGAGAAGTGGGTATCATCAGTTCAAGGTGAGGAAGGAGGATGTACCAAATGTTAGGTTTGTATACTACACAAGCATGCAATCAAATTACACAAATAGAGCGGAAGCGTGATAAAACGGATTTTAAAATTTTAATACAAACCATCACCATGATCTATCCTTGTGTTTAATTATCAATTAAACAAAAGAGAAAGAGAATAAGAATTATACCCTCGTAGATCAAAGCTTCCTCGGGTACAAGTTCAACTCCTAGTCCTTCGTGTTCTCCTCGAATTTCACCGATGAGATTCCTTCCTTTGATCAACGTTAGCCACCCAAGTGTTTGGACTCTAGAGGTGATCCACCAAGGAAGAATAGGTATTCAAGAAGTTGGGTATTGGCAAAACCCTAGTTTCTATCTCTATAGAAATTGCAAGTACTCTCCACAATCTAATATAAGAGTGTATAACCCTAATGTAGACACCCAAATTTTGCGTTCCTTGTACTAACCTTGACAGGAGGGCAAAATCATCAATTGAACCGGCTTGCGGGAGTGAAGGAGTGGGCCCAAGGGCGAGCGCCCGACACCACCGCAGTAATTGGCAATCAAAGCTGATGTGACAATAAGGCCATCCGAGACAGACATCCCCGAATGAGGTGACGCGTCTCCCGGAGATTCCTGGACTGCAGAGTACGAGCCCTTCAACGGAAATCAACGGTACGACACGGAAATCGAGACAAGGTGCGGAAAATGAGAAAATCAGCACAGTCAGCCGCAGATCAATCCGCGGCCAAGGACGGAACTCGAGACGGCACGGGACTCGAGCGCGGCTGGGGGGAGAACCAAGGGCCAGCCGCAGATCAATCTGCGGCCAGCCGCAGATCAATCTGCGGCTGCCCTTGGCAGTCCCTTATCAGGCCATTTCGCATACAGAAAAAAAAAAAGAAGAGGAAGAAGAAAAAATCCAGCAGTAGCAGCTCGGAAATAGGGAGAAAACAGCAACAAAATAAGGGCAATTAGGAGAGAAAAAGAGTGAAAAGAGTGAGGAATTGTACCAATTTTGTGAGATTATATCTCATCTTTTCTACTCTACTCAATACACAAATTCCTACATATTGTGGGGATCATTTGCAAGGTGAAAAAATCTTTTGTTTTGACATTTGATTGTACCATTTTTGATAGGCTCTTATTATCCGAATCCTTTTAAATGTATCCTTGTTTGCATTGTATTGTGAAATCATGGATTAGGGATTATTAGTGAGGGTTCCATCGGAACAAAATTCTTCCTAATAACCCGAGGATATCCAATTGGTGAAATTTCTAGCTTGTGTATGGTGATTTCTTGGATGTGATTTAGTTAGATTATCATTTTTCGGATATCATGGTGTATTAGGCAAATCCGTGTTGTTTAGTTTCGTAGTATTCATTTTGCGGGTATGTAGTAATCTTGGGTGTGAGCCTAGGAATGCGACCCCGTGGTCCAAATCCGATGATGGACGTTTTTGATATATGTAATGGATGCAAGGTACTCACTTTGTTGTAACATGTAATCGTTGGGCCTTAAAACGACGCTAGAGCGAGAATCGGGTTTAAGGCCCCGTAGTAGTAAAATATGTGATTGTTTGGCGTTAGGGGATATTTTGATGGCTCACATGCCCATGAATAGCCCCCTACGCGTTTGATCTTTAGTTCGAATTGTATCATCCAACAAAATGATTTCAAAACCAAAACAATCAAGATTTTGCTAAAATTAATCAAAGTAGGATATTAGCATCACGAGGCTTAAAATTCGGAAGTGCTAATGAAAGTCGATTCCTATTTACGAGAAGGTTAAAAGGAAGTTGTTTCCAAATATCACAAAAAAATGGTTTTATAAAGAGAAATAAACGTTTTACTAAACCGTGATACATAGGGCGAAAGAGATTCTAGAAATTGCCTATCATTTATGAAAGCAACGTATAAGTCTCGATTCCTATTTTGGCTAAGGTTTAACAAACTCATGTTTTACCAAAACAAACACTTAATAAGAATCTCCTAGCTTTTGTCAATTTAAAATCAAATCTTTCTCAATAAGAAAAAAATAAGGTTTTCTCGTAAATACCGAAAAGACATTTTTAAGCACTCTCAAAACTAAAGCACGATTTTCCCTGAGAAATCCAAAACAATTCTTTCATTCAAACTCACCATGACATTCACATAAGCACACACACACACACACACGCGCACACACACACATCTCATGAATTAAAGGATAGGAAAGCACCAAGATTGCGGTAACCGTGTTTCACGGAAGTCGAGGGGTGCCTAACACCTTCCCCTCACTTAAGCAAGCCCCCGAACTCTATGAATCTCGATTCGCAGACCAATTAATTCGGAGTCACACATGAGCCAGCGATTCATAAAAAAACGAAAAACTCGGATGAGTTGGTACATCCATTTCAAATATACCAACTGGCGACTCTGGTTAATTGGCTCATCATAAAACACGATCTTTTAAAACCCCGTCAACATCAATGCCGACCTTTTCCCCAAAATCACCTAAAACGAAAAGGCAAAAATAGGAAAAGGGAACGAGACTAGAAAGAGAAAAACCCTTGGCGTCGACAGCTGGCGACTCTGCTGGGGACTTTTAGAGGGCTTAAGGCCGCGTTTAAATCTTGATGCTATCCTATCCTTTAAAATTCATAAAATGTGTGTGCGTGCGATATTTTGATTTTTTACTTTTGTTGTGTGAATGCGTGTTTTGTCGAATAAATGAATGATTTGAATGGAATTGCTTTACTTTTGAGTAATCATTTGCATACGGTGAGGACGATGAATGTGAATGTATGTTGAGAGAGTACCTCCTCCTGAGGCGAACCTGTCGGTTGCTTATTACTGGACTCGAAGGGGGCTGCTCCCCGGAGATGGCTCAGGAAACGCACCACCCAAATCCGCTCCAATCGAAAGGGCTCAAACGGAGTAGATTGCGAAGATTTGGGGACCTTCATGCCGAAAAGCCCGTGAGAGTAACCCTAGGATAGGTCAGCCTCAGATTAAAAACCCAACGCAGGAAAAGTCTCTTCATGCCTTTTTACGTTTATACGTCAAAATGTCATGATCCCCTTCAATATCCATATATGCCTCTCCTATGACAAAAGAGATTACTAACCTCTGTGAATTGCAGGGAATAGTTGGGGAAGCATAATAAAACGTGTTTAGCATTGGTTATTGCATTAAAGGACTACTAATTTTCTGTTTTACAGGGAAAGATTAAAAAACCCAAAGCACAAAAAATTACAGCTTTTGCATGCATCCATATCCTTTCATTTCCCCGGACTAAACTTCGAACCGTTGTTTTGTAGGATTGCTCCTCAAACCCGTTCGCAGTCTAAGAAAGCCCAAAATTCTACATCTGGAATGGCTGATCTTCCTAATCATGGTTCCATATCTCGGGAAGAGTTTGATGACTTCAAAAAACAGATGATGGAAATGGCCACGATGCTAAAAGAGCAGTTCCTACTTAGACAGGATCCGCCAAGCCAAGGACCACATAATATTCCACCACCAGGGGGTGACCAGAATCCTCCTAAAAATATTGTAAACCTGGGTAAGGATGACCAACCCCAACTCAAGGACGAGCCAGTCATTCCAAGGGCCGTTCCCATACCTAACAAGACAGTGATTACTATCCCAGAGGAAGGGGACACTGACGACCTTCGGAAAAAAATGAGACACATGGAGGAGACCATCCAATCTCTGCGAGGCATAGGCTCCCTGGGTAGGGTCAATTACTCGGATCTGTGTGTTTTCCCTGGAACCAGATATCCAGAAAAGTTCAAAGTCCCCGAGTTTGAAAAATACAATGGAAAGGGAGACCCCTACACGCATTTGAAAATATACATTGGAGAACTCGGGTCTTATGCCGAGGACGAGGGGTTGAGGATGCAGCTATTCCAGAAAAGCTTAACAGGGGAGGCGAGGATCTGGTATGCCCGCCTTGACAACGCCCGAATCCACAACTGGGAGGAATTGGCCCATACTTTCTTAACCCAATACAGCTTTCAGGCCCAGATGGCCCCTGACAGGTACCAAATGACAAAAGTTAAGAAGCAACCTAGGGAATCCTTCAGGGAATATGCGCAACGATGGAGGGGCATGGCCGCGCAAGTGAACCCTCCGATGAGCGAATCGGAGATGGTGATGACTTTTGTAGACATTCAAGAGGCACCGTATTATGAACGAGTCATATCAGGGATTGGTAGACCTTTCGCCGAAATGTTAAAACACGGAGAAATGGTGGACATGGGTTTGAAATTCGGCAAAATTCGGGATCTCACGGCTTTGGAAACGGCTGCAGAGCAGATCCAAAGCGGTAATTATGGCAGCACTTCCCGAAGGGTGCAAAAGAAAAAAGAGGAGGACGTTTCCCTCATCCTTCAGGGCTCGTCCAAAAAGGCAGAAAGCCATCTTCCGGTACAGGTGCAGAGGGTAGGGCCATCCCGGCAGCCCAGCTTCACAGATCAAAGAGCAGAGGGACGAAGGAGGTATGAGGCCTCGCAAAATCGAGTATTCACCCCGCTCGGGGAGCCGCTTGAACGAGTATTAGCGGTATTAGTAGCCCAAAAGAAAATAGTTGGTCTGGCACCACCGAGTGATCCAAAGGGTAGAAGGTTTGACCCGAGCAAGCGATGTGCATACCACTCCAGCTCCCCTGGCCATGATACACAAGACTGTTGGACGCTGAAGCATCGAATCCAAAACCTGATTGACAGTGGGGAAATTGTGGTGGAACAGCCAGACTCCCCGAATGTTAAAGCAAATTCCCTGCCAAGACATGATGGAGGGGGGGTCAATGTGACGGATGACAGTGAAGCTGGTGGGCCGCCGAGGTTAAACTATGTGCAGGAAATTGAGGGGATGATCAACGTGATACATGAGCATGGGAGTGCACGGGGAGTGCCCATCAGATTGATGGGGGTGAGTCCGAATAGCACAAAGGGACCTGTCAAGGTGACAGCTCCGAGGCCCCTCATCCTTGCCGCGAGGCCGCAAATCCCTATCAATAGTCTAAAGACGGTACCCTGGAATTATGGGGGAACGCCAGAGGAAGCGGCCAGTTGTGCTTCTGTGACGACAAAGGGGAACCCCTTATATCTTCCCGGGCTAGTCCTTGAGAGCCAAAAGAAAAAAAATGAAGAGATTTCCGAGGACAGGGCCATAGAATTCTTGAGAAGGATGGATCACCCGGAAACGAGGGGGATTCAGATTTTAAATGAGGAGTCAACCTTAACATCAGTCATGGACCTGGTGTTGTCATCCAATAAGCATTGCAAAACTTTGACGAAGGTTCTGGAGGAGGCTTACGTGCCCAAGGAAATTAGTGAGGAAGGTTTCGGCCAGCTGGTGGGCCATTTGATGGAGAGCGACGTGATATCCTTTGCAGAGGAGGACATACCCAAGGAGGGAAGGGGACACCGAAAACCGCTGCATATTGCGGTAATCTCCTCGGGGTATATCATGAATGGGGTATTGATTGATGGGGGATCGGCATTGAATATTTGTCCCCTCAGCACATTGCAGAAGATGAACATTAATCCCAAGCGCCTACGGGCCAGTCACGTGGTGGTGCGAGCTTTCGATGGTTCCCGAAGGGATACAATTGGGGAAATAGAATTACCAGTGGAAATAGGTCCCTGTACTTTTGATATATCTTTCCAGGTCCTAGACATCACCGCCAGTTATAACCTGCTACTGGGGAGGCCGTGGATACACATGGCCGGGGCAGTGCCTTCTACGCTCCACCAACAAATCAAGCTAATCATCAATGGGAGTCTGGTAACAATCTCGGCCGAATGTGATGGACCATTCTCCTCCCAAGGGTGGCCTACCAGTGATCAATGTGGATGAGTCGGCGGCACCAGCCAGTTTTCAGGCACTAGAGATTAGCACTCCCCAATACAGATGCTTGGGGGCTCCAGCCGTGAAACCAAGGGTCTCTCCAGAACTTACTTTTGTTGCAAAGGAAATGATAAGGATGAAATTCCAGCCGGGACAAGGGTTAGGAAGAAGTAGTCAAGGAATCACCAAGCCCATTCAACTGCCCCATCAGGTAGGCAAGGCAGGTTTGGGATATCATGGAGGTATAACATGGAGAAGCCGTCAGGGCATGGCCCCGATTCGATTGATTGGCAGCCCGGTGACCCCGGTCAACAATAAGCCGGGAACTAGCGAGCCTGTGACTAGAGCAGGGGGTGAAGATTTGTCCCCCACAAATGATGAATTAGCCAAAAGGGAAAGTTTCCTACAGGAGATCGCGGAAGAGTTCGAAACCCAGTGCCATATCCCCGGACAATTAATAAGCAATAAAGAGGGGACGAATGTTGCCACACTAGGAGCCCAACAAAGTGTGCCTATCATCGATTGGGCAGGGTTGATTATTCCTAAGGAAGGTATGAAGGGAGACTCGGGCGATGTGGCCGTGGTCATCGGGGAAGTGTCCGGTATAAAGCCACCTCTCATCGAGCACATATCGTCTGACCTGACCATCGACAATTGGACCGTGAGGCCAATAATATCCAAACAAGGGTAAAACCCGACGTCAGGGTGGTAGACCCCAGAGGATGGGGAACGAAGAAGTTCTATTTTTGTTGTTGTTTTATTTCTGCATAATTATGTCGTTCCTTTCGTGTTATTTGAAAATGCGATCATCGTGGAAAATGATTTATATATGACAAGTATTTTGTTTCATGTCAGGTGTACCAAATTGAGTAATCCTTGCCTAACAAACGATCTTTCAAATTTGAATGATGATTATGATTTTGACATTGAGCTGGATTTCGATTTGATGGGCATTGAGCAAGACGAGACAGATTACGACGATGCGCCTGACGAGATCAAAGGATGGGTCGAGGATAAACCCAAACCCAATTTGGACCAAACCATCACCATTGATATTCGGAACCCCAGACAAGCCAAAAGAACTCAAGATAGGGATAGACCTCACCACCAGCCAAAAAGTAGAAATAGCTGAGTTGCTAAGCCAATATGAGGATGTCTTTGCCTGGTCGCACGAGGATATGATCGGATTGTCCACCGACATCGTGGTCCACCGGTTGCCCATCAAGGAGGGTTTCAGGCCTGTCAAGTAGAAGCTAAGGAAGTTGAAACCTGAGTGGAGCTTAAAAGTGAAAGAGGAGATCATTAAACAATTCAGGGCCGGAATCATTATGGTGTCCACTTACCCGGAATGGCTATCCAATGTAGTCCCAGTGGCTAAACCTGGAGGAAAGGTGAGGGTATGCGTGGACTACAGAGATCTAAACAAGGCCAGTCTCAAGGACAACTTCCCGGTGCCTTTCATAACACATCCTGGTGGATAACACAGCCCAGTACGAAATGTACTCTTTTGTGGATTGCTTCGCAGGATATCATCAGATAATGGTGGCGGAGGAAGATCGGGAAAAGACCGCATTCATCACCCCTTGGGGCACTTTCTGCTATAGACGATTGGCTTTTGGTCTCACAAACGCAGGGGCTACCTATCAGAGAGCTATGATGGCCCTGTTCCATGATATGATGCATAAGGAGATAGAAGTCTACGTGGATGACATTATTGTGAAATCAAGGGTAGAATCTGACCATATAGCCCATCTTAAAAAGCTATTTGATCGACTTAGGAAGTATAACCTGAAACTCAATCCAGCCAAGTGTGCTTTCGGGGTACAATCGGGTAAGCTCTTGGGATTCCTGGTTAGTGATCGGGGCATTGAGTTGGATCCAGCAAAGATTAAAGCCATTGTGGATATGCCGGCACCTCACACAGAGAAGGAGATAAGAGGATTCCTGGGAAGAATAAACTTCATTAGCCGTTTCATATCCCACTTGACAACTACGTGCGAGCCAATTTTCAAGTTGTTGAGGAAGGGTGCTTCCCAAGAATGGAATGAGCAATGTCAGAGAGCCTTTCAGACCATTAAAAAGCAGCTGACTGAGGCACCGGTGCTGGTACCCCCAAAGGATGGGATCCCCCTGTTTATGTACATATCGATCAATGCCATTGCGATGGGATGCATGCTGGGACAAAAGAATGAGGCAGGGAAAGAGCAGGCCATCTATTACCTCAGCAAAAGATTTAGCCAATGTGAACAGAATTACACTCCCATCGAAAAGACCTGTTGTGCTCTGGCCTGGGCTGCAGGAAGATTACAGCATTACCTCCATGGGCATACTACATACCTGATATCGAGAATGGATCCCCTGAAGTATATTTTTGAAAGGCCCATGTTGAATTGTCGACTATCAAGATGGCAGTTAATCTTACAGCAGTTCGACATGGTATACGTAACTCAGAAAGCCATGAAGGGGCAAGGAATCGCAGATCAGTTGGCCGAGATGCCGTCGGGAGGGATGGAACCATTAGAAACTCCTCTACCGGGTGAAGATATATTCTGGGTATCAGATACGAAATGCAATGATGAGGGACAATTCTGGAAGCTGTATTTTGATGGTGCCATGAATGCTGAAGGGGCAGGAGCCGGAGCAGTCCTGGTCTCTATCACCGGAGAACAATACCCCGTAGCCGCTAAACTGCATTTCAGCAATTCGAACAACACCGCTGAATACGAGGGATGTATCTTGGGACTCTACCGCTTGGCCCGCGACATGGGAGTGAGGAGGCTAGCAGTGTTCGGGGATTCAGAATTGGTAATCAGACAGGCAATCGGGGTGTACAACACTAAAGAGCTTCGGTTACTCCCATACCATCGTTGTGTTACCCAGCTGATGCAAGGGTTTCGAAGATATCGCTTTTCGACATGTCCCCCCCCGGGGTCGGAATGATTTTGCAGATGCATTGGCAACCCTGGCCTCCTTAATCCACATAATCAAAAGAAAAGACATTCCGCAGGTTGAGATAGCCGTACAAAATGCCCCGGCATATGAGGAACATGTGGCAGTGTTATCAGACGAGGTGGGGTTGACGAGGCAGCCCTGGTATCATAACATCAGGGAATATTTGAGAGATAGATCCATTCCCGACCAGGCAAGTCGAACTGAAAGGATGAGAATTCAAAAAATGGCGATGAAGTTCTACTTGAGTGGGGATTCACTCTACAAGAGGGATGCCGGTTTGGGACTGTTGCAGTGCGTGGATGAGACGCAGGCCCAAAGGATTATGAACGAAATACATGGTGGAGTGTGTGGGCCACACATGAGTGGACCGATGCTAGCCAAAAAGATTTTGAGAACAGGGCATTATTGGTTGACCTTAAAAGCTGACTGTGATGATCATGTCAAACGGTGTTACCAATGTCAGGCGCACGGTAATGTGATCCATACGCCCCCCAATGAACTGCACTGTATGACCTCCCCGTGGCCATTCTCAATGTGGGGAATGGACGTGATCGGACCAATAGAGCCCAAAGCAAGCAACGGGCACCGATTCATTTTCGTCATGATCGATTATTTCACCAAGTGGGTAGAGGCAGCCTCTTTCCCCAAAGTCACTCAGGAGGTTATCGTTGGGTTCATCAGGAATAATGTCATTTGTCGATACGGGCAAACCTGAGGTTTTGGTCTCCGATAATGCTAAGAATTTGAACAACGCCCTCATGAAGGGATTGTGCGACCAGTTTAAGATCAAACACCTCAACTCTGTCATTTACCGTCCCAAAATGAATGGGGCAGTGGAGGCTGCCAATAAGAACATCAAGAAGATCATGGCAAAAATGTCTGCTAATCATCGGGGATGGCCAGATCTGCTACCCCTCACCCTGCTGGCATATCGAACATCAACGCGTACTTCTACAGGGGCAACCCCTTACGTTTTGGTGTATGGAATGGAGGCCGTCCTGCCAATTGAGGTTGAGATGGCATCCCTCAGAATAATGATCGATGCTCAGATAAGCGAGGAGGATTGGATGCAAGATCGATACGACCAGTTGGCCCTCATTGATGAAAGGAGGGTGGCTGCTGTTTGGCATGGTCAGTTATATCAACAAAGGATCTCTCGGTCATATGACAAGAGGATAAGACCTCAGAAATTCAAGGAGAATGACCTGGTGCTAAAGAGAGTCATGCCTTGCCAAGACGAAGCCAAGGGGAAGTTTGCCCCAAATTGGGAGGGACCTTTTGTGATTAAGAAGGTGCTATCCGGAGGAGCCCTCATATTGCAAGAAATGGATGGTGAGACATTTCCACAACCCCTAAATTCTGATTCAGTGAAGCGATTCTACGCTTAAATCATCAATTTCCTTTTTCCTTTGAGGAGCGAACTACGTAGGACCTGATCTCCCAACTTGTGGGGGTACGTAGGCAGCCATCATGGCGCGGTCCGATCCATAAAAAAAATAATAATAATAATCCTTC
Source organism: Aralia elata (assembly GCA_034770075.1). Lineage (NCBI taxonomy): Eukaryota > Viridiplantae > Streptophyta > Magnoliopsida > Apiales > Araliaceae > Aralia > Aralia elata. The sequence continues at coordinate 39,248,534 of CM068386.1, read as the reverse complement.
CCCTAAAACAAAGCCAATCCCCAACAGCCAGATAAACCTGCCTAAACCCTCAAAACTTTCCCGAAACCAGCCGACCAATCCTTTCCATACCAAATTGACATAACCCTGATCAAACCAAACAGTTAGCCAAAGTCTGAAACTCAATCCAATGAAATCGACAGGGGTACGGCAATATCTGTCAAATCTCCATCAAGACTTGAGAAGAGAAAGAAAGCGAAATGTCAAAATCATGATCAACCGGATAAAATGATGATCCAATGAAGGGCAACGATACTACAAAGAGGGAAAATGACTGAATTTAAATACCTGTGTACATATATAAGTCTTTTGTTACAAGATTTCCTTCTCAAAATAACCGATGAAATTAACATAGTCTATGCAGGAAATAAAACAATCTACAAATCTGCAACTAACTGAAGCAGAATGGATAGGGTGGTGGATAGATCTGAGGCGTCAGCATCCCCTGAAATCTGCTGTCCCATCATGTCGATGCGGTCCAACAAGGCAGCGGCTCGGCTGACAGTCCCAGAGTGTGCATCTATGACTGTCCTAGCCTGAAGAGCAATGGCATCTCTATCAGCTATGGCAGCGTCTCTGGCTAGAATAGCAGCATCCCTCTCAGCAATGGCGGCATCCCTCTCAGATTCAATAGTCATCAAAGACAGACGGACCCGGCTATGTTCAGTGTTCCTGACTAGGGAAAGAGTCGGCTGAGATCGAGTGATATATGGTATCGTCTGGGAAAGTCACTCCAGAGTCATCGAAAGTCCCAGTCTGACTCACACCAACCGCATCCGAATCTCCGCGCAGCCATTGCACATAAGCGAATGTCTGGAGGGGGCAACTATCTTTATACTCGGCCAGGATCCTACGAGGCCAAAGATCATATACCCGCAGTAGATCTCTCTCTGTCTGGGATGATATAGGGAAGCGGTAGTCGGTCGCGCCCGTGAAGAGGTGGAAATCCTGTGTCTGATCAAACTGCCCCATCACCGCCATAGGATGATAAGTCGTCACACCCCTCAAGCCAGCAATGGGAATGAAGTCCAGGTCGGGCACATGAGTCAAGAAGCTCATAAAGGAGCAATAACCCGAATAAACCAGGAGATGAAAGGGATCCTCGATGACCGACAGAAATGCTGTCCAGGAGGCCGCATCAGTACAGCTCACAGGACGAAATGAAAACTGCGTGGTTATGTCATGACTGAAGCAAAACCCTTGGCGACGGAGGTGGCCGATGGGACTAAGATGACTCATGAACCACACATACAACAAAGTCGAGCTCCCTCGGAATACTCGGCCTCGGAAGGACTGACAGTATGAGGCTGACATATAAGTATCCGCCAGTATCATGGGAGAAGAATGGTGTGATCCTCCTGAAGGGCCCTAACGGCCGCGACCACCCGCATGTCCAAATGATCGGGTCCCAGCGGGCAAGTACAGAACTGAGAGGATACAGGCCATCAAAACGTCTAGCCTCAAAACGCCCCAGCGCTCCTCCGATACAGAAAAATCCCCAGAGAAGTGGCGAAAACTGTTAGGTGAGCCGAATCGGTCAACCAAAAAGTGAAGAGGAACCAAATGATCTGATGTGATCGCCGATAGCAGAACCGCCCTCCGCAACCCAGTAAAGGTCAAGAACTGACGGCGCATGGGACCAGATGTGATCCTGGCACAAGGTCTATCCAAAGGCAAACCGGTGAAGCGACCATACTCCTCGAGGGTGGGGGTCAGCTCTACTGTCCCTAGCCTGAACACTTGACGAGCAGGGACCCAATATCTCAAAATACCATCCACAAAGCCCGCTGGCACCTGAAAGGTTAATAAGGACCGAGAATGGCCCAAAAGACCATCTGCGATGACTCTGTCGGCCGGCGATAAACTGTCCAACCAACGGAGGAGGCTGCCAACCAACCCTGTAGGAGGAATGGAATCCAAGCATACCACGACATCTGAGGACGTCATCTGTGAAAATAGTATCAAAAGGACCATACAGGGGTCATTTTCTATCCATGAATAAAAAGCATGCATCGTACAGTCAATAATAAAGCAAATGAATTTCATAAAGATAAAGGATAAAGAACTGTGCATAAATAAATAAATGAGTTCAGTACATAGTGCATGAAATGAAAAATAAATCTAAACAGGTACAGGTACAAAAGCCCTATCCTATCCTGATCTAGATAAAGTCAATCTCATCTATAAAGGCGGGATCCTCAAACTGGTCCCCTGGGGTCGCCGAAGTCGAGGGCCCAAAGTTCATGTCGGGGATGTATGGCCGCGCGGTGGCATCAGATGAGCTCGGCCCCGCATCATAACCCGTGCCATCAGGATCATAGGTATAGGCCTCCTCCGGGGTCCGACCTAACACCCGAAGAAATAGAGACAACTGGTCTACCTGACGGCTCAGAGTGGCAATCTGCTCGGCATGGGTAGGGCTCCGAACACAGGCTGCCCAGTCAGTCATCATCACCGAACCAGGGACCATATCCCCGAGGAAGAATGTGGCCCGGGTCTGAGGGCCGATGGTGCGGGGCACCCACCAAGTACGGAAAGCATCACTCGTACTAGGACCCGTAGAAAGCATCGGCCCGGTCCGTCCTCCTCTGCAAGCATGATCTCTGAAGGCTGAGAGTCCAGCGGCCAGGAAGTAGTGATAGGAAGGGAATGCGGGATCCGGATCTCTCCTGTGACGCATCTGAATGCGCGCTCCCCCAGGTACATCACCCATCCTCCAATACTCTGCAAAGTGAGGCGACGGGTAGAAAGCTCGAACTCCGGGCCAGAAGGGTTCCCAGCATCGAACCCCTCAGCCAAATGCTCGGAGAGGTAGGGAATCCAGACGACATCTACAGCAGTGATCAGCTCCAGCTGGAATGCGATGCGGCAGTGTGCAAAGCTGCCTGATATCGGGACCTCCTCCAAAGTGCTGTGATGCCACCGTCGGCCCCGAGGATAAGTATCAAGGCCGAGAGTAGTGACAGGCCTCAGGCATGGAAGACGCTCGTAGGCCCAGAACTGCGAACAGAAACAGTGAAAAGCATGAGTAACCGACAGACGCAGAAAGAAAAGAAATGAATTGGCGGGAAATACATTAAGAAAAAAGAAAGAAGTCTCACCAGCAGAAAATGATAGAACCCCAACCAAGCGTCTGTCTGGCCCTCCGAACGTAGACGCATACCGTGGAGGAAATAGGCAAAGGTGAATGACCCCCAGTCATAGTCACCGATGCGGTCCACGTCTCTGACCGCTCCTACGACGCTGAAATGAATGGTGGAGGAGTTGTTTCCCCAGAAAACAACCCCTCATTGATGGTCAGGAAACAGGCGTCGTAGCAGAATGTCCCTGGTGCCCTGATCCGCTGGAATGGGCAGTGCGTACAGACCCCCAACAGCATCGACAGCCAAAGCGCCGGATCGAATGCTACGGGCCTTAAAGACCCGATCCTCAGCACCGAAGCCCAATAAAGCCCGGACCTCCACAGGAGTGATGTCGAGATCTAGAGGAACGCGGGACCCGGCAAACTCTATGCCCGTAATGTATCTCCAATCCCAGGGGGTCAGCACAACCTCGCAGTCAAGAAGGTGAAGGGACTGCGTCTGGTGGAACTAGCGCTCTGATAAGGCCCTCATGTAACCCCAGGGGCACTGGCGGGGAATGATGGTAAAGAAGTGACGGAAGCCCCAAGAATCCACCACCGCCCGGTAGTCACTGTGCAAAGCCGTGTAAAGGGAGTAGATGTTGAACCAGTTGCCCCTCGGCTGAGTAAACTCGGGTACCTGGGGCAATCACCAATGGGTCAGTCCGGATAAAAGAAGAATTGGGAGATTGAGAATAAAATCAGAATAGAACCGAATATACCTCGTTAGCCACGAGAGATGCCGAGGGATGACGACTGAGATCCCGACCCAATAGATCGGGGATCTGCACAGATGCGCTGGACGGGGCACTATGAGGAGATGGAGCCGGTATGCTGGAGGATGGTCCCTCTGCCGCGACCTCCGGAGGAACAGCCTCCTCAACGTCCGGATGAGCAGGACGAATGACAGCCTCCGCCAAGCGGCGAGCCTGACGGGTCCGAGGAGGAACGGGGGCAGGTGCAGCCCTACGACGGCGAACACCTGAGGTCCGTGATACGGAGGAGCTACTATGAGCGTCGGGATCCATAACTGGAACAGAACAGGCAAGGAGGAAGGTAAGTTCCCTTTTGAATTATGTCACGAATATTCTAAATTCCTACCCACATCATATAATTAATGCAACAGGATGCATGTTTATGGTATGTAAAAAAAAAAAAAAAAAAAAAAAAAAAAAAAAAAACGGCAGAGTTCCGTTTGTAAAATGGACATCCCAGGCATAAGCCAAACGTGTTTTCAATCAACCCAAGCCTCAAACAGATCAAAATTGCATTCATATGTGTAGTCACAGCATGTAAAGTACAGTAATGCATGATTTTCTTGCAGAAAATGAATAACAGTATGTGGGACCACATCATGAGCATAAAATAGGACTCACACAATTCCTACATAGCATGTATATATGATAATATATAGCATAGCATTGTAAAGCATACATTTCTATCTCTAAAACATGCAAATAGCCAAATGTATAGTAAAACGTTAACGAAATTGAAAAGTGAACGGTCAAAGTGTTACCTGTAGCGCGTAGAGCGATCCTACCGGAGCGGTTTTTGCAGAAAAGTTGGAGAAATCGACAAAAAGCCTCTGCAAACGAGCAAAATCGCAAGAATCTATGTGGGGTACGAAGTTGAAAGTGACAGATCTGGAAGTGGCGAGCCGCCTAAGAACCCGATCTTAGCCGCAGATCTATCTGCGGCTGGCCGCAGATCCATCTGCGGCTGGCCCTGGTGGGTCCCCTTGGCTCTCTTGCAACCGTTTGATGTGTCTAATGAAAATGAATTACGAAAATGGGTGACCGGCGACGATACCCGGCCCCGACGAGACAATCGACCGGCGACGATAACCGGCGATTACGATGTGGATGTCCGGCGACGAAAACCGGCTCCGACAAGATAACCAACCGGCGACGATAACCGGGGGTTGCGAGATGGGTAACCGGCGACGATACCCGGAGCCCCCGACGAGACAATCGACCGGCGACGATAACCGGCGATTACGATGTGGATGTCCGGCGACGAAAACCGGCTCCGACAAGATAACCAACCGGCGACGATAACCGGGGGTTACGAAATGGGTGACCGGCGACGATACCCGGCCCCGACGAGACAATCGACCGGTGACGATAACCGGCGATTACGATGTGGATGTCCGGCGACGAAAACCGGCTCCGACAAGATAACCAACCGGCGACGATAACCGGGGGTTACGAGATGGGTAACCGGCGACGATACCCGGCCCCGACGAGACAATCGACTGGCGACGATAACCGGCGATTACGATGTGGATGTCCGGCGACGAAAACCGGCTCCGACAAGATAACCAACCGGCGACGATAACCGGGGGTTACGAAATGGGTGACCGGCAACGATACCCGGCCCCGACGAGATAATCGACCGGCGACGATAACCGGCGATTACGATGTGGATGTCCGGCGACGAAAACCGGCTCCGACAAGATAACCAACCGGCGATGATAACCGGGGGTTACGAGATGGGTAACCGGCGACGATAACCGGCCCCGACGAGAGGATCGACCGGCGACGATAACCGACGATTACGAGGTGGATGTCCGGCGACGAAAACCGGCTCCGGCAAGATAACCAACCGGCGACGATAACCGGGGGTTACAAAAGGGGTGACCGGCGACGATACCCGGCCCCGACGAGACAATCGACCGGCGACGATAACCGGCGATTACGAAATGGATGTCCGGCGACGATAACCGGCTCCGACAATATAACCAACCGGCGACGATAACCGGGGGTTACGAGACGATCATCCGCATTGCGTTGATACCCTGTTACGAATATGACTGCATCCATGGCATCATACGTTGCATCGTAAGGCATATGTGTGTCATCACGTATGTATTGTCATCCATGTGCATTGTCATTCATGCATCGGGTGTCTATTCTTTATCTTGTTCATTTCATTCATCATTTCATAAACATGATAAAGAGGGGCAGCTGTAGACACCCAAATTTTGCGTTCCTTGTACTAACCTTGACAGGAGGGCAAAATCGTCAATTGAACCGGCTTGCGGGAGTGAAGGAGTGGGCCCAAGGGCGAGCGCCCGACACCACCGCAGTAATTGGCAATCAAAGCTGATGTGACAATAAGGCCATCCGAGACAGACATCCCCGAATGAGGTGGCGCGTCTCCCGGAGATTCCCGGACTGCAGAGTACGAGCCCTTCAACGGAAATCAACGGTACGACACGGAAATCGAGACGAGGTGCGGAAAATGAGAAAATCAGCACAGTCAGCCGCAGATCAATCCGCGGCCAAGGACGAACTCGAGACGGCACGGGACTCGAGCGCGGCTGGGGGGAGAACCAAGGGCCAGCCGCAGATCAATCTGCGGCCAGCCGCAGATCAATCTGCGGCTGCCCTTGGCAGTCCCTTATCAGGCCATTTCGCATACAGAAAAAAAAAGAAGAGGAAGAAGAAAAAATCCAGCAGTAGCAGCTCGGAAATAGGGAGAAAACAGCAACAAAATAAGGGCAATTAGGAGAGAAAAAGAGTGAAAAGAGTGAGGAATTGTACCAATTTTGTGAGATTATATCTCATCTTTTCTACTCTACTCAATACACAAATTCCTACATATTGTGGGGATCATTTGCAAGGTGAAAAATCTTTTGTTTTGACATTTGATTGTACCATTTTTGATAGGCTCTTATTATCCGAATCCTTTTAAATGTATCCTTGTTTGCATTGTATTGTGAAATCATGGATTAGGGATTATTAGTGAGGGTTCCATCGGAACAAAATTCTTCCTAATAACCCGAGGATATCCAATTGGTGAAATTTCTAGCTTGTGTATGGTGATTTCTTGGATGTGATTTAGTTAGATTATCATTTTCGGATATCATGGTGTATTAGGCAAATCCGTGTTGTTTAGTTTCGTAGTATTCATTTTGCGGGTATGTAGTAATCTTGGGTGTGAGCCTAGGAATGCGACCCCGTGGTCCAAATCCGATGATGGACGTTTTGATATATGTAATGGATGCAAGGTACTCACTTTGTTGTAACATGTAATCGTTGGGCCTTAAAACGACGCTAGAGCGAGAATCGGGTTTAAGGCCCCGTAGTAGTAAAATATGTGATTGTTGGCGTTAGGGGATATTTTGATGGCTCAAATGCCCATGAATAGCCCCCTACGCGTTTGATCTTTAGTTCGAATTGTATCATCCAACAAAATGATTTCAAAACCAAAACAATCAAGATTTTGCTAAAATTAATCAAAGTAGGATATTAGCATCACGAGGCTTAAAATTCGGAAGTGCTAATGAAAGTCGATTCCTATTTACGAGAAGGTTAAAAGGAAGTTGTTTCCAAATGTCACAAAAAAATGGTTTTATAAAGAGAAATAAACGTTTTACTAAACCGTGATACATAGGGCGAAAGAGATTCTAGAAATTGCCTATCATTTATGAAAGCAACGTATAAGTCTCGATTCCTATTTTGGCTAAGGTTTAACAAACTCATGTTTTACCAAAACAAACACTTAATAAGAATCTCCTAGCTTTTGTCAATTTAAAATCAAATCTTTCTCAATAAGAAAAAAATAAGGTTTTCTCGTAAATACCGAAAAGACATTTTTAAGCACTCTCAAAACTAAAGCACGATTTTCCCTGAGAAATCCAAAACAATTCTTTCATTCAAACTCACCATGACATTCACATAAGCACACACACACACACGCGCACACACACACATCTCATGAATTAAAGGATAGGAAAGCACCAAGATTGCGGTAACCGTGTTTCACGGAAGTCGAGGGGTGCCTAACACCTTCCCCTCACTTAAGCAAGCCCCCGAACTCTATGAATCTCGATTCGCAGACCAATTAATTCGGAGTCACACATGAGCCAGCGATTCATAAAAAACGAAAACTCGGATGAGTTGGTACATCCATTTCAAATATACCAACTGGCGACTCTGGTTAATTGGCTCATCATAAAACACGATCTTTCAAAACCCCGTCGACATCAATGCCGACCTTTTCCCCAAAATCACCTAAAACGAAAAGGCAAAAATAGGAAAAGGGAACGAGACTAGAAAGAGAAAAACCCGGCGTCGACACCTAATCTATGATAAGATTCCTCTTATTTATAGATGTAGGAATAACCCTTCCCTAAACTATTTAGGATTAGGGTTTCTATTATAATTAAACTCCTTTAATTAATTATGCTCCTAATCCAATTAGGAATTCATGTTAGAGTACTTCTATTAATTAATTCCTAATCCCTATTAGGAATTAAATAATAGTAATAGTAATAATAATAATAAGACTCCTCTTATTAATTTATATTTAATATTTTTAAAATATTAAATAATAAATATTAAGCTATTTAATTTATTCTATCTCCATAGACTAAATTAAATACACTTAGCTTATTATTACAATTATGTCATTTACTTCTTAACTAAATATTTTTCTTTTGCGGTGTGACCCTTTAGGTTCTCCATATTAAACCGATTGTGAATAAATCAATTAGAACAATTTTAATCTTATTTAAATAAATAAATTAAACTATTTAATTCATTTAAATAAATAATATTTATTCTACAATAAGGGTAAGCCCCCTTAGCGATCAAAAGTATATTTTCACATAGAAGGAGTTGAATATGAGGCAGAGGAGGTGGTTAGAATTGATCAAAGAATATGATTGTAAGATTCTGTATCACCCAGGGAAGGCGAATGTAGTGGCCGATGCCTTAAGTATGAAGGGTCGGGGGAAGTTGTCAATGTTAACGGCTCAAGATGAGCTAATAACAGAGATGGCTAAACTGGAGATAGAAGTGAGGTTCCCGACAGAATCGGGAGAGAAGTTAGCGATAAGGAGTGTGAGGGAATAAGGTAGAGAATTTCCCAAGGAGAGGAAATTAAGTATAAACTCGATAATGATGGAGTGATGAGATTTGAAGGAAGAATTTGGGTACCGCCAGTACCCGAGTTACGAGAGGAGATTTTGCAAGAGGCCCATAGTTCGAGGTACTCGATTCATCCAGGAAGTACAAAAATGTATCAAGACCTCCGACTACATTTTTGGTGGCCGAACATGAAGAGAGAAGTCGCAGAGTGCGTTAGTAGGTGCTTGACTTGTCAGAGAGTCAAGGCCGAGCATCACAGACAAAGTGAGTTGCTTCAACCCTTAGAGATTCCAGAGTGGAAGTGGGAGCATATCACGATGGATTTTGTGGTAGGACTCCCAACAACGCAGAAGGGATACGACGCTATATGGGTCATAGTGGATCGTTTGACTAAATCGGCGCATTTCTTGCCGATCAGAATTAGGTTCAAATTAGACCAACTAGCAAAACTCTATGTGATGGAAATTGTTTCTAGACATGGAGTGCCAATTTCAATTGTGTCGGATCGGGATCCACGTTTCACGTCGAATTTTTGGAAGAGCCTGCAAGAGCAATTGGGAACACAGCTGAGGTTGAGCACGGCGTATCATCCTCAAACAAGCGGGCAGAGCGAGCAGACGATACAGACTTTAGAAGATATGTTATGGGCCTGTGTGATGGACTTTAAAGGGAATTAGGACGACCACCTACCCTTAGTTGAGTTCGCCTATAATAATAGTTATCACGCTAGTATAAGCATGCCGCCTTACGAAGCGTTGTACGGAAGGAAATGCAGAATGCCATTGTGCTAGGATGAGGTAGGGGAACGCAAATTGTTGGGACCGAAATTGGTACAGCAAACTGCGGAGATCGTCAGGATAATAAGAGCGAGACTAGTAGCGGCCTAAGACAGGCAAAAGAAGTATGCAGACAAGCATCGCCAGAAGAGAGTCTTCGACGTCGGTAGCTACGTATTCTTGAAGGTATCTCCATGGAAGGGGGAAGATACGGTTCGGGAAGAAAGGGAAGCTGAGTCTGAGGTTTATAGGACCGTTTGAAGTGTTGAGAAGAGTAGGGGAAGTGGCTTATGAGGTAGCCTTACCTCCTGAGTTAGAACACATCCATAACGTGTTTCACGTGTCGGTACTACGGCCTTATAAGCAAGACTATAAGCATGTGATAGAGTATGAACCTATTCAGGTTGAGAAAGACTTAGCATATGAAGAAATTGCTATTCAGATAATTGATAGGAAAGAACAAGTCTTACAAAGTAAGACCATATATTCTGTGAAGGTAGTATGGAGGAACCACAACGCCGAAGAAGCGACGTGGGAACTCGAATATAAGATGAAGAAGAATTATCCCCATCTTTTTGTTTAACCTTATGTCGTAATTCTGGGGACAGAATTCTTATAAGGGGGGAGGATGTAACAACCACAAATCATGGGTAGCTTTGTAATGCGAGCTTATGAATTTTATTGAATAAAATTGAACTTTTATTAATATTATTCTGTGTTATGTGTTTGAATATTTTATTACTATATATGATGTGTAGGTGATAATTTTTGATTGTTATTATTTTATTGGAGTTGATTAAATCATTAGAGAAATAGCGCTAAAGCGCTATTTACGCTAAAGACGCCTTTTTCGATTTTATGACTTTTCATACTTTCGCCAAAGCGTTAATGAGAGGGATTAATAATCCAAGTGTGGGATTTTATTTGAGCCCAATTGAATTTTTATTAGAAGCCCAATAGATTATTAAATTTGTGGCCCAAGTTGAAGCCCAAGACCCACGGGTCGAACCCATGACCCAAACCCGCGACCCATGACCATAACCCATGACCGATGAGGGAAATGGGTTATACAATCAGCTGGTCACAATTGAAGAAGGAGAAGAGTATGGAAGAAGGAGAGGAGAGGGAGAAGAGGAGCCAAGAATGTGGGAGAGCATGGGGAGCTTCAAAATCTGCATTTGGTGAAGCAAGGTGGGAATAAAGCAACTTAGGAGAAGAGGGGGGGAGTACCTGAGCCATGGGGAGAGCAAAAGCTCAGTCGCCCATACATGGGGAGCTGCCATGCCCGAGCATGCTCAACTCCTCCACCTCCAAAGGAACTCAGATTCTTCCTCTATAAATACTTCCCCATTGCTTAGCCTCCATTCCTTTGATTTTTGCTAAGTGTTGAAACTGAAAATTGAGAGAGTGTAAGAGTTATGTGAGTTCGGGTGAATTGAGGAAGAAGAAGGATTGTGTAGCAGCTGTGATTAATTCCTCTAGCATCCTATAAGAAGCTTCAAGAGGTACACACAATGAAATCTTAGCCCATTCCATAATAGCTTCAAGCTTTTAGTTTTGTTATGCTTTGTTGGAAATGTTGCTGAATTTCGTTAGTTAGTTCATGAACATGTGTATATGTTATTAACTCTATTAAAACCTTGTTAATGGTATGTGAAAGTGGAACCATGAATGAGAATCAAACCTATGCATAAGGAATCAAGAAATCAACTGAGATGGACATTAGTGGACTGTTAAGGACTTTTATTGTGTATTAATGAAGTTATAATCTTGGTTTGGTTATGTGCATTGGTTGTGTATTGTTGGTATATGTCAAGAAGGAATGAGTAATGATTTCAATTGGAAATCTAGACTAGAGTATAATGAAACTCTACTCCAATATGAGTTTCCAACTCATGCCCACCAACTATTTTGTTTAATGTCCAAGAGAATGATTTCTCTAAGGAACATGAGAATTAGGGATGATTAATTGATTTAATGATGTTATGATGCATAGCTCAGTTTTAAAAGCATGTTTTAAGTTATATAGACATGTTGTATAATGGCTAAGAAGCAAAGGGGACAAAACCAAAATTGTTGGCTTTGGTTCTGCAGTAGCAGAACCTGGAAGTCCCTAGAAGCAGAGCAGAACCTGGAATGACCCCAAGCATTTAGAAGTTGAACAGTGTAAGAAATAAACCAGAAAAGTGCATCTGGGGGAGTAGCGCGGCCGCGCCACTCCCAGGCCAAATAGCAGCGCGGCCGCGCCGTGCTGCAGAGTTGCCCAGTTATTTTTTTTTATAAACTGAAGCTTGAGGCAAGTGTATGTGAACCTCTTAAGTAGTAATACATGAAGCATGTTATTAACTGGTTAACCAAGCATGAAATGACTAAGTCACGTGAGATTTGCTTAATGAAATGAATAGCTTAGTTGCATTTTTTCGTTTGGCTTTCAGGGGGCGCTGCCCCCTACTCCCCCGGTGAGCGAGACCCCCGTTTGGGTAGCCGTAGTGGCAATTAATGTTCATAATGATTATAATGTGTTGATTAAAGCCAATGTTTGGTGTCTATTGTGAGACTAATTGGTATGTGAATATGTGTTTAAATGCGTAGGACATATTTGAAAGACGATTAACGTCAAATAGTAGCAAGCGCTTAAGGCAAGTTTCCTAAACCCTTGTCTAACCCTTGTGTTGGGCAAGTTCTCTAGCTTCATTCATTTTCAGTATTAAATGCAAGTTTCGTATCTTATACAAAAGACATATATTGTGCAAGTTTTCTAACGTTTGTCTAACCCTTGTGTTGGGCAAGTTTATTTGATTCATTTGATTATATTCTCATGACTCTCATGCGATGTTTGAAGTTTCGATTTACGCAATACATATAAGGTTGTGTGAATTCCTTACTTATGTAAATCCTTCAGTATTTGCACAAGTATTCGAGCTATGTTATGACATAAATTGTTGAAGCTTTCAATTTTACATATATATGAACTGTTATAGAAAACGTCGATGCCATTTGTTTCGGCTAGACATATATTGAAATGTTTTATTGATTTGATAATAAATCCTTGAAATGTTATTGATGATTAAGTAGAGCTATCCAACCGAATTGTTTTGCTTAGGATTCCGAGGCATGAATGAGATGAACAACCCTAATATTAGATGCAGTTTTTAGTCAGTTATTCTGACAAGGCATCGAGCGCCTAAAATAAACGCATATAGTCGTTTCCAGCTAGAGTGTTGATCAACATAGAGTACAATAGGCTGATCACCTAGAAGTGCTTGTAAGTAAGACGGTTTGCAGTTATATTGCTGTGTACCTTTTCAAGAAAGCAAAAGAAAGTTCAAGGTCTTATGACCACTCAATGTCGTTTCGAAAATATATTTTTTAAAAACGAAAGCAAAGTATTATTCTTGTTTATTTAGAATATTTCACAACTATTGTTCAGTTGTCGAAGAGAAATGATATGATTGATGATATTGTTGCTATTCAACTGTTATACTTGTTGGGCAATTGAATGCTCATTCTTGCTTTATATTAAACATTGCAGCTAAGTCCGAGCGGGTCGAAGGCTCCGGTAAGGACAAGAGAAAGGGCAAGATGAACGTCTAGATGGCGTCGTAGTTTACTTGTATTAGTAATGTTGTAATACTAAGACTTATTATGTATTCGGAATGTTGTTATGGTAATAGAACCTGGGATTGAGAGTAAGACGTGTTGTAATAATATAGTAATTACATTCATGTCTATTATGTTGTATGGAATGGGATGTACTGTGTAGCACCAGATTCGGGTTTGAGGTACCTGGATTTGGGGGCGTCACAGGTTGGTATCAGAGCTGATAGGTTTTAAACCTTAGGTTGGGGAAAACCCTAGGAATATGACCGTAGAGAGAATGGAAGGGTTAGTAAATGAACTCAAATAGAGTTGTTAAGGGTGGATTGAGGAAATTCATCAAAAGAACTAAAAGTATACTTATAATAAACGATATTTGTTAAGTGTTATAATATTATTTGTTATTGTTATCTACTAATCGAGTTAGTATATTGGTTTGTAGATGTCTGGAGAAGGACCCGAGTATAGAGATATCCATGTAGTAAGCAAGGAATTGATCGCTCCACCCGAGCCAACACCCGAGCCGCTAGCAGAGGTTGAGGCTCAAGTAGATAGTGACCCAGAGGAAGATCCGGAGGAGGAACCGGAGATGGACCTTTCACTTGATGAGGATCCGTCCGAGCATGAGGAGGAAGCAGATGATATATTATCGGATGATGTGCCTTCTGAAGAGGAGGAAGTGGCACCGGCATATATGAATAATCTGTTTGAAGTGGTACTTGACAGGAATGTAGCACTAAGAGGTAGAGTTCAAGCCTTAGAAGTGAGGGTTCAAGAACTCCTGCAGGAGAGGCATGAGTTAGAGGCCTACTGGGAGGCAGAGATCGATGATAGGATCAGCGCCGAAGATCGGGCCGATGACCTGGAAGAAGAGGCGAGGATCAAGAGGGTGAGGACCGATAGGTCTAACTATGCGTTCAGGTCGTCACATGGGCGATTTCAGCGCAGGGTGACCCATTACCCAGCAGAGGAGGGCCAGACCAGGCACACCATTAGTAGGAATTTGGTGATGGCCATAGCAGATGACGAGTATGCAGATGCCATTAGGCGTGGTCTAGTTCAGTGATTTGACGAGGTCTAGAGGTGTACCTTGTAAGGATGTAAATCCTAAATTTTGTATATGTAATAGATTATCTACTGTAAATCCCATCTTTTTAGTAATAGATGGATATATTGTATGCGAATAGCAGAAGCTATGTGTTGCAAGATGTGTGAAATATGAAGCATATTAATATAAGTTTGTTTATTAAATGTGCTTTGTGATGAGTATGTGTATGTGTTGTGTTAATAAAGTACTTGAGGATGGATAGTAGATTAATAGTGGCATAATTTGTTTAACAGAAAATGCCGCCGAGATGGAGAGGAAGAGGAAGGCAGGGAACGCAGAGGAATGAGAATAAAGAATTCGATAATGAGAGTGAGACTAGGGAAACAGGAAACCCTATGCAGCAATTCATAGACTTACTAGTAGGAGCTTTGAATAGAGTTCCGACTGCACCACCTGTCGTTCCTCCAGTTGCGCATGTTGGCAACTTTAAGGACTTTAAGAGCGTGGGACCGCCCGAATTTAAGGGGACCACCGAGCCTATAGAGGCTCAATCATGGGTTAAGGAGGTAGAGAAAGCATTTATTATTACTGGAGTTGGGGAGGAGCAAAAGACCACTTTTGCTACCTACCTACTGAAAGGGGAAGCAAATTTCTGGTGGGAAGCAAACCAGAATCGGGCAGGAGAAGGAGTCATTGCTTGGGAATGGTTCAAGGAGTTGTGCTTCGAGAACTACTTTCCCAAGAACATGTAGAGTCGCATGGAGATGCGATTCTTAGAACTGAAGCAAGATAACCTATGTAGACACCCAAATTTTGCGTTCCCTATGCTAACCGTGACAGGAGGGCAAAATCGTCAATTGAACCGGCCTGCTGGAGCGAAGAATGGGAACAAGTGCGAACACTCGACGCCATCACGACGATTTGCAGTCAAAATCGACTTCCGGACTGCAAAACACAGGCCTTTCGGCGAAAACCGACAGCACGACACGAGAATCGAGGTGCAGTGCGGAAACCGAGGAGAATTAAATAACTAAAGTACATGGCGGGCTGAGTGCATGGCGGGCTAAGGCCAGCCGCAGATGGATCTGCGGCCAGCCGCAGATCAATCTGCGGCTGGCCTTAGCCAGCCTACTTCAGCACTTCCTTCATTCATTCAGCAAGACAGAAGGTTTTGAGCAGCAGATCGGAAGAGAAGAAGAATAAGCAGCAGCAGCACGGAAATTCAAAGAAAATATAGCATAAATTTGCAATAAAAGAGGAGAGAAAGAGAGAAAAAAGAGAGGAATAATATTCTTTTGATTGGATTGTATCACATATATTTCTTCTTCTATTCAAAATACACAAGTTTACATCCACTTTGATCTCATTTGCAAGGTGAAAATCTCCTTATTTTTGCAATTTCTATCATATCATTTGGTCAAATTAAATGTAGTTTTTCATGTAATTTATGATGGAACAATGAATTAGGGAATATTGGTGAGGGTTCCATCGGAACAAAACTCTTCCCAATAACCCGATGATATTCGTTCATTAAATTTTGTTTTGTTTTACGGTGCTATATTGGGCGTGGTTCCTTTAGATCGTTATTTTTAGGATGTCTTGATATTGTTATATTATCCGTGTTGGTTATTCCTTGTAATATCCGGTTGTGGGTGTGCGGAAATTTGGTTGTGAGCTTAGGAAAGCGACCCCGTGGTCCAAATCCGATGATGGACGTCTTTTGATGTAAATAGTAAGAATGATGTAGTTTTCATTGTACATATGTAATCGTCGGGCCTTAAAACGACGCCAAGGCGAGAATCGTGTTTAAGGCCACGTCATAGTGAAAGTATGCGATTGTGGGCGTTCGGGGTTATTTTGATGGCTTACATGCCCATGAATAGCCCCAACGCATTTTTATGTTTGATTTGAATCACGACACCCAAAAATTGATTTCAAGACTAAACAATGAAGACTTTCATAAAATCAATCAAACTAGGTTATTAGTCTCACGAGGATAAGAAATTGGGGGTGCTAATGAATGTCGATTTCTATTTTGACGAGAAGGCTAAAGAAAGAAATCGTTTTCAAACAAAAAAAATGATTTTATAAGAATAAGTAATGTTTTATTAAATCTTTGTGCATAGGGTTAAAGAGATCCTAGAGGTTGCCCATCATTTAAATTATGAAAGCAACGTATAGATCTCGATTCCTATTTTTGACAAAGGTTTAGAAAATTATTGTTTTGCCAAAATGACACCTAATGCAATATCACAGTTTTGACAATTAAAATCAAACATTTTCTCATAAAGCTTTCTCGTATAAACCGAAGGACATTCTGAAGCATTCCCAAAAGAAAAACACGACTTTTTCCAAAAATCCAAATGATTTTCTCATGCAAACTCACCATCACATTCACAAAGGCATACACACACACGCACACATACACATTTCATGAATTAAAGGATAGGAAAGTATCAAAATTGCGGTAACCGTGTTTCACGGAAGTCGGGGGGTGCCTAACACCTTCCCCTCGCTTAAGCAAGCCCCCGAACTCTATGAATCTCGGTTTGCAGACCAATTAATTCGGAGTCACATATGAGCCAGCGATTTATAAAAAATGAAAACTCGGATGAGTTGGTACATCCATTTCAAATATACCAACTGGCGACTCTGGTTAATTGTCTCATCATAAAAAACGATCTTTCAAAACCCCGTCGACATTAATGCCGATCTTTTCCAAAAATCATCTAATAAAAGGCTAAAATCGGAAAAGACGAGAAACTGGCGTCGACAGCTGGCGACTCTGCTGGGGATCATTAGAGGGCTTAAGCCGCGTTCAAAATCTTGATGCTATCCTATCCTTTAAATATTCATAAAATGTGTGTATGTGCGATATTTTGATTTTTTTACTTTTGTTGTGTGAATGTGTGTTTTGCCCAATAAATGAATGATTTGAATGGGATTGTTTTACTTTAAAGTAATCATTTGCATACGGTGAGGACGATGAATGTGAATGTATGTTGAGAGTGTACCTCCTCCTGAGGCGAACCTGTCGGTTGCTTATTACTGGACTCGAAGGGGCTGCTCCCCGGAGATGGCTCAGGAAACGCACCACCCAAATCCGCTCCAATCGAAAGGACTCAGACGAGTAGATTGCGAAGATTTAGGGACCTTCATGCCGAAAAGCCCGTGAGAGTAACCCTAGGATAGGTCAGCCTCAGATTAACCCAACGCAGGAGAAGTCTCTTCATGTCCTTTTACGTTCACGCGTATAAATGTCATGATCCCATTCATATATGCCTCCCCTGTTGTCAAGAGAAAGTACTGACCTCCATGTTTTGCAGGGAACAGCTGGGAAGGCATAATAAGTCATGTCTATCAATTATTATTGCAATAAGGGACTACTGACATGTTGTTTTGCAGGAAAAAATTAAAAAAAAACCCCAAAAACACAAAAAAATTACCGTTTTAGCATGCATCCACACCCCTCATTTCTCAAAGATTAAACTCCAAACCGTTTTTCTGCAGGATTGCTCCTCAAACGCGTTTACAGTCTAAAAGAGCCCAAAACTCTACATCTGAAATGGCTGATCTCCCATCTACTAATCCTGGTTCCATATCCCGTGAAGAATTTGATGACTTTAAAAAACAGATGTTGGAGATGGCCATAATGCTGAAGGAACAATTGTTACCTAGACAGGATCCACCTAAAGAGGACCCACCCCAACCTAACGGCGAGCCAGTCGTCCCGAAGACCATTCCCGTACCTAACAAAACAGTGATTACTATCCCGGAAGAGGGAGATACGGATGACCTGCGAAAGAAAATGAAACAAATGGAGGAAACTATCCAATCTATGAAGGGCATAGGGTCCTTAGGCAGAGTTAATTACTCAGACCTTTGTGTCTTCCCCGGAACCAGATACCCGGAGAAATTTAAAATTCCCGAATTTGAGAAATACAATGGGAAGGGGGATCCTTATACCCATCTGAAAATCTACATTGGGGAGCTGGGATCTTATGCAGAAGACGAGGGTCTAAGGATGCAATTATTCCAAAAAAGCCTGACAGGAGAGGCGAGAATCTGGTACGCCCGTCTCGATAATGCCCGGATCCACAATTGGGAAGAGTTGGCCCACACTTTCTTAACACAATATAGCTTCCAGGCACAAATGGCCCCTGATAGATACCAAATGACAAAAGTTAAGAAGCAACCCAGGGAATCCTTCAGGGATTATGCACAACGATGGAGGGGTATGGCCGCCCAAGTGAATCCCCCGATGAGCGAGTCGGAGATGGTGATGACCTTCGTAGATATTCAAGAGGCCCCTTATTATGAGCGGGTTATATCAGGGATTGGCAGGCCTTTTGCCGAGATAATTAAACACGGAGAAATGGTGGATATGGGTTTGAAGTCCGGTAAGATTCGGGATTTCACGGTTTTGGAAACGGTTGCAGAACAAATACAGAGTGGAAATTATGGCAGCACTTCCCGTAGGGTCCAAAAGAAGAAGGAAGAAGATGTTTCCCTCATCCTGCAGGGGTCATCTAGAAAGACAGAAAACAATCCTCCAGTACAGGTGCAGAGAGTGGGGCCATCCCGACCGTCTAACTTCACTGATCAGAGGGCGGAAGGGCGAAGGAGATTCGAGGCCTCGCAAAATCGAGTATTCACCCCACTCGGGGATCCTCTTGAGCGGATTCTAGCGGTATTGATAGCCCAAAAGAAGATAGTCGATTTGGCACCCCCGAGTGACCCGAAGGGAAGAAGGTTTGACCCAAGCAAGCGATACGCATACCACTCAGGTTCCCCCGGTCATGATACGCAGGACTGTTGGACGTTGAAGCACAGAATCCAGAACTTGATTGATAGTGGGGAAATTGTGGTGGAACAGCCAGACTCCCCAAATGTTAAGATCAATCCCCTGCCAAGGCATGATGGAGGGGGGGTCAATGTGGCGGAGGCCAGTGCAGCCGAGGGGCCGTCAAGGCTGAACTATGTGAAGAAAATTGAGGAAATGATCAACATGGTAAGTGATCACAGAAGTGCACGAGGAGCGTCCATTAGGTTGGTGGGTGTAAGTAGAAATATCACGGAGGGACCTGTCAAGTTGGCGGCTCCGAAACCCCTCATCCTTGCAGCGAGGCCGCAAATCCCTGTCAGCAGTCTAAAGACGGTACCATGGAATTATGGGGGGGTGTTAGAGGAAGCGGCCAGTTGTGCTTCTGTGACAACAAGGGGGAATCCTTTGTATCTTCCTAGACGAGTCCTTGAGAACAAAACGAAGAAAAATGATAAGATCTCCGAGGAGAAAGCCATAGAATTCTTGAAGAGGATGGATCATCCGGAAGCAAGAGGGATCCAGATATTAAGCGAGGAGTCGACCCTGACATCAATCATGGACTTGGTGTTATCGTCCAATGATCACTGCAAAACCCTGGCGAAAATCCTGGAGGAGGCATACGTTCCCAAAGAAATTAGCAAGGAAGGTTTCGGCCATCTGGTGGACCACCTGTTGGAGAGTGATGTGATATCATTTATAGATGACGATATCCCCAAGGAGGGAATGAGGCATCACAAACCGCTACATATTGCAGTAATCTCCTCAGGTTATATCATGAATGGGGTGCTGATTGATGGGGGATCGGCATTGAATATATGTCCCCTCAGCACATTACAGAAGATGAACATCAATCCCAAGCACCTACGGGCCAGTCATGTAGTGGTGCGAGCCTTCGATGGTTCCCGGAGGGATACAATTGGAGAGATAGAATTGCCGGTGGAAATAGGACCTTGTACTTTTGATATCTCTTTCCAAGTCCTAGACATTGCGGCCAGTTATAACCTGTTATTGGGAAGGCCATGGATACACATGTCCGGGGCAGTTCCTTCCACACTACACCAACAAATCAAACTAATCATCGACGGGAATCTAGTAACGATCTCGGCAGAATGTGATGACCCTTCTCCTCCCAGGAATGGCCTACCAGTGATTAATGTGGACGAGTCGGCGGCACCTGCCAGTTTTCAGGCACTGGAAATTAGCACTCCCCACTACAGATGCTTGGGAGCCCCAGCCGTGAAACCTAAGGTCTCTCCAGAACTTACCTTCGTTGCAAAAGAAATGATAAAAATGAAATTCCAGCCTGGACAGGGGTTGGGAAAGAGCAGCCAAGGAATCACCGAGCCCATTCAATTACCCCATCAGATAGGTAAAGCAGGGTTGGGATATCATGAAGGCATAGCACGGAGACACCGTCAGGGCGTGGCCCCGATTCGACTGGTTGGCAGTCCGGTGACCAAGGTCAACAATGAACTAGGGACTAGTGAGCCTGTGATTGGGACAGGGGATGAAGAATTGACCCCTTAAATGGTGAGTCGACCAAGAGGGAAAGTTTCCTACAGGAGGTCGCGCAAAAGTTTGAAACCAGGTGCTATATCCCCGGACAATTAACAAGCAATGGAGAGGGGACGGATGTTGTAACGCTACCGGAAGCCCAACAAGGTGTGCCTGTCATCGATTGGGCAGGGCTAATTATTCCTGAAGAAGGTAGGAAGGTGGACTCAGGCGATGTGGCCGTAGTCATCGGGGAAGTGTCCGATGTGAAGCCACCTTTCATCCAGCGCATTTCATCTGACCTGACCGTCGACAACTGGACCATGAAGCCAGTGATATCCAAACAAGGGTAAAACCCGACATCAGTGCAGTAGACCCCAGAGGATGGGAGGATGAAGAAGTTTATTTTCTGTTTTTGTTGTTTTGTATTTTGCATAATTATGTCGTTTCTTCATGTTATCTGAAAATGTGATCGTTGTGGAAAATAACTTATATATGACAAGCATTTTGTTTCATATCAGGTGTACCAATTTGAGTAATCCTTGCCTAACAAACGGTCTTTCAAATTTGAATGATGATTATGATTTTGACATTGAGCTGGATTTCGGTTTGATGGGCATTGAGCTAGACGAGACAGATTACGACGACGCGCCTGATGAGATCAAAGGATGGGTCGAGGATAAACCCAAACCCAACTTAGACCAAACCCTCACCATAGATATCGGAACCCCGGACAAACCAAAAGAACTCAAGATAGGGATGGACCTTACCCCTAGCCAGAAAGCAAAAATAATTGAGTTGCTAAGCCAATATGAGGATGTCTTTGCCTGGTCTCATGAGGACATGATCGGATTATCCACCGACATTGTGGTACACCGGTTGCCCATCAAGGAGGGTTTCAGGCCTGTCAAGCAAAAATTAAGAAAGTTGAAACCAGAGTGGAGCTTAAAAGTGAAGGAAGAGATCATCAAACAGTTCAGGGCGGGAATCATTATGGTGTCCACTTACCTAGAATGGCTGTCTAATGTAGTCCCAATGGCTAAGCCTAGAGGGAAGGTGAGAGTATGTGTAGATTATAGAGATCTAAATAAGGCCAGTCTCAAGGATAACTTCCCGGTGCCTTTCATACACATCCTGGTGGATAACACAGCCGAGTACGAAATGTACTCTTTTGTTGATTGCTTTGCGGGGTATCATCAGATAATGGTGGCAGAAGAAGATCGGGAAAAGACCGCGTTCATCACCCCTTGGGGCACCTTCTGCTATAGACGATTGGCTTTCGGTCTCACTAATGCGGGGGCTACTTATCAGAGAGCCATGATGGCCCTATTCCACGACATGATGCACTAGGAGATAGAGGTCTACGTGGATGACATCATCGTGAAGTCAAGGGTAGAGTCTGACCATATAACCCATCTTAAAAAGCTATTCGATCGGCTCAGAAAGTATAATTTAAAGCTCAATCCAGCAAAGTGTGCTTTCGGAGTGCAGTCGGGTAAGCTCTTGGGATTCCTGGTTAGTGATTGAGGCATTGAGTTGGATCCAGCAAAGATTAAGGCCATTGTGGATATGCCGGCACCTCACACAGAGAACGAGATAAGGGGATTCCTGGGAAGAATAAACTTCATCAGCCGCTTCATATCCCACTTGACGACTACATGCGAGCCGATTTTCAAACTACTAAGGAAGGATGCTTCACAAGAGTGGAATGAACAATGTCAGAAAGCCTTTCAGACCATTAAAAAGCAGCTGACAGAGGCACCAATGCTGGTACCCCCGAAGGATGGGATCCCTCTGTTTATGTATATATCGGTCAATGCCATTGCAATGGGATGCATGCTGAGGCAGAAGAATGAGGCAGGTAAAGAGCAGGCCATCTATTATCTCAGCAAGAGATTTAGCCGATGTGAACAGAATTACACTCCCATCGAGAAGACCTGTTGTGCTCTGGCCTGGGCTACAGGGAGATTACAGCACTACCTCCATGGGCATACGACGTACCTGATATCGAGAATGGATCCCCTGAAATATATTTTTGAAAGGCCCATGCTGAACTGTCGACTGTCAAGATGGCAGTTAACCTTACAACAGTTCGACATGGTGTACGTAACTCAGAAAGCCATGAAAGGGCAGGGAATTACAGATCAGTTGGCGGAAACCCCGTCAGGAGGGATGGAGCCGTTAGAAACTCCTCTGCCGGACGAAGATATATTTTGGGTATTACACAAGAAATGTGATGACGAAGGGCAGTTCTGGAAGCTGTATTTTGATGGTGCCATGAATGCTGAAGGGGCAGGAGCTGGAGCCGTCCTGGTCTCTATCACCGGAGAGCAATACCCTGTGGCTACTAAATTGTAGTTCAGCAATTCGAACAACACAGCTGAGTATGAGGGATGTATATTGGGACTCTGTTTTGCACGCGATATGGGAGTGAAGAGACTGGCGGTGTTTGGGGATTCAGAACTGGTAATCAGACAGGCGATCGGGGTGTACAACACGAAAGAGCTCCGGTTACTCCCATACCATCGTTGTGTTATCCAATTGATGCAAGAGTTCGAAGATATCGCTTTCCGACATATCCCCCGTGGACGGAATGATTTTGCCGATGCATTGGCAACTCTGGCTTCCTTAATCCATATAATCAAGAGCAGGGACGTTCCACAGATTGAGATAGCAGTACAGAATGCCCCGGCATACGAGGAACATGTTGTAGTATTATCAGACGAGGTGGTTCTGCCAAAGTAGCCTTGGTATCACGACATAAGGGAATATCTGAGGGATAGATCCATTCCCGACCAAGCAAGCCGAGCTGAGAGGATGAGGATCCAAAAGATGGCAATGAAGTTTTACCTGAGTGGGGATTCACTCTACAAGAGGGATGCTGGGTTGGGACTGTTGCAATGCGTAGATGAGACGCAAGCCCAAAAGATTATGAATGAAATACATGGTTGAAAGATTATGAGAGGGGATACCCTACTCATGATCTCGAATTGGCAGCAGTTGTGTTTGCCCTGAATATTTGGAGGCATTACTTATACCGCGAGAAATGTGAGATATACACGGACCACAAAAGTCTAAAGTATATTTTCACACAGAAAGAGTTGAATATGAGGCAGAGGAGGTGGTTAGAATTGATCAAAGATTATGATTGTGAGATTCTGTATCACCCAGGGAAGGCGAATATAGTGGCCGACGCCTTAAGTAGGAAGGGTCGGGGGAAGTTGTCAATGTTAACGGCTCAAGATGAGCTAATAACAGAGATGGCTAAACTGGAGATAGAAGTGAGGTTCCCGACAGAATCGGGAGAGAAGTTGTTCACAATAGAGACTCGTCCAATCTTATTGGACCGAGTAAAAGAAGCACAACTTAGCGATGAGGAGTGCGAGGGAATAAGGCAGAGAATTTCCCAAGGAGAGGAAATTAAGTATAAACTCGATAATGATGGAGTGATGAGATTTGAAGGAAGAATTTGGGTACCGCCAGTACCCGAGTTACGAGAGGAGATTTTGCAAGAGGCCCATAGTTCGAGGTACTCGATTCATCGAGGAAGTACAAAAATGTATCAAGACCTCCGACTACATTTTTGGTGGCCGAACATAAAGAGAGAAGTCGCAGAGTGCGTTAGTAGGTGCTTGACTTGTCAGGGAGTCAAGGCCGAGCATCAGAGACCAAGTGGGTTGCTTCAACCCTTAGAGATTCCAGAGTGGAAGTGGGAGCATATCACGATGGATTTTGTGGTAGGACTCCCAACAACGCAGAACGAATATGATGTTATATGGGTCATAGTGGATCGTTTGACGAAATCGGCGCATTTCTTGCCGATCAGAATTAGGTTCAAATTAGACCAACTAGCTAAACTCTATGTGAAGGAAATTATTTCTAGACATGGAGTGCCAATTTCAATTGTGTCGGATCGGGATCCACGTTTTACGTCGAATTTTTGAAAGAGCCTGCAAGAGCAATTGGGAATACAGCTGAGGTTGAGCACGGCGTATCATCCTCAAACCAAACGGGCAGAGCGAGCGGACGATACAGACTTTAGAAGATATGCTACGGGCCTGTGTGATGGACTTTAAAGGGAATTGGGACGACCACCTACCCTTAGTTGAGTTCGCCTATAATAATAGTTATCATGCTAGTATAGGCATGCCGCCTTACGAAGCGTTGTACGGAAGGAAATGCAGAATGCCATTGTGCTGGGATGAGGTAGGGGAACGCAAATTGTTGGGACCGGAATTGGTACAGCAAACAGCGGAGATCGTCAAGATAATAAGAGCGAGACTAGTAGCGGCCCAAGATAGGCGAAAGAAGTATGCAGACAAGCATCGCCAGAAGAGAGACTTCGATGTCGGTAGCTACGTATTCTTGAAGGTATCTCCCTAGAAGGGGAAGATACGATTCGGGAAGAAAGGGAAGCTGAGTCCGAGGTTTATAGGACCGTTTGAAGTGTTGAGAAGAGTAGGGGAAGTGGCTTATGAGGTAACCTTACCTCCTGAGTTAGAATACATCCATAACGTGTTTCACGTGTCGGTACTACGGCCTTATAAGCAAGACTATAAGCATGTGATAGAGTATGAACCTATTCAGGTTGAGAAAGACTTAACATATGAAGAAATTCCTATTCAGATAATTGATAGGAAAGAAGAAGTCTTACGAAGTAAGACCATATATTCTGTGAAGGTAGTATGGAGGAACCACAACGCCGAAGAAGCGACGTAGGAACTCGAAGATAAGATGAAGAAGAATTATCCCCATCTTTTTGTTTAACCGTATGTCGTAATTCTGGGGACAGAATTCTTATAAGGGGGGAGGATGTAACGACCACAAATCATGGGTAGGTTTGTAATGCGAGCTTATGAATTTTATTGAATAAAATTGAACTTTTATTAATATTATTCCGTGTTATGTGTTTGAATATTTTATTACTACATGTGATGTGTAGGTGATAATTTTTTATTGTTATTATTTTATTGGAGTTGATTAAATCATTAGAGAAATAGCGCTAAAGCGCTATTTACGCCAAAGACGCCTTTTTCGATTTTATAACTTTTCATAATTTCGCCAAAGCGTTAATGAGAGGGATTAATAATCCAAGTGTGGGATTTTATTTGAGCCCAATTGAATTTTTATTAGAAGACCATTAGATTATTAAATTTGTGGCCCAAGTTGAAGCCCAAGACCCACGGGTCGAACCCATGACCTAAACCCGCGACCCATGACCCACAACCCATGACCCATGAGGGAAATGGGTTATACAATCAGCTGGTCACAATTGAAGAAGGAGAAGAGTACGGGAAAAGGAGAGGAGAGGGAGAAGAGGAGCCAAGAACGTGGGAGAGCATGGGGAGCTTCAAAATCTGCATTTGGTGAAGCAAGGAGGGAATAAAGCAACTTGGGAGAAGAGGGGGGAGTACCCGAACCATAGGGAGAGCAAAAGCTCAGTCGCCCATACATGGGGAGCTGCCATGCCCGAGCATGCTCAGCTCCTCCACCTCCAAGGAACTCAGATTCTTCCTCTATAAATACTTCCCCATTGCTTAGCCTCCATTCCTTTGATTTTTGCTAAGTGTTGAAACTGAAAATTGAGAGAGTGTAAGAGTTGAGTGAGTTCGGGTGAATTGAGGAAGAAGAAGGATTGTGTAGCAGCTGTGATTAATTCCTCTAGCATCCTATAAGAAGCTTCAAGAGGTACACACAATGAAATCTTAGCCCATTCCATAATAGCTTCAAGCTTTTAGTTTTGCTATGCTTTGTTGGAAATGTTGCTGAATTTCGTTAGTTAGTTCATGAACATGTGTATATGTTATTAACTCTATTAAAACCTTGTTAATGGTATGTGAAAGTGGAACCATGAATGAGAATCGAACCTATGCATAAGGAATCAAGAAATGGACTGAGATAGACATTAGTGGACTGTTAAGGACTTTTATTGTGTATTAATGAAGTTATAATCTGGGTTTGGTTATGTTCATTAGTTGTGTATTGTTGGTATATGTCAAGAAGGTATGAGTAATGATTTCAATTGGAAATCTGGACTAGAGTATAATAAAACTCTACTCCAATATGAGTTTCCAACTCATGGTTTAATGTCCAAAAGAATGATTTCTCTAAGGAACATGAGAATTAGGGATGATTAATTGATTTAATGATGTTATGATGCATAGCTCAGTTGTAAAAGCATGTTTTAAGTTATATAGACATGTTGTATAATGACTAAGAAGCAAAGGGGACGATGAAAGTAGTATGCACACAAGCCAATCATATTTGATATGATGTAGCATATACTTTGTAATCTTATTCATTTATTAATAAAGGAATTGATTTGCTTAAAAGGCATTTTATATTATCTACATAGTGTTGTTATATTAAATGTGATAAACCCATAGTTTTGAGCAATGCTTTTAGAATCATGATGGTGATCATGCTAATGAGATCTAAATTGAAGATAGCTCACAAACTAAAATTGTTCCTAATCGTTGGATTACTAATTTGGGGATTAGTGAATCCGGATAGATTAGTACATACGTTGCTTGCTCTTAGGAAGAGGATGATTGATCTCATAATCATTTGTGTGGAGACACTAAAGCAAGTATGTAGGTGCTTATTAGAGAATAAGTTCACTGAACGTGACTCGCTAAGGAATACCTAATGGAGTTTTACTCGCCTGTCAATAGGAATTCCTCTAGTGATAGTAGTACAAGTGATCCTTGGACTTGAGATCATCATAGTATCTTGTGTATGATGAGTTATACTTTGACATGTCCCTTAAGACCTTGTGGGTATATCAAAGGGTATGATTGGGTATAATTAGTTGTACATGGAGATAGGTGAATGATCAACAAAGAATCTACCTCGTCTAGTAAAAGATGTGAATGTCCTATGTGATTCGATAAATGATAACTCAGTAGTCCTTGGCCAAGGCAGAATGAGATTAGAAAGGAGTTTCTAATTTGCATTATTTAGAGTTATGCATTTGGGAATCGAAATACATATAATTAAATAAAATAAGACTTGACAGTAAATCCATGTCTTATATTTAATTGGGACATTGTATGGTAGAAGGATTGAATTGTACGGTAACTATCTACTCAAAGGTTCTTTTGTGATTAATGTTGAAATCTATATTATCTGGAAAGTCGTTGATCGCTAAAGGGGCTTACCCTTATTGTAGAATAAATGTTATTTATTTAAATGAATTAAATAGTTTAATTTATTTATTTAAATAAGATTAGAATTGTTCTAATTGATTTATTCACAACCGGTTTAATATGGAGAACCTAAAGGGTCACACCGCAAAAGAAAAATATTTATTTAAGAAGTAAATGGCATAATGGTAATAATAAGTTAAGTGTATTTAATTTACTCTATGGAGATAGAATAAATTAAATAGCTTAATATTTATTATTTAATATTTTGGAAATATTAAATATAAATTAATAAGAGGAGTCTTATTATTATTATTACTATTACTATTATTTAATTCCTAATAGGGATTGGGAATTAATTAATAGAAGTACTCTCCCATGAATTCCTAATTAGATTAGGAGCATTATTTATTAAAGGAGATTAATTATAATACAAACCCTAATCCTAAATTGTTTAGGAAAGGGTTATTCCTACATCTATAAATAAGAGGGGTCTTATCATAGATTAGGGTTACACACTCTTGCATTAGATTGTGGAGAGTACTTACAATTTCTATAGAGATAGAAACTAGGGTTTTGCCAAATACCCAACTTCTTGAATACTTGTTCTTCCTTGGTGGATCACCTCTAGAGGCCAAACACTTGGGTGGCTAACGTTGATCAAAGGAAGGAATCACACCGTAGCATTCGAGGAGAACACGAAGGACTAGGAGTTGAACTTGTACCTGAGGAAGCTTTGAACTACGAGGGTATAATTCTTATTCTCTTTCTCTTTCGTTTATATCGTTAATTGAGCACATAGATTGATCTTGGTGATGGTTTGTATAAAATTTTAAAATTCGATTTTATCGCGCTTCCGCACTATTTATGTAATTTGATTGCATGTTCGCGCAATATACAAACCTAACAGTGGTATCAGAGCCTAATCTTGTGCTAATTATCGATTTTGATAATTCCATGTATGCTTGATATGCGATTGGATCGAATTTTTGGGCAGAATAAAATTTTTTCTGAATCAGCGTTGCGGCGCAGCTGCGCCGCCTCCAGTTCATTCTGGAGCGCAGCTGCGCCGAAACCCAGAATCGGTTTTTTTTGGGGAGCAGCGCAGCTGCGCCGTTGCCCAGTTCATTCTGGGCGCAGCTGCGCCGGTAAGCAGAATCTGAAAAATATTATTTTTCTTCAATTAAAATAAATGGTTTATTTAATTGATATAAGTTTAAAATAAAGAGTTTATTTTATCTGGAATAGGATTTCAGATTGCTAAAATTAAAGGAGTTTAATTTGGATTTGGTTTTTGATTAAAATAAAAAAGTTTATTTTGTTTCAAAACTAAATATTAGCAAAACTTTTGCCCATTAAATGATATCGATGCGTATATGGAATGGTTTTATTATTCATGGGATGAATGTTATTTATTGATACATATAGAGATATGTATGATAATAAATAGGGATTGATTATGGACTGTTGACCAATGTGTGATTGGATTTATTTTAGTGGATGCTTGAATGTATGGGTTTTTATAAATGGGGTCTGCGTACCTCGTCTTCTCTAATTTTTCTTAATGTAAATTCTATCTCCCTCCTATGTACTTCCCCTTGACTGCTGATCAAGGTTTCTATTTGTTATAAATAGTTTATGTAATAGGACTAGTTAGAATTAATTTTTGAAGAATTGGAGACAAAGGAGCAAGGAGCGCTTGAAGACCCGTTTGTATTGGAGCCCGGGTTTAAATGTAATATTTATATTTAAATTTATTCTTGCGCCCTAGGTTTGACCTTTTGGTTCACTTGGTGGCTCTAGTGAACCAAACTAGAATAAAAGTCCATAATCAATCCGGGTAGAATATAGTATTCTATAAGTGCATGATTATTATATATATATTATATATTATCCAACATGCTTCGCATGTAAAATAATATGACGCGTATTTTATATATATATGTGCATGCGCGCTAAACAAGATGAGACTAATAATAATAAACCTCTCAAAGGAATTATATTAAGTCCTAAGCGTTCAAAGATATTTTGAATATCGAACGTCGCCTTCTAGCATGGTAACGCAATAGAGTATTAAATATTTAATATGAGTTTGTTGTGTCACCACAAGGCAAGTATTAAATATTTAAGATGTTGCATTATCACATTTGATGCTTATACATAGACTGAACGATGCTGTTTTGTTGTGTCACCACAAGGACAGTGTTTTTCTTTCGAATATATGGAAGTGCTAGGTTGGACTTAACTTGGATAATTTTGATTCGGATGTGTCACCACTTGATCAAAATAATCTAAGAGGCAAAATACAAGGAGTTACATAGTGATGTAATTGACAATAGTTGTCTACCTATTTATTTATATATCGTTTGTTGTGTCACCACAAGGCTATATACATTTGAAATGGGATCCTTATTCTCACTAGCAAACCTTTAATTAGATTTGCCGAACTATATATATTGAGGGTAATATAGTTTAATAAAAATAGTGGGAGATACCAATTTAAAATAAAGACCTAATTTATTTTGGTAATTAATTAAATGAATATATGCTAAAATGTTGTCTATTTCACATGCAGAATTTAAAAATGTCAAACTCACTATCACTGCGTAGCATACTTGATGCTAACAAACTGACCGGACCGAATTACACGGACTGGTTAAGGAATCTGAGAATTGTTCTCACTGATGAAAAGATTTCTTATGTCCTAAATTCGCCAGTCCCTGCAAGTGTTGCAGAAACAGCCTCTGAGTAACGAGCTTCAGCGTCAATGCATCATGCTCGCATCCATGAGTAACGAGCTTCAGCGTCAGCATGAAACTATGGATGCTCCTACTATATTGCTGCACCTCAAAGAGTTGTATGGTGAGCAAAGTAGGACTGCTAGATATCAGATATCTAAGGAGCTCTTCCGATCTCGTATGACCGAGGGCACTGCTGTTGAGACTCATGTCCTTAAGATGATCAATTTGATTGAACAACTTGGACAGCTAGGGTTTGTGATGGATGGGGAGTTAAGCCAAGATTTGATCTTGCAGTCACTCCCGGACACCTTCTCACAATTTGTTGTGAATTTTCACATGAATAAGTTGGACGTCAGCTTGCCTGAGTTACTTAACATGCTGAAAACTGCTGAAAGTCACTTCTCATCCAACAAGAATCAAGTCTTACTAGTGGATGATTCTTCCAAGAAAAGGAAGAGGCCCAAGGTATCTTCTGAAAAGAAGAAAAACAAGAAGGCTAAGGGTAAGGCAAAGAAAAAGGATAATAAGAAACCTGATCCAGATAGCAAAGGAATTTGCTACCATTGCAATAAGCCGGGACATTGGAAGAGGAACTGCAAGGAGTATCTTGCGGGCCAAAAGAAGCTTGGAGAAGCTTCGACTTCTGATCTAGGTTTGTTTATGATTGAAATTAATTTTTCTGAAAGTCAAAATTCTACTTGGGTATTGGATACCGGCTGTAGTTCTCACATATGTAATAATATGCAGGGACTAAGCAGAAGTAGGAAGCTGAACAAGGATGAAGTCGTCCTACGAGTTGGGAATGGAGCAAAGGTTGCTGCATTGGCTGTAGGGACTTATTGTTTAGCATTGCCTTCGGGCAAGTTCATTAGTTTAAATAACTGTTATTATGTTCCAACACTCATTAGAAACATTATTTCAATTTCTGTATTGGATATGGATGGTTTTGATATTATAATAAAGAACAACAGTTGTTCTATTTATAATAAAAATGTTTTATATGGTGTTGGCAATTTACTGAATGGACTTTACATACTTGACTTGCATGAAAATATACTTCAAATTGAACAAACTAAGAAAAGAAAAAGAGATGATGTTAATTATACCTTTATGTGGCACTGTAGACTCGGTCATATCATTGAAACAAGATTATCCAAGTTGCATAAATATGGGCTTTTAGAGCTATCTGATTACGAATTATATCCAACTTGTGAATCTTGTCTCATGTGTAAGATGACTAAATCCCCTTTTAGTGGAAAAGGAGAAAGAGTTACAGAGTTGTTAGCGTTGGTACACACAGACGTATGTGGACCTATGACAACGAATGCACGAGGAGGGTATTCTTATTTTATTACTTTCACTGATGATCATTCTGGATTTGGATATGTGTATTTAATGAAATACAAATCTGAATCGTTTGAAAAGTTCAAAGAATTCAGAAGTGAAGTAGAGAAACAAACTGGTAAAAGTATTAAAATTCTTCGATCGGATCGAGGAGGGGAATACTTAACCAGTGAGTTTCTCAATTGTCTCAAAGAAAATGGTATAATCTCACAATGGACTCCACCAGGGACGCCACAGTTGAATGGTGTATCTGAAAGGAGAAATCGAACATTGTTGGACATGGTTCGTTCCATGATGAGTTTTACCGACCTTCCAATATCCTTCTGGGGTTATGCCCTAGAATCGACTGCATACCTACTTAACAAGGTACCTACCAAATCCGTCCCAAAGACTCCATATGAGATATGGACAGGGAGGAAACCAAATCTTAAGCATGTTAAGACTTGGGGTTGTCCAGCTTATGTCAAAAGGTTTGAGCATGATAAGCTGAAGACTAGATCCGACAAATGTAGATTCATGGGATACCCTAAAGAAACATCAGGGTATTATTTCTATCATCCTACTGATCAAAAGGTGTTTGTTGCGAAACACGCTGCCTTCTTGGAAAAGGAGTTTATCCTCGAAGGGGTCAGTGGGAGTAAGATATATCTTGAAGAAGTTCAAGAACCACAAAATACTACGGATCAAAGTCAGGTACCTGACCAAGTAGAAGAACCTACTGTACCACTACCTATTCGTAAATCTGGAAGAGTACCGAAGATACCTGAGAGGTATGGATTCATCATAGAGGATGATGATGAGGTACGCATCATAGATGATGATGATCCATTGACTTACGAAGAGGCTATGAGTAGTGAAGACTCAGAGAAATGGCTAGAAGCCATGAAATCCGAGATGGACTCCATGTATGAAAACCAAGTATGGACTTTGGTTTCACCACCTGAGGGCATTAAGCTTATTGGGTGTAAATGGGTCTTTAAGAGAAAGACTGGAGCAGATGGCAAGGTAGAGACCTATAAGGCCCGACTGGTTGCAAAAGGTTTCAAACAAAGACAAGGAGTTGACTATGATGAAACCTTCTCACCAGTAGCTATGCTCAAGTCCATTCGGATTTTGCTTGCAATTGCAGCTTATTATGACTACGAGATCTGGCAAATGGACGTGAAAACGGCCTTCCTCAATGGAGAGCTTGACGAGAATGTATATATGATACAGCCAGAGGGTTTTGTTTCAACGGTTGGAACAAACCAAGTCTGTAAGCTACAACGATCCATTTATGGATTGAAGCAAGCTTCTCGAAGATGGAACATCCGTTTTGATGAGATAATCAAAAGGTTTGATTTTATCAAAAATGAGGATGAACCTTGTGTGTACAAGAAGGTTAGTGGGAGTGCTGTTTCATTCCTTGTATTATATGTTGATGACATATTACTGATAGGGAATGATGTTCCTATGCTACAGTCGATCAAAATTTGGTTATCTAAACACTTCTCCATGAAGGACTTGGGTGAGGCATCCTATATTTTGGGGATAAAGATCTATAGAGATAGATCTAAAAGGATGCTGGGCTTGACCCAAGGAAAGTACATTGACTCAATGCTAAAGAAGTTTATCATGGAAGATTCCAAGAGAGGTCTCATGCCGATGAGCCATGGAATACATCTCTCCAAGAAACAGGCCCCAAAGACACCTGAGGAGAGAGACCGTATGAGTAAGATTCCTTATG
Organism: Aralia elata; assembly: GCA_034770075.1. NCBI lineage: Eukaryota > Viridiplantae > Streptophyta > Magnoliopsida > Apiales > Araliaceae > Aralia > Aralia elata. Next base: position 39,214,823 of record CM068386.1, on the reverse strand, counting down.
CTTCCGCAATAGGATCTATCATGTATGGTATGATATGTACTAGACCAGATGTCGCTCATGCACTTAGTGTAACCAGCAGATATCAGTCGAATCCAGGAGAAGAGCACTGGAAGGCAGTGAAAAACATCCTAAAGTACTTGAGAAGAACTAAGGATGTATTTCTTGTCTACGGTGGGTCTGAATTGAAACTAGCGGGCTATACAGACTCAAGTTTTCAAACGGACCAAGATGACAATAAATCCGTTTCAGGGTACGTGTTTACCTTAAACAGTGGCGCAGTTAGTTGGAAGAGTTCCAAGCAGCAAACAGTTGCTGATTCGGTGACAGAGGCAGAGTACATAGCTGCAAGTGAAGCTGCAAAGGAAGCTGTTTGGATGAAGAAGTTCATAACTGAACTTGGAGTGGTTCCTAGCATTAGAGGAGCAGTACCTTTATTCTGTGACAACAACGGAGCTGTTGCGCAGGCTAAGGAACCCAGGTCTCATCAGAAATCCAAACACGTGTTGCGGCGGTTTCATTTGATTAGAGAGATCATTGAAAGAGGAGATGTCACCCTGGAGCGTGTAGACTCTCAAGACAACATTGCAGACCCATTTACTAAAGCTTTAACTCAACAGCAGTTTGATCGTCACTTAGAGAAGATGGGTATTAGATACCATGGCGATTGGCTTTAGTGCAAGTGGGAGATTGAAAGTAGTATGCACATAAGCCAATCATATTTGATATGATGTAGCATATACTTTGTAATCTTATTCATTTATTAATAAAGGAATTGATTTTCTTAAAAGGCATTTTATATTATCTACATAGTGCTGTTATCTTAAATGTGATAAACCCATAGTTTTGAGCAATGCTTTTAGAATCATGATGGTGATCATGCTAATGAGATCTAAATTCAAGATAGCTCACAAACTAAAATTGTTCCTAATCGTTGGATTACTAAATTGGGGATTAGTGAATCCGGATAGATTAGTACATACGTTGCTTGCTCTTAGGAAGAGGATGATTGATCTCATAATCATTTGTGTGGAGACACTAAAGCAAGTATGTAGGTGCTTATTAGAGAATAAGTTCACTGAATGTGACTCGCTAAGGAATACCTAATGGAGTTTTACTCGCCTGTCAATAGGAATTCCTCTAGTGATAGTAGTACAAGTGATCCTTGGACTTGAGATCATCATAGTATCTTGTGTATGATGAGTTATACTTTGACATGTCCCTTAAGACCTTGTGGGTATATCAAAGGGTATGATTGGGTATAATTAGTTGTACATGGAGATAGGTGAATGATCAACAAAGAATCTACCTCGTCTAGTAAAAGATGTGAATGTCCTATGTGATTCGATAAATGACTGCAATATACAAACCTCACAGACGAAACCAAAATTGTTGGCTTTAGTTCTGCAGTAGCAGAACCTGGAAGTCCCTGGAAGCAGAGTGGCGCGGCCGCGCCACTCCTAAGCTTAAAACCAGCGCAACCGCGCTGGTCTGCAGAGCTGAATTGCTTTGTTGTTTCGTGTTGTTGATTTGATGCATGTTTACATAGACCTAGCATGTTATAAATACCCCAAAGCATATGTATGTTATGTTAGTATAATAGCAGAATGACCCCAAGCTTTTAGAAGTTGAACAGTGTAAGAAATAAACCAGAAAAGTGCATCTGGGGGAGTAGCGTGGCCGCGCACCTCCCAGGCCAAATAGCAATGCGCCCGCGCCGTGCTGTAGAGTTGCCCAGTTGTTTCTTTTTATAAACTGAAGCTTGAGGCAAGTGTATGTGAACCTCTTAAGTAGTAATACATGAAGCATGTTATTAACTGGTTAACCAAGCATGAAATGACTAAGTCACGTGAGATTTGCTTAATGAGCGAGACCCCCGTTTGGGTCGTCGTAGTGGCAATCAATGTTCATAATGATTATAATGTTTTGATTAAAGCCAATGTTTGGTGTCTATTGTGAGACTAATTGGTATGTGAATATGTGTTTAAATGCGTAGGACATATTTGAAGGACGATTAACGTCAAATAGTAGCAAGCGTTTAAGGCAAGTTTCCTAAACCCTTGTCTAACCCTTGTGTTGGGCAAGTTCTCTAGCTTCATTCATTTTCAGTATTGAATGCAAGTTTCGTATCTTATACAAAAGACATATATTGTGCAAGTTTTCTAACGCTTGTCTAACCCTTGTGTTGGGCAAGTTTATTTGATTCATTTGATTATATTCTCATGACTCTCATGCGATGTTTGAAGTTTCAATTTACGCAATACATATATGGTTGTGTGAATTCCTTACTTATGTAAATCCTTCAGTATTTTCACAAGTATTCGAGCTATGTTATGACATAAATTGTTGAAGCTTTCAAGTTTACATATATATGAACTGTTATAAAAAACGTCGATGCCATTTGTTTCGGCTAGACATATATTGAAATGTTTTATTGATTTGATAATAAATCCTTGAAATGTTATTGATGATTAAGTAGAGCTATCCAACCGAATTATTTTGCTTAGGATTCCGAGGCATGAATGAGATGAACAACCCTAATATTAGGGGCATTTTTTAGTCAGTTATTCTGACAAGGCATCGAGCGCCTAAAATAAACGCATATAGTCGTTTCCAGCTAGAGTGTTGATCAACATAGAGTACAATAGGTTGATCACCTAGAAGTGCTCATAAGTAAGACGGTTTGCAGTTATATTGCTGTGTACCTTTTCAAGAAAGCAAAAGAAAGTTCAAGGTCTTATGACCACTCAATGTCGTTTTGAAAATATTTTTTTTAAAAACGAAAGCAAAGTATTATTCTTGTTTATTCAGAATATTTCACAACTATTGTTTAGTTGTCGAAGAGAAATGATATGATTGATGATATTGTTGCTATTCAACTATTATACTTGCTGGGCAATTGAATGCTCATTCTTGCTTTATATTAAACATTGCAGCTAAGTCCGAGCGGGTCGAAGGTTCCGGTAAGGACAAGGGAAAGGGCAAGATGAACGTCTAGATGGCGTCGTAATTTATTTGTATTAGTAATGTTATAATACTAAGACTTATTATGTATTCAGAATGATGTTATGGTAATAGAACCTGGGATTGAGAGTAAGACATGTTGTAATAATATAGTAATTACATTCATGTCTATTATGTTGTATGGAATGGGATGTACCGTGTAGCACCGGATTCGGGTTTGAGGTACCCGAATTTGGGGCGTCACAATATACTAGGGAGTAGGGAGTTGCCCTAGTCGATGTGCGTACTGACGTTCGGTAAGCAAGCAAGGTAAGAAGTAATAAATCTGGCCATCCTCGATGATTAGATGTCATTTTCTCCATAATTTTCTTGATATTCTTGTTTGTAGCTTGTATAGCTCCATTCATCTTTGGTCTGTAAATGAAGGAGTTGAGATGTTTGATTTTGAACCTGTCGCACAACTCTCTTATCATCGTATTATTCAAGTATTTGGCATTGTCTGATATTAGAATTTTTGGTTGTCCTTATCGGCATATAATGTTTTTTTGGATGAAACTGACAATAACCTCTTTCGGTACTTTGGGAAAGGACGCCGTTTTGATCCATTTGGTAAAATAATCGATCACGGTGAATATAAATCGATGCCCGTTGCTTGCTTTGGGCTCAATTGGGCCGATCACATCCATCCCCCACATAGAGAACGACCAAGGAAAAATTATGCAATGTAGATCTTTGGGTAGTGCGTAGATGATTTTAGCATGTATCTGGCATTTATGACATCGTTTGACGTGATCATCACAGTCTGCTTTAAGTGATAACCAATAATGCCTCGTTCTTAGGATCTTTTTGGCAAGAAGCGGGCCACTCATATGCGAGCCACACACTCCTCTGTGTATCTCGTCCATTAACCTTTGGGCTTGATCTTTGTCTAAACATCTCGAGAGTCCCATACCGATGTCTCTCTTATATAAGGTATATTCGCTTAGATAAAATTTTAACGCCATCTTTTGGATCGGCTGTCTTTGCTCGATTTGCCCCAGGAGGGATGGATCTGTCGCGCAGATATTCCTTGATGTTGTGATACCATGGTTGCTCGGACTGAGGTATCTCGTCTGAAACCTCCCCGACATAATGCTGATAGGCGGGGTTATGTCATATTTTAAATTTGATGACAGGTGCTTCCTTCCTTTTAGACATATAGATTAATGCAGCCAATGTGGCCAATGCATCTGCAAAATTATTTCTGTTCCGTGGAATATGCTTGAAGGCGATGTCCTCAAATTCCTTTGCCATTTTGATAACGTGTTGATGATAAGGGAGTAAATGAAGTTCCTTAGTGCTATATGCTCCCATAGACTGTCGGATGACCAATTCTGAATCTTTGAAAATGGCTAACCGCTTGACTCCCATTCTTCGAGCTATTTTTAATCCCAAAATACACCTCTCGTATTCGCACGTGTTGTTGGAGTTGCTGAACTGTAATTTTGTTACCATGGGGTATTGTTCTCCTGTGATGGATACGAGAACTGCCCCAGCTCCAGCCCCTTCTATATTTATAGCACCGTCAAAATATAATCTCAAAAATTGCCTTCGTCATTGTGCCTTGTCGATTGGACGGTCATCATGCCTTCATCGGGAAAATATGTCTCCAATGGTTTGAATCTTCGTGAGGATGCTTTGAACAGTTGATCCGTAATTCCTTGACCTTTGATAGACTTCTGGGTTACGTACACAATGTCGAATTGTTGGAGGATTAACTGCCATCTTAATAATATGCAGTTCGACATAGGCTGGTCAAAAATGTATTTCAAGGGATCCATGCGAGAAATCAGATACGTAGTGTGGCCATGCAGGTAATGCTGCAGTGTCATAGTGGCCCATGCTAATGCACAACAGGTTTTCTTGATCAACGTATAGTTCTGTTTGCAATTACTATACCTCTTCCTGAGATAATATATGGCTCTTTCTTTGCCCCTATCGTTTTTCTGTCTTAGCATGCGACACGACATTGGGATTAACAGAGATGTACATAAATAGAGGAACTCCCTCCCTCGGGGGTACTAGGACGGGCACTTTTATCAATTGCTGCTTGATGATATGGAAAGCCTTTTGGCATTCTTCATTCTATTTGCTAGAGGAACTCTTCTTTAGTAACTTGAAGATTGGCTCGCAACTCAACGTCAACTGTGATATGAATCGACTGATGAAATTAATTCTTCATAAAAATCCTCGTATTTCCTTATCGGTTCGTGGCACCGGCATTTCAGTAATGGCCTTTATCTTGGCGGGGTCTATCTTAATGCCCCGGTTACTGATAAGAAATCCCAAAAGCTTAGCTGATTTGACGTCGAAGACGCACTTTGTGGGATTCAATTTCAAATTATATTTACGCAGTCGATCAAACAACTTTTGTAGGTAGAGTGCGTGTTCCCCTTCTTTTCTTGATTTCACAATTATGTCGTCTACGTAAACCTCGATTTCTCTGTGCATCATATCATGAAATAAGGCCATCATTGCTCTCTAATAGGTGGCACTGGTGTTGGTGAGGCCGATAGCTAAACGCCGATAGCAGAATATACCCAGGGGGTGATAAAAGTCGTCTTTTCCCTATCTTCCTCGACGACCATGATCTGGTGATAGCCAGCAAAATAGTTGATGAACGAGTACATTTCGAACTGTGCGGTGTTATCTATTAAGATGTGGATGAATGGCATAAGGAAGTCGTCTTTAAGGCTGATATTGTTGAGATCTCGATAATCCACGCAAACCCGCACTTTCCCTCCTAGCTTTGGTACTAGGACCACATTAGACAGCTATTCGGGGTATGTAGATACCATGATTATTCTAGCCTTGAACTGCTTAATGATTTCTTCTTTAACTTTCAGGCTCCAGTCTGGTTTTAGCCTCCTCAATTTTTGTTTGACTGGCTTGAAGCCTTCTTTGATTGGAAATTGATGAACGACTATATTAGTGGATAGTCCGATCATATCCTCATGTAACTAGGTGAACACGTCTTCGTATCGGGTTAAAAGTTGGGTCATTTCTTCTTTTTGGTTTGGTGTAAGATCTGATCCTATCTGGAGTCCTTTGGGGTTATCAAGGGTTCCAATATTGATGGTAGTGGTTTATTCGAGGTTAGGTTTGGGTTTATCTTCAACCCATCTTTTGATTTCTTTGGGAACCTCTTCGTCATCCATCTTCTCTTGTTCGATCCCTATCAAGTCAAAATCCAGCTCTATATCGAAATTGTAATCATCTTTCAAATTTGGCTAATCACCAATAGGGCTAAAATCATTTAAATCGGAATAGCTGACAATAAAACGTAAATGCTCATTACATAACAACTATTTTTCAATGCATAAGTTTTTATTTGATGAGATGACTATAACAAACGTGCAGAAAGTAAAACAAAGCAGAGATAATGTGACACCCCCAAATTCGGGTACTTAATTCCCACTGATTTGGTGTTCACTATAACATTCATTCATAACTATTTACCCATAATAAGATCAATAAAAATAAACTTAAAGAAATATCTTCCCTCAAATGGGGTTACATCACCAATCTCTAAATGAAATAAATCCCAGGTTATCTTAACCTTAACACATCAATGCGGAACAAAACTTAATTTGAAACAAGTCTTGTTACATAAGACATCAACTAGACAACAAGTCTTAAGCGACTTCTGCAACTTGCCCTTTCCTTTACTCGTGGACGGCTCGTCCTGCGTTTCTGGCTTAGCTGCAATGTTTAGTGCAAGAGTGAGCAAACAATTGCCCACAAGTATGATAACAATAATATTTAAATGAAATGGATTTCAACTGAGGAATAATAGTTTTCTGAATCTCAGTCAATAAGTGATCAAAGTCTAAAAGCTCGTTAGAATGCTCGATTCAAGGAAAAATAGATTTAAAGATTTAGAAATTATATCTGAGGGTCACAAGACCTCGAACTATGTCCTAGGTTAACAAGTATTTTTACTGTAACCTTTAACAGTCATATAGACTATGGACCATCATCTCGTACTCAGGGGGATCAACCCGTTGTACAATGTATTGTGCACAATCATTTTAACGCTGTCGCGTAAGTAATCCCCTATATTAGGGCTGTTCATCTCAGTTTATCATCTGAATCTATACCAAAAGGAACTTGGCTTGGAACAAGTATAGAAAATATTCTAAGTCTTTGAAATCGCTCATCAACTAAGGACTAGCTGAATCAATAAGGTTTTGCTAGTCTAATTCATCAGTAAAGTCCAACAACCAAGTGTATAATCGGAATTTAAATGACAATCAATGATCTAATATATAATAACTGAAAAAAATATAAGTACTCAACATGGTATCAACCTTGCTCGAATAACAATAAGCTAAGGTTAATTAACTTGCTCAAGGAAATAAACTTGCTAAAATAAAAGTAACAATTTAAGGAAGAAATATCTTGCTATAAATAATTTTCAAGTTTAAGGGAGGAAAACTTGCTCAACGTAAAAGTAATAAATTGAGATAAGGAACTTGCCTCGATCGTAGATTACAGATTTAAATATTGCACGTCCCTTAATCACCCTATACATTTTGATTACAAAACGATAACGATAATTAGTTACAAATTCATATACATTTAAGTCTCGTTCTTCTCCTATTTTATTGTACCATCTCGATTGACATTTAATATTCCACAAATATATGCTAACAACCCTCGTGGTATCTCCTTGGTCATTTATTACCTAATACAGGTTTTAAACATGCACATAACAACATAATAAATAAATTTTAAATTAATTAATTAATTTTTTAATTACTGTTCCACCGCCGGGGCGGTGAATTTATTAACGAAACCGTCGTCGGGGCGAGGCTGTCGCCGGGGCGACAAACATAGCTCAAATCTGCCGCCGGGGCGACAATGCCGCCGGGGCGATATTGCTAGCTCACTTCTACCGCCGGGGCGGTAGACGCGACTGTCACCTTCTACAGTTCACGAACCAGTGAAAACTTAGACCAAATTTGGCCAAAATGTTCCGAATTCTACCATCCAAAACATAATTTAAACTTACCCAGACATCAAATATGCTAGAAACAATTACCCAACATGTTTCTAACCAATCTAAGCATTATAAAACACATAATCAACCAATTACAAACCCAAAATTCTCTGTTTATGAAAAATATTCATATTTTAGCCATATCAATAAAATTAAACTCTGTAACTTCATCTTTCAACCAATTAAAACCATTCTTCTTGCATTCTTTTCGTTTTTCTTCATATATTCATAAACAATTATCAATTTACCGATTAATAACCAATTAGAGCATCAATTGTCATACATATAAACCATTCATGAAATAAAACTCTGTAAAAACTAAAAACTCAATTCCAAAACATGTTTTGATGAATTAACCCTTCTGAGTAGTTGGAAGGCCTACCACAAAATCCATCGTGATATGCTCCCACTTCCATTCGGGTATCTCCAAGGGCTGTAACAAACCACTTGGTCGTTGATGTTCTGCTTTGACTCTCTGACAAGTTAAACACTTCACAATACATTCAGCAACCTCTCTTTTCATGTTTGGCCACCAAAAATGTTGGCGAAGATCCTGGTACATCTTCGTACTCCCCGGGTGAATCAAAAATCTTGAACTATGAGCTTCGTTCAAAATCTCCTCTCTGATTGCCAATACTGACGGTACCCAGATTCTGCCTTCAAATCTCAGCAACCCTTCGGTATCGATTTTATATTTAAGCTCTTCACCTTCAAGCACTCTTTTGCATATATTAATACACTCCTCATCCTTGAGTTGCGCTTCCTTGACTTTGTCCACCAGAGTTGGTTGAGTTTCCATCTGGAACAATTTTGCATTCGGCTCCGTCTGACCCTTCACCTGTAACTCCAATTTAGCCATTTCTGCTACGAGTTTCTCCTGAGCAGTTAATAAAAATAATTTCTCCCGACCTTTTCTACTCAAAGCGTCGGCAACCACATTAGCCTTTCCCGGATGGTATATAATTTCACAATCATAATCTTTGATCAATTCTATCCATCTTCTCTGTCGCATATTCAAATCCTTCTGTGTAAAAATATACTTCAGACTTTTATGGTCTGTATATATTTCACACTTCTCCCCATAGAGATAGTGCCTCCAGATTTTCAAAGCAAACACAACGGCTGCTAAATCCAAATCATGGGTCGGATACCCTTTTTCATAGTCTTTTAGTTGGCGCGATGCATATGCAATAACCTTACCATTCTGCATCAACACACAACCAAGTCCTTTATGCGATGCGTCGCTATACACCACAAAATTTCCTGTATCATCTGGTAAAGACAACACAGGTGTCGAACTTAGTCTCTTCTTTAGTTCTTGGAAACTCTCTTCGCACTTCTCCGTCCAAACAAACTTCACCGACTTTCTTGTTAAATTCGTTAACGGAGTGGCAATCCTGGAGAAATCTTGAATAAAACGCCTGTAATATCCTGCCAAACCTAGGAAAGTCCTCACTTCTGACAGTGTTTTCGGCTGATCCCAGTTCATTACAGCCTCGACTTTCGCTGGATCCACCGAAATCCCGTCTTTATCAATAACATGTCCAAGGAATTGAACACGCTCCAACCAAAATTCACACTTGGAAAATTTTGCATATAATTTCTCCTTCCTTAACGTCTCCAATGTCACCCTCAAATGCTCCACGTGTTCTTCTTGAGTTGTGGAGTAAACCAAAATGTCGTCTATGAATACCACCACAAATTTATCCAGAAATGGTTTGAACACCCTATTCATTAAGTCCATGAATGTTGCAGGCGCATTTGTTAAACCAAATGACATAACCAAAAACTCATAGTGACCATATCTAGTTCGAAATACCGTCTTTGATATGTCTTCTCTTCTCACCTTTAACTGATGGTACCCACTTCGCAGATCTATCTTTGAAAAATATCTCGCTCCCTTCAGCTGGTCAAACAGGTCATCGATCCTTGGCAACGGATACTTATTTTTAATCGTGACCTTGTTCAACTCTCTATAATCAATGCAAAGACGCATTGATCCGTCCTTCTTCTTGACGAATAATACCGGCGCTCCCCACGGCGAAACGCTCGGTTGGATATACTTTTTATCCAGCAACTCTTGTAATTACACCATCAACTCCTTCATTTCTACCGGAGCCATTCTATATGGGGCTTTTGATATAGGGGCTGTACCCGGTGCTAAATCAATTACAAACTCAATTTTCCTATCTGGCGGTAATCCTGGCAAATCATCAGGAGACACGTCCGCAAAATCCCTAACTACCGGTATCTCCTCCAGCTTCGCACTCACCTTTCGGGTATCAACTATGTAGGCTAAATATCCTACACATCCTTGTCTCAACATCTTTCTGGCCTGCATTATCGTCAGACAACTCATTTGTCTAGGCGACTTGCTGCCATAAAACACTACCTTTGACGGAGTCTTAAAATTTACACACTTCTTTTGACAGTCAATAATTGCCCCATGGTTGAACAACCAATCCATTCCCAGAATGACATCAAACTCCCCAAGACGAATTGGGATCAAGTTTACTGTCATCACATGACCTTTAATATCTACCCTACAGTTCTTGTGGACAAACCTAACAGGAATCACTTCTCTATTTGCAATTTCTATATTCATGGGGTAATCTAATTCTTCCTGAGGTAACTCTAATTTATTAGCAAAATCATCGGATATAAATGAGCAAGTAGCACCCAAGTCAAACAATACATAAGCATTAACATTATTGACTGGAATGATACCTGACACTACATCCTTTCACTGCACAGCATCCTGCACCGTCATATTGAATGTTCGAGCGGTAGGTCGATTGGGCTGTGTCGGTCCTGTGATAGTCAGATTGCCTCCACCGCTGTTTCCTTTTCCTGCACTGGCTCCACCTGTAGTTGCTTTCTTAGGGCAGTCTCGGGCAAAGTGATCCTTCGACCCGCAGATGAAACATGCGCCCTTCTTCGGATTAGGGCAATTCAGTGCGATATGACCCTCCTGTCCGCAGTTGAAACATACCCTCTTACCCTTCAAGCAAACACCCACATGACTCTTTCCGCAGTTACTGTACACCTCCACCTTTTTTTTCTGATTACTCTGCTGACTTCCCGCAGAGTTACTATCACTCCACTTCCTCTTCTAACCGCTGCCCCCATGGCTACCACTTGCCTTGTTTTCACTTTCATTCTTCTTCTTCCTCTGCTCCTTATTATACTTGGACAGAGCATCACTGCCTCCTACATCGATAATTGCCTTTTCCAGAACTGCCGCAAATGAGTTTAGTTGGAACATTGAAACTCGGCTATACAGCCAGGGCTTCAGTCCCTGCTCAAACCTTCTAGCCTTTTGTTCATCCATGTTGACCTGATATGGTGCAAACCTCGCCAGCTCATTGAATTTTGCAGCATACTCAGGCACCGTCATGGTACCTTGCTTCAGCTCTAGAAACTGCACCTCCATCTGATTCTGAGCACTTATTGGGAAATAGGTCTCAAAAAATATTTCCTTAAATCGTTCCCACGGTATTATCCCTTGGCCACCTCGAGTCTTATTTGCTTGCCACTAGTAGCTAGCTTCTGACTTGAGCATGAATGTTGCAAATGCCGTCTTCTGGTCCTCGTTGACCCTAGCGACATCAAACACCTTCTCCATCTCCATGACCCAGGTTTTTGCCTCGATCGGATTCATAGACCCTTGAAATTCTGGGGGTCCAACAACCTTGAAATCTTTAAATGTCGTGGCCTGAGCTTGGGGTTGATTGGCAAATGCTCCTGTTAGCAGATTCACCAGCTGCTGCATCGGATTAGCGTTGGCTTCTTCGTTGTTATTGGTAGATCCCTCAGGGGTCTGTTGACGGGTTTGTCTTCTTGGCGGCATTTTACTGTTAAAAATTCGCGTTATTAGATTATTGCTCAATTACTTAAACATTTAAGTCTTAACTTAAACATTTATAAACAACATTTAACACATAGCACATTTGATAAACTTTCGCATTTTATTCATTTACTGCTTAAAACATAATAGAAATAGCATCGTAGTTATTTACATCATCTATCCTGAAATCACAAAGTTCCAGGATTACATCATTATTCTATCCCATTATATAAAACTGGGATTTACAACTTATTAACTTCATAATTTTCATACTAGCATAACTAATCATTATCTACGATGACATCCCACGGTGCACAGCTTCCTTGCGTTCCTGCTCCATAATACGAGTCACCATCCTTCGATCCACCATATCTGGATGACGATGAACTCGATCTTGAGCTCTATCTACTGTGGTGTGAAAAATATACTCCATCTCATCAATCTTGGTCTTCTTTGACCGCACCTCACATTCAACACGATCTGCGCGGTTAACCTCCCTCAACCAAGCAGTTTTAGCTCTCGCCCGCTTAGCTGACTCCTCTTTCAACTCATCCCGTACAATTTCATTCCTGGCTATCAACTGTCCTCGTCGATACTCAGACTGTGTTAGCCTCTGCTCAACCTCTGCAAGACGTAATGAAAGGTCTTGGATCTCAGCATCCTTCTGCTCTAGAGCGGCTTGACGTTCCACAACCTGTTCTACTAACTCCTCCTTTTCGCTCTCAACATGAACCAGCTTCCACTCCACGTCCCCAAGACGTATATCGAGCTCCTCAATCTCACTGTTCTTCTGCTCCAAGACAGTCTGTCGCTCAGCCAGCTGCCTCTCTAACTCCTCCACTCTATCTTGCAACTCAATGTTGCGATCATACACCTGCTCATACATCTGAACACCTAAGGAAGATAGTGATATCCCCTCAAGGTCTTCTTCCTCCTCCTCAACCTCCTCCGGATCCTCTTCAGGATCAGTCTTAGGCTCATACTCATGACCTGTAACTGTAATCAATGGGGATGGCTCCCTCTGCACTAGCTGCTCATGAACTACGTGAATATCTCGGGGCTCCTCCTCCCTAGCCTGGCTGGGCTCTCCTCTATCAGTCATCCTGACAACAAAATTTTAAGTTTTAATTACTAATCGATAATACTCGCGAGCACATAACTTTGTTATCAAATAAGCACATAACACATAATTAGTTTATTATCTTTCATGAATTTTCCGTAATTCATTCCTTAGAACTCGATAAGAGTTTATCACCTCTATATTCTCTATCTTCTAAAAGGCTACTACCCTAAGGTTTTCCCCACCTAAAGGTTCATAACCTATCGGCTTTGATACCAACCTGTGACACCCCCAAATCTGGGTACTTAATTCTCACTGATTTGGTGTTCACTATAACATTCATTCATAACTATTTACCCATAATAAGATCAATAAAAATAAACTTAAAGAAATATCTTCCCTCAAATGGGGTTACATCACCAATCTCTAAATGAAATAAATCCCAGGTTATCTTAACCTTAACACATCAATGCGGAACAAAACTTAATTTGAAACAAGTCTTGTTACATAAGACATCAACTAGACAACAAGTCTTAAGCTACTTCTGCAACTTGCCCTTTCCTTTACTCGTGGACGGCTCGTCCTGCTTTTCTGGCTTAGCTGCAATGTTTAGTGCAAGAGTGAGCAAACAATTGCCCACAAGTATGATAACAATAATATTTAAATGAAATGGATTTCAACTGAGGAATAATAGTTTTCTGAATCTCAGTCAATAAGTGATCAAAGTCTAAAAGCTCGTTAGAATGCTCGATTCAAGGAAAAATAGATTTAAAGATTTAGAAATTATATCTGAGGGTCACAAGACCTCGAACTATGTCCTAGGTTAACAAGTATTTCTACTATAACCTTTAACCATCATATAGACTATGGACCATCATCTCGTACCCAGGGGGATCAACCCATTGTACAATGTATTGTGCACAATCATTTTAACGCTGTCGCGTAAGTAATCCCCTATATTAGGGTTGTTCATCTCAGTTTATCGTCTGAATCCGTACCAAAAGGAACTTGGCTTGGAACAAGTATAGAAAATATTCTAAGTCTTTGAAATCGCTCATCAACTAAGGACTAGTTGAATCAATAAGGTTTTGCTAGTCTAATTCATCAGTAAAGTCAAACAACCAAGTGTATAATCGGAATTTAAATGACAATCAATGATCTAATATATAATAACTGAAAAAAGTATAAGTACTCAACATGGTATCAACCTTGCTCGAATAACAATAAGCTAAGGTTAATTAACTTGCTTAAGGAAATAAACTTGCTAAAATAAAAGTAACAAGTTTTAGGAAGAAATATCTTGCTATAAATAATTTTCAAGTTTAAGGGAGGAAAACTTGCTCAATGTAAAAGTAATAAATTGAGATAAGGAACTTGCCTCGATCGTAGATTACAGATTTAAATATTGCACGTCCCTTAATCACCCTATACATTTTGATTACAAAACGATAACGATAATTAGTTACAAATTCATATACATTTAAGTCTCGTTCTTCTCCTATTTTATTGTACCATCTCGATTGACATTTAATATTCCACAAATATATGCTAACAACCCTCGTGGTATCTCCTTGGTCATTTATTACCTCAATACAGGTTTTAAACATGCACATAACAACATAATAAATAAATTTTAAATTAATTAATTTTTTAATTACTGTTCCACCGTCGGGGCGGTGAATTTATTAACGAAACCGTCGCCGGGGCGAGGCTGTCGCCGGGGTGACAAACATAGCTCAAATCTGCCGCCGGGGCGACAATGCCGCCGGGGCGATATTGCTAGCTCACTTCTACCACCGGGGCGGTAGACGCGACTGTCACCTTCTACAGTTCACGAACCAGTGAAAACTTAGACCAAATTTGGCCAAAATTTTCCGAATTCTACCATCCAAAACATAATTTAAACTTACCCAGACATCAAATATGCTAGAAACAATTACCCAACATGTTTCTAACCAATCTAAGCATTATAAAACACATAATCAACCAATTACAAACCCAAAATTCTCTATTTATGAAAAATATTCATATTTTAGCCATATCAATAAAATTAAACTCTGTAACTTCATCTTTCAACCAATTAAAACCATTCTTCTTACATTCTTTTCGTTTTTCTTCATATATTCATAAACAATTATCAATTTACTGATTAATAACCAATTAGAGCATCAATTGTCATACATATAAACCATTCATGAAATAAAACTCTGTAAAAACTAAAAACTCAATTCCAAAACATGTTTTGATGAATTAACTCTTCCAACTAGTTTATATTCATCATATAATCATCTAATGCATGTTTACTAACAACTATAAACAAGTAATTCATGTATTTAGCATAGAATTCATATACATGAAAATAAAATTCATATACAGAGAAGTAAATTAAAAACATACAGTAAAGAATTTATACCTTCTAATTCTTAGAAAATTTGATTAAACTTCCTTGGTTTTAGAAATTCTTTCTCCAATCTCCAAACTTCTCTCACAATTTCTCTCTTCTTCTCACAAACTCTCAAGCTCTGCTCTCTCTTTTCTCTCAAACTCTTTTGTTTTCTTTTCTTTCTTTCTTTTCTTTTCTTTTTACAACTGACGTAGATTAAAAATAAAACTGATGGAAAAATAAACTGATAACGTAAATTGTTATTAATCTATCAGTTACAAAATTCAAAAAGCCATAAGGCTTGTTTGGCAAATACTAATTAAAATAATCTATTATTCTAACCAAAGGTCTTAAGGCCTTGTTTGGTAAAACAAAATTAAAACAACCCATTATTTCCAAACAAAGGTCATAGGGCCTTGTTTGGTAAAACTGAATTAAACACTTTCTCATTTATTTTAATAAATCATTATAACATATAGTTTTAAATGTCACACTTCTAATTTAATTGAACTTATTATTAAATAAATTCAATTAAACCTTACTAACTTAAATAATAAATTTATTTAACCAATAACAATAACACCAAATGAATTATATTATTCAAATAAATCATTTATTCAAATAAACCTTTTCATCATCTAATTTAATTATTAAATTAAATTAGAATAAATATAACAAATCACATTCAAATAACACTTAACATTATTAAACTTAACATATACCCATTTCACAAAAACTTAATAAATTATTTATTTAGCTCAATAAATTAATAAAAATATTTATATAATTCAATAAATATTTTTATTCAATCACAAAAATTGTATTCGTTACATATAATAACACCCTATACGTCGGGGATTTTACAACCGATCTCCCGTCTTTACCCTTTGCAGACTATCTGTAGCTCGCCTGCCCAATTGTTGGTAGTCATGCAGTCATCAATAGCCGATATGGAGGTGACACCTTGGTGGGCGATATCTTCAATGATAGCTGAGACTTGTTCATCCTTCGAATTGCCACCTTCTTTGGGGATATCCACTTTAGTCCAGTTAATAAAAAGGATGATTTCTTGGTTAACAGGCAGATTGGCGTCGTCATTGCCTTCTTTTTCTTCATCCCCTACTTGAACTTAGGAGAGATAGAATTGCCTCTCAAATTATTGTTGTATCTCCTGCATGAACTTCTCATTCTTTGCTTTTTGTTTATCGGTTGAGATTAAGATATCTCTACCATCAATTGCCTCCTCAGCTGGGCCGTCGATTTTGGGTATCAAAAGGCCCAATATATGCATAGGGATCTTCTTTAGCGGGTCATTGGGACCAAAGCCGCTAAATTTTGGCATAAGGATGGTTGCTAGTTAGGAAGGGACTTTCTTGTAAGGATTTCTTCGTTTGGAGCTGCCAGAATAGCCTAACCCTACTCTTCCTATTTGAGCAGGTATATGGATCGGATCTTTAATCCATTGGCCATTTCTTCCTAATCCTTGGCCTGGGTGAAACTGTCTGGTGATCAGTTCTCTAGCTACTTACATTACTTTAGGAGATACCCTCGATTTCAAAGCTAGAGAGCCTATGTACTGGTACTGGGCAGTACTAACTTCAAAAGCCTGAAAACTGGCGGGTTCGACACCTGCGTCTAGACTAATTAGAGGAATATCGTCGTGGAGATACAAATGGTACTCGAGTTCTGTCGAAACAGTCACTAGATTCCCATTAATGATATATTTCACTTGTTGATGAAAAGTAGACGACACTGCCCTAGCCATCGATCCAAGGTCGTCCTAGTAACAAATTAAATCCCGTAGTGATATTCAATACTTGGAAAGAAATGTTAAAGGTATACAAGCCTATTTCTATGGGGAGTTCAATTTCTCTAACAGTATCCCTCCTTGATCCGTCAAATGCTCTTACCACCACGTGGCTGCTTCGGATTCGGTTGGGGCTGATCTTCAATCTTTCCAAGGTATCGTAAGGATAAATATTCAGGGCTGATCCTCCATCAATTAGTACACCGCCCAATACATATCTTGAGGAAATCACTGCGATGTGCAGGGGTTTACGATGACCGGTTCCTTTGGCTGGTATGTCGTCATCGGTTAAAGAGATTACATGACTATCGAGGATATGGCAATCAAGTGGCCAAATTTCTCCGTGTCCACCGTCTTAGGGAGATGCGCCTCTTCTAGGACTTTAACCAATATTCTCCGATGATCCTCGGATGTCAACACTAAGTCAAGGATGGAGATCTGATCTGGAGCTTCTTCAAGCATTTTCACAACTTTTATCTCATTATGTCCCATTTTAGTGAGAAATTCGACCACCTTTTCTTTGGATACTTTCCCTGTAGGTTTCATCATAGGTTTCGCTACTCGCTTCAGCAGATATAAAGGATTATCTTTGGGCAAGACAATTGTACATTCAGATGCTTCTCCCATTTGCTTCCCATAATTCTAGGGAACTGACTTTAGGTCAATGATAGGATATTGCGGCCTTGATGTCAACACAAGGGGTTCAGCGGCTCTCCATTTTACTTGCTGCTCCCTGAATTACAAGGGGTCCGGTTTTTGCGCCTTCCAGATAGGTGATTACGGCCACAACTTCGTTTAAACTTTTTATTTCCAATGGGTATGACAAACCCTTCATTTCCATGGTATTTTCCCCAACAGTAAGAACCTCGATATTGCTTGTTATTCTTAACTCCCCAGCTTTAATGAAGTTTTAAATCTTGTGCTAGAGGGCCCAACACTCTTCTGTGGCATGGCCAGGTGAATTTGAATGATACAGGCAAATCTTTGTAGGATCATATCTCTTCGATCGAGGGCTTATGGGTGGCAACAGCTCTGTGAACTTTCCTTTGCTTATTAACAGGTGCAATGTTTCCTCTTTCGACTGTCCCAAAGGAGCGAAATTTTGATTCATAGCCAATTCGCGATTCATTTTCTCCTTGTTTAATACCCTGGCCTCTCTGGCTATCTTATCTGCCCATCTTTCTTAGTGAGGGGGATGACTTTGGGAAGAATTGCAGTTGATTTGGGCTTTGAGACTAGACTAACCATTTGTCGCGTGAGCTGGTGCTGATACACGATTAATTCGGCCAATTGACTCATCTGTGTATTCACCATTGCTAATTCTTGTCTCATTGCATGGTTGCTTTTCGAATACTCCCCTCCTAGAGTATTTGTCTTGGTTTGCGAAGGATATTCTTTAACTTTCCTAAGATAGTTATGGTTTCCTACCTTCTCGGGGCCAATCATATTAACCTCTTTCGTATTGTGCTGAGGGAGAGGGTTAGTGTGGACGTTGGGCTGCTGTGGTGGTGTCACCACAATTTCCCCGCTTTCTATCAAGTTTTGAATCTTGTGTTTCAAAGACCAGCATTCTTGAGTGTCATGACCAGGGGATCCCAAATGGTACGTGCATCTCTTGCTGGGATCATACTTCTTGCCCTTAGGATCGGCTGATGGAGTAAGTTTGGTAATCTTCTTTTGAGCTAATAACAAAGCTAATATATTTTTAAGGGAATCACTGAGAGGAGTGAATTCACGACTGCGCCTGTTCTCAACGGTTTTCTGTTGGGTTTGATTTTGATGGAATGTCAGTTGTTGTAGCTGAGGATAATTACCTTGTATTCGAATGGTTGGAGCGTTGCCATTCCTTTGGGATTGCCCTTGTAGCACTAGGGAGACATCCTATTCCTTCTTCTTATGGCCTCTCTTGGGCGCATTCCAATAATTGTCGGATTAGATGTGCTCTGCTATGGCTTCCAATGCAGTAAGGTCCTTGATTTTTTTGACTTTTAAACCCATTTCTGCCATTTCTCCGTGTTTGATCATTTTTGAAAATGGTTTGCCTATGCCAGCTAACACCCTCTTGTAGTATGGAGCTTCTTGAATGTTGATAAAGGTCATTACCATTTCGTTCTCCTCCATAGGTGGGCTTACTTGGGCAACCATCTGCCTCCATCTTTGGTCATAATCTCGGAATGACTTTAGGTTGCTTTTTGATCTTGGTCATTTGATATCTATCCAAAGCTATTTGAGACTAAAAGCTGTGTTGGTTTAGAAAGGCATGGGCTAATTCTTCCCAGCTGTGGATTTTAGAGATATCAGGTCGAGCATACCAGGTTCTTCCTTCCCCGATCAAACTTTTCTGGAAAAGTTGCATCTTAAGTGTGACGCCCCCGAATTCGGGCGCTGGCCGCCCGAACAAGGGTCCGACGTTATCTTGTACTTCTATCGTAACTTAACCAATGATCTCATAATCATATCGGTTGAATTAGTCTATTACAGACTATAAAATCATAAATTTCTTTTATCTTCATCCCTAGATCTTAACTTGATCTCGATCTCATTCTTTCTACAAGTATCAACTTGTAGTTCATTCGTATATATATATATATATCGGTCAAATTTTTAACCTTATGGTTTAAACATTCTACACTTTCATATACCCAAGGTTCACAACATTAATAATAGGATGGTTCTTAGGAACAGAAGAATCTTGCGATAAATGTTTGCATCTTTATCCGTGACAAGATTCATTTTCTTTACAGAACATACCGTATTATTCAATACCCTCACTTGAATACACATAGTTATAGAGATATCTCTTTATATCGATATTCCTTATCTATCTGAAATTCAAAGTATTAATGATAAGATTATTCTTGGAACCAAGGGGCGCATTTCGGTAAAGGTGGCACCTTACCGACGCTCATTAAGTGTAACCTCAGTGCTTACAGAATTCCCAATATCATTCAATACTCTCACTCAGATGTATAGTTCTTTATCAACATTGTATTAATGTTTTACTATTTATCTGACGTTCAGAGTATCGGCATAACATGATCAGTCCATATTACCAATACCCTCATTCAGATTAATAGACCTTTAACAATTCTAAGTTATATCAAAGTAAAGACATAACACCATTTCATGATAATAAATAATATCATTAATAGAACATTCGGTTATAAGGTTTGCTTGTTCGTATTACAACAGTCATTATGACTTAATATAAATAACAAGTAATTAAAACATGAAACCTAGTCTACGCTTCTTCTTTACGTTCATGATCTTCATAACTGCAAATAAAGGTTTATTCACAAGAATGAGCACTACGGCTCAGCAAGTTTAACTAATAACACATAAACAATTTATGCTTTCATATAAACTTTAACATGCCTTGACATATCACATATATCAATTTGATATTACAAATAACTTTTCATTCAACAGTTTATATCACGTTGTCACACAAAGCGTATAAACCACTTATATATAACTTATAAAAATAACATATAAGAGTTAGAATACTTGAACATAGTTTAAAGGAATAGAAGACTTTCATTGGTGTTTAGTATAATAAACACTAAGCGTAAACTTGTTAAAATAACCCTCTTGTAGTTGCAAGCTTTAACTATTTCTTTGCAACTTTCAATACTAGAAATATATCTAGAGAGTAAGTTTGCTCTTTGATTTACTGAATTGGTGAGTTTTAAGCTTGCAAAGCCTCCTATTTATAGGCTAGCAAGAGTTGGGGTAAAATGGTCTTTAAGCCACAAAATATCTTCCAAGCTCCTCAACTGAAAATATCTTCCAAGCTCGACAATGCAGCTTGCAACTGAAAATATCTTCCAAGCTCGACAATGCAGCTTGCAACTAAAAATATCTTCCAAGCTCGATAATGCAGCTTGTAACGGTAAGCACGACAAAACAGTTTGTCACCATAAGCAGACAAAGTAGCTTGTCATTACGGATATATCCCCAAGCTCGTCGGTGAAAAATTTCTAAGCACGACGTTTTTTGCATTTTCCTCAGAAATATTTTCAGATATAATTCATCATTATACCTGAATAATCACATAATACATATTTTTGGGTCACTAAATTAACCTCTAACCATATACAATCGTATTTATAAGCCTCATAAATATTCGGGGTATTACATTAAGGCTCTCGTCTTCAGCATAGGATCCGAGCTCCCCTATATATACCTTCAAGTGAGAGTAAGGGTCCCCTAATCCATTGTACTTCTCGAAGTCTGGCACTTTGAACTTGTCAGGATATTTGGCTCTTGGAAATATACATAGGTCGGAGTATTGGACACTCCCGTAATTTCCTGTTCTTCTTATGGATCTTATGGCATCTTCCATTTGTTTTACTCTTTTTGATCCTTTCATCTTCCTTATCATCCTGGACATTGATTATTTCTTTTGTCTGATCTATAGAACCCTTGTTACTCTTACTGCCGAATTGGAACACAGGGACACGAATTTGCATGTCCGTAGTTTACTATGGATTTGATTGCCTCCCTGAGCAGAGGATTCGGGTTAATCTTTAGTCATCTTGCACTGCTCTTTCAGTAGACAGGTTATCTTAGCGATCTGCTTTTTAAAACTCTCGAACTCTTCTCGAGAAACGGGGTTAAAAATCTGGTCCAGAAATCTCAGCTATCTTGATAGGTGGTGTTCAGACCTTACGAGCTTGGAGTCTAGTTCTTGGACTAATCTACAGATAAAATAAGACGCAGTTTAGTTTTTAGAATCGACAAATACGGATGCATGCCAATACAAGGTTTGTTTTGTTTTGAAGGTTTTTTAATCTTTTCCTACAAAACAAATGATTAGTAGTTTATTTTTTGATTGGATAAGAGGATACAAAGTGTTTAAATTGAATATAGATGACATTTTATACAAGGAGTAACAGGGCATGAAGAGACTTTCTGTAACGTTGGGTTTATCTGAGGCTGACCTACCCTAGGGTTACTCTTGTGGGCTTTTCGGCATGAAGGTCCCCAAATCTTCACAACTTACTTGATGGGAATGAATCCGATCTTTCAATTGGAGCGGATCTGAGTGGTACCTTTCCTTAGCCTCGCGGGGGAACGCCCCCTTAAGTCCAGTAATCAACAACCGACGGGTTCGCCTCATAGTGGAGGAATCACACAACATACATTTGTATACATTCATCGTGCCTCACTGCAAGCATATGATGACATTGAAGCACTAAAATAAAGCATTCGAAAATATAAGGCATTCATCACACATACAATCGAATCATTCACACCACACACAGATAAAAGAAAAATAACAAGATTGAACACGGCTTAAGTCCTCTACTGTCCCCAGTAAAGTCGTCAATCTGTCGACGCCGGGAATGCAATTTTCCTAATTTTGCGTTTCTACCCCTTTTTAAGATTTCAATTATTATTTCACTAAAGTGGTGAGTTTTAGGGAAAAAAAATCGACGTAAATGCCAACGGGGTTTTGAAAGATTGATTTTAATGATGAGCCAATTAGACAGAGCCGCCAGTTGGTAAATATTTAAATGGATGTACCAACTCATCCGAATTTTTTAGGATTTTCGTAATTGAGAGGCCCAAATATATGACTCCGTAATATTGGTCTCGAAACCGAGATTCATAGAGTTCGGGGGCTTGTTTAAGCGAGGGAAAGGTGTTAGGCACCTCCTGACTTCCGTAAAAACACGGTGATCGCATCTTATTGTTTTCCTAAGTGTGTTTGTGTGTGTATATGTGTTTGTGATTTTAGGAAAGAAATCTTTGATATCGCTTAACTTTAGTTTGAAATCGTGAGGAGTGCGTTATTTTGAAAGCAACTTAAAACCTCTTTGAACCTATGCACACAGGATTTGATTTAAAGAAAAGGTTCGTTTTAACTTTAGTTTTTTGATGAAAAGTCTTTTTTAAGGTGATGTTTTGAGAAAAAATGGTTTTCAAACCCTTCGCCAAATAGGAATCGAGATTTTTGCTACTTTCAGTTATAATCTACAATTTTCTTACTAACCCAACGCGATTTGATTTTTAAAGATCTTTGTCGTTTTGTTTAAAAATTATTTTTGGTGATAAACGGAAAATGAAGAATCAAAATAGGGTTGGGGTGATCCGTGGGCATGAAAGCCATCTCGATAGTCCCGAACACCTGCAATCATTATTTTCACTATCATAGGTCCTTAAATTCGATTTTCATGGGATGGAACCCTTGATGCCGTTTTAAGGCCTAATTTTACATTTACAACTATCAGATAATAACCTTACAACCAAAATCACATCCATCGTGGGAATTAGGTCGAGATCCGGTTCGAGGATCCCAACCCTCATATTCCTACTTTCATATCGATAGATATTACATCGAAACAAAGATAAAATGAAGATCTAGGAAAGGGCTCCCATAAACCCCATCCCGTAGATTGTAAAATCGAAGCCGACATTGCGAGGGACTATATGTATTGATGAGATCCATTAATGAGACTTAGAATCGTGAGAATAAATTCGTAGATCTAAGGTTCCCTAGATCTATATAATGACATAATCAGGATTTAAATCGAGAAATATATCCCAAACTGGCTATCAGGTGATTCAATTGTTAGAATCCCTTGACGGCGGGTAGGTGGGACCCCCTTACCACTAGATACGAATCTAGGGTTTTACGGGGAAAGCAAAATCAACTTAAAACATTGAAAATAACTAGATCCAAACTAGATCTAAGCTGAATGTAGCATAAAGGTTATAGCTTTGAACTTTGAAACTGACAACAAGCTATATCCAAGCTAGATCTAGAGTGGATGTAGTGAAAAGATTCAAACGTTAACAATTTCAAGGCAAAACAACAGATAAAACGATTTAAATCTATGGAAAATCGAAGAAATAATACAATAATCGAAAAATAAACAAGTTTTAAGCACAACAATGGACAAAATACAAGAGATCTAATAGATCTACATTGAATTTATAATTAAAATTGAATCTTTCATCTTGAAAAGGGGAGAACAAGCTCCCTAAGCTTTGGATCTATGAACACTCACTCAATTGATGTTGAATTTATATACATGTAGCTAGATTTATGTGAGATCTATGAAGTATTTTTTTCCCCAAAAAATGCCTATTTCTCACTCTAGAATGGCTCTTTCTCTCTCTAAAAATGCTCCTCTCTTTTAAAATCTGCTGAAATCGTCCATATATAGGCTTCCCTGGGAAGCTAGCCCAAGTGGGGTCCACGTGCCTTGGTTTTCGTGTCGTGCAATCGACTTTTGGTCTTGTTCGTTGAAACGTCCGTATCTTTCAATTCGGGAAGAGTTGGGAGTCGTGTCATACCATTCCAGAAAGCTCTTTCTGAGAGCTACGCAATGACATAAGGCTTGGCCAATTTCGGATCCGGAAAGATAAACCAAACTGTAGAAATAGATTGATTTGGTCCTATTCCTACTGTCAGCCTTAGTGGAAAGAAGTATATTCTAGTTACAGTGGATGATAACACCAGATTCATATGGGTATTCTTTCTAGCTTCTAAAGATGAGACCAACTCTTAGTTGATCAAGTTCTTCAAGCTGGTCGAGAATGAGAAAAGGTGAGAAGATTACAACCATTAAGAGTTATCATGCAAGAGAGTTTGATTTTTCTTAACTGGGCAATTTCTGTGAAGATAATGGCATTTATCATAACTTCTCTCATCAAGGACTCCCCGACATAATGGTGTAGCTGAAAGGAAGAACAAAACACTCATTGAAGCAGGAAGAACACTTCCAGCAGCTACAAGATTACCAGCATATTTTTAGGCTGAAGTTGTCAACAGTGCCTGCTACACTTAGAATAGATCTCTCATTCACTCCATCCATAAGAAGACACCCTACGAGCTTTAGAAAGGAAGAAGGCCCAATATTGGTTACTTTCATATCTTTAATTGTGCTTGCTATATTCTCAACAATGAAAAAAGGTATCTAACTAAATTTTAACCTAAGTTAGATAAAGGTATCTTTCAGGGCTATTCTACGGATAGTAAAGCTTTTAGAGTGTTTAATAAACGATTGTTAAATGTATAAGTTTCAATTTATATTTCCGTTGATGAGAATGAAAATGTTGAGCCAAGTAAGATCGTAGTGTTCGATGAAATAATAGAGTAAGATCAGGTAAACATAGAGTAGAAAAACCCTACAGTCAACAACCCAGCGATTGTAGAGTCAACAGAAGAAATTATAGAGCCTCCTTTTATAGAACTAGGAACTCTACGAATTAAAGATCCTCTTGCTCTAGACAATCATGACCCAAACCTCAAAGATCTCAGACAAAATGGCCCATGGATAGATGTTCCAACTGGAAGAAGATGGGCTAAAGATCACACTCAAAACCTGATTATTACTGATACAAATGCAAGAGTCAGAACAAGGTCTGCAACCCAAAATGAGTGCTTCTATTTCAAATTTCTATATCAAATAGAGCCTAAACAGATTGATGAAGCTCTTTAAGATTCGACCTGGATTGAGGCAATGTAAGAAAAATTAAACTAGTTTGAAAGAAGTAAGGTCTGGAGATTAGTTTAAAGACCAAGAGATCATCCAGTCATAGGTACTAAATGGGTCTTCAGAAACAAGATGGATGAATATGGTGTGATCACAAGGAATAAGGCAAGATTGATGGCTAAGGGTTACTCTCAAGAAGAAGGCATTGACAATGATGAGACATTTGCACCAGTGGCAAAACTTAAAGCTATCAGGATATTCCTTACTTATGTTGCCCACATGAAGTTCAAAGTATTTCAGATGGATATCAATAGTGCATTTCTCAAGAGAAAGTTTATGCTAAACAACCCCCAGGTTTTGTTCATCTTACTCATCCCAATTATGTGTTTAAATTAGATAAGGCACTATATGGATTAAAAAAAACACCTAGAGCATGGTATGAGACATTAACTAATTTTCTTATTAAAAAATGATTCACTAGAGGTAGAGTAGACACCATACTTTTTCTTAGGAAGCACAAAGATAAGACATTGTCAGTACAAATTTTTGCGAATGATATTATATATGGTTCTACTGATGAAAAGTTGAGTGAAAGATTGTCCAAGTTTATGTAGAGCATGATGGGAGAGCTAAATTTCTTCTTTGGACTTCAAGTAAAGTAAACTAATGAAGGCATATTCATCAACCAGGCCAAGTATATCAAAGACTTACTTAAAACGTATGCCATGGAATCAACGACACCCATGATGACTCTAATAGTTGCTACAACTAAGCTAGACAAAGATGAACAAGGTAAAAGTGTTAATATAACTAAATATAGAGGTATGATTGGCACTCTTGTATACTTAACTACTAGTAGACCTAATATTATATTTTCTACATGTATTTGTGCTAGATTTCAAACTAATCCTAAAGAATCCCATTTAATTTCTGTTAAGAGAATTTTTAGATATCTCAAGGGTACTACAATTTTAGGCCTATGGTATCCCAAGGAGTCTCCTTTTTATCTAATTAGATATTCAGATGCTGGCTTTGCAGAATGTAAGATAGAAAAAAAGTACTAGTGAAACTTTCAAATTGGTTGGAAATAGACTAGTCTCATAGTTTAGCAAGAAGCAAAACTTAGTGTCAACTTTGATGAGTGGGTTTTATACCTATAAATTGAGTATTTTTAGCTTGATGATTTGTGAGTTTTTGAATATTTTCTATTCCTTTTTATGTGTTTTTATGCTTTTATATAGGAAATAAAGTTGGAAGCTATTTGGTTGCATTTTAGTTAAATTGAAGCTATTTGGTTTCATTTTAGTCAAATTAGTGAAGTATTGCAATTTCTAGCTTTTAGGTAGATTGACCTCTGGAGTTTTAATTGAGATTTGGATGGTCTTAGAGTTTTAGAATGAGAAAATGGCCTTCTTGAAGTTTTAGAGGACGTCTTAAGCTTTTCAGAAAGGTATGGTTTGCAAAAATCCGAGTTTGTTTGGGTCTCCAAACATTGTTTTAAAAAGCTGATTCGAATTCTAATTGGAGTTGGATTCCTGTTCGGACTAGTAAGCTTAAAAGGGCCATAACTTTTGATCCGGGAAGAGTTACGGGACGTACCACCTGTCAAATCGAAGCTTGTGAAATAATCTACAGGTAAAATTAGAGTGTGCAGTGCAGATGCGCAGCTATTGAGTGCTGCTACACTGGTTTGCGCGCGGGGGCTGATTTTGCTGAGTTTTGCACTTCTAATTGACTTAGGACTTGCCATATTGATTCTTAATTGGATTAAATGTATACTAAGCTATGGAAGAGGCTATAAATACCAATCAAAGGCTATACTTTGGGACTAACCTAGATACATAAAAGCTTGGATTATAAGTTTAGATTCGCGAGGAACGGAAGGGGTCTGCTAAGGAGAGCAGAAATTGGAGAAGGATCGCGCAACAACAAATTTATTCTTTTATCCTTTATTTTATTTTCGTAATCTAAGGATGTTTTCTAATTTTGTTATGAACTAAATTTCCAATTAAGATTGCAATTGAACCCAATATTTAGTATAAGTTGATTTATTCTCGTTTTTGGTTATTGTTGATTATATTTGAATCGATTATCATATTTTGTGCCTAGTGATAATTGCGTAGCTAACAATTATTGTGATATAACCTGGATAAAATTGGAAGATGAATTCTAGGGTTAGAACTGAATATGATAACGTGTGATCTTGATTATTCTTTGCGTTGAATATCATGATTTGTGTATATGATAGGAATAAACCTATATGCCACATGTAACTTTATTTGAGAGTTGATACTTAATGAATCTATTTTTAATTATTTCACATAGGAATACAATGATTTAATTGGAATAGATATTTTTATTTAACTACTTGAAAAAGGGTTTTATGAATAAATAGGAATTCTTAGTTAACGATTCGTTATGATTGTTTAATCGAAAGAGCGAGTAAGAGATTTAGACAAAGCATTGGGGGAAATTGTAATCTTGACTTTTAAATCTGATTTCAATCCTTGTTAGTAATTTAGTTATAATTTTAATTAATTTGTTCCACAATCTTTAATTCATTTGTTTAAATAAGATTGAATTGATAAAAAGTTAGTACTTGATTAATATTATTAGCATATTTCTCGTGGGATCGACACTCTACTTATCACTTTATTATTTGTTGATCATGTATATTTGCGTGTGAAATTGCCAATACCATATTGGGCAAACAAGTTTTTGGCGCAGTTACCGGGGAATAGTACTAATAATTTTTTTAATTTCAATCAATTTGATCTTAATTTAAGCATTATTTTCTGTTTTAATTTTTTTTGCAGGTATATTATGAAAGTAGTATGCACACAAGCCAATCATATTTGATATGATGTAGCATATACTTTGTAATCTTATTTGTTTGTTAAAGGCATTTTACTTTATCTACATGGTGCTGTTATATTAAATGTGATAAACCCATAGTTTTGAGCAATGTTTTTAGAATCATGATGGTGATCATGCTAATGAGATCTAAATTCTAGATAGCTCACAAACTAAAATCGTTCCTAATCGATGGATTACTAAAAAGGGGATTAGTGAATCCGGATAGATTAGTACATACGTTGCTTGCTCTTATGAACAGGATGATTGATCTCATAATCATTTGTGTCGAGACACTAAAGCAAGTATGTAGGTGCTTATTAGAGAATAAGTTCACTGAACGTGGCTCGCTAAGGAATACCTAATGGAGTTTTACTCGCCTGTCAATAGGAATTCCTCTAGTGATAGTAGTACAAGTGATCCTTGGACTTGAGATCATCATAGTATCTTGTGTGTGATGAGTTATACTTTGACATGTCCCTTAAGACCCTTAGGGTATATCGAAGGGTATGATTGGGTATAATAAGTTATACATGGAGATAGGTGAATGATCAACAAAGAATCTACCACTTCTAGTAAAAGGAACGAATGTCCTATGTGATTCGATAAATGACGACTCAGAAGTCTTTAGCCAAAGCAGAATGAAATTAGAAAGGAGTTTCTAATTTGCATTATTAGAGTTGTGCATTTGAGAATCGAAATACATATAATTAAATAAAATAAGACTTGATAGTAATTCCATGTCTTATATTTAATTGGGACATTGTATGGTAGAAGGATTGAATTGTACGGTAACTATTCACTGAAAGGTTCTTTTGTGCTTAATGTTGAAATCTATATTATCTGGAAAGTCGTTGATCGCTAAGGGGGCTTAGCCTTATTGTAGAATAAATATTATTTATTTAAATGAATTAAATAGTTTAATTTATTTAAATAAAATTAGAATTGTTCTAATCGATTTATTCACAACCGGTTTAATATGGAGAACCTAAAGGGTCACACCGTAAAAGAAAAATATTTATTTAAGAAGTAAATGACATAATCGTAATAATAAGTTAAGTGTATTTAATTTAATCTATGGAGATAGAATAAATTAAATAGCTTAATATTTATTATTTAATATTTTGAAAATATTAAATATAAATTAATAAGAGGAGTCTTATTATTATTATTACTATTACTATTATTTAATTCCTAATAGGGATTGGAAATTAATTAATAGAAATACTCTCTCATGAATTCCTAATTGGATTAGGAGTTCAATTAATTAAAGGAGTTTAATTAAAATAAAAACTTTAATCCTAAATAGTTTAGGAGGGTTCCCTATATCTATAAATAAGAGGAGTCTTATCATAATTTAGGGTTAGACAGTTACACACTCTTCCATGAGAATTGGAGAGAGAGTACTTGCAATTTCTATAGAGATAGAAACTAGGGTTTTGCCAACATCCATCTTCTTGAACAACTATTATTCCTTGGTGGATCACCTCTAGAGGCCAAACACTTGGGTGGCTAACGTTGATCAAAAGAAGGAATTTAATCGGTAGAATTCAAGGAGAACGCGAAGGATTTGGAGGTGAACTCGTACCTGTGGAAGCATGGTTCCACAAGGGTATGATTCTCATACTTTATCTCTTTCGTTTAATTGATAATTAAGCACATGGATGATCATGGTGATGGTTTGTATGAAAAATTTTAAAATCTGTTTTATTGCGCTTCCGCACTATTTATGTAATTTAATTTCATGTTCGAGCTATATACAAACCTAACAGTGGTATCAGAGCCTAACCTTGTGCTAATTATCGATTATTATTATTTCATGTATGTATGGGTATGCGATTGGATCGATTTTCTGGGTAACGAAAAAAAATTTCGAAGTCTGCTACGTGGCGCGGTCGCGCCGCTTCTAGTTCATTCTGGAGCGCGGCCGCGCCCGAACCCAGAAATCGTTTCTGGGGGTGCAGCGTGGCCGCGCCGCTCCTAGTTAATTTTGGAGCGCGGTCGCGCTGGTCTGTAGATTTTGAAAAATTTTTATTTTTGATTTTATTTATTTTCAATGAAGATAAAAGGTTTATTTTGAATTGGAATATAATTAAAATTAAAAGTTTTATTTGAACTTGGAATTGGATTCTTCGGTCATTAGAATAAAGGAGTTTATTCACATATGGAATAAGATTCCATGTTTCCTAAAATAAAGGAGTTTATTCACATATGGAATAAGATTCCATGTTTCCTTAAAAATAAAGATGTTTATTTTGCTAAGGTATAAAATTTAACATATTTTATTTTTCCAAGCAATTTTAAGTTAAAATAAATGAGTTTATTTTGAACTTAAAATTGGTTTCCATGTTAATTAAAATAAAGGAGTTTATTTTGATTTGGAATTTGATTAAAAATAAAGGAGTTTATTTTTATTCAAAATTGGATAAAATAAAATAAATAAGTTTATTATGATTTAAATTTTGATTAAAATAAAGGAGTTTATTTTGTTTCAAAATTAGATTTCTAGTAAACTTTTAATTGCCCATTAAATGATATCAATGCATATATGGAATGGTTTTATTATTCATAAGATGAATGTTATTTATTGATACATATGGAGATATGTATGATAATAAATAAGGATTGATTATGGACTACTGACCAATGTGTGATTGGATTTATTTTAGTGGATACTTGAATAAATGGGTTTTTTATAAATGGGGTCTGCGTACCTCGTCTTCTCTAGTTTTTCTTGATGTAAATTTTATCTTCCTCCTATGTACCTCCCCTTGACTGCTGATCAAGATTTCTATTTACTGTAAATAGTTTATGTAATAGGTTTAGTTAGAATTACTTGAAGAATTGGAGACAAAGGAGCAAGGAGCGCTTGAAGACCCGTTTGTAATGGAGCTCAGGTTTAAATGTAATAGTTATATTTAAATTTTGTTCTTGCACCCTAGGTTTGACCTTTTGGTTCACTTAGTGGCTCTAGTGAACCAAACTAGAATAAAAGTCCATAATCAATCCGGGTAGAATATAGTATTCTATATGTGCATGCTTACTATGTATATATTATATATTATACAACATGCTTCACATGTTAAATAATATTGAAAGTAGTATGCACACAAGCCAATCATATTTGATATGATGTAGCATATACTTTGTAATCTTATTCATTTATTAATAAAGGAATTAATTTTCTCAAAAGGCATTTTATATTATCTACATGGTGCTGTTATATTAAATGTGATAAACCCATAGTTTTGAGCAATGCTTTTAGAATCATGATGGTGATCATGCTAATGAGATCTAAATTCAAGATAGCTCACAAACTAAGATTGTTCCTAATCGTTGGATTACTAAATAGGGGATTAGTGAATCCGGATAGATTAGTACATACGTTGCTTGCTCTTATAAAGAGGATGATTGATCTCATAATCATTTGTGTGGAGACACTAAAGCATGTATGTAGGTGCTTATTGGAGAATAAGTTCACTGAACGTGGCTCGCTAAGGAATACCTAATGGAGTTTTACTCGCCTGTCAATAGGAATTCCTATAGTGATAGTTGTACAAGTGATCCTTGGACTTGAGATCATCATAGTATCTTGTGTATGATGAGTTATACTTTGACATGTCCCTTAAGACCTTGTGGGTATATCAAAGGGTATGATTGGGTATAATTAGTTGTACATGGAGATAGGTGAATGATCAACAAAGAATCTACCTCGTCTAGTAAAAGATGTGAATGTCCTATGTGATTCGATAAATGATAACTCAGTAGTCCTTGGCCGAGGCAGAATGAAATTAGAAAGGAGTTTCTAATTTGCATTAATTAGAGTTGTGCATTTGTGAATCGAAATACATATAATTAAATAAAATAAGACTTGACAGTAAATCCATGTCTTATATTTAATTGGGACATTGTATGGTAGAAGGATTTAATTGTACGGTAACTATTTACTTAAAGGTTCTTGTAATATTCCGAACCCTAATAAGATCTGCATATGTAAATTATGTGTTTAATAAATGAAATTTCATGATCTGACTTTGTATTATGTGATTGTGTATTTTATTAAACAATTAGGTCAAATAAAATTTTTTCGCCAAGCAGCTGTGTCGTGCTTAATCGGACAAAATGATTTGTCGTGCTTCTGGCGAATTCACCGAGAAGCGTTTCGGCAAATTATTTTTGTAAGTTGCTGTGTCGTGCTTGGAATTGATGAAGTGCTTTGTCGTGCTTCGACATTAATTAATATTATATTAAATGATAAAATTTTAAAATAAGTTAAATAGGGTTTAAAATGTTACACGGAAATAGAAACCCTAAGTTGAAAACCCTAATTGATAATAATTGTCAGAATTGATTAATTAAAACCCTAATTATTGTACAATAATCTTAATTAATATAATTAAGATTTAAATAATGAATTATAATGTTAATTATGAATCATTAAGATTAAACTAAACCCCAAACGAAAGATTAAAACCCTAATTGTAGGATTGAAAACCCTAAACCCTAATTAGAAACCCTAAGGCCCTAATTTGATTCAAGAACCCTAAATTATGGAGTTATAAATCTTAATTGTGATATAATATCATAATTAGGGTATTACTAAACCTAAATTAACATCCTAATCATGATTAACAAAAATCTGGATTAACAAAAATAAAATCCTAGCTAATGAAAATGAAGCTAGGAGTGTGCAAGCTTGTGCTTGACACACTCCAGCACAAGTAGGTTAATTAGGCCAGATCATAAGCACCACAAGTTCCAAGCTTAGATATTTTTGGGAGCAAAGTTTGGAAATTAGTCTAGGAAACCCTAAATTCAAGTTGCTATAAGAAGAATGAGATGCTGAGCTTTAAACCTACAAAATTGTGAACCTATACACTTATATTACCAGCCTAAACAAGCCCTAGCAACCACAAGCTCAGAATCAGAAGCCAGAAATCAAATTTTAAAGAAAAAGGTGCACAAAACCCTAATTTATGTTTGATCTTCAAGCCTGCAAAATTTTTGTGTTTTAGATGTTTAGGAATCCTTGTTAATATGTTATTTAGTGATCTGGGCGGTTAAAACATGTTTACATAACATCTAGATATGAAAATCAAACCAAAAACTCAAACTGTTCTTGGCAGTCAAGAACAGTCTGACAGGCCTTTTTGTCAGAGCTTTTGATCGGCTTAAAATGTTTGTTTGATGTGTTTTAAAGCATGAATCAGTAGTATGCCATGTTAGCTTTAAGATCCAATTGGTATAATAGTTAAATTATCTCTAGGTAGAAAGTTATTAATGGTCAAAACCCATTGACCGACCATGGGGAACTGATTTTTGGGTAA
The DNA here is from genome assembly GCA_034770075.1 of Aralia elata. Taxonomy (NCBI): domain Eukaryota; kingdom Viridiplantae; phylum Streptophyta; class Magnoliopsida; order Apiales; family Araliaceae; genus Aralia; species Aralia elata. Next base: position 39,181,097 of record CM068386.1, on the reverse strand, counting down.
CCCAGAAATCGTATGAATGTCTGACAGTTTGATGTCAGAGTTTTGATCAACCCAGAAATGACCTAGATGACATAGTTTGTGTAGTTTATTGATGTAGAGTTGTTGTATGATATATGAACTACAATCTCGAATCATTAAAACACCTAAACAATCAATCAGTTGAACGAAATTAACAGTCAAACCACGATGACCGTTATGACTGGATGAGTTTCTGGGTTACCCAGAAACTCAAGAACAGTCATGAACGGGGTAGTTTGACCATGCTTTTTAGATCATGATATGATATAGTTTGTGATGTAAATTAATATGTCGTTGTACACTGCCATGTTAGCTATAACAACAAACAAAAACCAAGAACAAACATCAAACGAGCTACGATTAATTTGAGGTCAAATGTCCCTGTTGGACCTTGACCAACTGTTCTTCATTGAAGGACACCTTTAGCGACAGTCTTCAACCCAAACCCAGAAACCTAAGAAACTAAGCAGACCGTCGCTAAAGCCCTTTAGCGACGGATTTTTAATAAAAATAAAATAAAAATTAATTAAATAAATTATAAAATATTAAATAAATATTAAATAATTATTAATAATTAATAAATAAATTCAAAAATTCATTTTTAAATTATAAAAATTCATTTTTAATATTTTTATATATTCTGAAATATTATTTAATTTAATTAAATAATAAATAATAATTATGATAAATTATTTAATAATTGTTTTAATTATTTAAATAATGATATTAAATTATTAAATAATTATACTAATTATTTAAAAATGATATTAAGGTAAATAAAATTATTATATATAATAATTAAATAAAATATTAAATATTTAAATATTATTAATGATAAATAAATCATTTAAATAATATATTAAGTATTTAAAAATTACTTTAAATGATAATTAAAATCATTTAAATATCAAATTAACTTTTGAAAATTATTATAAGTAATAAATAAATTATTTTAATGATAAAATAAAGTCTAAAAATATTATTAATGATAAAGCAAATCATTTAAATAATATTCTATCTTTCTAAAAATATTATAAATGATAAATAAATCATTTAAATAATATTTTAAGTATCTAAAAATATTCTAAATGACAAATAAATTATTTAAATAACATATTAAATGTTTTAAAATTATTCTAAATGATAATTAAATTATTTAAAAATATTCCTAAGCTTGTAAAATTACTTAAAAATACTTCCAAGCTTCTGAAAATTATTTAAAAATAATACCAAGTTTCTAAAAATGTTAGAAATAATAATTAAATTATTTAGACTAATAATTCGACTTCCAAATGAAGTTTTATCGAACAATCTATGTGTTTAGCCATTAAGGACGCGACCGAGATACCGAATCAACGTCGAACCTTAATGAAACTTGTTTAGATTAGCGTGATACATGTTTATATACGTGCTAACGCTTATTATTGGTATACGTAGACTACGTGCGTTGACCGATTGTACTAAATTATAGTGAACTACGCAAAGGCAAGTGTCCTAACCTTACTCAACTTTGTTATATTTAAGCAAGTATTATACATCTTGCTATCAATTATTGTGAAGTTATTGCTTCTTGTTCAGCATAACTTAAGAAATGAATCATTATTCATATATTGTTTATTCGAGCGTAAATTGTTGTGTCAAACCAAATTGTTTGGTAAGACATCTTATACTGAGTAAATGGAAATGCCTTCATAGGAAGGCCAATAAATGTCGATAATATATTGACCACAAATGGTAGGATGATATGCTTACTCCTAGGATATTGGTGAGGCTGATCACCTACCAGATATCCAAAACTCAGATGGTTCTAAGTCATTAAAGACTGATAGAACTAAATGAAATATATGGTTCATGTACAGAACCCTCAGTATACATCATTGACATCTTTCAAATCAAACACATGGTGTTTATATATTCAAATGAACTTGCTGAGCATTTGTAGCTCATTCTTGCGCATATCTTCTTTTGCAGCTGTAAATGATATCCCTAGCACGTCTAGGACTGATAAGGGAAAAAGACATGCTTATTAAGTTTTATTTCTGTTGTTGAATACTTTAAGTCTTTTAAAGACTTGTTGTTGTAATAACTTAGTATAACGAATGATGTAACCGAACAAAATGTTATGTAATATATTATGATCCTTTATGTCATAGAATGCGTTATACTCTGATCTTTAAATTCTTTAGAATAGTTGTACTAAGTTAAATACTGTTAGGTTTGTACATAGCGCGAATATGCAATCAAATTACATAAATAGTGCGGAAGCGCGATAAAATCATATTTTAAAATTTTATACAAACCATCACCATGATCTTTCTTTATGCACAATTATTAATTAAACGAAAGAGATGGAGAATAAGAATTATACCCTTTGTAGAATTCTAGCTTCCTCAGGTACAAGTTCACCTCCAATTCCTTCGCGTTCTCCTTGAATTCCACCGATTAAATTCTTTCCTTTGATCAACGTTAGCCACCCAAGTGTTTGGCCTCTAGAGGTGATCCATCAAGGAATAATACTTGTTCAAGAAGATGGGTGTTGGCAAAACCCTAGTTTCTATCTCTATAGAAATTGCAAGTACTCTCTCTCTCCAATTCTCATGGAAGAGTGTGTAAATTGTCTAACCCCAAAATATGATAAGACTCCTCTTATTTATAGATATAGGGAACCCTCCTAAACTATTTAGGATTAGGGTTTTTATTTTAATTAAACTCCTTTAATTAATTGAACTCCTAATCCAATTAGGAATTCATGAGAGAGTACTTCTATTAATCAATTCCCAATCCCTATTAGGAATTAAATAATAGTAATTGTAATAATAATAATAAGACTCTTCTTATTAATTTATATTTAATATTTCCAAAATATTAAATAATAAATATTAAGCTATTTAATTTATTCTATCCCATAGATTAAATTAAATACACTTAACTTATTATTACAATTATGCCATTTACTTCTTAAATAAATATTTTCCTTTTGCGGTGTGACCCTTTAGGTTCTCCATATTAAACCGGTTGTGAATAAATTAATTAGAACAATTCTAATCTTATTTAAATAAATAAATTAAACTATTTAATTCATTTAAATAAATAATATTTATTCTACAATAAGGGTAAGCCCCCTTAGCGATCAACGACTTTCCAGATAATATAGATTTCAACATTAATCACAAAAGAACCTTTCAGTGAATAGTTACCGTACAATTCAATCCTTCTACCATACAATGTCCCAATTAAATATAAGACATGGAATTACTGTCAAGTCTTATTTTATTTAATTATATGTATTTCGATTCTCAAATGCACAACTCTGATAATGCAAATTAGAAACTCCTTTCTAATTTCATTCTGCTTTGGCCAAAGACTTCTGAGTCGTCATTTATCGAATCACATAGGACATTCTCTCCTTTTACTAGAAGTGGTAGATTCTTTGTTGATCATTCACCTATCTCCATGTATAACTTATTATACCCAATCATACCCTTTGATATACCCTAAGGGTCTTAAGGGACATGTCAAAGTATAACTCATCATACACAAGATACTATGATGATCTCAAGTCCAAGGATCACTTGTACTACTATCACTAGAGGAATTCCTATTGACAGGCGAGTAAAACTCCATTAGGTATTCCTTAGCGAGCCATGTTCAGTGAACTTATTCTCTAATAAGCACCTACATACTTGCTTTAGTGTCTCCACACAAATGATTATGAGATCAATCATCCTCTTCATAAGAGCAAGCAACGTATGTACTAATCTATCCGGATTCACTAATCCCTTTTTTTTAGTAATCCATCGATTAGGAACGATTTTAGTTTTTGAGTTATCTAGAATTTAGATCTCATTAGCATGATCACCATCATGATTCTAAAAGCATTGCTCAAAACTATGGGTTTATCACATTTAATATAACAGCACTATGTAGATAATGTAAAATGCCTTTTACAAATGAATAAGATTACAAAGTATATGCTACATCATATCAAATATGATTGGCTTATGTGCATACTACTTTCAATCTCCCACTTGCACTAAAGCCAATCGTCATGGTATCTAATACCCTTCTTCTCTAAGTGACGATCATCTTGCTGTTTGGATAAAGATTCAGTAAATGGATATGCAATGTTGTTCTTGAGAGTCCACTATCTCTATAGTGACTTCTTCTCTTTCAATGATTCCACTAATCAAATGAAAGTGCCGCAACACATGTTTGAATCCAAGATGAGACTTAGGAACTATTCCTAGTTCTGTGATAAACTTTTCATCCAAACAATCAACTTGCAGCTTCATTTACAGCTATATACTTTGTCTTTGTCACTAAACCAACAACACTTTGTTGTTTGGAACCTTTCCAATTCACTGCACCACCTTTCAAGGTAACGTTTTACCCTAAAGTGGATTTGTTATCGTCTTGGTCAGTCTGAAAAACTTGAGTCTGTTTAGCCCTCTAGTTTTAATTCAGACCTACCATGAATCATAATCACATCTTTAGTACCAGTTAAGTACCTAAAGATGTTTATCACTGTCTTAAAGTAATCTTCTCCAGAATATGACTGATCAACATCAAGCCTAGTATATTCATTGCATACATGATAGTAACTCATGTGATCTCTCTTTCAATTGGGGACAATTTTAGAGAGATTCTCTCCATTGCTCATCATCATGAGACCTCTCTTGGAGTTTGCCATGCTAAACGCCTTTAGCATCAAATGAATATACGTTCCTTGGGTCAAGCCGAACATCCTTTTAAATCTATCTATATAGACTTATATCCCCAATTTATAGGATGCTCCTCCCAAGTCATTCATGGAGGAATGTTTAGACAATTTTATCTTTACTGATTGTAGCATTGGTATGTTATTCCTTATCAGTAGTATATCAACATATAATACTAGGAATGTCACAGTGCTCCCACTGACCCTTTTGTACACATTAGGTTCATTCTCATTTTTGATAAAATCAAACTCTTTTGATTGTCTCATCAAAACGAATGTTCCATCTTTGAGAAGCTTGCTTCAATCCATCAATGGATCATTGTAGCTTAAAACACGATTTGCTTCAACCTTTGAAACAAATTCCTCTGGCTGTATCATACATACATTCTCCTCAAGTCTTCATTGAGGAAGGACGTCTCCACATCCATTTTGCCAGATTTCGTAATAAGCTGCAATTGCAAGTAAAATCCAAATGGACTTGAGCATTACCCGGTAATAAGGTTCTATCACAGTCAACTCCTTGACTTGAAAAACCTTTTAAACAGGTCTGGTCTTATAGGTCTCCACCTTGCCATTTGCTCCAGTCTTTCTCTTAAAAGACCCATATTCACACTCTGGGCACTATGCCTTTCGGTGGAGTAACCAGAGTCTATACTTGGTTCTCATACATGGAGTCCATTTCGGATTTCATGGCCATCTGCCATTTCTCTGAGTATCTTCTACTCATAGCCTCATCGTATATAACTGGATCATCATCCTCTATGATGCGTACCTTATCATCATCCTCTATGATGAATCCATACCTCCCAGGTATCTTCGGTACTCTTCCAGATTTACGATTCGGTTGTGGTACAATAGGTCTATCTACAGGTTCCTCGGTTCGACTTTAAAGTGCTTTGTGGTTCTTGAACTCTTTCAAGATCTATTACCCTCCCACTAGCTCCTTCGATGATAAACACCTTTATCTAAGAAGGTAGCGTGTAGGATTATAGTAATAATACCCTAAACTTTCTTTAGGATATCCCACAAATCTGCACTTGTCAGATTTTATCCCAAACTTATCTTTGAAACCTTTTCACATAAGTTGGACAACCCCTTATCTTAACATACTTAAGAATAGGAATCCTCCCTATCCATAACCTTTATGGAGTATTGGGGCCAGATTTTTGAGGTTACCTTATTTTGTAGATATGCAGCCGTTTCTAGGGCATAACCCTAGATGGATACTGGAATGTCGGTAAAAATCATTATGGACTGCACCATGTCCAACAAGGTACAATTTCTCCTTATAGATACACCAATCAATTATTGTGTATCAGGAAGTGTCCATTATGAGAAAATACCATTTGGAGATGATCTAGAAACTTATTGCACAAGTATTCCTTCCTCGATCTGATCAAAGAATCTTAATACTTTGTCAATTTGTTTCACTTCTGAATTCTTTGAACCTTTCAAATGATTCAGACTTGTATTTCATCAAATACACACATTCAACTCTTTGAATGACCATCTCCTTTTTCTTTTATTAGTTTGTTCAATTTGCAAAATATTTTTCATGTAAGTCAAGTTTACAAAGTCTATCAAGTGATCTTTCAGTTTCAAACAAAACATTATCATTATAAATAGAACAACAAATGTTCTTAAATATAATACCAAAACCTTCCTTGTCCAACAACGGAAGTAATAATGTTTCTAAAGAGAACTGGAACATAATAACAACTTATTAACTTAATAGACTTGCCCGCAGGCAATGCTAAACTATAAGTTCTTATGGTTAATGTAGCAACCTTTGCTCCATTCCCACACATAAGATTACTACTTTGTTTAGCTTTCTACTTCTGCTTAGTCTCTGCATTGGATTGCATACGTGAGAACTACAGCCGGTATCCAATACCCAAGTAGAACCTTGACTTATAGAAAAATTTATTTCAATCATGAACAAACCCATATTTGTAACCGAAACTTCACTAAGCTTCTTCTGGTTAGCCTCTGTAAGATACTCCTTACAGTTTCCTTTCCAGTGTCCAGGCTTATTACATTGGAAGCAAACTCCTTTGCTATCTGCATCAGTCTTGTTCATATTGTCCTTTATTTTTGCCTTTCCATTTACCTTCTTTGAATTGTTCTTCTTTTAAGAAGATCCTTTGGCCCTCTTCCGCTTCCTGGAAGAATCATCTACCAGTAAGACTTGGTCTTTCTTGGTTGGAAAGTGACTCTTTACAGTTTTCAACATGTTTAAGCAACTCAGGCAGGCTGACATATAGCTTGTTCATGTGGAAATTCACAACAATTTGTGAGAAAGAGTCCGGAAGTGATTACAAGATCAAATCTTGGATCAACTCTCCATCCATTAAAACCCAGTTGTCCCAATTGTTCAATCATATTGATCATTTTGAGGACATTTGTCTATACTGTAGTGCCATCGGTTATTCTAGATCGGAAGAGCTCCTTAGATATCTGATATCTAATAGTCCTACTTTCCTCACCATTCAACTCCTTGAAGGTGCAGGAGTATAGTAGGAGCATCCATAGTTTCATGCTGACGCTGAAGCTCGTTACTCATGGATGCGAGCATGATGCATTGAGCCAACTGTGCATCATCTTGCCACTTTCTAAAAATAGCAATCTCTTCCTCTGAGGCATTGTCTGCAACCATTGCAGGGATAGGCATATTAAGGACATAAGATAGCTTTTCAGCCTTGAGAACTATTCTCAAATTCTTTAACTAGTCCTTTTAATTTGGTCCGGTTAATTAGCATCTAATATGGTACGCAGTGATAGTGAATTAGACATTATAAAATTCTGTAAAATGAATTTGTAATTTAACAACATTTTAGCATACATTCATTTAATTAATTAATTACCAAAATAAATTAGGTCTTTATTTTAAATTGGTATCTCCCACTTTTTTTTTATCAAACTATATTACCCTCATTATATAGTTCAGCAAATCTAATTAAAGATTTGCTAGCGAGAATAAGGATCCCATTTTAAATGTATATAGCCTTGTGGTGACACAACAAACAATATATAAATAAATAGGTAGACAACTATTGCCAATTACATCACTATGTAACTCCTTGTATTTTGCCTCTTAAATTATTTTGATCAAGTGGTGACACATCCGAATCAAAATTATCCAAGTTAAGTCCAACCTAGCACTTCCATATATTCGAAAGAAAAACACTGTCCTTGTGTGACACAACAAAACAGCATCGTTCAGTCTATGTATAAGCATCAAATGTGATAAAGCAACATCTTAAATATTTTAATACTTGCCTTGTGGTGACACAACAAACTCATATTAAATATTTAATACTCTATTGTTTTACCATGCTAGAAGGCGACGTTCGATATTCCAAATATCTTTGAACGCTTAGGACTTAATATAATTGCTTTGAGGGGTTTGTTATTATTTGTCTCATCTTGTTTAGCGCGCATGCACATATATATATATAAAATACGTGTCATATTATTAAACATGCGAAGCATGTTGTATAATATTTAATATATACATAGTAAGCATGCACATATAGAATACTATATTCTACCCAGATTGATTATGGACTTTTATTCTAGTTTGGTTCACTAGAGCCACCAAGTGAACCAAAAGGTCAAACCTAGGGTGCAAGAACAAAATTTAAATATAACTATTACATTTAAACCCGGGCTCCATTACAAACGGGTCTTCAAGCGCTCCTTGCTCCTTTGTCTCCAATTCTTCAAGTAATTCTAACTAAACCTATTACATAAACTATTTACAATAAATAGAAACCTTGATCAACAGTCAAGGGGAGGTACATAGGAGGAAGATAGAATTTACATTAAGAAAAATTAGAGAAGACGAGGTACGCAGACCCCATTTATAAAAACCCATTCATTCAAGCATCCACTAAAATAAATTCAATCACACATTGGTCAGTAGTCCATAATCAATCCCTATTTATTATCATACATATCTCCATATATATCAATAAATAACATTCATCCCATGAATAATAAAATCATTCCATATATGCATTGATATCATTTAATGGGCAATATTAGTTAGTATAAAATTCAATTTCAACTCCAATTAGTTATCATGGAATCCAATTCTAACTCTAATTAGTTATCATGAAATCTAATTTTAATTAAAATAAACTTCTTTATTTTAATCATATTCCAAATCAAAATAAACTCTTTTATTTTAATTTATCCAATTTTTTTTTTGAATAAAAATAAACTCCTTTATTTTTAATCAAATTCCAAATCAAAATAAACTCCTTTATTTTAATTAATATGGAAACCAATTTCAAGTTTAAAATAAACACCTTTATTTTTAACTTAAAATTGTTGGAAAATAAAATATGTTGAATCCTATTCCTTATCAAAATAAACATCTTTATTTTTTAAGGAAACATGGAATCTTATTCCATATGTGAATAAACTCCTTTATTCTAGGAAACATGGAATCCTATTCCATATGTGAATAAACTCCTTTATTCTAGGAAACATGGAATCCTATTCCATATGTGAATAAACTCCTTTATTCTAGGAAACATGGAATCCTATTCCATATGTGAATAAACTCCTTTATTCTAGGAAACATGGAATCCTATTCCATATATGAATAAACTCCTTTATTCTAGTTAACGTAGAATCCAATTCCAAGTTCAAATAAAACTTTTAATTTTAATTATATTCCAATTCAAAATAAACCTTTTATCTTAATTGAAAATAAATAAAATCAAAATAAATAAAAAAATAAATAAAATAAATAAAATAATTTTACACAAACAATTATGCCCAATTAAATTGTTCTTAACAATTATCAATGTATATACAGAATCAAAACAATTAATAATTCGCATAAAGTTTGGCTTTGATACCACTGTTAGGTTTGTACATAGCGCGAATATGCAATCAAATTACATAAATAGTGCGGAAGCGCGATAAAATCAGATTTTAAAATTTTATACAAACCATCACCATGATCTTTCTTTATGCACAATTATTAATTAAACGAAAGAGATGGAGAATAAGAATTATACCCTTGTAGAATTCTAGCTTCCTCAGGTACAAGTTCACCTCCAATTCCTTCGCGTTCTCCTTGAATTCCACCGATTAAATTCTTTCCTTTGATCAACGTTAGCCACCCAAGTGTTTGGCCTCTAGAGGTGATCCACCAAAGAATAATACTTGTTCAAGAAGATGGGTGTTGGCAAAACCCTAGTTTCTATCTCTATAGAAATTGCAAGTACTCTCTCTCTCCAATTCTCATGGAAGAGTGTGTAAATTGTCTAACCCCAAAATATGATAAGACTCCTCTTATTTATAGATATAGGGAACCCTCCTAAACTATTTAGGATTAGGGTTTTTATTTTAATTAAACTCCTTTAATTAATTGAACTCCTAATCCAATTAGGAATTCATGAGAGAGTACTTCTATTAATCAATTCCCAATCCCTATTAGGAATTAAATAATAGTAATTGTAATAATAATAATAATAAGACTCTTCTTATTAATTTATATTTAATATTTCCAAAATATTAAATAATAAATATTAAGCTATTTAATTTATTCTATCCCATAGATTAAATTAAATACACTTAACTTATTATTACAATTATGCCATTTACTTCTTAAATAAATATTTTCCTTTTGCGGTGTGACCCTTTAGGTTCTCCATATTAAACCGGTTGTGAATAAATTAATTAGAACAATTCTAATCTTATTTAAATAAATAAATTAAACTATTTAATTCATTTAAATAAATAATATTTATTCTACAATAAGGGTAAGCCCCCTTAGCGATCAACGACTTTTCAGATAATATAGATTTCAACATTAATCACAAAAGAACCTTTCAGTGAATAGTTACCGTACAATTCAATCCTTCTACCATACAATATCCCAATTAAATATAAGACATGGAATTACTGTCAAGTCTTATTTTATTTAATTATATGTATTTCGATTCTCAAATGCACAACTCTGATAATGCAAATTAGAAACTCCTTTCTAATTTCATTCTGCTTTGGCCAAAGACTTCTGAGTCGTCATTTATCGAATCACATAGGACATTCTCTCCTTTTACTAGAAGTGGTAGATTCTTTGTTGATCATTCACCTATCTCCATGTATAACTTATTATACCCTAAGGGTCTTAAGGGACATGTCAAAGTATAACTCATCATACACAAGATACTATGATGATCTCAAGTCCAAAGATCACTTGTACTACTATCACTAGAGGAATTCCTATTGACAGGCGAGTAAAACTCCATTAGGTATTCCTTAGCGAGCCACGTTCAGTGAACTTATTCTCTAATAAGCACCTACATACTTGCTTTAGTGTCTCCACACAAATGATTATGAGATCAATCATCCTCTTCATAAGAGCAAGCAACGTATGTACTAATCTATCCGGATTCACTAATCCCTTTTTTTAGTAATCCATCGATTAGGAACGATTTTAGTTTTTGAGTTATCTAGAATTTAGATCTCATTAGCATGATCACCATCATGATTCTAAAAGCATTGCTCAAAACTATGGGTTTATCACATTTAATATAACAGCACTATGTAGATAATGTAAAATGCCTTTTACAAATGAATAAGATTACAAAGTATATGCTACATCATATCAAATATGATTGGCTTATGTGCATACTACTTTCAATTACAGTGTCTATATGAACTATACATCTGAATGAGGGTATCTAAATGATGTTGAGTGTCCTATAAGCTCTGGGGTTACACTTAATGAGCGCCGGTAAGGTACCATCTTTACCGGAATGCGCCCCTCAGTTCTATGGACAATCTTATCATTAATACTGTGAATGTCAGATAGATAGGGAATATTGATATGAAAGAGATATTCATAAGATATAAATCTATATATCTAAGTGAGGGTATCCAAACACAGACAACGTTCTGGCCGGAACTAATACCTGTTATGGGATACTGTGAATCTTGGATAGATAGAAGTCATATTTTATTGAATATTTATAGATGTATAGTTTCACGTGAGCACCAGATCTGCTACAGGGGAGTGTAGAGATTTGGGGGTGTCCCAGGTTGGTATCAGAGCTGTAGATTATAGCTCTAAGGTAGTTAGGAAATACCTTAGGATATGATCTTCGAGTTCGTAAAATACTTAATCATACATAAAATAACCTTAAAAAGCTTTATCTTATGTGTAAAATTGTTTTCCCCTAAATAGTAAATAAATTAAAATTCTTTTGTAGGATGGCAGGAGTAAACCAACACATAGGATGGTTATCAGACAGTGAGCCCGAAAAGGTGCCTGATTATGAGCCGGCTACCCCTGAGCTAGATTTAGAAGATGAAGACCCAGAGGAGGAGGAACTTATCCATGACGAGGAGATATTAGAGGCAGAGGAGGCAGAGAATCCTGTAGATGGGCAGTTAGTAGACCCTGATTCTGAGGAGGATATTGGAGCAGGCCAGATGATGCGTGTCGATACACACGAAGAGATAGTTGTTGAGTTGGTACAGCAGTCGACGGTAGAGCTAGAGACTGCTAATTCTCGGGCAAACATAGCGGCAGGATTATTGGAGAGTGAGCGAGATACGACTCGGCGTCTGAGGACACTTCTTAAGGCCACTCAGAGGGAGAAACAGGAGGCACAGATGCAGGCATACAGAGCCGATAGGAAGAGTAAAGCGGCATTTAATGGCCTAGAGCGACGAGTATTTAGGTATCCGGTGGAAGAAGAGAAGGAGGATTATATGATCGATAGAGCAGTAGTCGGTCATATGATACGAGATGCTTATAAGGGGATGCGTGATAGCGCAGTTTAGTAGTGTTTAAGTTTATGTGTTGTACTTAGTACGATATCAAAATTTTGAGTTGTAAAATAGGAAATCCTTGTAATAACTAGTAGTAGTATAACTACTAATCGGATATGTAATCGTTATTGCATGTTATATACAAGTTGTGTTTATATAATCAAATTGTTAGTTCTATGTAAGCATATCTTTGTATTTATACTTGCTTTTCTTTATTTTAGAACCATGGCATCAGGACGAAGAGCCCAAGCCCGAACTGAGACCACCGAACCAAATCCCACACAACAATTAGTAAATATCCTCTTAGAAACCTTACAAAATCGTCCACCACCTCAACCCACCCCAGTTAATCCACAGGGCACAATATTCAAGGACTTTAAACTTGTAGGACCACCGGAATTTAAGGGAACCGCGGAACCAATTGAGGCACAAACGTGGGTTACCGAGATAGAGAAGTTTTTTATGGTAACTAATGTTGGCGAAGATCAAAAGACGATCTTTGCCACTTTTTTCCTCAAGGGTGAGGCAAACCATTAGTGGAAAAATACCAAAATTCGTGCAGGTGAAGGTATAATTCCTTGGACTAGGTTTAAGGAACTATTCTTCGAAAATTATTTTTCCCAATCAATGCAGGATCGTATGGAGGTACGATTCCTATAATTGAAACAAGGAGAGCTTACCGTATCCCAATATACGGCTAAGTTCAATGAATTAGCCAGGTTTTCCCCACACCAGGTCAATACAGAGGTAAGGAAGACCAGGAGATACGAAGAGGGATTGAAACCCCAAATTCGTAACAAGTTGTCAGTGTTTCAAGTGAGAACTTTTCCAGAAATTCTCGAGAAAGCTATCATAGCTGAAAACGAGAATGAAGCTTTAATAAAATTTCATAAGGAAAAGAGAAGTCTGACTGAAGGAGGGAAGTTTAAAGGAGAAATTAGTACAGGGGGTACTAATAATAACAAAAGGAAGTGGGATGCCACTGTTCCTACAAATTTTGTGAGAAGGGGTAACAATTACAATAATAACAACAACAATAGAAACCAGAACAATAACAATAAGGTGGGTCGTTGTGCCATATGCGGAAAGAATCACCTAGGGTTATGTCGCCAGAAGGTGGTTACTTGTTACCATTGTGGGCAAGAGGGACATTATTCCTCCTACTGTCCTAAAAAGGGTAATGATAATACTCGTCAGAGTAACCCGAATGTTACCTGCTATACTTGTGGTGCAACGGGGCATGTATCTAGGAATTGCCCGAGAAACAGAAACCAATCTGGGGGAGGAAACCAAGTCCCAAACAATAATCCCAAACCAACAGTAGCAGGAGCTGGGGGTCCAGGTCGTCCAACCGCAAGAACGTTTAATATGATGACAAGGGATGCTGTTGCTGCACCAGACGTGGTAACAGGTATCATCCCTATCGACACTTTAAATGCATATGTGTTGTTCGATTCTGGTGTTACTTGTTCATTTGTGTCTAATAGCTTTGCTAAGAAGTTAAAAATACCATGCGAAGATTTAGACATACCTTTTAATGTGGAAATCGCAAACAATGAGATAATTCCCGTCAAAACCATCTATAAGAATTGTGATATAGAGATTAAGGGACACAAATTTCTTGTGAACCTCATTCCCATACAACTAGGGAATTTGATATAATTTTAGGAATGGACTGGCTGGGGAATTATAATGCAATAATTGACTGCCAGCGGAAACGGGTGAATCTAGTGACTGCTTCAGAGTCAAAAGTAGTGTTCAAAGGGGGTTGTTCACCTAAACGATCTCACTGTCTGACAGTAATGCAAGTAGTTAGATTGCTTAGGAAGGGTTGTACAGGCTATTTGGCATACATAGTAGATACTCGAAAAGAAGGAGTAAAGCTAGAGCAAATACCTGTAGTTAGAGAATTTTCGGATGTGTTTCCAGATGACTTACCCGGTTTACCTCCGGACAGGGAGATCGAGTTCGTTATCGATCTAGCGCCGGGTACGACATCAGTTTCCAAGGCACCGTACATAATGGCACCTGTAGAGTTGAAGGAGCTACTTGTGCAGCTACAAGAACTCTTAGACAAAAAGTATATACAACCTAGTGTTTCACCTTGGGGAGCACCGGTGTTATTTGTAAAGAAGAAGGATGGAACATTAAGGTTGTGTATTGATTATAGAGAATTAAATAAGTTAACAATAAAGAACAAATATCCTTTACCACGAATTGATGATCTGTTTGACCAGTTGAAAGGGGCCGAATACTTTTCAAAGATCGACCTACGATCGGGTTATCATCAATTAAAGGTAAGAAAAGAAGATGTGCCGAAAACAGCATTTAGGACACGCTACGGACATTATGAGTTTCTTGTGATGTCTTTTGGATTAACAAATGCGCCGGCAGCATTCATGGACTTAATGAACAGAGTGTTTAAACCATGCTTGGACAAATTTGTCGTAGTGTTCATCGATGATATTTTAGTATACTCGAGAACAAAAGAGGAGCATGCTGAACACTTAAGAAGCATATTGGAGATATTACGCAAGGAACAACTTTATGCAAAGTTTTTCAAGTGTGAATTCTAGTTGGAACGAGTCCAGTTCTTGGGTCATGTAATTGACAAGAATGGAATAACGGTGGATCCAGCCAAGATAGAAGCGGTTGTGAATTGGGAACAACCAACAACTCCAACAGAAGTAAGAAGTTTTCTCGGTTTAGCAGGGTATTATCGGCGTTTTATACAAGATTTTTCAAAGATAGCGACCCCGCTAACCAATTTGACTCGAAAGACGGTAAAGTACGTCTGGACAGACAAATGTGAAGAAAGCTTCCAAGAGTTAAAGAAGCGGTTAAGTATGGCACCAGTGTTATCTTTACCAGATGATACAGGAGGTCTCGTTGTTTATAGTGATGCATCACACAAGGGGTTAGGGTGTTTGTTAATGCAACATGGGAAAGTGATTGAATATGCATCAAGACAACTCAAAGATTATGAGAAGAGGTATCCTACGCATGATCTTGAGTTAGCCGCCGTAGTATTTGCCTTGAAAATTTGGAAGCATTATTTGTACGGGGAGAAGTGTGAGATATATACAGATCATAAGAGTCTGAAATATATTTTCACACAGAAGGAGTTAAATATGAGACAAAGGAGATGGCTAGAGTTGATAAAGGATTTCGATTGTGAGATCTTATATCATCCAGGGAAAGCCAACGTCGTAGTAGACGCATTGAGTAGGAAGAACCAAGAGAAGTTAAATGTAATGACCAATAACGAAATATTGATAAAGGAGTTTGAGAAACTTGAGGTCGAGGTCAGAGTTTCAGTCAACTCTACCCAGAAGTTATTTGTCATGGAAACTAGTTCGACTTTATTGAACAGAGTCAAAGAACTACAGGAGACTGATACAGAATGTCAGAAGTATAAGGCAGAAATGACTCATAAAAAGAATGTTAAGTTTAGAGTGGATAAAGATGGAGTACTGAGATACGAAAATAGAATTTGGGTACCTTCAGTACAAGAACTAAAAGACGAAATACTGAAAGAAGCCCACAGTTCTAAATTCGTTGTACATCCAGGGAGTACAAAAATGTATAAAGACCTGAGCCAACATTTTTGGTGGTCTAACATGAAAAGAGAGATAGCGGAATGGGTAAGTAAATGTTTAACGTGTCAAAGGGTTAAAGTTGAACATCAGAAACCCAGTGGATTATTACAGCCCTTAGAAATTCCTGAGTGGAAATGGGAGCATATTACCATGGATTTCGTAGTTAGCCTTCCAACCACACAAAAGGGTCACAATGCCATTTGGGTAATTGTAGATCGTCTTACCAAATCAGCTCATTTCCTACCCATCAAAATCAACTTCAGTCTAGACCAGTTAGCCAGACTTTACATCAATAAAATCATTTCTAGACATGGAGTCCCTGTTTTTATAGTATCAGACAGAGATCCACGATTTACTTCAAATTTTTGGATAAGTCTTCAGAAAAATTTAGGAACTCAGTTGAGACTAAGTACAACATACCATCCACAAACTGACGGTCAGAGTGAGAGAACCATCCAGACATTGGAAGACATGTTGCGCTCTTGCATCATGGATTTCAAGGGAAGTTGGGAAGATCCATTACCTTTGGTAGAATTTGCATACAACAATAGTTACCATGCCAGCATAGGAATGCCACCTTTTGAAGCCTTGTACGGAAGAAAATGTAGAACGCCTTTATGTTGGGATGAGGTCGGAGAGCGACAAATGTTAGGACCTGAAATAGTGCAACAAACCACGGAGGTAGTTCGAATTATACGGGGAAGATTACAAGCGTCACAAGATCGACAGAAGAAATATGCTGATCAACACAGGAAGTTACAAGATTTCGAAGTCGGTAGTCACGTGTTCTTAAAAGTATCTCCGTGGAAGGGAAAAATACGTTTCGGCAAGAAAGGCAAATTGAGTTCGAGATTTATTGGGCCATTTCAAATATTGAGGAGGATAGGTGAGGTAGCCTATGAGGTAGCCCTACCTCCTGAACTAGAACATATTCATAACGTGTTTCATGTGTCCGTGTTACGACCGTACAAACCTGATTATAAACACGTTATTGATTTCGAGCCCATTCAAATCGAGAAGGATTTATCGTATGAAGAAATTCCTATTGAAATTGTGGATAGGAAAGAACAGCAATTGCGACATAAAAAGATACCTTCGGTTAAGGTTATCTGGAGAAATCAGAATATCGAGGAAGTTACGTGGGAGCTCGAGAGTAAAATGCGAGATAACTACCCACATTTATTTTCATAGACTGCACTGTAAATTTCGAGGACGAAATTCTTATTAGTGGGGGTGAATGTAATATTCCGAACCCTAATAAGATCTGCATATGTAAATTATGTGTTTAATAAATGAAATTTCATGATCTGACTTTGTATTATGTGATTGTGTATTTTATTAAACAATTAGGTCAAATAAAAAATTTTCGCCAAGCAGCTGTGTCGTGCTTAATCGGACAAAATGATTTGTCGTGCTTCTGGCGAATTCACCGAGAAGCGTTTCGACAAATTATTTTTATAAGCTGCTGTGTCGTGCTTGGAATTGACGAAGTGCTTTGTCGTGCTTCGACATTAATATAATATTATATTAAATGATAAAATTTTAAAATAAGTTAAATAGGGTTTAAAATGTTACACGGAAATAGAAACCCTAAGTTAAAAACCCTAATTGATAATAATTGTCAGAATTGATTAATTAAAACCCTAATTATTGTACAATAATCTTAATTAATATAATTAAGATTTAAATAATGAATCATAATGTTAATTATGAATCATTAAGATTAAACTAAACCCCAAACGAAAGATTAAAACCCTAATTATAGGATTGAAAACCCTAAACCCTAATTAGAAACCCTAAGGCCCTAATTTGATTCAAGAACCCTAAATTATGGAGTTATAAATCTTAATTGTGATATAATATCATAATTAGGGTATTACTAAACCTAAATTAACATCCTAATCATGATTAACAAAAATCTAGATTTAATTAGTAAGTAAATAAAGCAAAAATAAAATCCTAGCCAATGAAAATGAAGCTAGGAGTGTGCAAGCTTGTGCTTGACACACTCCAGCACAAGTAGGTTAATTAGGCCAGATCATAAGCACCACAAGTTCCAAGCTTAGATATTTTTGGGAGCAAAGTTTGGAAATTAGTCTAGGAAACCCTAAATTCAAGTTGCTATAAGAAGAATGAGATGCTGAGCTTTAAACCTACGAAATTGTGAACCTATACACTTATATTACCAGCCTAAACAAGCCCTAGCAACCACAAGCTCAGAATCAGAAGCCAGAAATCAAATTTTAAAGAAAAAGGTGCACAAAACCCTAATTTATGTTTGATCTTCAAGCCTGCAAAATTTTTGTGTTTTAGATGTTTAGGAATCCTTGTTAATATGTTATTTAGTGATCTGGGCGGTTAAAACATGTTTACATAACATCTAGATATGAAAATCAAACCAAAAACTCAAACTGTTCTTGGCAGTCAAGAACAGTCTGACAGGCCTTTTTGTCAGAGCTTTTGATCGGCTTAAAATGTTTGTTTGATGTGTTTTAAAGCATGAATCAGTAGTATGCCATGTTAGCTTTAAGATCCAATTGATATAATGGTTAAATTATCTCTAGGTTGAAAGTTATTAATGGTCAAAACCCATTGACCGACCATGGGGAACTGATTTCTGGGTAACCCAGAAATCGTATGAATGTCTGACAGTTTGATGTCAGAGTTTTGATCAACCCAAAAATGACCTAGATGACATAGTTTGTGTAGTTTATTGATGTAGAGTTGTTGTATGATATATGAACTACAATCTCGAATCATTAAAACACCTAAACAATCAATCAGTTGAACGAAATTAACAGTCAAACCACGTTGACCGTTATGACTGGATGAGTTTCTGGGTTACCCAGAAACTCAAGAACAGTCATGAACGGGGTACTTTGACCATGCTTTTTAGATCATGATATGATATAGTTTGTGATGTAAATTAATATGTCGTTGTACACTGCCATGTTAGCTATAACAACAAACAAAAACCAAGAACAAACATCAAACGAGCTGCGATTAATTTGAGGTCAAATGTCCCTGTTGGACCTTGACCAACTGTTCTTCATTGAAGGACACCTTTAGCGACAGTCTTCAACCCAAACCTAGAAACCTAAGAAACTAAGCAGACCGTCGCTAAAGCCCTTTAGCGACGGATTTTTAATAAAAATAAAATAAAAATTAATTAAATAAATTATAAAATATAAAATAAATATTAAATAATTATTAATAATTAATAAATAAATCAAAAAATTCATTTTTAAATTATAAAAATTCATTTTTAATATTTTTATATATTCTGAAATATTATTTAATTTAATTAAATAATAAATAATAATTATAATAAATTATTTAATAATTGTTTTAATTATTTAAATAATGATATTAAATTATTAAATAATTATACTAATTATTTAAAAATGATATTAAGGTAAATAAAATTATTATATATAATAATTAAATAAAATATTAAATATTTAAATATTATTAATGATAAATAAATCATTTAAATAATATATTAAGTATTTAAAAATTACTTTAAATGATAATTAAATCATTTAAATATCAAATTAACTTTTGAAAATTATTATAAGTAATAAATAAATTATTTTAATGATAAAATAAAGTCTAAAAATATTATTAATGATAAAACAAATCATTTAAATAATATTCTATCTTTCTAAAAATATTATAAATGATAAATAAATCATTTAAATAATATTTTAAGTATTTAAAAATATTCTAAATGACAAATAAATTATTTAAATAACATATTAAATGTTTTAAAATTATTCTAAATGATAATTAAATTATTTAAAAATATTCCTAAGCTTGTAAAATTATTTAAAAATACTTCCAAGCTTCTGAAAATTATTTAAAAATAATACCAAGTTTCTAAAAATGTTAGAAATAATAATTAAATTATTTAGACTAATAATTCGACTTCCAAATGAAGTTTTATCGAACAATCTATGTGTTTAGCCATTAAGGACGCGACCGAGATACCGAATCAACGTCGAACCTTAATGAAACTTGTTTAGATTAGCGTGATACATGTTTATATACGTGCTAACGCTTATTATTGGTATACGTAGACTACGTGCGTTGACCGATTGTACTAAATTATAGTGAACTACGCAAAGGCAAGTGTCCTAACCTTACTCAACTTTGTTATATTTAAGCAAGTATTATACATCTTGCTATCAATTATTGTGAAGTTATTACTTCTTGTTCAACATAACTTAAGAAATGAATCATTATTCATATATTGTTTATTCGAGTGTAAATTATTGTGTCAAACCAAATTGTTTGGTAAGACATCTTATACTGAGTAAATGGAAATGCCTTCATAGGAAGGCCAATAAATGTCGATAATATATTGACCACAAATGGTAGGATGATATGCATACTCCTAGGATATTGGTGAGGCTGATCACCTACCAGATATCCAAAACTCAAATGGTTCTAAGTCATTAAAGACTGATAGAACTAAATGAAATATATGGTTCATGTACAGAACCCTTAGTATACATCATTGACATCTTTCAAATCAAACACATGGTGTTTATATATTCAAATGAACTTGCTGAGCATTTGTAGCTCATTCTTGCGCATATCTTCTTTTGCAGCTGTAAATGATATCCCTAGCACATCTGGGACTGATAAGGGGAAAAGACATGCTTATTAAGTTTTATTTCTGTTGTTGAATACTTTAAGTCTTTTAAAGACTTGTTGTTGTAATAACTTAGTATAACGAATGATGTAACCGAACAAAATGTTATGTAATATATTATGATCCTTTATATCATAGAATGCGTTATACTCTGATCTTTAAATTCTTTAGAATAGTTGTACTAAGTTAAATACAGTGTCTATATGAACTATACATCTGAATGAGGGTATCTAAATGATGTTGAGAGTCCTATAAGCTCTAGGGTTACACTTAATGAGCGCCGGTAAGGTGCCATCTTTACCGGAATGCGCCCCTCAGTTCTATGGACAATCTTATCATTAATACTGTGAATGTCAGATAGATAGGGAATATTGATATGAAAGAGATATTCATAAGATATAAATCTTTATATCTAAGTGAGGGTATCCAAACACAGACAACGTTCTGGCCGGAACTAGTACCTGTTATGGGATACTGTGAATCTTGGATAGATAGAAGTCATATTTTATTGAATATTTATAGATGTACAGTTTCACGTGAGCACCAGATCTGCTACAGGGGAGTGTAGAGATTTGGGGGCGTCACAGTTCTTTTGTGATTGATGTTGAAATCTATATTATCTGGAAAGTCGTTGATCGCTAAGGGGGCTTACCCTTATTGTAGAATAAATGTTATTTATTTAAATGAATTAAATAGTTTAATTTATTTATTTAAATAAGATTAGAATTGTTCTAATTGATTTATTCACAACCGGTTTAATATGGAGAACCTAAAGGGTCACACCGCAAAAGGAAAATATTTATTTAAGAAGTAAATGACATAATTGTAATAATAAGTTAAGTGTATTTAATTTAATTAATCTATGGAGATAGAATAAATTAAATAGCTTAATATTTACTATTTAATATTTTAGAAATATTAAATATAAATTAATAAGAGGAGTCTTATTATTATTATTACTATTACTATTATTTAATAACTAATAGGGATTGAGAATTAATTAATAGAAGTACTCTCCCATGAATTTCTAATTGGATTAGGAGCATAATTAATTAAAGGAGTTTAATTATAATAGAAACCCTAATCCTAAATAGTTTAGGGAAGGGTTATTCCTACATCTATAAATAAGAGGAGTCTTATCATAGATTAGGGTTACACACTCTTGCAGTAGATTGTGGAGAGTACTTACAATTTCTATAGAGATAGAAACTAGGGTTTTGCCAAATACCCAACTTCTTGAATACTTGTTCTTCCTTGGTGGATCACCTCTAAAGGCCAAACACTTGGGTGGCTAACGTTGATCAAAGGAAGGAATCACACCGTAGCATTCAAGGAGAACACGAAGGACTAGGAGTTGAACTTGTACCCGAGGAAGCTTTGTTCTACGAGGGTATAATTCTTATTCTCTTTCTCTTTCGTTTATATCGTTAATTGAGCACATAGATTGATCTTGGTGATGGTTTGTATAAAATTTTAAAATCTGATTTTATCGCGCTTCCGCTCTATTTATGTAATTTGATTGCATGCTCGCGTTATATACAAACCTCACAGTGGTATCAGAGCCTAATCTTGTGCTAATTATCGATTTTGATGATTCCATGTATGCTTGATATGCGATTGGATCGAAATTTTTGGGCAGAATAAAAAAAAAAATTCTGAATCAGCAACACGGCGCAGCTGCGCCGCC
This sequence comes from Aralia elata, assembly GCA_034770075.1. NCBI lineage: Eukaryota > Viridiplantae > Streptophyta > Magnoliopsida > Apiales > Araliaceae > Aralia > Aralia elata. The sequence goes on along the minus strand of CM068386.1, from coordinate 39,158,622 downwards.
TCCAGTTCATTCTGGAGCGCAGCTGCGTCGAAACCCAGAATCGTTTTTCTGGGGAGCAGCGCAGCTGCGCCGTTGTCCAGTTCATTCTGGGCGCAGCTGCGCCGGACAGCAGAATCTGAAAATATTTTTTTTTCTTTCTTCAATTAAAATAAATGGTTTATTTAATTGATATAAGTTTAAAATAAAGAGTTTATTTTATCTGGAATAAGATTTCAGATTGCTAAAATTAAAGGAGTTTAATTTGGATTTGGTTTTTGATTAAAATAAAAGAGTTTATTTTGTTTCAAAACTAAATATTAGCAAAACTTTTGCCCATTAATTGATATCAATACATATATGGAATGGATTTATTATTCATGAGATGAATGTTATTTATTAATACATATAGAGATATGTATGATAATAAATAGGGATTGATTATGGACTATTGACCAATGTGTGATTGGATTTATTTTAGTGGATGCTTGAATGTATGGGTTTTTATAAATGGGGTCTGCGTACCTCGTCTTCTCTAATTTTTCTTAATGTAAATTCTATCTCCCTCCTATGTACTTCCCCTTGACTGCTGATCAAGGTTTCTATTTATTGTAAATAGTTTTTGTAATAAGACTAGTTAGAATTAATTTTTGAAGAATTGGAGACAAAGGAGCAAGGAGCGATTGAAGATCTGTTTGTAATGGTGCCCGGGTTTAAATGTAATAGTTATATTTAAATTTTATTCTTGCACCCTAGGTTTGACCTTTTGGTTCACTTGGTGGCTCTAGTGAACCAAACTAGAATAAAAGTCCATAATCAATCCGGGTAGAATATAGTATTCTATATGTGCATGCTTACTATATATATATTATATATTATCAAACATGCTTCGCATGTAAAATAATATGACGCGTATTTTATATATATATGTGCATGCGCGCTAAACAAGATGAGACTAATAATAACAAACCCCTCAAAGAAATCATATTAAGTCCTAAGCGTTCAAAGATATTTGGAATATCGAACGTCGCCTTCTAGCATAGTAAAGCAATAGAGTATTAAATGTTTAATATGAGTTTGTTGTGTCACCACAAGGCAAGTATTAAATATTTAAGATGTTGCTTTATCACATTTGATGCTTATAAATAGACTGAACGATGTTGTTTTGTTGTGTCACCACAAGGACAGTGTTTTTCTTTCGAATATATGGAAGTGCTAGGTTGGACTTAACTTGGATAATTTTGATTCGGATGTGGCACCACTTGATCAAAATAATCTAAGAGGCAAAGAAAGGAGTTACATAGTGATGTAATTGACAATAGTTGTCTACCTATTTATTTATATATCATTTGTTGTGTCACCACAATGCTATATACATTTGAAATGGGGTCCTTAATCTCACTAGCAAAACTTTAATTAGATTTGCCGAACTATATATTGAGGGTAATATAGTTTGATGAAAATAGTGGGAGATACCAATTTAAATAAAGACCTAATTTATTTTGGTAATTAATTAAATAAATGAATGCTAAAATGTCGTCTATTTCACATGCAGAATTTAAAAATATCAAACTCACTATCACTGCGTAGCATACTTGATGCTAACAAATTGACTGGACCGAATTACACGGACTGGTTAAGGAATCTGAGAATTGCTCTCACTGCTGAAAAGATTTCTTATGTCCTAAATTCGCCAGTCCCTGCAAGTGTTGCAGAAACAGCCTCTGAGGAAGAGATTACTACTTTTAGAAAGTGGCAAGATGATGCAATCTTGGCTCAATGCATCATGCTCGCATCCATGAGTAACGAGCTTCAGCGTCAGCATGAAACTATGGATGCTCCTACTATATTGCTGCACCTCAAAGAGTTGTATGGTGAGCAAAGTAGGACTGCTAGATATCAGATATCTAAGGAGCTCTTCCGATCTCGTATGACCGAGGGCACTGCTGTTGAGACTCATGTCCTTAAGATGATCAATCTGATTGAACAACTTGGACAGCTTGGGTTCGTGATGGATGGGGAGTTAAGTCAAGATTTGATCTTGCAGTCACTCCCGGACACCTTCTCACAATTTGTTGTGAATTTTCACATGAATAAGTTGGACGTCAGCTTGCCTGAGTTACTTAACATGCTGAAAACTGCTGAAGGTCACTTCTCATCCAACAAGAACCAAGTCTTACTAGTGGATGATTCTTCCAAGAAAAGGAAGAGGCCCAAGGTATCTTCTGAAAAGAAGAAAAACAAGAAGGCTAAGGGCAAGGCGAAGAGAAAGGATAATAAGAAACCTGATCCAGATAGCAAGGGAATTTGCTACCATTGCAATAAGTCAGGACATTGGAAGAGGAACTGCAAGGAGTATCTTGCGGACCAAAAGAATCTTGGAGAAGCTTCGACTTCCGATCTAGGTTTGTTCATGATTGAAATTAATTTTTCTGAAAGTCAAAATTCTACTTGGGTATTGGATACCGGCTGTAGTTCTCACATATGTAATAATATGCAGGGACTAAGCAGAAGTAGGAAGCTGAACAAGGATGAAGTTGTCCTACGAGTGAGAAATGGAGCAAAGGTTGCTGCATTGGCTGTAGGGACTTATTGTTTAGCACTGTCTTCGGGCAAGTTCATTAGTTTAAATAACTGTTATTATGTTCCAACACTCATTAGAAACATTATTTCAATTTTTGTATTGGATATTGGTTTTGATATTATAATAAAGAACAACAGTTGTTCTATTTATAATAAAAATGTTTTATATGGTGTTGGCAATTTACTGAATGGACTTTACATACTTGACTTGCATGAAAATATACTTCAAATTGAACAAACTAAGAAAAGAAAAAGAGATGATGTTAATTATACCTTTATGTGGCACTGAGACTCGGTCATATCAATGAAACAAGATTATCCAAGTTGCATAAAGATGGGCTTTTAGAGCTATCTGATTACGAATTATATCCAACTTGTGAATCTTGTCTCATGGGTAAGATGACTAAATCTCCTTTTAGTGGAAAAGGAGAAAGAGTTACAGAGTTGTTAGCGTTGGTACACACAGACGTTTGTGGACCTATGACAACGAATGCACGAGGAGGGTATTCTTATTTTATTACTTTCACTGATGATCATTCTAGATTTGGATATGTGTATTTAATGAAATACAAATCTGAATCGTTTGAAAAGTTTAAAGAATTCAGAAGTGAAGTAGAGAAATAAACTGGTAAGAGTATTAAGATTCTTCGATCGGATCGAGGAGGGGAATACTTGACCAATGAGTTTCTCAATTGTCTCAAAGAAAATGGTATAATCTCACAATGGACTCCACCAGGGACGCCACAGTTGAATGGTGTATCTGAAAGGAGAAATCGAACATTATTGGACATGGTTCGTTCCATGATGAGTTTTACCGACCTTCCAGTATCCTTCTGGGGTTATGCCCTAGAATCGGCTGCATACCTACTTAACAAGGTACCTACCAAATCCATCCCAAAGACTCCATATGAGATATGGACAGGGAGGAAACCAAATCTTAAGCATGTTAAGACTTGGGGTTGTCCAGCTTATGTCAAAAGGTTTGAGCATGATAAGTTGAAGACTAGATCCGACAAATGTAGATTTGTGGGATACCCTAAAGAAACATCAGGGTATTATTTCTATCATCCTACTGATCAAAAGGTGTTTGTTGCGAAACATGCTGCCTTCTTGGAAAAGGAGTTTATCCTTGAAGGGATCAATGGAATAAGATATATCTTGAAGAAGTTCAAGAACCACAAAATACTACGGATTAAAGTCAGGTACCTGACCAAGTAGAAGAACCTACTGTACCACTACCTATTCGTAAATCTGGAAGAGTACCGAAGATACCTGAGAGGTATAGATTCATCATAGAGGATGATGATGAGGTACGCATCATAGATGATGATGATCCATTGACTTACGAAGAGGCTATGAGTAGTGAAGACTCAGAGAAATGGCTAGAAGCCATGAAATCCGAGATGAACTCCATGTATAAAAACCAAGTATGGACTTTGGTTTCACCACCTGAGGGCATTAAGCCTATTGAGTGTAAATGGGTCTTTAAGAGAAAGACTGGAGCGGACGGCAAGGTAGAGACCTATAAGGCCCGACTGGTTACAAAAGGTTTCAAACAAAGACAAGGAGTTGACTATGATGAAACCTTCTCACCAGTAGCTATGCTCAAGTCCATTCGGATTTTGCTTGCGATTGCAGCTTATTATGACTACGAGATCTGGCAAATGGACGTGAAAACGGCCTTCCTCAATGGAGAGCTTGAGGAGAATGTATATATGATACAGCCAGAGGGTTTTGTTTCAACGGTTGGAACAAACCAAGTCTGTAAGCTACAACGATCCATTTATGGGTTGAAGCAAGCTTCTCGAAGATGGAACATCCGTTTTGATGAGATAATCAAAAGGTTTGATTTTATCAAAAATGAGGATGAACCTTGTGTGTACAAGAAGGTTAGTGGGAGCGCTGTTTCATTCCTTGTATTATATGTTGATGACATATTACTGATAGGGAATGATGTTCCTATGCTACAGTCGATCAAAATTTGGTTATCTAAACACTTCTCCATGAAGGACTTGGGTGAGGCATCCTATATTTTGGGGATAAAGATCTATAGAGATAGATCTAAAAGGATGCTAGGCTTGACCCAAGGAAAGTACATTGATTCGATGCTAAAGAAGTTTAGCATGGAAGATTCCAAAAGAGGTCTCATACCGATGAGCCATGGAATACATCTCTCCAAGAAACAGGCCCCAAAGACATCTGAGGAGAAAGACCGGATGAGTAAGATTCCTTATGCTTCCGCAATAGGATCTATCATGTACGGTATGATATGTACTAGACCAGATGTCGCTCATGCACTTAGTGTGACGAGAAGATATCAGTCGAATCCAGGAGAAGAGCACTGGAAGGCAGTGAAAAACATCCTAAAGTACTTGAGAAGAACTAAGGATGTATTTCTTGTCTACGGTGGGTCTGAATTGAAACTAGAGGGCTATACAGACTCAAGTTTTCAAATGGACCAAGATAACAGTAAATCCGTTTCAGGGTACGTGTTTACCTTAAACGGTGGCGCAGTGAGTTGGAAAAGTTCCAAGCAGCAAACAGTTGCTGATTCAGTGACAGAGGCAGAGTACATAGCTGCAAGTGAAGCTGCAAATGAAGCTGTTTGGATGAAGAAGTTCATAACTGAACTTGGAGTGGTTCCTAGCATTAGAGGAGCAGTACCTTTATTCTGTTACAACAATGGAGCTGTTGCGCAGGCTAAGGAACCCAGGTCTCATCAGAAATCCAAACACGTGTTACGGCAGTTTCTTTTGATTAGAGAGATCATTGAAAGAGGAGATGTCAACCTGGAGCGTGTGGACTCTCAAGACAACATTGCAGATCCATTTACTAAAGCTTTAACTCAACAGCAGTTTGATCGTCACTTAGAGAAGATGGGTATTAGATACCATGGCGATTGGCTTTAGTGCAAGTGGGAGACTGAAAGTAGTATGCACACAAGCCAATCATATTTGATATGATGTAGCATATACTTTGTAATCTTATTCATTTATTAATAAAGGAATTGATTTTCTCAAAAGGCATTTTATATTATCTACATGGTGCTGTTATACTAAATGTGATAAACCCATAGTTTTGAGCAATGCTTTTAGAATCATGATGGTGATCATGCTAATGAGATCTAAATTCAAGATAGCTCACAAACTAAGATTGTTCCTAATCGTTGGATTACTGAATAGGGGATTAGTGAATCTGGATAGATTAGTACATACGTTGCTTGCTCTTAGGAAGAGGATGATTGATCTCATAATCATTTGTGTGGAGACACTAAAGCATGTATGTAGGTGCTTATTGGAGAATAAGTTCACTGAACGTGGCTCGCTAAGGAATACCTAATGGAGTTTTACTCGCCTGTCAATAGGAATTCCTATAGTGATAGTTGTACAAGTGATCCTTGGACTTGAGATCATCATAGTATCTTGTGTATGATGAGTTATACTTTGACATGTCCCTTAAGACCTTGTGGGTATATCAAAGGGTATGATTGGGTATAATTAGTTGTACATGGAGATAGTTGTATAATTAGTGAATGTCCTATGTGATTCGATAAATGATAACTCAGTAGTCCTTGGCCAAGGCAGAATGAAATTAGAAAGGAGTTTCTAATTTGCATTAATTAGAGTTGTGCATTTGGGAATCGAAATACATATAATTAAATAAAATAAGACTTGACAGTAAATCCATGTCTTATATTTAATTGGGACATTGTATGGTAGAAGGATTGAATTGTACGGTAACTATTTACTCAAAGGTTCTTTTGTGATTGATGTTGAAATCTATATTATCTGGAAAGTCGTTGATCGCTAAGGGGGGCTTACCCTTATTGTAGAATAAATATTATTTATTTAAATGAATTAAATAGTTTAATTTATTTATTTAAATAAGATTAGAATTGTTCTAATTGATTTATTCATAACCGGTTTAATATGGAGAACCTAAAGGGTCACACCGCAAAAGAAAAATATTTATTTAAGAAGTAAATGGCATAATTGTAATAATAAGTTAAGTGTATTTAATTTACTCTATGGAGATAGAATAAATTAAATAGCTTAATATTTACTATTTAATATTTTGGAAATATTAAATATAAATTAATAAGAGGAGTCTTATTATTATTATTACTATTACTATTATTTAATTCCTAATAGGGATTGGAAATTAATTAATAGAAGTACTCTCCCATGAATTCCTAATTGGATTAAGAGCATAATTAATTAAAGGAGTTTAATTATAATAGAAACCCTAATCCTAAATAGTTTAGGGAAGGGTTATTCCTACATCTATAAATAAGAGGAGTTTTATCATAGATTAGGGTTACACACTCTTGCATTAGATTGTGGAGAGTACTTACAATTTCTATAGAGAAAGAAACTAGGGTTTTGCCAAATACCCAACTTCTTGAATACTTGTTCTTCCTTGGTGGATCACCTCTAGAGGCCAAACACTTGGGTGGCTAACGTTGATCAAAGGAAGGAATCACACCGTAGCATTCGAGGAGAACACGAAGGACTAGGAGTTAAACTTGTACCCGAGGAAGCTTTGTTCTACGGGGGTATAATTCTTATTCTCTTTCTCTTTCGTTTATATCGTTAATTGAGCACATAGATTGATCTTGGTGATGGTTTGTATAAAATTTTAAAATCTGATTTTATCGCGCTTCCGCTCTATTTATGCAATTTGATTGCATGCTTGCGTTATATACAAACCTCGCAAATATGACGCGTATTTTATATATATATGTGCATGCGCGCTAAACAAGATGAGACAAATAATAACAAATCCCTCAAAGAAATTATATTAAGTCCTAAGCGTTCAAAGATATTTGGAATATCGAACGTCGCCTTCTAGCATGGTAAAGCAATAGAGTTTTAAATATTTAATATGAGTTTGTTGTGTCACCACAAGGCAAGTATTAAATATTTATGATGTTGCATTATCACATTTGATGCTTATTAAGGAATTGAACATTACTGTTTTGTTGTGTCACCACAAGGACGGTATTTTTCTCTTCACATATATGGAAGCTGTCGACGCCGGGAAGGTCGCTTCTGTGATAATTATTACCCTTTCCAATTTGAACCCTTTTATTTAGATGATTTTTTGAAAAGGTCGGCACAAATGTCGACGGGGTTTTGAAAGATCGTTTTTTATGATGAGCCAATTGACTAGAGTCGCCAGTTGGTATATTTGAAATGGATGTACCAACTCATCCGAGCTTTGTTTTCGTAAATCGCTGGCTCATATGTGACTCCGAATTAATTGGTCTGCAAACCGAGATTCATAGAGTTCGGGGGCTTGCTTAAGCAAGGAGAAGGTGTTAGGCACCCCCCGACTTCCGTGAAACACGGTTACCGCAATCTCGATACTTTTTCTATCCTTTAATTCTTAAAATGTGTGGGTGCGCGCGTGTATGCCTATGTGAATGTTGTGGTGAGTTTGTATGAAAAAACCATTTGGGTTTTTATAAAAAAGATCGTGTTTTAATTTTGAGAATGCTTTTAGAATGTCTTTCGGCCTATACGAGAAAGCCTTATTATTATTATGAGAAAGATTTGATTTTAATTGTCAAAAGCCGTGAATTTTCATTAGGTGTCGTTTTGGCAAAACAAAAGTTTTTTAAACCTTCATCAAAATAGGAATCGGGACCTATACGTTGCTTTCATAAGTAAAATGACGGGCAACTTCTAGGATCTCTTTAACCCTATGCACAACGGTTTAATAAAACGTCATTTATTTTCATAAACTCATTTTTTGTGATGTTTGAACACGATCTTTCTTTAGCCTTCTCGTTTAAATAGGAATCGACATTCCTTAGCACTGCCAATTTTAAGTCTCGTGGTTCTAATAACCTAATTTGATTGATTTTATGGAAATCTTCATCATTTAGCTTTGAAATCAATTTTTGTGTCGTAAATCAAATCAAGCATTAAAATGCGTTGGGGCTATTCATGGGCATGTGAGCCATCAAAATAACCCCAAACGCCCACAATCACGTATTTCACTATTACGGGGCCTTAAACCCGACTTTCAACTTGATATCGTTTTAAGGCCCGACAATTACATGTTTACAATAAAAGACACATCGCCCTATTACATTCACCCAAAAAAACGTCCATCATCAGATTTGGACCACGGGGTCGCGTTCCTAGGCTCACATCCAAAATTGCTACACACCCACAAAATGGATAATACACAAATGAACAATACCGGGTTGCCTCACACACCACAATATCCTAAAATAGCAATCTAAATATACTACGTATAATACATTACCATAACGATCTAAAAAATCGCCAAATGGATATCATCGGACCATTAGGAAGAATTTTGTTCCATTGGAACCCTCACTAATAATCCTTAATCCATGTATCCACAATAATATACAAGAAGAACTACATTTAATGTAACCCGAATGACCAAAAAAACTTAACAAAATGATACACAAAAAATGCTATTAAAAGGGCTTTTCACCTTACAAAATAACACCACGATGCGTGTAAACTTGTATATTAATTAGAGTAGAGAATGTATATGATACAATCTAACAAAAGGGGTATAAATCCTCACTTTTGCCTCTCTTTTCTCTCTTTTTTTCGCTGTTGTTGCTGCTGATTCTTCTTCTTTTTTCCTTCTTCTGCTGCTGTTCAACTCTCTGTATGCCAAATGAAGAAATGCGCTGATAAAGGCTGATCAGAGGCAGCCGCAGATTGATCTGCGGCTGGCCTCGGTTTCTCCGCGCCCGCCGCGCACTTCAGTTTATTTTAATCATTGGCCGCAGATCAATCCGCGGCTGGCTGGGCTGATTTTCTCGATTTTCATACCGCACCTCGATTCTCGTGTCGTACTGTTGGTTTTTACTGAAAGGCTTGTATTTTGCAGTCCGGGAACTGCTGGGAAACGTGCCATATCATTCCGCTTTGATCGTTGTCGTGACGGCTTTGATCGCACTTCGTTGTGGTGGCTTTGAGTGTTCGTACTTATGTCCACCTTTCGTTCTCGTAGGCTAGGTTAATTGATAATTTTGTCCTCCTGTCAAGGTTAGTATACGAAGTGCAAAATTTGGGTGTCTACAGCTGCCCCTCTTTATCATGTTTATAAAATGTTAAATGAAATGAACATGATAAAGAAGTAGACACACGATGCATGAATGACGGTGCATAAGAATGACAGTACATACATGATGCAACACATATAGTTTATGGTGCAACACAAAATGTAAAGCATGCAAACATTCGTAAAGGCATCAATGCATCATGCCATCATAAATTTACTGTGAGTATCGATCTCAACAGGAGTCAATCGCTGATCGCGTCCTTGTTGTCGGGTTTCGTCTTTGACAGGCCGTTGCTATAATCGTTATCGCAGATGTCATGTTCCATCTCGTAATCGTTATCGTCTTGGCATCGTCGTCGTCTTATAACCGTCGGGTCTCGTATCCGATCGATCGTCTCGTAGATGTAGGGTCTGGTCTCCGATGGGTCATCTCGTCTGTATCGGTTCTCGTCTCCGATTGGTCGACTCGCCTATATCGGTTCTTGTCTTCGATTGGTCGACTTGTCCGTATCGGTTATCGTCTCCGATTGGTCGACTCGTCTGCAGCGGGTCTCGTTTCCGGTTGATCGTCTCGTCGGCTCCGGGTCTCGTTTCCGGTTGATCGATTCGTTTGTATCGGTTCTCATCTCCGATTAGTCGACTTGTTTGCACCGGGTCTCGTCTCCGATTGATCATCTAGTTGGCACCGGTTCTCGTCTCCGGTTGATCGCCTCGTTGGCACCGGGTCTCGTCTCCGGTTGATTGATTCGTCGGCACCGGGTCTCGTCTCCGGTTGGTCTAATTGTCTGCCCCGGGTCTTGTCTCCGGTTAATCGTCTCGTTGGCACCGGGTTTCGTCTCCGGTTGATTGATTTGTCTGTATCGGTTCTTGTCTCCGATTGGTCGACTCGTCTACACCAGGTTTCGTCTCCGGTTGATCGTCTAATTGGCACCGGTTCTCGTCTCCGGTTGACCGACTTGCCTGTATCGGTTCTCGTCTCCGATTGGTCGACTTGTCTGCACCGGATTTCGTCTCCGGTTGATCGTCTTGTCGGCACCGGGTCTCGTCTCCGGTTGATTGATTCGCCTGCACCGGTTCTCGTCTCTGGTTGGTCGACTCATCTGCACCGGGTTTCGTCTCCGGTTGATTGTCTTGTCGGCACCGGGTCTCGTCTTCGGTTGATTGATTCGCCTGCACCGGGTGTCGTCTCCGGTTGATTGATTCGTCTGCACCGGGTGTCGTCTCCGGTTGATTGATTCGTCTGCACCGGGTCTCGTCTCCGGTTGATCGAGTCGTAAATCACCTCGTTCCTGCCGGGTCCCACCCCGACAAATCGATTCGTTATGTTCCATACCCGATTGGTTGAAACCTCGTATTTTTAAGTCAAATGGATTTGAAAAATTGATCAATTTTGCAAAGGAGGAAAAAGGAGGGAAACAGGGTCCAACCGCAGATTGATCTGCGGCCAAGATCGGGTTTTCTTAACCGATCGCCCCTTCCCAGATCTGTTGTTTTCAGCCCTTTTCAACTGTTGCTTTTCGCGATTTTTCGACCCCATACGTCCCTTTTGCCGATTTTTCCAATCTTCTCGCAAAAACCGCTCCGGTTAGATCGATCTACACGCTACGGGTAACATTTTGACCGATTATTTTCTTATTTCGTCAATGTTTCGCTATACATTTGGCTATTTTGCATGTTTAGAGATAGAAATGTATGCTTTGAAATGCTATGCCATGTGTCGTTGTATGTACATGCTATGTCTCAACTGTGTGAGTCATACTTTGTGTTCATGATGCGGGTCATACCTACTTGTCATTTTTTGAAAGAAAGCATGCATTATGGTCATTTTCATGTTGCAATTAACCATATAAAATGCAATTTTGATCCGTTGTGGCTTGGGTTAATTGAAAACATGCCTCGTTGTGCATGGGATGCTCATTTTATAGAAGAAACTCCGCCGAAATTTCGAAAAACTAGGGTCCCACTAAAATCTAATTCATGCATATATAGTAACCATGCATCATGCTGCATTATTTCTATGCTGAAGATAGGCAGATAAAATATTTCGTGACACAATTCGAAATATAATGTATCTCCCTCTTTGACTGTGTCGTTCCAGCTATGGATCCTGACTCTCCCAGCAGCTCCACTGCACCTCGTGCTTCGGGTGTTCGCCGCCGTAGGGCTGCACCTGCCCCGGTTTTGCCTCGGACTCGCCAGGCTCGCCGACTGGCGGAGGCTGTCATTCGGCCTGACCATCCTGAGGTTGACGAGGCCGTTCTTCCAAACATTGAGGCAGAGGGGCCGCCCTCCGGCACACCAGCTCCCTCTACTCGCCGCGCTCTACCCAGTGCCTCTGTCCAGGTGCCCGATCTGTTGGGTCGAGATCTCAGCCGTCACCCCTCAGCATTTCTCGTCGCTAATGAGGTATACTCATTACTCCTCTGAATTCATTCCCAATCTCTGTTCACATCTGGACTGATCCATTAGTGATTGCCACAGGTGCCCGAGTTCACTCAGCCGAGGGGCAACTAGTTTAACATCTATTCCCTCTACACAGCACTGCACGCCGATTACCGCACGGTGGTGCATTCCTGGGGTTTCCGTTCTTTCTACACCATCATACCCCGTCAGTGCCCATGGGGTTATATGAGGGCTTTATCTGAGCGATGGTTTCACCAGACCCAGTCCCTTCATCTCTTGGACTGCGAGGTTGTGCTGACTCCTTGGGATTGGAGGTATATCACCGGCATTGAGTTCACCGGGGTCCGTGTTCCCCTAGATCTCGATATTACTCCAGCGGAGGTCTGATCTCTGTTGGGCTTCGCCGCTGAGGACCGGGTCTTTAAGGCCCGCAGCATTCGGTCCGGAGCATTGGCTGTTGATGCTGTTAGAGGTATATATGCGATGCCCTTCCCCGCAGACCGAGCTACTCGTGACATTCTGCTCCGGCGTCTGTTCCTGACTATCATGAGGGGTTGTTTCCTAGGGAACAACTCTTCTACCATTCATTTCAGTGTTGTCGGAGCCATCAGGGACGTGGATCGGATCGGTGATTATGATTGGGGGTCCTTCACTTTTGCTTATTTCCTCCATGGTCTCCGTCTTCGCTCAGAGGGACAGACAGACGCTTGGCTTTGGTTTTACCCCTTTCTGCTAGTAAGCCTTATTTTCTTACTGCATTTCCTATCATTTCATTTCCTTTCTCTGCAATTATCGGTTACTTATGTCGTTTCTTGTCTCTGTTCACAGTTCTGGGCGTACGAGCAACTCCCGTGCCTGAGGCCTGTCACGACCCTCGGTCTGGATACCTATCCCAGGGGTCGGCGGTGGCACCACAGTACTTTGGAGGAGGTCCTGGTGTCTGGCAGCTTCGCCCACTGCCGTATTCAGCTGTAGTTGATCACTGTCACCTAGGTCGTCTGGACTCCTTATCTCTCTGAGCATCTGACCGTGGGGTTTACAGATGGATATCCCTCCGGCCCAGAGTTCGCACTTTCCACCCGTCGCCTTACCTTGCAGAGTGTTGGAGGATGGGTGATGTATTTGGGAGAGCGCACATTCAGATGCGTGACTAGAGAGATCCGTATTCCGCACTCCCTTCCTCTTACTACATCCTGGCCGGTGGATTCTCAGCCCTCAGAGATTATGCTAGAGGGAGAGGATGGCCGGACACTCTCTACGGGTCCCAGCACGAGTGAGGCCTTCCGTACCTGGTGGGTGCCCCGCACTATTGGTCCTCAGACTCGGGTCACATTCTTCCTCGAGGACATGGTCCCTGGATCGGTGATGATGACTGATTGGGCTACCTGTGTTCGGGCTCCCACACATGCTGAGCAGATTGCCACTCTGACCCGCCAGGTGGACCAGCTATCCTTATATCTTCGGGTGTTAGGCCGGACCCCAGAGGATGCTTATGCGTATGACCCTGACGGTGCAGATTTTGATGCAGGCCCGAGCTCATCTGATGCCCCAGTGCCCCCATATATCCAGATATTAACTTCGGGGCTTCGACTTCGACTTCCACTCCAGGGGATTAGTTTGAGGATCTCGACTTCATAGATGATATCACTTTTGATTAGATCATGATAGGATAGGGCCCCTTTTTTTGTACTTGAACCTGTTCGATTTCTTTTCCCATTTCGTGCACTATGTATTGAACTCATTTATTTATGCACAGTTTTATCATTATGACAGTCCAATTGCCCTATTATCAACTGTATGATGCATGCTTTTTTTTATTCATGGATAGATAATGACCCCTGCACAGTCTTTTTGATACTATTTTTTCACAGATGTCGTCACCAGATGCCGTGGTACGTTTGGATCTCGATCCTCCCACAGGGTTGGTTGGCAGGCTTTTTCGCTGGCTGGACAGTTTGTCGCCGGGCGACAGGGCTATTGCAGATGGTCTTCTGGGACATTCCTGGTCCTTATTATCCTTTCAGGTGCCGGCGGGTTTGGTGGAGGGTATTCTGAGCTATTGGGCCCCTGCCTGTCAGGTGTTCAAATTAGGGACAGTGGAGCTGACCCCTACTCTCGAGGAGTATGCCCGCTTTACCGGCTTGTCTTTGGATGGTCCCTGTGCTAGGGTCACCGCTGGTCCCACGCGCCGTCAATTCTTGACTTTTACTAGGTTGCGGAGGACAGTTCTGTTATCGGTGATCACATCAGACCATCTAGTTCCCCTTCATTTCCTGATTGACCGATTCGGCTCACCCGATAGTTTTCATCTATTCTCTGGTGATTTTTCCGTATCTGAGGAGCGTTGGGGCACTTTGAGAGTAGATGTTTTGATGGCTTGTGTTATCTCAGTTTTGTATCTGCCAGCCGAATCCGATCTGTTGGATATGCGAGTTATTGCGGCCGTTAGAGCCCTTCAGGAGGATCACACCATTATTCCCATGATACTAGCAGACACCTACATGTCAGCCTCATATTGTCAGTCTTTCCGAGGCAGAGTATTCAGAGGGAGCTCTGTTTTGTTGTATGTGTGGTTTATGAGCCATCTCAGCCCCATCGGTCATTTATGTCGCCATGGGTTTTGCTTCAGCCACGACATAGCCATACAATTTTCGTTCCGTCCCGTGAGCTGTATTAATGCAGCCTCCTAGATAGAATTCTTATCGGCTATCGAGGAGCCCTTTCATCTCTTGATCTATTCGGGTTATTGCTCCTTCATGAGCTTCTCGACTCATGTGCCCACCTTGGATTTCATCCCTATTTCTGGCTTGAGGGGTGTGACGACTTATCATCCCTTGGCGGTCATGGGGCAGTTTGATCAGATACAGGATTTTCACCCTTTCACGGGCGCAGCCGACTACCGATTCCTCATATCACCCCCGACAGAGAGAGATCTGCTGCGGGTATACGATCTTTGGTCTCGCAGGATCTTTGCCGAGTATAGTGAGAGTTGCCCCATTCAGACATCTGCTTATATGCAATGGTTGCACGGAGACTCTGGTATGGTTGGTTTGAGTCAGACCGGAGTATTTGATGACTCTCGAGTGATTTCCACAGATGATACCATCCCAGAGGTATATGTTCCTCCTGAGTCTACAGAGGTGATGTCCGGACATGATTTAGAAGGCTTCTCCACTCCCGCCCATATTCCTTATTCCATCTCAGCTGATTCTGCCCCTAGTCGGGTTACTGAGGACAGTCGGATCCGTCTGGCCTTGATTACTACTGAGGCTGAGAGGGATGCTGCTCTTGTTGAGAGAGATGCTGCCATTTTGGCCAGAGATGCTGCCCTCGCTGACAGAGACGCCATTGTATTGCAGACTAGGGCAGTTATAGATGCTCACTCTGAGACTGTTAGCCGAGCCATTGCTTTATTGGATCGCATCGACATGATGGGGCAGCAGATTGCAGGGGATGTCGATGCTTCAGATCTATCCACCACTTTATCCATCCTGCTTCAGTTAGTTTCAGATTTGTAGATCATTTTATTTCCTGCATAGACTATGTCAGTTTCATCGGTTATCGAAAGAGAAATCTTGTAACAAAATGACTTATATATATAGACATGCATTTAAATTTAGTCATTTTCCCTTTTTTGTCGTATCGTTGCCTTTCATTGGATCCTCTTTTTTCCCAGCTAACCACGATTTTGATATTTCGCCTTCTTTCTCTTCTCAAGTCTTGATGGAGATTTGATAGATATTGTCGTACACCCCGTTGATTCCATCGGACTGAGTCTTAGATTTTGGCTAACTGTTTGGTTGGGTTAGGGTTATGTCATTTGAGATGAAGTTGATTAGGTGGCTGGTTTTGGGAAGGTTTCGAGGGTATAGGAAGGTCATTCTGGTTGTTGGGAACCGGTTTTGGTTAGAGAAAGGATTATTTTTGTAAAGAAATGGACCGTGCCCTGATGGCTGCCTATGTACTCCCACAAATCGGGAAATCAGGTCCTATGTAGTTCGTTGTTCAAAGAAAGAGGAGAAAATGATGATGATGCCATTTTTTTTCTTTTTTTTAGGCGTAAAACCGCTTCACCGAGTCAGAATTGATGGGCTGTGGAAACACCTCACCGTCCATCTCTTGCAATATGAGGGCTCCTCCGGACAGTACTTTCTTAATCACAAAAGGTCCTTCCTAGTTCGGGGCAAATTTCCCTTTGGCTTCGCTTTGACAAGGCATGACTCTCTTTAGCACTAGGTCATTTTCCTTGAACTTTCGAGGTCTTATCTTTTTGTCGTACGATCGAGAGGTTCTTTGCTGATATAACTGACCGTGCAAAACAGCAGCCACCCTTCTTTCATCAATTAGGGCCAATTGGTCATACCGACTTTGCATCCAATCCTCCTCGCTTATCTGAGCATCGATCAAGATTCTGAGGGATGCCATCTCAACCTTAACTGGCAGAACAACCTTCATTCCGTATACCAAAGCGTAAGGGGTTGCCCCTGTAGAAGTACGCACCGACGTTTTGTACGCCAGCAGGGTGGGAGGTAACAGATCCGGCCATCCCCGATGATTAGCAGACATTCTCGCCATGATCTTCTTGATATTCTTATTTGCAGCCTCCACTGCCCTATTCATCTTAGACGGTAAATGACAGAATTGAGATGTTTGATCTTAAACTGGTCACATAATTCCTTCATGAGGGCATTGTTCAAATTCTTGGCATTGTCGGAGACTAAGACGTTAGGTTACCCGTATCGGCAAATGACATTATTCCTGATGAAACCAACGATGATCTCCTGAGTTACTTTAGGGAAAGAACCTGCTTCTACCCATTTAGTGAAGTAATCAATCATGACGAAGATAAATCGGTGTTCGTTGCTTGCTTTGGGCTCCACTGGTCCGATTACATCCATACCCCCACATTGAGAATGGCCAAGGGGAGGTCATACAATGCAGTTCATTGGGAGGCGCATGGATTACGTTGCCGTGTGCCTTGTTAGGTTTGTACATAGCGCGAATATGCAATCAAATTACATAAATAGTGCGGAAGCGCGATAAAATGGATTTTAAAATTTTCATACAAACCATCACCATGATCATCCATGTGCTCAATTATCAATTAAATGAAAGAGATAGAGATTAAGAAATTATACCCTCGTAGAACCGTGCTTCCTCGGGTACAAGTTCACCTCCAATTCCTTCGCGTTCTCCTTGAATTTCACCGATTAAATTCTTTCCTTTGATCAACGTTAGCCACCCAAGTGTTTGGCCTCTAGAGGTGATCCACTAAGGAATAATAGTTATTTAAGAAGATAGGTGTTGGCAAAACCCTAGTTTCTATCTCTATAGAAATTGCAAGTACTCTCTCTCTCCAATTCTCATGGAAGAGTGTGTAAATTGTCTAACAGTCTAACTGTCTAATTGTCTAACCCCAAATCATAATAAGACTCCTCTTATTTATAGATATAGGGAACCCTCCTAAACTATTTAGGATTAGGGTTTTTATTTTAATTAAACTCCTTTAATTAATTGAACTCCTAATCCAATTAGGAATTCATGAGAGAATACTTCTATTAATTAATTCCCAATCCCTATTAGGAATTAAATAATAGTAATAGTAATAATAATAATAAGACTCCTCTTATTAATTTATATTTAATATTTCCAAAATATTAAATAATAAATATTAAGCTATTTAATTTATTCTATCTCCATAGATTAAATTAAATACACTTAACTTATTATTACAATTATGCCCTTTACTTCTTAAACAAATATTTTTCTTTTGCGGTGTGACCCTTTAGGTTCTCCATATTAAACCGGTTGTGAATAAATCAATTAGAACAATTCTAATCTTATTTAAATAAATAAATTAAACTATTTAATTCATTTAAATAAATAATATTTATTCTACAATAAGGGTAAGCCCCCTTAGCGATCAACGACTTTCCAGATAATATAGATTTCAACATTAATCATAAAAGAACCTTTTAGTGAATAGTTACCGTACAATTCAATCATTCTACCATACAATGTCCCAATTAAATATAAGACATGGAATTATTGTCAAGTCTTATTTTATTTAATTATATGTATTTCGATTCTGAAATGCACAACTCTGATTAATGCAAATTAGAAACTCCTTTCTAATTTCATTCTGCTTTGGCCAAAGAGTTCTGAGTCGTCATTTATCGAATCACATAGGACAATCTCTCCTTTTACTAGAAGTGGTAGATTCTTTGTTGATCATTCACCTATCTCTATGTACAACTTATTATACCCAATCATACCCTTTGATATACCCTCAGGGTCTTAAGGGACATGTCAAAGTATAACTCATCATACACAAGATACTATGATGATCTCAAGTCCAAGGATCACTTGTACTACTATCACTAGAGGAATTCCTATTGACATGCGAGTAAAACTCCATTAGGTATTCTTTAGCGAGCCACGTTCAGTGAACTTATTCTCCAATAAGCACCTACATACTTGCTTTAGTGTCTCCACACAAATGATTATGAGATCAATCATCCTCTTCATAAGAGCAAGCAACGTATGTACTAATCTATCCGGATTCACTAATCTCCTTTTTAGTAATCCATCGATTAGGAACAATTGTAGTTTGTGAGCTATCTTGAATTTAGATCTCATTAGCATGATCACCATCATGATTCTAAAAGCATTGCTCAAAACTATGGGTTTATCACATTTAATATAACAACACTATGTAGATAAAGTAAAATGCCTTTAACAAACGAATAAGATTACAAAGTATATGCTACATCATATCAAATATGATTGGCTTGTGTGCATACTACTTTCAATCTCCCACTTGCACTAAAGCCAATCGTCATGGTATCTAATACCCTTCTTCTCTAAGTGACGATCATCCTGCTGTTTGGATAAAGCTTCAGTAAATGGATATGCAATGTTGTTCTTGAGAGTCCACTATCTCTATAGTGACTTATCCTCTTTCAATGATTCCACTAATTAAATGAAAGTGCCGCAACACATGTTTGAATCCAAGATGAGACTTAGGAACTATTCCTAGTTATGTGATGAACTTTTCATCCAAACAATCAACTTGCAGCTTCATTTACAGCTATATACTTTGTCTTTGTCACTAAAACAACAACTCTTTGCTGCTTGGAACTTTTCCAATTCACTGCACCACCTTTCAAGGTAACGATTTACCTTAAAGTGGATTTGTTATCGTCTTGGTCAGTCTGAAAAACTTGAGTCTGTTTAGCCCTCTAGTTTTAATTCAAACCGACCATGAATTATGATTACATCTTCAATACCGGTTAAGTACTTAAAGATGTTTATCACTGTCTTACAGTGATCTTCTCCAGAATATGACTGATCAACATCAAGCCTAGTATATTCATTGCATATATGATAGTAACTCATGCAATCTCTCTTTCAATTGGGGATAATTTTAGAGAGATTCACTCCATGGCTCATCATCATGAGACCTCTCTTGGAGTTTGCCATGCTAAACACCTTTAGCATCAAATGAATATACGTTCCTTGGGTCAAGCCGAACATCCTTTTAAATCTATCTATATAGATTTATATCCCCAATTTATAGGATGCTCCTCCCAAGTTATTCATGGAGGAATGTTTAGACAATTTTATCTTTACTGATTGTAGCATTGGTGTGTTATTCCTTGTCAGTAGTATATCAACATATAATACCAAGAATGTCACAGTGCTCCCACTGACCCTTTTGTACACACTAGGTTCATTCTCGTTTATGATAAAATCAAACTCTTTTGATTGTCTCATCAAAACGAATGTTCCATCTTTGAGAAGCTTGCTTCAATCCATCAATGGATCATTGTAACTTAAAACACAATTTGCTTTAACCTTTGATACAAATTCCTTTGGCTGTATCATACATACATTCTCCTCAAGTCTTCATTGAGGAAGGGTGTTTCCACATCCATTTTGCTAGATTTCGTAATAAGCTGCAATCACAAGCAAAATCCAAATGAACTTGAGCATTACCCGGTAATAAGGTTTTATCACAGTTAACTCCTTGACTTGAGAAACCTTTTAAACAGGTCTGGTCTTATAGGTCTCCACCTTGCCATTAGCCCCAGTCTTTTCTTAAAGACCCATATTCACACTCTAGGCACTATGCCCTTTTGTGGAGTAACCAGAATCTATACTTGGTTCTCATACATGGAGTCCATTTCGGATTTAATGGCCATCTGCCATTTCTCTGAGTGTCTTCTACTCATAGCCTCATCGTATATAACTGGATCATCATCTTCTATGATGCGTACCTCATCATCATCCTCTATAATGAATCCATACCTCCCAGGTATCTTCGGTACTTTTCCAGATTTACGATTCGGTTGTGGTACAATAGGTCTATCTACAGGTTCCGCAGTTCGACTTAAAGTGCTTTGTGGTTCTTGAACTCCTTCAAGATCTATTACCCTCCCACTAGCTCCTTTAATGATAAACACCTTTATCCAAGAAGGCAGCATGTAGGATTATAGTACCCTAAACTTTCTTTAGGATATCCCACAAATCTGCACTTGTCAGATTTTGTCCCAAACTTATCTTTGAAACCTTTTCACATAAGCTGGACAACCCTTTTATCTTAACATACTTAAGAGTAGGAATCATTCCTATCCATAACCTTTATGGAGTCTTAGGGCCAGATTTTTGAGGTTGCCTTATTTTGTAGATATGCACCCGTTTCTAGGGTATAACCCCAGATGGATACTAGAATGTCGGTAAAAATCATTATGGACTACACCATGTCCAACAAGATATAATTTCTCCTTTTAGATACACCAATCAACTATTGCATATCAGGAGGTGTCCATTATGAGAAAATACCATTTTGAGATGATCTAGAAACTCATTGCACAAGTATTCTTTCTTCGATTTGATCAAAGAATCTTAATACTTTGTCAATTTGTTTCACTTCTGAATTCTTTGAACATTTCAAATGATTCAGACACAAATTCAACTCTTTGAATAACCATCTCCTTTTCCTTTTACTAGTTTGTTCAATTTGCAAAATTATTTTTCATGTAAGTCAAGTATACAAAGTCTATTAAGTATTCTTCCAATTTCAAACAAAACATTATTATAAATAGAACAACAATTGTTCTTAAATATAATACCAGAATCTTCCTTGTCCAACAATGAAAGTTCTAATGTTTCTAATGAGAACTGGAAGATAATAACAATTTATTAACTTAATAGACTAGCCCGTAGGCAACGCTAAACTATAAGTTCCTACGGTTAATGTAGCAACCATTGCTCCATTCTCCACACGTAAGATTACTTACTCTTTGTTTAGCTTTTTACTTCTGCTTAGTCTCTGCATTGGATTGCATATGTGAGAACTACAACCGGTATCCAATACCCAAGTAGAACCTTGACTTACAGAAAGATTTATTTTAATCATGAACAAACCTATATCTATAACCGAAGCTTCACTAAGCTTCTTCTGGTTAGCCTCTGTAAGATTCTCCTTACAGTTTTCTTTTCCAGTATCCAGGCTTATTGCAGTGGAAGCAAACTCCTTTGCTATCTGCATCAGTCTTGTTCTTATTATCCTTTGTTTTTGCCTTTCCATTTACCTTCTTGAATTGTTCTTCTTTTAAGAAGATCCTTTGGCCCTCTTCCGCTTTCTGGAAGAAACATCTACCAGTAAAACTTGGTCTTTCTTGGTTGGAAAGTGACTCTTACAGTTTTCAACATATTTAAGCAACTCAGGCAGGCTGACATATAGCTTGTTCATGTGGAAATTCACAACAATTTGTGAGAAAGAGTCTGGAAGTGATTGCAAGATCAAATCTTGGATCATCTCTCCATCCATTAAAACCCAGTTGTCCCAATTGTTCAATCAGATTGATCATTTTAGGACATATGTCTGTACTGTAGTACCATCGGTCATTCTAGATCGGAAGAGCTCCTTAGATATCTGATATCTAATAGTCCTACTTTCCTCAGCTTTCAACTCCTTGAAGGTGCCGGAGTACAGTAGGAGCATCCATAGTTTCATGCTGACGCTGAAGCTCGTTACTCATGGATGCGAGCATGATGCATTGAGCCAACTGTGCATCATCTTGCCACTTTCTAAAAGTAGCAATCTCTTCCTCTGAGGCATTGTCTGCAACCATTGCAGGGATAGGTATATTAAGGACATAAGATAACTTTTCAGCCTTGAGAACTATTCTCAAATTCCTTAACTAGTCCGTGTAATTCGGTCCGTCTAATATGCTATGCAGTGATAGTGAATTAGACATCGTAAAATTCTGTAAATGAATTTGTAATTTAACAACATTTTAGCATACATTCATTTTTAATTAATTACCAAAATAAATTAGGTCTTTATTTTAAATTGGTATCTCCCACTATTTTCATCAAACTATATTACCCTCATTATATAGTTCGGCAATTCTAATTAAAGATTTGCTAGTGAGACTAAGGATCCCATTTTAGATGTATATAGCCTTGTGGTGACACAACAAACGATATATAAATAAATAGGTAGACAACTATTGTCAATTACATCTCTATGTAACTCCTTGTATTTTGCCTCTTAGATTATTTTGATCAAGTGGTGACACATCCGAATCAAAATTATCCAAGTTAAGTCCATCCTAGCACTTCCATATATTCGAAAGAAAAACACTGTCCTTGTGGTGACACAACAAAACAGTATCGTTCAGTCTATGTATAAGTATCAAATGTGATAAAGCAACATCTTAAATATTTTAATACTTGCCTTGTGGTGACACAACAAACTCATATTAAATATTTAATACTCTATTGCTTTACCATGTTAGAAGGCGACGTTCGATATTCCAAATATCTTTGAACGCTTAGGACTTAATATGATTTCTTTGAGGGGTTTGTTATTATTTGTCTCATCTTGTTTAGCGCGCATGCACATATATATATAAAATACGCGTCATATTATTTAACATGCGAAGCATGTTGTATAATATATAATATATACATAGCAAGCATGCACATATAGAATACTATATTCTACCCGGATTGATTATGGACTTTTATTCTAGTTTGGTTCACTGGAGCCACCAAGTGAACCAAAAGGTCAAACCTAGGGTGCAAGAATTAAATTTAAATATAACTATTACATTTAAACCCGGGCTCCATTACAAACGGGTCTTCAAGCGCTCCTTGCTCCTTTGTCTCCAATTCTTCAAGTAATTCTAACTAAACCTATTACATAAACTATTTACAATAAATAGAAACCTTGATCAGCAGTCAAGGAGAGGTACATAGGAGGAAGATAGAATTTACATCAAGAAAAACTAGAGAAGACGAGGTACGCAGACCCCATTTATAAAAACCCATTCATTCAAGTGTCCACTAAAATAAATCCAATCACACATTGGTCAGTAGTCCATAATCAATCCCTATTTATTATCATACATATCTCTATAAGTATCAATAAATAACATTCATCTCATGAATAATAAAACCATTCCATATATGCATTGATATCAATTAATGGGCAATTAAAAGTTTACTAGAAATCCAATTTTGAAACAAAATAAACCCCTTTATTTTAATCAAAATTTAAATCATAATAAACTTATTTATTTTATTTTATCCAATTTTGAATAAAAATAAACTCCTTTATTTTTAATCAAATTCCAAATCAAAATAAACTCTTTTATTTCAATTAACATGAAATCCAATTTCAAGTTCAAAACAAACTCTTTTATTTTAACTTAAAATTGTTGGAAAATAAAATATGTTGAATCCTATTCCTTATCAAAATAAACATCTTTATTTGTAAGGAAACATGGAATCCTATTCCATATGTGAATAAACTCTTTTATTCTAGGAAACATGGAATCATATTCCATATGTGAATAAACTCCTTTATTCTAAACTTTTATCAATTAAATAAACCATTTATTTTAATTGAAGAAAAAATTATTTTTCGGATTCTTCCGTCCGGCGCAGCTGCGCCCAGAATGAACTGGGAAACGGCGCAGCTGCGCTGAACCCCAAAAAAAACTGATTCTGGGTATGGGCGCAGCTGCGCTCCAGAATGAACTGGAGCCGGCGCAGCTGCGCCGCATCGCTGATTTAGAAAAAATTTATTCTGCCCAAAAATTCGATCTAATCGCATATCATACACACATGGAATAAACATAATCGATAATTAGCACAAGGTTAGGCTCTGATACCACTGTTAGGTTTGTACATAGCGCGAATATGCAATCAAATTACATAAATAGTGCGGAAGCGCGATAAAACAGATTTTAAAATTTTCATACAAACCATCACCATGATCATCCATGTGCTCAATTATCAATTAAACGAAAGAGATAGAGATTAAGAAATTATACCCTCGTAGAACCGTGCTTCCTCGGGTACAAGTTCACCTCCAATTCCTTCGCGTTCTCCTTGAATTTCACCGATTAAATTCCTTCCTTTGATCAACGTTAGCCACCCAAGTGTTTGGCCTCTAGAGGTGATCCACCAAGGAATAATAGTTATTCAAGAAGATAGGTGTTGGCAAAACCCTAGTTTCTATCTCTATAGAAATTGCAAGTACTCTCTCTCTCTCCAATTCTCATGGAAGAGTGTGTAAATTGTCTAACAGTCTAACTGTCTGATTGTCTAACCCTAAATCATAATAAGACTCCTCTTATTTATAGATATAGGGAACCCTCCTAAACTATTTAGGATTAGGGTTTTTATTTTAATTAAACTCCTTTAATTAATTGAACTCCTAATCCAATTAGGAATTCATGAGAGAGTACTTCTATTAATTAATTCCCAATCCCTATTAGGAATTAAATAATAGTAATAGTAGTAATAATAATAAGACTCCTCTTATTAATTTATATTTAATATTTCCAAAATATTAAATAATAAATATTAAGCTATTTAATTTATTCTATCTCCATAGATTAAATTAAATACACTTAACTTATTATTACAATTATGCCCTTTACTTCTTAAACAAATATTTTTCTTTTGCGGTGTGACCCTTTAGGTTCTCCATATTAAACCGGTTGTGAATAAATCAATTAGAACAATTCTAATCTTATTTAAATAAATAAATTAAACTATTTAATTCATTTAAATAAATAATATTTATTCTACAATAAGGGTAAGCCCCTTTAGCGATCAACGACTTTCCAGATAATATAGATTTCAACATTAATCATAAAAGAACCTTTTAGTGAATAGTTACCGTACAATTCAATCCTTCTACCATACAATGTCCCAATTAAATATAAGACATGGAATTATTGTCAAGTCTTATTTTATTTAATTATATGTATTTCGATTCTGAAATGCACAACTCTGATTAATGCAAATTAGAAACTCCTTTCTAATTTCATTCTGCTTTGGCCAAAGACTTCTGAGTCGTCATTTATCGAATCACATAGGACATTCTCTCCTTTTAGTAGAAGTGGTAGATTCTTTGTTGATCATTCACCTATCTCCATGTACAACTTATTATACCCAATCATACCCTTTGATATACCCCAGGGTCTTAAGGGACATGTCAAAGTATAACTCATCATACACAAGATACTATGATGATCCCAAGCCCAAGGATCACTTGTACTACTATCACTAGCGGAATTCCTATTGACAGGCGAGTAAAACTCCATTAGGTATTCTTTAGCGAGCCACGTTCAGTGAACTTATTCTCTAATAAGCACCTACATACTTGCTTTAGTGTCTCCACACAAATGATTATGAGATCAATCATCCTCTTCATAAGAGCAAGCAACGTATGTACTAATCTATCCGGATTCACTAATCCCCTTTTTAGTAATCTATCGATTAGGAACAATTTTAGTTTGTGAGCTATCTTGAATTTAGATCTCATTAGCATGATCACCATCATGATTCTAAAAGCATTGCTCAAAACTATGGGTTTATCACATTTAATATAACAGTACTATGTAGATAAAGTAAAATGCCTTTTACAAACGAATAAGATTACAAAGTATATGCTACATCATATCAAATATGATTGGCTTGTGTGCATACTACTTTCACGCCTGGCATTGGTAACATTGTTTGACATGATCATCGCAGTCAGCTTTCAGTGTTAACCAGTAATGCCCCGTTCTCAATATCTTTTTAGCCAGCATCGGTCCATTCATGTGTGGCCCACACACTCCACCATGTATTTCGTCCATAATCTTTTGGGCCTGCGTTTCATTTACACATCGCAACAATCCCAAACCGGCATCCCTCTTGTACAGTGAATCCCTTCTCAGATAAAACTTCATCGCCATCTTTTGGATTCTCAACCTCTCAGCTCGGCTTGCTTGGTCAGAAATGGATCTATCCCTAAGATACTCCCTTATGTTGTGATACCAAGGCTGCTTTGGCAGAACCACCTCCTCCGCTAATACTGCCACATGTTCCTCGTATGCCGGGGCATTCTGTACCGCTATTTCAATCTATGGAACGTCCCTGCTTTTGATTATGTGGATTAAGGAAGCCAGAGTTGCCAATGCATCGGTAAAATCATTATGTCCCCGGGGGATATGTCGGAAAGCGATATCTTCAAATTCTCGCATCAATTGGATAACACATCGGTGGTATGGAAGTAACCAGAGCTCCTTAGTGCTATACTCCCCGATCGCCTGTCTGATTACTAGCTCTGAATCCCCGAACACCGCTAGTATTTTTACCCCCATATCGCGGGCAAAACGGAGTCCCAATATACATCCCTCATACTCAGCTGTGTTATTCGAATTACTGAACTGTAATTTAGTGGCCACGGGGTACTGCCCCTTCAGCATTCATGGCACCATCAAAATACAACTTCCAAAACTGCCCATCGTTGTCACATCTCGTGTGTAAGACCCAGAATACATCCTCGCCCGGCAATGGAGTTTCTAAAGGCTCCGTCCCCCCCCGCTGGCATTTCTGACAACTGATCTGCAATTCCCTGCGCTTTCATGGCTTTCTGAGTCACGTATACGATGTCAAACTGCTGTAAGATTAACTGCCACCTTGACAGTCAACAGTTCAGCATGGGCCTTTCAAAGATATACTTAAGGGGATCCATTCTTGATATCAGGTACGTAGTGTGCCTATGGAGATAGTGCTGTAATCTCATTGCAGCCCACGCCAACGCACAACAGGTCCTTTCGATGGGGGTGTAATTCTGTTCACATCGGCTAAATCTCTTGATGAGGTAATAGATGGCCTGCTCTTTGCCTGATTCATTCTTCTGTCCCAGCATACATCCCATCGCAATGGTATTGACCGATATATACATAAACAGAGGGATCCTATCCTTCGAGGGCACCAGCACCGGTGCTTCTGTCAGCTGCTTCTTAATGGTCTGAAAGGCTTTCTGGCATTGCTTATTCCACTCTTGGGAGACATCTTTCCTTAACAGCTTAAAAATTGGCTCGCATGTAGTTGTTAAGTGGGATATGAAGCGGCTGATGAAGTTTATTCTTCCCAGAAATCCTCTTATCTCCCTTTCTGTGCGAGGTGCCGACATATCCACAATGGCCTTAATCTTCGCCGGATCCAACTCAATGCCCCGATTACTAACCAGGAATCCCAAGAGCTTGCCCGACTGCACTCCGAAAGCACACTTTGCCGGATTGAGCTTCAAATTATATTTTCTGAGCCGATCGAATAGCTTTTTGAGATGGGTTGTATGATCAGATTCTACCCTCGATTTCACGATAATATCATCCACGTAGACCTCTATCTCCTTGTGCATCATGTCGTGGAACAGGGTCATCATGGCTCTTTGATAAGTGGCCCCCGCATTTGTAAGACCGAAGGCCAATCGTCTGTAGCAGAAGGTGCCCCAAGGGGTGATGAAAGCGGTCTTTTCCCGATCTTCCTCCGCCACCATTATCTGATGATACCCCGCAAAGTAATCAACAAAAGAGTACATCTCATATTGGGCTGTGTTATACTCCAAGATGTGTATAAAAGGCACTGGGAAGTTGTCCTTGAGACTGGCCTTGTTCCGATCTCTATAGTCGACACATACCCTCACCTTCCCTCCAGGCTTAGCCACTGGGACTATATTGGATAGCCATTCCGGGTAAGTGGACACCATAATGATTCCAGCCTTGAACTGTTTGACGATTTCTTCCTTCACCTTCAAGCTCCACTCTGGTTTTAGCTTTCTTAGTTTCTGCTTGACAGGCTTGAAACCCTCTTTGATGGGCAACCAGTGTACCACAATCTCGGTGGACAATCCGATCATGTCCTCATGAGACCAGGCAAAAACATCCTCATACTGGCCTAGCAACTCGGTTATCTCTGTTTTTTGGCTAAGGGTCAGGTCTGTCCCTATCTTGAGCTCCTTGGGTTTGTCAGGGGTTCCGATATTTATGGTGATGGTTTAGTCTAAGTTGGGTTTGGGTTTGTCTTCGACCCATCCTTTGATCTCGTCAGGCGTGTCGTCATTATCTGTCTCATCTTGCTCAATGCCCATTAAATCGAAATCCAGCTCAATATCAAAATCATAGTCATCTTTCAAATTTGAAACATCGTTTGTTAGGCAAGAAATACTCAAATTGGTACACCTGACATGAAACAAAAATATTTTTCATATATAAAAGTCATTTTCCCACAATGATCATCTTTAAAATAACATGACAAAATAACATAACCATGCAAAATTTAAAATAAGGGACAACAACTGGTATTTATTCATCCCCCACCATCCGGGGTCTATCATCTTGACGCCATATTTTACCCTCGTTTGGATATTACTGGCTCCACTGTCCAGTTGTCGGTGGTCAGATCGGCCGGAATGCGACAGATGAAAGGCGACTTCGCATCGGAAACTTCCTCGATGACTACAGCCACATCGCATTGGTCCTTCTTCATAACCTCTTCAGGAATAGGTAGCCCCGCCCAATTGATGACAGGCACACTCTGTTGGGCTCCTGACGGCGTGGCAACATCCTTCCCTTTTCCACTGCTTACTGACTGTCTAGGGATATAACACTTGGTTTCAAATTGTTGCATGACCTCCTGCAGGAAACTCTCCTTTTTGGCCGACTCATCATTCGTGGGGGTTAATTTTCCACCTCCTATTGCAGACACAGGGTTGCCAGTACCTTGTTCCTTGTTGACTTTCGGTATTAGACTTTCGGTCAGTCGAGTTGGGGTCCCCCTTGAGAGTGTTTCTGTCCTACGCCTCCATAATACCCCAACCCTGCCTTGCCTATCTGATTGGGCAGTTGAATAGGCTCAGTAATTCCTTGACTGTTCTTTCCCAACCCTTGCCCCGGTCGAAACTTTATCTTCATCATTTCTCTAGCAACAAAGGTAAGTTCAGGAGAGACCTTAGGTTTTACAGCTGGAGCCCCCAGACATCTGAAGTGGGGAGTATTGATTTCCAGTGCCTGAAAACTGGCGGGTACCACCGATTCATCCACATTAATCACTGGCAGGCCATTCCTGGAAGGAGAAGGGCCATTATGCTCTGCAGAGACCATCACCAGATTCCCGTCGATGATAAACTTAATTTGCTGGTGTAGCGTAGAGGGAACTGCCCCGGCCATGTGTATCCAAGGCCTTCCCAATAACATGTTATAACTTGTCGTGATATCCAGGACTTGGAATGAAATATCGAAAATACAAGGCCCTAACTCCACAGGCAATTCTATCTCCCCCATTGTATCCTTCCGGGATCCGTCAAAGGCTCGTACCACCACATAACTGGCCCGCAGGCGCTTAGGACTGTCGTTCATTTTTTCCAATGTATTGAATGGACAAATATTCAATGCTGATCCCCCATCAATTAGCACCCCATTCATAACATATCCTGATGAGATTACCGCAATATGCAGCGGTTTCCGATGCCCCCTTCCCTCTTTGGGGATATCATCATCTGTGAACGATATTACATTGTTTTCTAACAGATGGTCCACTAGATGGCCGAATCCTTCCTTGCTAATCACCTTGGGAATGTGTGCCTCCTCCAAGACTTTGGCCAGAATTCTGCAGTGATCGTCGGATGATAATACCAAATCCATGATCGATGTTAGAGTCGATTCCTCGCTCAATACCTTGACCCCCCTCGCTTCTAAATGATTCATCTTCTTTAAGAATTCCACAGCTTTCTCCTCGGATATCTTTTCATTCTTCTTCCCCTTGCTCTCAAGGACTCGTCCTGGAAGATATAAAGGATTCCCCTTTGATGTTACAGAAGCACAACTGGCCGCCTCCTCTGATACTCCCCCGTAATTCCATGGCACTGTTTTCAGACTACTAATGGGGATTTGTGGTCTTGCTGCAATGGTGAGAGGTTTTGGAGCCGTTAACCTGATAGGCGCCTCTGTGATACCCCTGCTCAGACCCGCCAACCTAATCGGTGTCCCTCGTATAATCTCCTGATCACTTGTCATGCAAATCATCTCATCGATTCTCTTTATATAATTCATCCTTGGTGGTCCTCCGGCTTCGCTGGCTTCCACCACATTGACCCCTTCCCCATCATGCTTAGGCAGAGGATTGATTTTAACATTTGGTGACTCGGGTTGTTCCACCACCATCTCCCCGCTATCGATCATGTTCTGAATCTTGTGCTTCAGCGTCCAGCATTCCTGAGTATCATGACCAGGGGAACCTGAATGGTAGGCACACTTCTTATTCGGGTCAATCGGGGGTGCCAAATCGACTATCCTTCTCTGTGCTATTAAGACTGCCAAAATCTGTTCAAGAGGATCCCCAAGCGGGGTGAACACCCGATCCTTTGTGGCCTCAAACCTTCTTCGTCCGTCCGTCCTTTGATTATGGAAATTAGATTGTCGGGGTGGCATTATTCTCTGTATTTGCACTGGAGGGCTATCCTCCACCTTCCTAGACGATCCCTGCAGGATGAGGGAAATATCTTCCTCCCTTTTTTTTTGGGTCCTGCGGGAAGTACTACCATAGTTTCCACTCTGAATTTGCTCCACAACTGCCTCTAGAGCTGTGAAGTCCCGGATCTTGCCAGACTTAACCCCATGTCAACCATTTCTCCATGCTTTATCATTTCGTCAAAAGGTCTTCCAATCCCCGCTATCACTCGCTCATAATAGGGCGCCTCCTGAATATCCACAAAGGTCATTACCATTTCTGCCTCGCTCATTGGGGGATTTACCTGTGCAGCCATACCCCTCCACCGTTGTGCATAGTCCCTAAAAGATTCTTTCGGTTGCTTCTTGACCTTTGTCATCTGATATCTGTCAGGGGCCATCTGTGCTTGGAAGCTGTATTGTGTCAAGAAAGTATGGGCCAATTCCTCCCAGTTGTGGATCCGAGCATTATCAAGGCGGGCATACCAAGTTCTTGCTTCTCTCGTTAGGCTCTTTTGGAGTAACTGCATCCTCAGTCCTTCATCCTCTGCATAAGACCCAAGTTCCCCAATGTATATTTTCAGGTGTGTATACGGGTCTCCCTTCCCATTATATTTCTCAAATTCGGGGATTTTGAACTTCTCCGGATACCTGGTTCCTGGAAAGACACACAGATCTAAATAATTCACCCTGCCCAGGGAACCTATGCCTTTCAGAGATTATATAGTTTCCTCCATCTGCTTCATTTTCTTTCGAAGATCATCAGTGTCTCCCTCCTCTGGGATAGTGATTACTGTCCTGTTAGGTGTGGGAATGGCTTTGGGGATGACTGGCTCTCCCTTAGGCTGGGGTTGATCATCCTTAGGAGGATCCTTGTTTGGCGGATCCTGTCTAGGTAGCAACTGCTCTTTCAGCATCGTGGCCATTTCAAACATCTGTTTTTTAAAATCATCGAATTCCTCCCGAGATATGGAGCCAGGATTAGGAGGTGGAAGATCAGCCATTTCAGATGTAGAAACCTGGGCCCTCTTAGATTGCAAACGCGTTTGAGGAGCAATCCTGCAGAAAAAACGGTTTGGAGTTTAATCTTTGGGAAACGAAAGATGTGGATGTATGCTAAAGCTGTAACTTTTGTGTTTTTGGGCTTTTTAATCTTTCCCTGCAAAACAAAATGTTAATAGTCCCTTGATGCAATAATAATTGTTAGACACGAATTATTATGCTTTCCCAGTTATTCCCTGCAAAACATAGAGGTTAGTACTTTCTTTTGACAACAGGGAAGGTATATGTAAAAATGTTGAATGGGACTATGACATTTATGCGCGTAAACGTAAAAGGGCATGAAGAGACTTTCCCTGCGTTGGGTTAATCTGAGGCTGACCTATCCTAAGGTTACTCTCGCGGCTTTTCGGCATGAAGATCCCCAAATCTTCGCAATCTACTCGTCTGAGTCCTTTCGATTGGAGCGGATCTGGGTGGTGCGTTTCCTGAGCCATCTCCGGGGAGCAGCCCCTTCGAGTCCAGTAATAAGCAACCGACAGGTTTGCCTCAGGAGGAGGTACACTCTCAACATACATTCACATTCATCGTCCTCACCGTATGCAAATGATTACTTTAAAGTAAAGCAAATCCATTCAATCATTCATTCATTTGGACAAAACACACATTCACATAACAACAAGTAAAATGGGTCAAAATATCGCACGTACATACACATTCATAGGTTTTTTAAAGGATAGGATAGCATCAAGATTTGTACGCGGCTTAAGCCCTCTAATTTCCCCAGCGGAGTCGCCAGCTGTCGACACCAGGAAGGTCGCTTCTGTGATAATTATTACCCTTTCCAATTTGAACCCTTTTATTTCGATGATTTTTTGAAAAGGTCGGCACAAATGTCGACGGGGTTTTGAAAGATCGTTTTTTATGATGAGCCAATTGACCAGAGTCGCCAGTTGGTATATTTGAAATGGATGTACCAACTCATTCGAGCTTCGTTTTCGTAAATCGCTGGTCATATTGACTCCGAATTAATTAGTCTGCAAACCGAGATTCATAGAGTTCGGGGGCTTTCTTAAGCGAGGGGAAGGTGTTAGGCACCCCCCGATTTCTGTGAAACACGGTTACCGCAATCTCGATGCTTTTCCTATCCTTTAATTCTTAAAATGTGTGGGTGCGCGCGTGTATGCCTATGTGAATGTTGTGGTGAGTTTGCATGAAAAAACCATTTGGGTTTTTATAAAAAAGATCATGTTTTAATTTTGAGAATGCTTTTAGAATGTCTTTCGGCCTATACGAGAAAGCCTTATTATTATTATGAGAAAGATTTGATTTTAATTGTCAAAAGCCGTGAATTTTCATTAGGTGTCGTTTTGGCGAAACAAGAGTTTTTTAAACCTTCATCAAAAATAGGAATCGAGACCTATACGTTGCTTTCATAAATAAAATGATGGGCAACTTCTAGGATCCCTTTAACCCTATGCACAACGGTTTAATAAAACGTGATTTATTGTCATAAAACCATTTTTTGTGATGTTTGAACACACGATCTTTCTTTAGCCTTCTCGTTTAAATAGGAATCGACATTCATTAACACTTCCAATTTTAAGTCTCGTGGTTCCAATAACCTAATTTGATTGATTTTATGGAAATCTTCATCATTTAGCTTTGAAATCAATTTTTGTGTCGTAAATCAAATCAAGCATTAAAATGCGTTGGGGCTATTCATGGGTATGTGAGCCATCAAAATAACCCCAAACGCCCACAATCACGTATTTCACTATTACGGGGCCTTAAAACCGACTTTCAACTTGATATCGTTTTAAGGCCCGACGATTACATGTTTACAATAAAAGACACATCGCCCTATTACATTCACCCAAAAAAACGTCCATCATCGGATTTGGACCACGGGGTCGCGTTCCTAGGCTCACATCCAAAATTGCTACACACCCATAAAATGGATAATACACAAATGAACAATACCGGGTTGCCTCACACACCACAATATCCTAAAATAGCAATCTAAATATACTACGTATAATACATTACCATAACGATCTAAAAAATTGCCAAATGGATATCATCGGACCATTAGGAAGAATTTTGTTCCGTTGGAACCCTCACTAATAATCCTTAATCCATGTATCCACAATAATATACAAGAAGAACTACATTTAATGTAACCCGAATGACCAAAAAAACTTAACAAAATGATACACAAAAAATGCTATTAAAAGGGCTTTTCACCTTGCAAAATAACACCACGATGCGTGTAAACTTGTATATTAATTAGAGTAGAGAATGTATGTGATACAATCTAACAAAAGGGGTATAAATCCTCACTTTTCCTCTCTTTTCTCTCTTTTTTTCGCTGTTGTTGCTGCTAATTCTTTTTCTTTTTTCCTTCTTCTGCTGCTGTTCAACTCTCTGTATGCCAAATGAAGAAATGCGCTGATAAAGGCTGATCAGAGGCAGCCGCAGATTGATCTGCGGCTGGCCTCGATTTCTCCGCACCCGCCGCGCACTTCAGCCCGTCGCGCACTTCAGTTTATTTTAATCATTGGCCGTAGATCAATTCGCGACTGGCTGGGCTGATTTTCTCGATTTTCGTACCGCACGTCGATTCTCGTGTCGTACTGTTGGTTTTCGCTGAGAGGCTTGTATTTTACAGTCCAGGAACCGCTGGAAAACGTGCCATATCATTCCGCTTTGATCGTTGTCGTGACGGCTTTGATCGCACTTCGTTGTGGTGGCTTTGAGTGTTCGTACTTATGTCCACCTTTCGTTCTCGTAGGCTGGGTTAATTGACGATTTTGTCCTCCTGTCAGGGTTAGTATACGAAGTGCAAAATTTGGGTGTCTACAGAAGTGCTAGGTTGGACTTAACTTGGATAATTTTGATTCGGATGTGTCACCACTTGATCAAAATAATCTAAGAGGCAAAATACAAAGAGTTATATAGTGATGTAATTGACAATAGTTGTCTACCTATTTATTTATATATCGTTTGTTGTGTCACCACAAGGCTATATACATTTGAAATGAGATCCTTATTCTCACTAGCAAATCTTTAATTAGATTTGCCGAACTATATATTGAGGGTAATATGGTTTGATGAAAATAGTGAGGTACCAATTTAAAATAAAGACCTAATTTATTTTAGTAATTAATTAAGAAATGAATGTATGCTAAAATATTGTTAAATTACAAATTCATTTATAGAATTTTACGATGTCTAATTCACTATCACTGCATAGCATATTAGATGCTAATTAATCGGACCGTATTAAACGGACTGGTTAAGAAATTTGAGAATAGTTCTCAAGGCTGAAAAACTATCTTATATCCTTAATACGCCTATCCCTGCAATGGTTGCGGACAATGCCTCTGAGGAAAAGATTGCTACTTTTAGAAAGTAGCAAGATGATGCACAGTTGGCTCAATGCATCATGCTCACATCCATGAGTAACGAGCTTTAGCGTCAGCATGAAACTGTGGATGCTCCTACTGTACTCCGGCACCTTCAAGGAGTTGAAGGGTGAGGAAAGTAGGACTATTAGATATCAGATATCTAAGGAGCTTTTCCGATCTAGAATGACCGATGACACTACAATATAGACATATGTCCTAAAATGATCAATCTGATTGAACAATTGGGACAACTGGGTTTTAATGGATGGAGAGTTGATTCAAGATTTGATCTTGCAATCACTTCCGGACTCTTTCTCACAAATTGTTGTGAATTTCCACATGAACAAGCTATATGTCAACATGCTTGAGTTGCTTAAACATGTTGAAAATTGTAAAGAGTCACTTTCCAACCAAGAAAGACCAAGTCTTACTAGTAGATGATTCTTCCAGGAAGCGGAAGAGGACCAAAGGATATATCCAATACAGAAATTGAAATAATGTTTCTAATGAGTGTTGGAACATAATAACAGTTATTTAAACTAATGAACTTGCCCGAAGGCAATGCTAAACAATAAGTCCCTACAGCCAATGCAGCAACCTTTGCTCCATTCCCAACTCGTAGGACGACTTCATCCTTGTTCAGCTTCCTACTTCTGCTTAGTCCCTGCATATTATTACATATGTGAGAACTACAGCCGGTATCCAATACCCAAGTAGAATTTTGACTTTCAGAAAAATTAATTTCAATCATGAACAAACCTAGATCAGAAGTCGAAGCTTCTCCAAGCTTCTTTTGGCCCGCAAGATACTCCTTGCAGTTCCTCTTCCAATGTCCCGGCTTATTGCAATGGTAGCAAATTCCTTTGCTATCTGGATCAGGTTTCTTTTTATCCTTTCCCTTCGCCTTTCCCTTAGCCTTCTTGTTTTTCTTCTTTTCAAAATATACCTTGGGCCTCTTCCTTTTCTTGGAAGAATCATCCACTAGTAAGACTTGGTTCATGTTGGATGAGAAGTGACCTTCAGTAGTTTTCAGCATGTTAAGTAGCTCAGGCAAGCTGACATCCAACTTATTCATGTGAAAATTCACAACAAATTGTGAGAAGGTGTCCGGGAGTGACTGCAAGATCAAATCTTGACTTAACTCCCCATCCATCACGAACCCAAGTTGTCCAAGTTGTTCAATCAGATTGATCATCTTAAGGACATGAGTCTCAACAGCAGTGCCCTCGGTCATACGAGATCGGAAGAGCTCCTTAGATATCTGATATCTAGTAGTCCTACTTTGCTCACCATACAACTCTTTGAGGTGCAGCAATATAGTAGGAGCATCCATAGTTTCATGCTGACGCTAAAGCTCGTTACTCATGGATGCGAGCATGATGCATTGAGCCAGGATTGCATCATCTTGCCACTTTCTAAAAGTAGCAATCTCTTCCTCAGAGGCTGTTTCTGCAACACTTGCAGGGACTGGCGAATTTAGGACATAAGAAATCTTTTCAGCAGTGAGAACAATTCTCAGATTCCTTAACCAGTCCGTGTAATTCGCTCCGGTCAGTTTGTTAGCATCAAGTATGCTACGCAGTGATAGTGAGTTTGACATTTTTAAATTCTGCATGTGAAATAGACAACATTTTAGCATACATTCATTTAATTAATTACCAAAATAAATTAGGTCTTTATTTTAAATTGGTATCTCCCACTATTTTCATCAAACTATATTACCCTCATTTTATAGTTCGGCAATTCTAATTAAAGATTTGCTAGTGAGATTAAGGATCCCATTTCAAATGTATATAGCCTTGTGGTGACACAACAAGCGATATATAAATAAATAGGTAGACAACTATTGTCAATTACATCACTATGTAACTCCTTGTATTTTGCCTCTTAGATTATTTTGATCAAGTGGTGACACATCCGAATCAAAATTAGCCAAGTTAAGTCCAACCTAGCACTTCCATATATTCGAAAGAAAAACACTGTCCTTGTGGTGACACAATAAAACAGCATCGTTCAGTCTATTTATAAGCATCAAATGTGATAAAGCAACATCTTAAATATTTAATACTTGCCTTGTGGTGACACAACAAACTCATATTAAATATTTAATACTCTATTGTTTTACCATGCTAGAAGGCGACATTCGATATTCTAAATATCTTTGAACACTTAGGACTTAATATGATTTCTTTGAGGGGTTTGTTATTATTAGTCTCATCTTGTTTAGCGCGCATGCACATATATATATAAAATACGCGTCATATTATTTTACATGCGAAACATGTTGGATAATATATATAATATATATATAATAAGCATGCACATATAGAATACTATATTCTACCCGGATTGATTATGGACTTTTATTCTAGTTTGGTTCACTAGAGCCACCAAGTGAACCAAAAGGTCAAACCTAGGGTGCAAGAATAAATTTAAATATAACTATTACATTTAAACCCGGGCTCCAATACAAACGGGTCTTCAAGCGCTCCTTGCTCCTTTGTCTCCAATTCTTCAAAAAATTAATTCTAACTAGTTCTATTACAAAAAACTATTTACAATAAATAGAAACCTTGATCAGCAGTCAAGGGAAAGTACATAGGAAGAAGATAAAATTTACATTAAGAAAAATTAGAGAAGACGGGGTACGCAGACCCCATTTATAAAAACCCATACATTCAAGCATCCACTAAAATAAATCCAATCACACATTGGTCAACAGTCCATAATCAATCCCTATTTATTATCATACATATCTCTATATGTATCAATAAATAACATTCATCTCATGAATAATAAATCCATTCCATATATGCATTGATATCAATTAATGGGCAAAAGTTTTCCTAATATTTAGTTTTGAAACAAAATAAACTCTTTTATTTTAATCAAAAACCAAATCCAAATTAAACTCCTTTAATTTTAGCAATCTGAAATCCTATTCCAGATAAAATAAACTCTTTATTTTAAACTTATATCAATTAAATAAACCATTTATTTTGATTAAAGAAAAATAATATTTTTCAGATTCTGCTTACCGGTGCAGCTGCGCCCAGAATAAACTGGGCAACGGCGCAGCTGCGCTGCTCCCCAGAAAAAACCGATTCTGGGTTTCGGCGCAGCTGCGCTCTAGAATGAACTGGAGACGGCGCAGCTGCGCCGTGTCGCTGATTCAGAAAAAATTTTATTCTGCCCAAAAATTTCGATCCAATCGTATATCAAGCATACATGGAATCATCAAAATCGATAATTAGCACAAGATTAGGCTCTGATACCACTGTTAGGTTTGTATATAGCGCGAACATGTAATCAAATTACATGTATAGTGCGGAAGCGCGATAAAATCAGATTTTAAAATTTTATACAAACCATCACCAAGATCAATCTATGTTCCTCCCATATAACGCTTCGTACGGTGGCATGCCGATGCTAGCGTGATAACTATTGTTGTAAGCGAACTCTACCAAGGGCAAATGATCGTCCCAGCTGCCACCTAAGTCCATCACAACTGCCCGGAGCATATCCTCTAAGGTCTGAATTGTTCACTCGCTCTGACCATCGGTCTGAGGATGATACGCCGTACTCATTCTCAACTGTGTTCCCATTCTTTCCTGTAGACTTCTCCAAAAATTTGACGTGAAGCGCGGATCTCTGTCAGACACAATAGACACCGACACTCCATGTCGCGATACTATCTCCTTTACGTAAAGTTTCGTCAACTACTCCAATTTGTACCTGATCTTGATTGGTAGAAAATGGGCAGACTTGGTCAAACGATCTACAATTACCCAGATGGCGTCTAGACCCTTTTGTGTTGTCGGGAGTCCTACCACAAAATCCATAGTGATGTGCTCCCACTTCCACTCGGGAATCTCTAAGGGTTGCAACAATCCGCTCGGCCGTTGGTGCTCTGCCTTGACTCTCTGACAAGTTAAACACCGGCTGACGAATTCTCCAACTTCCCCCTTCAAATGCGGCCACCAATAATGTTGACGAAGATCTTGATACATCTTGGTGCTACCCGGATGTACCGAAAATCTCGTATTATGGGCCTCCTGCAATATTTCTTCCCTTAAGTCTGGTACATAGGGTATCCAGATCCTTCCCTCGAATCTCAGCAGACCTGTGTTGTCAACCTTGAACTTCAACGTTTTTCCTTCCGACAGTTGCTTCTTGATGTCAATGCATCCTTCATCAAATTCTTGGGCCTCCTTTATCTTATCCAGTAGAGTCGGACCTACTGTCACGGTGAGCAATTTTTCGTCCGTCTCCATCGAATACTTAACCTCCAGTTCCAGGCGTTCAAAGTCCCTTATCAGCTCTGCCTGAGTTATAAGCCTCATCAATTTCCCTCTGCCTTTCCTAGTCAGGGCATCGACCACTACATTTGCTTTGCCCGGATGGTACAGAATCTCACAGTCGTAATCCTTGATCAATTCTAACCATCGGCGCTGCCTCATATTCAGCTCCTTTTGAGTGAAGATATATTTCAGACTTTTGTGATATGTATATATCTCGCACCTCTCTCCATATAGGTAGTGCTTCCAGATCTTCAAAGCGAACACTACTGCTGCTAACTCCAGATCATGAGTCGGGTATCCCTTCTCGTAGTCCTTCAGTTGGCGTGAAGCGTACGCAATGACCCTGCCGTGCTGCATTAGTACACAACCAAGGCCCTTGTGTGACGCATCACTGTATACTACAAAACCCCAGTGTCGTCCGGTAATGCCAACACTGGTGCTTGGCTAAGTCTCTTCTTCAGCTCCAAGAAACTCTCATCGCACTTCTCCGTCCAAACGAACTTTACCGTTTTCCTGGTTAGATTGGTCAGCGGTGATGCTATCTTCGAAAAATGTTGGATGAATCTCCGATAGTATCCTGCTAACCCTAGGAAACTCCTGTTCTCCGTTGGCGTCTTCGGCTGCTCCCAGTTGATAATGGCTTCCACCTTTGCTGGGTCTACTGAAACACCATTACTGTCAATGACGTGTCCTAGAAACTGCACCCTCTGCAACCAAAATTTACACTTTAAAAACTTCGTGTACAGTTTCTCCCTTCTTAATGCCTCCAAGGCAATCCTTAGGTGTTCAGCATGTTCTTCCTCTGTCACTGAATACACCAATATATCATCGATGAATACTACCACGAACTTGTCCAAGTACTGCTTGAACACTCTATTCATCATATCCATGAATGCCGCTGGTGCATTTGTCAGTCCAAATGACATAACCAGAAACTCGAAATGTCCATAACGAGTTCTGAATGCCGTCTTTGGGATATCCTTCTGCCTCACCCTTAGTTGATGATAACCCGTCCTTAAATCAATCTTCGAGAAGTATTTTGCTCCCTTGAGTTGATCAAACAGATCGTCTATCCTGGGCAGCGGATACCTATTCTTAATTGTAACCTTGTTCAACTCACGGTAGTCGATACAAAGCCTCATCGAGCCATCCTTCTTCTTTACGAACAGAACGGGCGCTCTCCATGGTGACACGCTCGGTCTGATATAACCCTTGTCCAACAGTTCTTGCAATTGAACCATCAGCTCTTTCATCTCTACTGGTGCCATTCGGTAAGACGCCTTAGATATCGGTGTCGTCCCGGGTACCAAGTCGATCGCAAATTCTATCTCTCTATCCGGCGGCAGTCCCGGAATTTCATCTGGGAAGACATCAACGAATTCCCTTACAACGGGTATCTGACTCAGTTCACCCTCGACCCGTCGAGTATCCACCACGTGAGCCAAATAACCTATACAACCCTTCTTAA
Organism: Aralia elata; assembly: GCA_034770075.1. Taxonomy (NCBI): domain Eukaryota; kingdom Viridiplantae; phylum Streptophyta; class Magnoliopsida; order Apiales; family Araliaceae; genus Aralia; species Aralia elata. The sequence goes on along the minus strand of CM068386.1, from coordinate 39,117,620 downwards.
GCAATCTCCTTGCTTGCATCATCGTCAGACAACAAGATTGTCTCGGCGATTTACTACCACAGAACACCATCTTCGACTTACCCGGAGTCTGTAGGTGTATGCACTTTATCTTACAATCAATGACCGCCCCGTGACTCGCTAACCAATCCATTCCAAGGATTACATCAAATTCCCCAAGACGAATCGGTAGCAAATCCACGTTAAGCTTAAACCCCCTCATATCGGCACAACAATTCCTATAAATGTAGTTTACGGGGATAATCTCTTTGTTTGCTACTTCTACGTTCATCGGGTGTTCTAATGGTTCACTAGGTAAATTAAATCTTTGAGCAAATTCATCAGATACAAAGGAACATGAAGCCCCCGAGTCAAATAGCACATAGGCATCTATGTTGTTGATTGGAATAATACCTGACACCACCTCTCTGGATGCCACAACATCTTGTATTGTCATGTTGAAGGTCCTCGCTGTTGGCTTATTTGGCTGGGCTGGTCCTCCACTGGTTGTCCTCGAGTTGTTGCCCCTATTGCTGTTTCCGCCATCCATGTTTCTCTTTCGGGGACATTCCTTGCTCCGATGTCCCATCTCTCCACAATTGAAGCGACCTCCTTTTTTCGCCTTAGGACAATTGGGCGATATATGCCCTTCTTGTCCACAGGTATAACAGACCATCTTTCCCTTCATACACTCCCCCGAGTGACCCTTTCCGCAATTCCCACATACTGGCCTTTTCTGATGCATGCTCCCTTGCTGCATTTCAAAATTGCTACCCCCACTGCTTCATTGACGTTTTCTATGGTTGCTGCCACCACTGCTAACATTCGTATTGCCTCCTTCTACCTTCTTCTTGTTCCTTTCCTGATTATATTTCGAAACCGCTTCACTCCCACCTTCAGCAATGAGAGCTTTCTCCAACAAGGTTGAGAACGATGTAATTTGCAAAACCGCTACCTTGTTGTAGATCCACGGCTTTAATCCATTCTCGAATCTCCTTGCCTTCCTCACCTCAGTGTCCACCTGATGTGGGGCGAATCTAGCCAATTCATTGAATTTTGCAGCGTACTCTGACACTGACAAATTTTCTTGTTTCAATTCCAAAAACTTGATTTCCATTTTTGCCTGCGTACTCTCGGGAAAGTAATTCTCGAAAAACAATGTCTTGAATGCTTCCCACGCCACGACTCCAGTTCCAGCTTTGTTCTGATTGGCTTCCCACCAAAAGTTAGCCTCACCTTTCATTAAGTAGGTAGCAAAAATTGTCTTCTGCTCCTCAGCGACTCTAGCAATGACAAAGGCCTTTTCAATCTCCTTTATCCATGACTGGGCCTCTATCGGGTCCGCTGTTCCCCTAAACTCCGGCGGCCCTACTGCCTTAAAGTCTTTAAAATTGGCTAAGTGGTTGCCCGTCTGGTTTCCTACGGTAGTCGTTTGATTCCGCAGAGCTTCGGCCATCATGTTGATAAAGTCTTGCATTGGGTTTGGTTGAGTTCCCTCTGCATTGTTAACTGACTCTTCGACCCCTTGGTTTCGTAGGATTCGTCTGGGATGCATTATCTGTTTAAACAAAGTCCTAACACGTTACTCGGGTTTTATAAACATATAAGTATTTAACATGTAATACAACATTGTACTCGAACAATCGCATGACCATCGTGTGGAGCTCTAGATTACCCAACCTCGGGAATTCTGCTTTTACCCGATTAGTAATTTAAGTTGCTAAAATACCGATTCAGTTTTACTGAATTACATAACCATTGAATTGATGGTTTACCAGGTAAAATTCTCAAACACATACCATAATAATGCATTTATATTCATATACCAACTTTAGTGTTTTACACGTCATCACAGGTATATTGCTATAAATGCTACCATCTCATTTAGTATAACAAAAGATGGGATTCACTTAGACCATTCTTTTCTTCCTACATAAATGGAAGTACATCCTACATACGAACTACCTCGCACCTGCTGAGGTTAATACAAACTCTAGTAAATCAAAAGTAGTACCAATATCACTGCTCAAGGCATAACTACCCACCTCCAACTATCCTCTAAGGGACACAAGGTGAATACAACTCAACGCTTGCTCTCGCTATTGGAGGGCAGATCCATCTATTTGGCGTCGAACTGCATAAAGGCGATGTCTAAGGCTCGCTCCAAATCATATATCTTCACATCTTTAGCTTTCACCTCATCCCTCAACTGTCCTAACTGTAGCTCTCTCTACTGCAGCCTCCCTCGCAACTCGGCTAACTCAGCCTGGGCCTGGTAAGCAGCGTCCTTGTACTGTTGCTCAATAATCTGGAGGGTGTGGTTATGCGCCTCTAGTTGTTCAGCCCTAACCTCTAGCTCGGCGTTCTTCGCCAGCAAATCTCCTATCACCTCCAGCTTTATGGGTTCCTGGTTCACTGAACAGCTATCTCGACTCTCGTCCGACATCCTACCAACACCACACAATTAAATCAATATCAGTACCACAATAAAATACATTCATTGATAAAATGAAATGATATTTTATTCGGTACAACTAGAATTCGATGAATCTCCTCAACCCCTTACCTACATACTCTATATGAGTTTTCTACTAAGGTTATAACCTAGGTTTCTCATTTCTAAAGTTTATAACCTACAGCTTTGATACCAACCTGTGACACCCCCAAATTCGGATTTCCTAACCTCGAATTCGGTGTTCACGATACTCAATAACAACCATACTTTCTAACTAAATGCGGAATAATAATCACAAAATGTCTATCGAAATAGTAATAACGTCTTACAATAATGGTCCCAAGGTTCTTTAACCTTAACTTAAAACATACCCTTAATACAATAGGGTTCACATAACTAAATAACAATTCAAGATAAACTATTATATAAGCGCTATCAGGCACTATTGTTGCACCTTCTCCTTTCCTTTGTTCCCTCTTGACGTTTCTGCCTTAGCTGAAATAAAGATCATGATATAGCAAGGGTAAGCAACTAGTTTGCTTAGCAAGTTTATACACAAGGGAGATATATCTTCAATAGAAGGGAATTTCGCTTACAATGTTCAACAACAGTATAGAATTGTGAAGAAACATGACTTCATAGTCAACAGTTGAATATTCGAATACTTGAATGTCAATTACTGAGTGGTTTGAAATAACCAAGGACGTTTACCAAGGTTCTCAGCATGTGAGCTGGACCTCTTAAAAAGTTTTGGTAATCGAGGGGATCAGCCTCTCATACACCGTGATTTATGCATAAACACTTAATAAACCAACATTGATATCATGCCTTAAATAATTTATCCTTTTCTCAGCCAAGAGTTCTTACCATAGCAATTTAATAAGAACAGCTTTTAAAATACCATTGTCTTAACCAATTTAGACATGCTTGATCTAGCTGATACAAATAGCATAGATCTATCTCATAAACAGTTCATGCTTGAAGGAACTTTAATTTAATTTACAGTTCAATCATAATAGAATAGGAATTCAATTACACAAGGTGCGAATTTCAATAATCAGTATAGATGTGAATAATCGACAATAATTATTCACTAACATGCTTCGAAAATAATAACTCGAGTTTGAGTTAGGGAACTTGCCTCGTCGACGACGTACAACTATATCAATTTAATTGGACTCCTATCGAAGGACCTAATATCAATAGGGTTTGTCGTTCGATCAGTACAGTATACATTCTTGTCAGATAAGTCGTCACATAATCACATAATCTCTATTTAATATTATTTAGATCGCAAGGAAATAGTATCACCCCGGATAATATTTTGACTGCCAACTAATATCAAATAACACTCTATAGAAACATGTTAATAAAATCTTGATGGGTCTCTAATATTAGTATTCCCTAATAATATTTTAATCCCCTTTTTCTTAACGCTGAAAACCTTAGTCATTGTTATTAACCCTTTAACAATGATTTGGTCGAGTATTGTTTATCAATAATCATTTATTGATAATTTAATCAAGGCTATTATTATTCACTTGATAATAATTGACTCTCTAACTAATATTATTAAATATGTAATAATATTTTAATCACCTACCATTATTATTAATTACCTAATAAAATTTTTAATTGACAACTTTTATTATTAGTCATGTAATAATAATTTAATTATCAATTAGTATTATTAGCTGTGTACAAGTATTAATAATACCCAGTCATTTCGACAACTAAATCCAAATTGCTTAATCAATAATTCTATTTACCTTATTTAAAAATAAAATTCAATTTATAGCTTCACTTTTCTTTAATTATTATTCACTTGCATAATAATTAATTAACTCATCTTACTTATTATTTACGTAATAAATGATTATTTGGCTAACTTAAATCCCCTTTATACTATGTAAATAATTAAATTAATTATCTTTAAATAATAATTCATCAAATAATAACTCTTTATCTCATAATCTTTATTTATTATTCAGCCTAAATTAAATATCAGTTAGTTTGATATCCTCTACTCATTACTTAAAATAATTAGTTACTCCACTTATTATTTAATATCGATGGAATAATAATTTAGATACTTCATGACCCTTTAAATGTTTGAAAACGCCTTACTCATTATTTCGAATTCGTGACCCCGATCTTCTCATTTACTCTAAGACAGTAACCCTTTACTTGTTACCCTTAAATTTTATACTAAGGCGTAATGATCGCACGACTTGGGTCATTATTCATACATTACAAAGATATATATAACAGTAGATAATGGGTCAGTTGAAATTTATAGTTGGATATCCTTGAATAACAATTTAATTACTACAGGGTTTCTTAATTGACTTGTTTGTTAATAACAGTACCTGAATAGTAGACAATATGCTAATCTGGTAAGATACTAATTGAAAGACACTAGGCCAAGTGAGGTTTCCCTCTATTGACCCACGCGCACAAACAACAAGCAACAGCAACCATGACGCACGGCATAGACAGGGAAAAAATGATAGGAAAACTCGTTTAGGCATAAAACCAATTAGTTAACAGGCACGTCTAAAACTGCATACAGAGGTTACATCTGATTATTCCTAATCCACCCAAACGGGTTATATGCATCAAGGACTGACCATCAGAAAACCCAACACAGAATAAGCAACCAAACGATGCAATTGTTACACAATTAAAATCCATAACACAATCTCAACTTATTAATCTAGAACCCATAGAGGTAACTAGTTAATCATCCAAAGTAATTACAACCAACCCCGAACAATGATCTAGACAACAGGAGAAATTAGTTTGGAAAATTACAATCAGCCAAAACAACTGACCCAACAGTCCCTGTTGCGTTCGAATGCACAAACCCAAACACAAAACAAACAAAACAAAAAGAAATACCCTCCGTTGCTGCTTGATCCCTTCGACAAATCTGGGCTTCAATTGATTTCCCCTTCCTTGCTGCGAGCCCTAATGTGTGTGTGTGTGTATACATATATATATATATATATATATATATATATATATATATTTGGGACACACAAGAACAATCGAAATCGGCAGCTAGGCTTGGGTTGGTTTCAATTTATAGCAATTTGATTTACCCAATTCGCTGGGTATTACCTCAATCGACCCATCACTGCCCAACGGTAGGAAGGAGGCAGCGACTGATGGTCCACATCACGCCCCAACCGTTGCATAGCTAGGTTCGGCCGCCCCTCGAGCCTTGCGTCACCCTCACCGGTTAAGTCGCCGGACTTCTGGAACCCTTGGTCCGAACGTCGAACCCTCGGTCGTCCACTTCAGCCCTTGAATTGTCCGCTTACTTTGAGCTGTCGCCGGCGTACGCCTGGCGACACCTCCTTCTCATCCCGTCCCGTGCTTGATTGATTGAAAATCCTAGGTCTAGCTAGGTTCGCCTCACTCTATCCTTTCTTCTCGGTTCGACTGATGGAGAGGTTAGGGCTTTGGATTCCATTGCTCGGCCGACTCCCCTTTTTTTTTTCCTGACCGATCTGATTTGGGGTTTTCCCCATTTCAATTGCTCGGTTGCATCTTAACCCAATAACCGTTCTCCAAAAGAAATGGATCGGGTGTGTACTTAGTCCAACCCGACTGGAATCTAAATTGGGCTTAACCATTAAGTTGGCTCAGCTTATTATAAAGTTTGGGGTCCAATCCAGAAATAAATAAAAAGAAATGGGCCAATCTAAATAAAAGAGAAGTGGCCCACTTAAATTAATCAACATTATATAACTAATCCAATTAATTAATCATTTAAAATATTTATTCTAACAATAATTCCTCATTCGAATTATTTAATCCGGTAATGATAAAATAAAGTTATTTATTTAATTTCCCCAATTTTCTTACCAATCAATAGTTAGGGTCAACTCAATAATTTATTCGAACCATCAGTGAGTCCCTTTAATGCAAGGAAATTTATCGGACAGTATAATTAAATAATAATACATACCTGGATCCAATTAGGTCCGAAAAATTATATAAAAATGAATTTCATATATCGAAATAGTTTGATACAAAGTTTAAATTTTCCTGGACATTACACCTTAGGGGGTGATTTGTAAGTTTTAAAAGACGAGGGGAAAGACCACAAGAGACTTAAGTTGGGGGAACAACTTATAAGATATTGAACTAGGTTTTATTTAATTAAAACCTAACCTCTTTCTTTCATTTAGAAAGAAAGAAAGATCTAGAGAGAGAGAAAGAAGAAAGGAGAAGATCAAGAGAGAATGAAAATGAAGAACAAGAGAGAGAAAGAAGAAGAAGAACAAGAGAGAGAAGAAGATAAAAGCAAGAAAAGCTAGAGAAAGCACGGATCAAAGAGGAGAAGAAGGAAGAAAAGAAGATCAAATCGAAACTTCGATCGATCATAGCTAAGAACGAGAAGAACAAAATGGTAAAAATCCTAGAAAACTCTTCTAGCTCATCTTTTTCTTTAAAAACGCTTTCTAGTGTAACGATCGGGAATTTTAGATTTCCTTGTAACCCGAGTTATGTATGTATAAAATGAATTTATTTTTTTTATCTATATTATTATATGTTATGTGCTTAAAGTTGTGTTGCAACCTAGAATATGTGTATGTGTTAAATTTTATGTGTTGTTGTGTCGTTGGAGTGAAAAAAATTGATTTTGCGAAAATTCGTAAAATCACTATTTACAGGGCACGTTTCACGAGGTACTATTCACGAGCACTATTCACGCCCGAATATTTTTATGTCTTTTTCGATTTCTATTAATTTAGTTAAGACGTGTATGCGAAGGAATAATTTTTCCAAGTGTCATAAATTTTATTGGAGCTGATACGTGATTTAATCTGTATCCGAAATTTATTATATGAGTGTTCCGAATAATTGGACAAATCCCATAATAAATATTTTTACGCGTCCCAATAATTTATGGGAGTACCCATTTTAATTTTGGGTAGAGTTATTTACCAAATTTGGTATAAAAATAGGAGTATTTGGGTATATTTTTGGGTACATACGATTTAATTAGGGAGGCATTTAATCTCCAATCAATCAGAATTGGGCAAGGGTGTCATGAGCCAATCGGATGAAAGGAGGAGACAGTTACAGTACACAATATGTGGGATATTCCATTTTGCAAACATGTCACCTCAATCTTATTTCCAAGAAGCTTGGGTTCACAACTTTCACTCTCCCAATTCATTCCTCATTCTCCTGAATCCACTTAGCAACACCACTCCCTCCATTTCTCTTAAACCATTCCATTCTTCTTGTTCTGCAGTAGATAGAAGATAGAGAGACATAGAGAGAGTTGAGAGGAAATTGCAAAGAAGAAGAAGAAGCAAGCTACGGGAAGAAGAAAAGAAGAACAAGAAGAAGAATCCTAGTAGCTTCCATAATAACCTTAGAAGTAAGAGCAAGAGGTAAAATCATCTTTCCTCTATTGTTAAAGTTTTTGAGTTTTTGAAGCTTTCTTGATAGGTTTTGCGTTTGTGGAGATTTTTGGTTGTTATTGTTACTTGTGGTTGCTTAATATTATTCCCAAGACACCTTCTAAGCTATTAGTACCATTAAAGTGGAACAAAATGAAGAGAAATCCGAACCTTGGCTTAAAGGATGAACTATGGACATTTTTGGACTTTTGGACCTTCGGACTGTTTAGAGGACTGTAAAGCCTGGATGGTGTAATTATTTTGATTGTTTGTTGTTGTAATATTGTACTTCCATGAGTTGTGAAGATAACCTAGTTGGAATGAACCAAAAAGATGCTAAAATGAAATTATAGTGAAGGTTTTAGTGAAATGCATCATGACTGCAAAAAAAAAGAGTATGCAGTTTATGTTTTGGCTTAAGATTTGGTCGTGTTAGCTTCTATGGGTAATCCTGCATTTTTGATATGTTGTAGCCTCGTATCTTACGAATCCATAGAGTCCGTAATGGACCAAATTGATCGAGTATAGAGGGAGATATAGGAGCTGGAGCGGACGGAGGTTTTGGCATCGGGGTTCTGCAACTGCAGAACCTGGGCTATTGCATGGCGCTGTTCTGCGCCTGGTCCGGGTCGGGTCAGGCTAGACCGGGTTGGGCCAGGTCGGACCCAGTGAATTTTTCCCGCATGTCTAAAACTTATATTTTTTGTACAAAATGATTAGAAACGCTAATATCTTGTTAAAGCCTTATGTGCTTAATTTTATACCAGTGTTAACCAAAGTGATGTTGTAGTTGTAGCGGCAATTAATGTATTTTGATGATGTGATGACTGTATTAAACCTAGTTCTTATGTGACTAATATTTAAGATGATTTTAATGAACTATAGGGTATTATTTTTGAAGGATGATTAACGTCAAGATTTTAACCTTGTGTCTTTTAGATGACATGTTAGATGAATTGCATGGGTCTTGTATATTCTCAAAAATTAATTTAAAAAGTGGTTATCATCAAATTAGAATGCAAGAGGGTGATGAATGGAAGACTGCTTTCAAAACAAAATATGGTCTTTATGAGTGGCTAGTGTTACCTTTTGGTTTGACTAATGCTCCTAGTACTTTCATAAGATTAATGAACCATGTTTTGCGTTTGTTCATTGGGAAATTTGTGGTTGTGTATTTTGATGACATCTTGATATATAGCAAAAACTTGGGAGAGCATGCATTGCATTTGAAATCTGTTTTAGATGTTCTTAGAAAAGAAAAGTTATTTGCTAACATGGATAAGTGCACGTTTTGTACGGATAGAGTTGTTTTTCTAGGATTTGTTGTGAGTTCACAGGGAGTTCAAGTGGATGAGGAGAAAATACGTGCAATCCGAGAATGGCCGAGTCCATCAAATGTGAGTCAAGTTCGTAGTTTCCATGGACTGGCAAGTTTCTACCGACGTTTCGTGAAGAACTTCAGCGACATCATAACACCATTGACAGAAGTAATCAAAAAGAGTGTGGGGGTTTAAGTGGGGTGAAGAACAGGAAAATGCGTTTAAATTGATTAAAGATAAATTGACTAACCCTCCTTTGCTTGTTTTACCTAACTTTACTAAAACTTTCGAAATTGAGTGTGATGCTTCAGGTTTAGGGATTGGAGCTGTGTTGATGCAGGAAGGGAAACCAGTAGCATACTTCAGTGAGAAGTTGAGTGGAGCCGCTTTGAACTATCCGACATATGACAAGGAGTTGTACGCATTGGTTCGAGCTTTGGAGACGTGGCAACACTACCTTTGGCCTAAAGAGTTCGTGATTCACACTGATCATGAATCTTTGAAGTACTTGAAGGGACAACATAAGTTGAACAAAAGACACGCAAGGTGGATGGAGTTCACTGAGACATTTCCGTACGTCATCCGATACAAACAGGGTAAGGAGAATGTTGCTGCTGATGCTCTTTCAAGAAGGTACGTGTTATTGAATACTATTGATACAAAATTGCTTAGGTTTGAACGAATTAAAGAGTTGTATGTTGATGACCTTGATTTTTGTGAAGAGTTTAAATCATGTGAAAAGAATGCTGTAGGTAAATACTTTAAAGTTGATGGTTTTCTGTTTCGAGAAAATAAGCTATGTATACCTGCATGTTCTTTGCGTGAGCTGTTGATCAGAGAGTCACATGGGGGAGGTCTAATGGGTCATTTTGGTGTTGAAAAGACTTTATCTGTTTTGAAAGAACATTTTTATTGGCCTCATATGAAACGAGATGTGGAAAGAATTTGTGATAAATGCATTACGTGTAAGCAGGCTAAGTCTCGTGTTCAACCTCATGGATTGTATACACCATTGCCTATATCTAGTGAACCTTGGATTGATTTGTCTATGGATTTTGTATTGGGTTTACCTAGGTCTAAGCGTGGTCATGATTCTATATTTGTGGTCATGGATAGATTTTCTAATATGACACATTTTATTCCATGTCACAAAACTGATGATGCATCCCATATTGCTGATTTGTTCTTTAGAGAAATTGTGCGTTTGCATGGCATGCCTAGAACAATTATTTCAGATAGAGATTCTAAATTTTTGAGTTATTTTTGGAAGACATTGTGGTATAAGTTAGGTACTAAATTGTTATTTTCCACTACTTGTCATCGACAAACTGACGGTCAAACCGAGGTAGTGAATAGAACTTTATCTGCATTGTTAAGAGCTATTATCAAAAAGAACATTAAAGTTTGGGAAGAGTGTCTACCTCATGTTGAGTTTGCTTACAATAGATCTGTTCACTCTGCTACACAACCGTGAATGTACTAGATTGGAGATTTTTTTTTTTTTTTTTATTATTATTATTATTCAATCCCTCCCGAGTTGATGATTTTCCATTTGACGAGTTATGAAATCGTGAGAACACCTTCAAGCATTCATGGTCATTGTACGTGAGTAAGGTCGAATTTAAAAGAACTACCTTCCCTCGTCAAAAGTATTTTGTCTCCATTCTCGACAACGTCCTTAGCAGGATTGACGTCATATGACAAATGCACTGTGCGATGCAGCACTCAGTAGGGGTTTCTCTTCTATGACTTCTTGTTTAAGGTCGAGAGTTTTTTTTTTTTTTTTTTTGTATTATCTTCTCTTTTTATTAGCCCACTTCACTTGTCTCGTTTTCTTAGGCTATTCAAAGTTACCCATTTAACGAGTTTTGGACCAATGACTCCCAAACCAGATGGTTTTGGGGCATTAGGTGTACAGACACCCCTTTGGGTTTATTTACTCGAGTAACAAAGGCCACGGTTCGAGACAAGCTAGTGGTCTGCCCCATTCATTCTCCGCTTGACCTTGCGCAAGATTCGTTTTCTTAGGCTTGAGTTACCCATGTAGCGAGTGTTGGGCCGGTGACTCCCAAACCAGACGGCTTTAGGGTACCAGATGCAGAGACACCCCTTTAGGCTTAATTACTCGAGTAGCCCATGCCACGATTCGAATCTGCTCGGGCCTCCTCTACTGTAACGCTCGTTTTCTTAGGCTCTGAGTTACCCATGTAACGAGTGTTGGGCCAGCGACTCCCAAACCAGATGGCTTTAGGGCACTAGGTGTAGAGACACCCCTCGGGCTTAATTACTCTAACCCAGGCCACGATTCGAGACATTATCCTGATAATCATTTATCGTCTGACTTCTAGATATTTGCTTGATAATTATTGACTGTCTGACTACGTGTTAATTGCCATCAACATCGTCATAGTTTTATACCCCACAACTGAAAGTTTGTGCAAATGCAAAGTGAAGGTTGTCACATGAGGTCGATTCTGCCGCGAACGTTGCTTTGAATTAAGGCTTTGTACCCGATCAAAAGGTTGAATAGCCTTCTTCGTCTAATCATACTCACGATCGTGCTCCACGGTTGCTTGCCAGAATTAATCCGATTCCTATCAAGCCAAATAAAATCCCCTTTCACGCGGATCATCGTATCCCGGGAAAACTACGCTTGACAAATGCCAGATGATCGTACCGTTGAATATTGAATTGACATGAGGTAGCATTTGATGATGATGATGCATATTGATGGGATTGCTGCATGGGTGCCAATTTGCACGTCATCATTTCCTGGGTAGTTGATAAATGCCCCAGTGTTAAGTTGCTTTTCTTGTGATCTCCTTCATACTGGTTGCCTCTGTACCTCGCTGGGCTGGCAAAAGATCCGGTCCTTTGACTTGTTGAAAGGTTTGGGGGTTTTTTTTGATTTTTGAGATTTTTTTTTTTTTTTTGTGGTCGAATTTTCCCCTACTCCGGGTCTTTGTGATCGTCAGGGTTTCTGATGTTTTGATGGCGAAGGTTTGGTCTAAGTCGGGTTTGGGTTTACCTTCGACCCATCCCTTGATCTCGCCAGGCGTATTGTCGATATCTGTCTCGTCCTGCTCGATCCCCATCAGATCGAAATCTAGCTCTATACCCAAAATCGTGATCTTCCTTCAAATCTGGCCTATCGCTTGTCAGGCTAGAATGCCTCAAATCGGGGTACCTGACATAAAATAAAAATGCTTGTCATATATATAAAACATTTCAGCACATGATCTTCTTTTTGGATAACATGACAAAATGACATGAGCGTGCAGGGATTTGAAATAAATTCAGAATTTTAAAACCCCTTGATCTTCTACTGGTCGGGATTCACTGTCATACTCCTGGATTTACCCCTTCTTGGATATCACCTGATGCACGGTCCAACTGGCCACGGTGAGGTCAAGCAATGGAGCTCATTAGGAGGTGCATGGATCGCATTTGGCATTTCCTGACATGAGTATGGCAGTCAGTTTTTGTGGTTAGCCAGTAGTGACCCGCTCACATGATTTTCTTTGCCAAAATGTTCTGCTCATATGGCACCGCACACATCGCCATGTGCTTCGTTCATTACTCTATGGGCCTCTTCGGCTTTCCAGATATCTCAGCAGTCCCGTAGCTAGGTCCCATTTATGCAAATCGTCTCTGCTTAGGGAGAATTTCACTGCCCAATCTTTGGATTCTCCTTTCTCGGTCAGATCTGCATTTCCGGGAGAGGAGCTGTCTCGAAGGAACTCTTTATTGTTTTGATACCAAGCCCATTTATGAGGGGCGTCACTCTGGGAGATCCCTCCGATCTGATCCTCATAGGCCGGACAAGTCTGTACCGCAATTCCCAGGGCTAATCTCAGTCCTTAGGATGCATCCCTCGCATTCGGCCGTATTGTTGGAATGGAAGAATTGTAATTTCATGGTTACCGGCTTCTGCCATTTGGATGAGTGGAGTATAAACTTTACGGTCTCTCAGTTGGGTTCTAGGGGTAATCTCACAAAACAAACAAGGGTCGTAGTTTAGTAATGTGCCAGTTACAAGTTGGCAGATGCATGTCAACACTGATGCCTGATTTTTATTCATTTTTTTTTTCGGTTCTCTAATCTTATCCTGCAAAACAAGGTCAGTATTTGATGACAGGATAGTATTCAGAAGTTTCAGAAAACCTTGGTACGTGGTATGGATGACCTTCCTGCAAAACCAAGTCAGTATTCTCTTTATATGTGCAGGTGATGTAATCACATGATACATGACATATTTATTACGATGATGATGGTATGACAGTTGTATGTCATTTACATGACATTTATTTATTTGACTGAACGATAAAAGAGCATGAAGAAGCTTCCCATTCGTTAGGTTTATCAGAGGCTGACCTACCCTAGGGTTACTCTCGCGGGCTTTTCGGCATGAAGGTCCCCAAATCATCGCAATCTACTCGTCTGAGTCCTTTCGATTGGAGCGGATTTGGGTGGTGCGTTTCCTGAGCCATCTCCGGGGAGCAGCCCCTTCGAGTCCAGTAATAAGCAACCGACAGGTTCGCCTCAGGAGGAGGTACTCTCTCAACATACATTCACATTCATCATCCTCACCGCATGCAAATGATTTCTTTAAAGTAAAGCCATTCCATTCAATCAATCATTCATTGGACAAAAGCACACATTCACACAACAATAAGTAAAACAAGTCAAAATATCGCACATACATACACCTTTATGAATTTTTAAAGGGTAGGATAGCATCAAGATTTGAAAGCGGCTTAAGCCCTCTAATGTCCCCAGCAGAGTCGCCAGCTGTCGACGCTGGGTTTTCGCTCTTCTCGTCTTGTCTTTTCCTATTTTAGCCTTTTGGTTTTGGTGATTTTTTGGGGAAAAGGTCGGCATTGATGTCGACGGGGTTTTGAAAGATCGTTTTTTATGATGAGCCAATTAACCAGAGTCGCCAGTTGGTATATTTGAAATGGATGTACCAACTCATCCGAGTTTCATTTTTTAAATCGCTGGCTCATGTGTGACTCCGAATTAATTGGTCTGCGAATCGAGATTCATAGAGTTCGGGGGCTTGCTTAAGCGAGGGGAAGGTGTTAGGCACCCCCCGACTTCCGTGAAACACGGTTACCGCAATCTTGATGCTTTCCTATCCTTTAATTCATAAATGTATGTGTGTGTATGTGCGCGTGTGTGTGTGCCTATGTGAATGTTGTGGTGAGTTTGTATGAAAGAATCATTTGGATTTTTAGGGAAAGTCATGCTTTAATTTGAGAGTGCTTTGGAATATCCTTCGGCTTCTACGAGAAAGCTTTATTCTTTATTAGGAAGGTTTGATTTTAATTGTCAAAAGCTATGAGATTTTCCTTTAGGTGTTGTTTTGGCAAATCAAGAGTTTTAAACCTTCGTCAAGATAGGAATCGAGATCTATACGTTGCTTTCGTAACTCAAATGATGGGCAACTTCTAGAATCTCTTTAACCCTATGCACAACGGTTTAATAAAACGCCATTTATTTATAAAATCATTTTGTGTGATGGTTTGGAAAACGATCTTTTCTTTAGCCTTCTCGTAAAATAGGAATCGACTTTCATTAGCATTTCCAATTCTTAGCCTCGTGATGCTAATATCCTACTTTGATTGATTTTAGAAAATCTTATCATTTAGCTTTGAAATCAATTTCGTGTCATAAATCAAATCAAGCATTAAAATGCGTTGGGGCTACTCTTGGGCATGTAAGCCATCAAAATAACCCCGGACGCCCACAATCGCATACTTTCACTATGACGGGGCCTTAAACACGATTCTCGCCTTGGCGTCGTTTTAAGGCCCGACAGTTACATATTTACAATGAAGACTACATCGCTCCTACTATATATATCAAAAAATGTCCATCATCGGATTTGGACCACGGGGTCGCGCTCCTAGGCTCACATCCAAAATCGCTACACACCTACAAGATCCTAAAAATAGCAATCTAAACAATCTATGCACAATACATCATTACAACGAGCTAAAAATTCACCAAATGGACATCATCGGGCCATTAGGAGGAATTCATTCCATTTGGAACCCTCACTAATAGCCCTCAATCCATGGATTCACATCAATATTCAAGAACAACTACATTCAAGATAATTCGGATGACAAAAAGCTTGGCAAAAAATGGTATAACAAAATGCTAAAACAAAGGATTTTTCACCTTGCAAATAATCCCCACAATATGTATGAATTTGTGTATTGAATAGAGTAGAAAATATAAGATGTAATCTCACAAAATGGGTACAATTTCTCACTATTTCTCACTCTTTTCTTTCTTAATTTCTACTGTTTTCTCCTTCTTTCCGAACTGCTGCCGCCTCCTTTTTTCTTCCTCTCCCGCTGCTGAACCTCCTGGATGAAATGAAGAAACTGAGCTGAAATAAGCCGGCCTAGGGCAGCCGCAGATTGATCTGCGGCTGGCTGGCCCACCCCCCATCGCACTCAGCTGGTTTCCTGGTTTCGAGTCCCGTGCGCACCACCATTATTTTAATCGTTTGGCCGCAGATCAATCCGCGGCTGGGTGGGCTGATTTTCTTGATTTTCGTGCCACGCCTCGATTTTCATGCCGTAACGTCGGTCTCCGCTGACAGGCTTGTATTCTGCAGTCCGGGAATCACTGGGAGACATGCCACATCATTCGGGCATGCTCATTTCGGACGGCCCTGTTGTCACGTCGGTTTCGGTTGTAAATCGTCGCGGTGGCGTCGAATGTTCGTTCTTGTGCATCCCTTGCTCTCACAGGCCGGTTCATTTGACGATTTTGCCCTCCTGTCACGGTTAGTATACGAAGCGCAAAATTTGGGTGTCTACACTGTGAAAACAGTGTAGACGAGACGGAAACTAGTTTGTTGGTTGTTTGTGGGAATCCACTCAGCATACTATATTGATCACTGTTAGAGACTCGATGTGTGCTAGTCTTAGAATTATGAATGTGTATAGTGCTAAAATGTTATCTAATATTTGCTTATGTGCTTAAATATTAGAAGTAGTATTATAAGTGATATATGTGATGCTGATTGAAAGATCAATCTTATAACTGATAGGTCTTTCGTAAGAGATTAAGTTAAATTGCGTAGCAGTAATCGACGATACAGACAAGTTCCATCTTACTTAACTTTTGTATTGAGCAAGTTCCTCTTAACTCAAACTTGAGTTGTTATGTTTCAAGCATGCTAGTGGTTTAATTCTTTATAATTATTCCACCTCCTTAAATTATTGATTCGCACATAGTGCATGTTGCATATGTCCATCAGGTATGAAAGGCTGATCACCTTCATTACCATAAGGTTCAGTTAAATTAGTTCATGGTCATTATTGACACCTTATATTATTGAATCCAGCCATTCAATCATTGAAAATTTTGATTCATGCTCTTTCACAATTATTATATTGTTGAAAATTCAAAAGCTTATTCATTCTTTCAATCATGATATATCTTTCTTACATTTAAACTTGTTGGGCAAAATAGTTGCTCACCCTTGCTATATCATGATAACAAATTTCAGATTAATACGAATGTACGAGGAAGGACAGAGACAGAAGCAAATGACAAGATTATAGTGTTATGCATGATAACCAAATTAGTTATTTGATGTAAGTTAATTGTGTAAACCTTTTGTGAATCTAAAGGTAAATATGTATTAAAATAAAGGTTATAGACCTTGGGATATGTAGCAAAGATTATTGTATAAATAATTTATGTTTATATCCTCTGCAGTAGTTATAAATATGATGTATCGTGACGCACCAGGTCCGAGGTTTAAGGGACCCGGGTTTGGGGGCGTTTACATTTGGTATCAGAGCTGTAGGTTATAAACCTTAGGTAGGGGTACCTTAGGCTATAACCGCAGGGATAAGGATAAGGAATAAACTCAAATAGAGTTTAAGTGCTAAAAGATGAATTTTTGGAAATTCATTATTAAGTAAGAAAAAAGATAAATAAGATTCAAAGAAGAATCTTGAAAAGTTATAAAGATAAGAATTTGGAGTTACCTGACTCCAGTAGTAAAGATGAAAAGCTTAAACAAAATCATAATATATGATTAAAGTGAAAGTTAAGAAGATCGTAAAACAAAACGATCATAAGATAGAAAAGAATCGTAATATAACACGATTATAAGAAGGATCACGACGTGATCTGATTAAGACATGGAATGATAGATGATCAATCGAATAATTGAAACTTTTATAGCAGAATTGTTGTACGAAAGTTGTACTATGAAATTGTACTATGTAAACTCATTTAAGAGTGATTAATGTTGATATACGAATTAAATGAAATTCGTATTGAGTAAAGGGAAAGTTAGAATTAGGTGGGATTTCAATGGAGGACTCATGTTAGTGGCTGAGTTGTACAATTCCTTATATGGGCGGGAAATTTGTGCTTGGTTTGACGACCACTTAGCTTCCTATATTGTTAATCATTGAAATATTGGTGTCGCGCTATCGATATACGTATGACGAGAAGTGATTATTTTCTCATATTTATATTTGATAGTTAGAGAATATTAAGATTAGGTGCGAGTTCTTTAAACTCATACGTATGGTAAGTTTGTGACTCATAATCGTATGGTGGAACCCCTCAGCGAATGGACGATTTTGGTCTGACTAGGATTAGTTCCTAAACCCATTTGATTGTGGTAAGTTCCTGAACTCATAACGTGTGGTATGTTTGATGAACTATATTGGAATATAGAAAGGTTGTGGATGAAGAATTGAGAATTTTTAGTATAGTAAGCTTTAAGGATGATAGAAATATATAGACTTTTTAAGCAATGGATTATTAAAAGAATTGAACTTGATAGTGGAAGCGTAGGTATTCCAAATCTTCTAGCTATGCTAGACTTCGAAATTTTTGACATGAAGTTAAATTCGCACTAATGTGCCTTTAAAAATAAAAAAATTAAATTTTTGTTATCCTCAAAACGGAGTGACGAGTGTGTAGAATTGAGCTTCGAACCACTAACACATCGTTACCTGTTGCGGCATGATAACACCAAAAATGATTTTTCAATGGTTTTGAACTGTTTAAAGAAGAGTCTACGCTATTTGTTTCGGCTAGACAAAAATGATTTAAAATATCAAAATGTATTTTTAAATAGTCATCAATGCATCATGTAACTGTTAGGTTTGTATAACGCGAATATGCAATCAAATTACATAAATAGTGCGGAAGCGCGATAAAATCAGATTTTAAAATTTTATACAAACCATCACCATGATCTTTCTTTATGCACAATTATTAATTAAACGAAAGAGATGGAGAATAAGAATTATACCCTTGTAGAATTCTAGCTTCCTCAGGTACAAGTTCACCTCCAATTGCTTCGCGTTCTCCTTGAATTCCACCGATTAAATTCCTTCCTTTGATCAACGTTAGCCACCCAAGTGTTTGGCCTCTAGAGGTGATCCACCAAGGAATAATACTTGTTCAAGAAGATGGGTGTTGGCAAAATCCTAGTTTCTATCTCTATAGAAATTGTAAGTACTCTCTACAATTCTTATGCAAGAGTGTGTAAATTGTCTAACCCCAAATCATAATAAGACTCCTCTTATTTATAGATATAGGGAACCCTCCTAAACTATTTAGGATTAGGGTTTTTATTTTAATTAAACTCCTTTAATTAATTGAACTCCTAATCCAATTAGGAATTCATGAGAGAGTACTTCTATTAATTAATTCCCAATCCCTATTAGGAATTAAATAATAGTAATAGTAATAATAATAATAAGACTCCTCTTATTAATTTATATTTAATATTTCCAAAATATTAAAT
Source organism: Aralia elata (assembly GCA_034770075.1). Taxonomy (NCBI): domain Eukaryota; kingdom Viridiplantae; phylum Streptophyta; class Magnoliopsida; order Apiales; family Araliaceae; genus Aralia; species Aralia elata. The sequence continues at coordinate 39,098,624 of CM068386.1, read as the reverse complement.
AATAAATATTAAGCTATTTAATTTATTCTATCTCCATAGATTAAATTAAATACACTTAACTTATTATTACGATTATGTCATTTACTTCTTAAATAAATATTTTCCTTTTGCGGTGTGACCCTTTAGGTTCTCCATATTAAACCGGTTGTGAATAAATCAATTAGAACAATTCTAATTTTATTTAAATAAATAAATTAAACTATCTAATTCATTTAAATAAATAATATTTATTCTACAATAAGGGTAAGCCCCCTTAGCGATTAACGACTTTCCAGATAATATAGATTTCAACATTAATCACAAAAGAACCTTTCAGTGAATAGTTACCGTACAATTCAATCCTTCTACCATACAATGTCCCAATTAAATATAAGACATGGAATTACTGTCAAGTCTTATTTTATTTAATTATATGTATTTCGATTCTGAAATGCACAACTCTAATTAATGCAAATTAGAAACTCCTTTCTAATTTCATTCTGCTTTGGCCAAAGACTTCTGAGTCGTCATTTATCGAATCACATAGGACATTCTCTCCTTTTACTAGAAGTGGTAGATTCTTTGTTGATCATTCACCTACCTCCATGTATAACTTATTATACCCAATCATACCCTTTAATATACCCTCAGGGTCTTAAGGGACATGTCAAAGTATAACTCATCATACACAAGATACTATGATGATCTCAAGTCCAAGGATCACTTGTACTACTATCACTAGAGGAATTCCTATTGACAGGCGAGTAAAACTCCATTAGGTATTCCTTAGCGAGCCACGTTCAGTGAACTTATTATCTAATAAGCACCTACATACTTGCTTTAGTGTCTCCACACAAATGATTATGAGATCAATCATCATCTTCATAAGAGCAAGCAACGTATGTACTAATCTATCCGGATTCACTAATCCCCTTTTTAGTAATCCAACGATTAGGAACGATTTTAGTTTGTGAGCTATCTTGAATTTAGATCTCATTAGCATGATCACCATCATGATTCTAAAAGCATTGCTCAAAACTATGGGTTTATCACATTTAATATAACAGCACTATGTTGATAAAGTAAAATGCCTTTAATAATCGAATAAGATTACAAAGTATATGCTGCATCATATCAAATATGATTGGCTTGTGTGCATACTACTTTCAGTAACCTGGTGTAGAATGACAGATGATGGAGTCATCAATCCAGATTAACCTAGTGTTGGATGTGATCTACGGATCGTCAGCCCACTATGGTATGATGTAGTATGACAAAGTCACAAAATGACGGAATCCTCAACGGACTGTAAATATAGTGCGGTATTATGACGTTATAAAATAATTTTCAGAATTTTAAAGATAATGTATTGCCAATTGAATTTGGCCAGACACGTGTTTCGATTGATATTCAAATTATTGGTATATGTCTAAGCTATTTGACTCAGCTAGACAAATGTTGTAATGATTTACTAAATTCGATATAGTGGATGTCAGAATAATAAAATAGACACTGGTGTTGTGTCATAAAAAGCCAGACACTGGTCATGTGTCAAAAGAAAACAGACACTGGTGTTGTGTCATAATAAAATAGACACTGGTGTTGTGTCATAATAAAACAGACACTGGTGTTGTGTCATAATAAAATAGACACTGGTGTTGTGTCATAAATTATTAGACATTGGTGTTGTGTCATAAAAAGCCAGACACTGGTAATGTGTCATAATAAAACAGACACTAGTGTTGTGTCATAATAAAACAGACACTGGTGTTGTGTCATAATAAAATAGACACTGGTGTTGTGTCATAAATTATTAGACACTGGTGTTGTGTCATAAAAAACCAGGCACTGGTGATGTGTCAAAACAAAACAGACACTGGTGATGTGTCATAATAAAACAGACACTGGTGTTGTGTCATAAAAGGATAGACACTGGTGATGTGTCATAATGGAACAGACACTGGTGTTGTGTCATAGACATTGGTGATAAGTCATAAGAAGCTAGACATTGGTGATGTGTCATAATAAAATAAAACAGACACCGGTGATGTTTCATAAAATGAACACTTGTTATGTGTCATAAGAAGCTAGTCATGGGTGGGGCTAGAGTAAAGTAGACAATGGTGATGTCAAGATAAGATAAACATAGATGATGTTAAAATAAACACAGGTGGTGTTATGATAGTAAGAACCGACATAGGGGATATCGAAAGTAAGATGTACGTGATATCAAAGATGGATAGATACAAATAGTAAAGAAATTAGACTCCGGAGAGGGTCAAAAGCAGTGACAAATCGAGACTTGCCAAATATGTAAATATGTAAGATTATACTTTTGGTGAAGGTAGTAATGAAAATCTCTATGTACTTTTGATGCAATAGTGATTCCGGGGACGGAATCCTTATAACGGGGGAAGAATGTGACAACCCAAAAATTTAGAAGATCTTAAATGATTAAATTAAAGGTTAAGGTTTAAAACCTAGAATGGAAATGAAGGATTTATTAAAAATTTTAAGAAAAAAAACTATATGGTTTACTATTCGAAAGAGAATAGAGAAAATATGGGTTACAAAATTTCAAAACCCTATAAATGAATTTATATGTACTGGAAAGAATATTAAGGATAAGGTAATTATAATACCTATAAATTTGAGATAAACAAAAGGATTATTGTTAATTAGTGGTCTTAGTATTTTAATTATATACTAATGACTTAATTTAAGAGATTTATTTTAGTATCTCAATTTATTAAATTAGTTGGTGTGAATATGTGAGTAAATGAATATGAATATTAAGTGTTTGTTTATATTTGTTTATTATATAAACAAATAAAGGAATGTCTTGTAACCTAATTATATATTAGGTATAAAAGATTAAAAGTGGTGGATCATGCTAGTTTACATGGCCCAAATCATTGTTAGTTAAAGGAGGTCCCACTAATAGTTATTTAATTTAGTGGACTAACCTAAGAATTTTTATATCAAACCATTGATAAGATAATAAGATAATTAAATATTCAATTACAGTGAATATAGTAAGTGAATAAATTTTGTACATTAATTAAATGGGTATTAATTAATGAGAATTATGTGTTATATGGATAATTTATTTTAATAGTCCAATTAGTAAGAAAATGCTAGTGGACTAGTCTAATTAAATTACTAACCAAGTCCACTCATTTAATTAATCATGGACTTGAATAATTAATGTGTGGACTTATTAAATTAGCCCAAAACTTAATAAATTAGTAACCAATCATGGATTAAATAATCTTGGCAACTAGTAGCCCAAAGCATTTAAAAGTGAGCCCAAACTGATTTAAAATGAAGTCCAATTGTTAGCCCAATTGGGGAGCCCTTTTCGCAACTTGTTTAATTTAATAAAGCAATAAAAGAAGACTAAAGAAATGGGACAAAAAGAGGAAGGGGTTGCCGGCAAGAAAGGAAGAAAAAAGAGAGAGAGAGAGTGCATGTGATCTCTTATCCAACTAGCCATGTGTCACCTTGTTATTTGACCCCCATATTCTTATCCAAGATTGCAAGTACAAAGAGATAAGATAGAGAGAGAAGATGGAAGATATTGGGAGATTAAGTATAGATATAGGTATTATATGTATACAATTTCTCCAATTCTAGTTAATCTTCTTTTTGGAAAAAATAAAAGTACACTTCACATTTTATTTCTCATTCTCCAAAAGTTTAGAAAGAAAATCAAAATAGAAATGGAGAGAGAGGAAGGTGTCCAGCCATGGGCTAAGGAGGGAGGAAGAGAGAGAGAGTTTTGTAAAACTCCATAGCTATTTTGGGAAGAAGGAGAAAGAAAATAAAGCTAAGGTATACATTTTTAACCTTAAACTAGTTAATTCCTTTTAAGTTTTGTTTGATTTTAGTGATATAAAAATTTATGATCTTGTGGTCTAAAACTCTTGATCTATATGTGAATAAGTGTATTATATGTAGATCTTGCATGTTGGGTGTTGATTTGTTTAAAAGAAAAGAAAAGAAAACTTGTTTGATTTAAAAAGGGTTAGAAAACCCTAACTTTTGTTCATTTTATGAGTACCATTTGAAATTTATTCGCTCTTTTTGCGATCCGTCAAAGCGTGGTGCTAGATATATAAGTTAAGTATTAAACCCAAGTGGTAGAAGTCAAAAATAATGTGTACAAAATTCGTAGGGACTGTTTTTACCAAAACAGTCCATGTGGTTCAAAGGGGAAAAAGGGATTGCTACAGAGCAGTCCCATCCAGGGGAATTTTTGTCCAATTTTTATGCTCTAAAAATTTTAGAAACATTTGGAGTGATAATATGATAAGTTATATGAGTCGTGTAAAAATTTGAGAATTTTTGGCCTTATAGAATGAAAGTTATGGATTTTATGGTGAAAGACCTCACGTCGGAAAACGGGACAAAACATGCTGACCTCTTGCTTGTGTGCATTATTTTGACCACTTAAGAAGTGCAATAAATTCAGGGCTTTTTACCACTGAAAAGCCCTAAAAAGCTCCTGGCCAAAAATCGCCGCATTCCGACTTATAACGAAGAATCTACGGCTAAAATAAAAACGTAGAGTTTTTCAACGAAAACGGCAAAAATTGGAGTTCTATAACTCCGATGGCCACGAAATTTTAACTGGGAGTACTTGTTAATATGTATAAGATGTTATCAAAAATTTGGTATCATCGGAGTTGTGCAAGATAGTGATCATTTTTCTTAGTTTTGAAAGTTAAAACGGACGTTTGAAAAATGTTAAAAGAAATTGAAAACTTTCATAAGGAAAGTATTTTTGTGTATGGAATATATGTACATATGTGTGGAAAGATTTAAAGAAAATAAAAATCGATTTTTAAGAGAGGTTAAATCATTTTTTGAATGCAGCTTCCAATACGGTTTACTGTATTCATATTTCGGCTTGCTGGATTGTGGTATTCGGCTTGCTGAATTGGTGAATATAGTTTGCTAAATTAATGAATATAGTTTGCTGAATTAATGAATATGGTTTGCTGAATTAGTGAATCTAGCTTACTGAATTGTAGGTTAGTTTGAATCCAATGTGCTGGATTAGAAAACAGTTTGTTGAATTAATGAATCCAGGTTGCTGGATTGTAGGATAGTTTGAATCCAGGGTGCTGGATTGTATGCTAGTTTGAATCCAGGTTACTGGATTAGTATGTGTAGATAATCCAACTTGCTGGTTTAGGTATTCAGGCTTAATGGATTATCAAGAAGAACTTATAAAAGGAAAGACTTAGTGTTAAGTCATAAGATTTATGATAAAGTAGTAGTACAATCGTGTTCTTTAATAGTTGATATATAGTAGCTGGGCTAAACAATTCCTTCAGGGAGCGGAGGTATATACGAACTAGCAACCGATCTAACTCACTGTGAAAACAGTGTAGACGAGACGGAAACTAGTTTGATGGTTATTTATGGGAAACCACTCAGCATACTATATTGAACACTGTTAAAGACTCGATGTGTGCTAACTTTAGAATTATGAATGCGTATGGTGCTAAGGTGTTATCTAATATTTAGTTATGTGGTTAAATGTTAGATAATTTATTTATAAAGAAATGATATTATAAGGTGATATATGATATGCTAATTGAAAGATCAATCTTATAACTGATAGGTCTTTCATAAGAGATTAAGTTAAATTGCGTAGCAGTAATTGACAGTACAGGCAAGTTTCCTATTCTTGTGCAAGTTTCCTTAACCTTACTCAAGTTCATATTGAGCAAGTTCCTCTTAACTCAAACTTGAGTTGTTATGTTTCAAGCATGCTAGTGGTTTAATTCTTTATAATTATTCCACCTCCTTAAATTTATTGATTCACACTTAGTGCATGTTACATATGTTCATCAGGTATGAAAGGCTGATCACCTTCATTACCTTAAGGTTCAGTTAAATTGGTTCATGATCATTAATGACGGTAGGTTAAGTATCCGATGGAGATGGACGAAAAGGTGTTCGCCGTGACGGTAGGTCCAACTCTACTGGATAAGATACAGGAGGCTCAAGAATTTGACGAGGAATGCATTGACATTAAGAAACAGTTATCGGAGGGAAAAGCATCGAAGTATAAGGTTGACAACACAGGATTGCTGAGATTCGAGGGAAGGATCTGGATACCCTACGTACCAGACTTAAGGGAAGAGATTTTGCAGGAGGCCCATAATACAAGATTTTTGGTACATCCGGGTAGCACCAAGATGTATCAAGATCTTCGTCAACATTATTGGTGGCCGCATTTGAAAGGGGAAGTTGCAGAGTTCGTCAGCCGGTGTTTAACTTGTCAGAGGATCAAGGCAAAGCACCAACGGCCGAGCGGATTGTTGCAACCCTTAGAGATTCCTGAGTGGAAGTGGGAGCACATTACTATGGATTTTGTGGTAGGACTCCCAACAACACAAAAGGGTCTAGACGCCATCTGGGTGATCGTAGATCGATTGACCAAGTCTGCCCACTTTCTACCGATCAAGATCAGGTAAAATTGGAGCAGTTGGCGAAGCTTTACGTGAAGGAGATAGTATCGCGACATGGAGTGCCGGTGTCTATTGTATCTGACAGAGATCCGCGCTTCACGTCAAATTTTTGGAGAAGTCTACAGGAGAGACTGGGAACACAGTTAAGAATGAGTACGGCGTATCATCCTCAGACTGATGGTCAGAGTGAGCGAACAATTCAGACTCTAGAGGATATGCTCCGGGCAGTTGTGATGGACTTAAGTGGCAGCTGGGACGATCACTTGCCACTAGTAGAGTTCGCCTACAACAATAGTTACCATGCTAGTATTGGTATGCCACCCTACGAAGCATTATACGGAAAAAAGTGTCGAACGCCGTTGTGTTGGGATGAAGTTGGTGAACGGAGGTTGTTGGGACCAGAATTGGTACAACAAACCGTCGAAATCATTAAAGTAATAAGACAACGGTTAGTAGCAGCCCAGGATCGCCAGAAGAAGTATGCCGACTTACACCGTCAGAAACGAGATTTTGAAGTTGGTAGCTTTGTGTTTCTGAAGGTATCTCCCTGGAAAGGAAAGATCCGTTTTGGGAAGAAGGGCAAGCTGAGCCCTAGGTTCATAGGACCGTTCGAGATTTTGAGGAGAATAGGCGAAGTGGCGTACGAGGTAGCATTACCTCCTGAACTTGAGCACATTCACAACGTGTTTTAATGTATCAGTGTTGCGTCCGTATAAGCCAGATTACAAACATGTTATTTCCTATGAACCAATTCAAGTCGAAAGAGATTTATCGTACGAGGAGATTCCTGTTCAAATACTGGATAGAAAAGAACAGAAGCTGAGGAATAAAATCATTCACTCGGTGAAAGTTCTCTGGAGGAACCACGCGGTAGAAGAGGCTACGTGGGAACTTGAAGAGAAGATGAGAGCAAACTATCCGCGATTATTTGAGTAACCTTAGATTGAAATTCCGAGGACGGAATTTTTATAAGGGGGAGAGGATGTAATGCCCAGGAATTTTTAAAAAAATCCTGAACAATTTATTTTAACGTATGAAATTCGTTATATTTAATTTTTGAATTTAATTAGATCCATGAGGGTATTATTATTTAATTATATAAATAAGTGGTCCAAAAATTTTCTGTGCATTAAAGGGACTCACTGATAGTTTAAATAAATTAGTGAGTTGACCCTAAGATTTGGTTTGCCAGGAATTTGGGAAATCAATAAATAAATTTATTTTATTAAATAATTCGGATCAAGAATTATTGGTAAAACAAGTATTTAACTAATTAATTTAATTAATCACTCAATTAAAATGATAGGATCATAATGTCATTTTGATTGACTGGCCCATTTCTTTTCCCTTTTATTATATTTCCGTATTGGGCCAAATTCCCCTTTATTTTCCTATTGGGCTATTATTTCTCCATGTTCAGCCGACCCAACCCCTTGGGTCGAGATTAATCGCATACTGGGTTAAGCCATTTTACAATCGGGTGTGGGGAAAACAAATATGGCCGGTAATTCAATTTGGGGATAACCAAGAGAAGCCAAAACCCCCAAAAAACCCTCAAACCAGAACAGCTAAGCAAGGGAAGATAGAAGCAAACCCTAGCGATTCCAAGCCCTCAATCAGTCAAACCTCTGTCAAAGCTATCCGTCCATCAGTCGCGCAAGAGACGGGAAGAAGAAGACGCCAGCAAGGGGCTTGAAGAACCATCGGGCAAAACAGGGGAGATATCGACGCAACCGAGCGCCATCGTTCGGACCAAGGGTTCGAAACAGTTGGCGATTGGACCGGTGGGGGTTCAACACTCGAGGATTCACCGGCGAAGATTCAGGCGGCGTGATGGGGGTCAATCGACAGCTCGTCCCCTCTCCTTACCGTCGGTCATTGACCAGCCATTAAGGGTATTGTCCAAATTAGTCGCCCTCTATAAATTTCAGCCCATCCCCATACCATAGCTGCTGATTTCCTTGTTTGAGAGTTCCCAATTAGAAATTAGGGTTTTAACTTGTGAGAAGAAGAGGGAACAGGGGAAGGCCATTGTGAATGAGCGGCTGGGTGGATTACTTCGGACGGCGACGAAGGACGGCAACTCGAAACACCCGAAGGTATATCGAGCTGTGATAGTTTTAGGTTTGGTATAATTTTCTTTCCTGATTTCCCTTCTTCTGAACTTAGTTGGTGCTGCCCATGTTGTGGGTTGGCCTCTTTGAGAATTTATCTGTATTGGAGTATGTTAATGTACTTGCCTTGGTTTGGAAATTTGACATTATATTACAGTGTTTTGGGAATATACGAATAATGTGATGGTTATGTGAATTTTCTCCTTATCTCCCATCTGTACTTGAAAATTGTATTTATCCTGGATATTGTGTGTGATATTTGGGTTTAAACCTCTGTATGTTAAAGAACTTCAATGTTCTGGTAATGTGAATTTACACTACAGTTAGTACAGTTTCGTGTTGCAAGATGCACACTACATGTTCGTCAAAATGCTTGAATGAACTGTTTTCAATGTTGGGGTAACAATTGTTGGGTTGGCGGTATGAATTATAAGGGTCAACTTTGGGTTCTTGTATATGATAATGCTTGGCTAAAACTCAGCATATCATATGTAATTGTGAGAAAATTTCTACCTGCTGTACGGAATGTTAATTCGGGTGGCTTATTGTATTGAACAATGAATGTTGGTTAGGCTGAAAATCAAATTGCAGGGACTTCATACATTATCAGTGAGTGTTGATACAACAATTGGTCTAGTTTATCAAATAACTGTTAACCAAATAAACTATTCTTGCCATGATTATTGGTTATCAACTTAAGTTAATAATGTATTTTGCAAACTAATTAGTATTATGCTAATAAATAAAATTAATAAGAAATTATTTGTGATAAAGTGATTATTAAATATTTAATTATTATTTAACTAACCTTAAATAATAATTGGGTATTGGTATATTAATTATTGTTATAGGTAAGGATAATACATATTTAATTATTATTTATAATAATTAAATATGAGTAAGGTTAAAAAAATAATTATTTATTATTTATTAATAAATAATAAATAAAGATATTAAATATTTAATTATTATTTTAATTAATAATTAAGTATACATAAAGTTAATAATTTAATTATTTATTATTTATCCTTTAATAATAAATAAAGCTAATAAATATTTGATTATTGTTTAACTACTATTAAATAATAATCAAGTATGGATAAAATTAATAGATTAACTATTTATTATTTATCCTTAAATAATAAATAAAGCTAATAAATATTTGATTATTGCTTAATTACTATTAAATAATAATCAAGTATGAATTAAGTTAATAATTTGATTATTTGTCAATAAGTGATAAATAAAGATAACAAATATTCAATGAAATAAATTATTTATTATTTATCAATAAATAATAGATAAAGATAATAAATATTTAACTATTATTTAAGTAATACTTAATAATAACTTAATAATAATTAAGTATGAATATAGTTAATAAAATAATTATTTATTATTAAATAATAAATAAAGATAATAAATATTTAATTATTATTTAATTAATATTAAATGATAATTAAGTACGAACAAGGTTAACAAATAATTATTTATTATTTATCCATAAATAATAAATAAAGGTAATAAATATTTAATTATTATTTAATCTTAAATAATAATTAAGTATAAGTAAAGTTAATAAATAATTACTTATTATTTATCAATAAATAATAAATAAAGATAATAAATATTTAATTGTTATTCAAATGATAATTGATAATAATTAAGCATGACAAAAGGTAATGAAATAATTATTATCATAATAAATAAGGATTGTTAAACCATGTTCAGGGACAGATAATGGTAATAAATCCGGGAAACCAAAGAATAAGTAATCATGATTAGCTACCATCAAGTTAATAGCTAAAGATTATTAATTTATGTTTAGCTAATGTTAATTAGTAATTAAATATAGATGGTGAATTTTACCTGTTGAGTAAAAGGTATAGTGAGAGGTGCCAATATGCAACTGTTAATTGATAAATCGACTTTACCCAATGATAGGTCACTCGAGATCAATTAATTAAAGCTAAACTATATCTGTAGCTGAGCAAACAGGCAAGTTCCTAACCCTAAACTTCTTACATTATTGCAAGTTCTTCTTTACTCAACTTTTACATTGAGCAAATTTCTAAACCTTATGCACTATTTTTAATTCGTGCAAAAAGGTATATATATACTGTTGCAAGTTATTCTTTAAGCTTGAGTTTTTATCTCCAAGCATGCCTTAAGTGGTCTAATTACTTTCTAAATTACTCCACATCTGTATATTTATTGACATTCGCACTCGTGCATTTGAAATTCGTATATTTAAATTCAAGAATTTATAAACCATTCATGGTTAAGTCTGAACCCTTGTTCGGTCAGACAAATATGTGAGAATTTATAAAAGCTATCTGAACCAATCAATGGTAAGGATTCTTAGACTGTATGGACACCCCTTTACTTATAGGGGAGTACCCCCCCACGTACCGTATATAAGGTACAAATAGCAGAATTAAATGTTATGCATATACATAGGGTACGCGAGGCTGATCCCCTCAAGTACGTTATTCTGTAGCCAGTAACCAGAGGGTCAACCAGCTATTGACTCCTTTGGAAGTTATCGTTCAAAGTCTATTTGACTATCAATTGTTCTAAAAGCATTTAATGTTCTTGTTTCTGATTATTCTATTGTTGAAATCCCTTTAATATCCCTTCATCATGATATATCTTTATTGTTGCACTTTAAACTTGCTGGGCAAACTCGTTGCTCATTCTTGCTATATCATGACTTCATTGCAGCTAAACCCGAGACGTCAGGGAAGAACAAAGGGAAAGAAAAGATGAAATGATAGACTTCTCGTAGCAAACTTTAGATTCATGTGTTAGTTAATTACTGTTAATGTAATTTAAACCCTGATAGCTATTTAGGGTATGGATTGTGTAAATGTTTAAGGTTAATCGTATTCTGGGACTAGTAACACCTTGTAATGAACAACGTATGTTTATTTTATTCCGCATTTTAGATACCATATGTTGTTATAGGTGGATGTTTATGTTGGATCGTGATGACCGGATCCGGGTATTTGGAGACCCGAATTTGGGGGCGTCACAGTTATAGACCTTGGGATATGTAGCAAAGTTTAATGTATAAACAATTTATGTTTATATCTTCCGCAATAGTTGTAAATATGATGTATCGTGACACACTAGGTCCGAGGTTCAAGGGACCCGGGTTTGGGGGCGCTACAGCTCCTCCACTAGCAGCATCAATCATGCTTATATTTGTAGATAAAAGACCTTCATAGTAGTATTGGATGAGGAGTTGATCACTAATTTGATGATGGGGGCAACTTGCACATAGTTTCTTGAAACATTCCCAATACTCGTGTAGGGATTCTCCATTGTTCTGCCTTACACCACAGATTTCTTTCTGAATGTTGGCTGCTCTTGAAGCGGGAAAATATTTCTCTAAGAATAATATTTTCATCTCTTCCCATTTTGTGATACTTCCGGAGGGTAGATAGTAAAGCCAATCCTTAGCCAAATCTTTTAGAGAAAATGGAAAGGCTCTCAACTTGATTTGTTCTTCTGTTACTCCGGTAGGCTTCATACTTGTGCATACCACATGAAATTCCTTCAAATGTTTGTGAGGGTCTTCACCTGCCAAACCATGAAAAGTAGGTAAAAGATGTATTAGTCCAGATTTTAATTCAAAATGAGTATTAGCATCTAGATTAGGGAAGGTTATGCATAAGGGTTATTGATTCAAAGTAGGGGCCGCAAGCTCCTTCAAAGTTCGGGTTTCTGCCTTGGTGTCCTTCTCTTCACAATTTTTTCGAGCTACCTTCCTTAATCTGCGAATGGTTCTCTCTATTTCTAGATCACACTTTAAATCACCTTGATTAGTAGATCGAGTTTTGGACATAAACAATCAAATGAAATTTAAATTACCTAAGTATAAAAAAAATAAAGATAAAAATAATGATAATAAAGAAAAATAAACTAAATTCACTCCCCGACAATGGCGCCAAAATTTGGTGTGCTACCGCAAGCAACAAAAAATAAAACCTTACTACGAAAGATAATAATGTAGCAGTGCAAGTAAGAGTTGATCCCACAGAGAATGATTAGTCTAAGTTTATGCTTTGTTTACCAAGGGGGGAAGTTTATAATTTGATTTCACTAAATAATAAGAACTGAATTTAAAGTGATAAGAATAACCAATGAATTAAAGATTTCAGTTCTTCCGGTTCAGTATCACTTTTTTACAACAATAGAATAATTAAGTAAAGCAATATTTATCCTTTAATGAAATTAATAGTCCTAGATAGCAACAAGCTTTACTACCCGAAACTCCCCTTAGATTATCACTTAATGAAACAAGCTCTTCACAAGATTCTAACTATTACACAACCTAGAACAAGCTCTCTAGATTTAATATAATAGCAGCATTAAGAACTAGGGAATTAGACTAATCTAAGCAACAATCACACAAGCTCGGATTATTTAACTTGTCTTCCGGTAATCATAGCAATACTCAAAAGCTTGACCACAATCATGTATCACTAATTGCTACTTTTGATTAGGAATAATATCAATTACACGTACTATTGTCCCTTAATCTAGAATATGAGATTAATCAAATTGACTTAACCGATCACATTAAACCAATCGGAATAAATATCATTCAGCAGTTAAAATAGATTATCAAGAATGAACTTCATGTAAGAAGGAATAAATAGTTTATACTTAATCAAACCATTACCTGTAAATAAGGTTCAACATCCCCTTCGAACTGAATAAAGGAACTAACCTAACATAATAAGTCCAATGAATACTTTCTTGAATTATAAAAGGGGTGAGGACAACTACCTCACTATGGAGGTGATCTTTTTTCCCTACTACCTACACTAGAATTTGGAGAATATGGAGAATAGTGGGTGAATTAATGTGTGAATTAGCAAAAATATAAGCCAAGCTTCACTTGGTATTTATAGGAACACATGGTGTGCTAACCTATCATTATAAGTCAAGATCAAACACCCAATATACTCATGTGCATCAGCCAACCAAGGAATAATTCACCCAAAAACGTGCCCATGTGATGCACAAAGAGTCCAAATTTGACAACTAAACTGATCAGCACCTTGTAAGCTAATTTTGAATCAGAAGAACACCGATTTTGGACTTGGGAAAATAACAAAAGTTGTAGCTCTAGATTTTCTAATGAATATGGGCTTTTGAATCACCTGATTTGGAGTTGGTAAACTTAAGTTATGGCCCAAATACTCCAACTAGTCCGAACAGGAATCCAGCCCAGGCGGGATTCGGATCAGTTCACTTTGTCACACTGTTCGGGGCCCAAATAAACTCGGATTTTTTCCCACCATACCATTCTAGAAAGCTTGAGAAGTCCAATAAAAACTTCCAGAAGACCACATTCTCATTTGGAAACTCTAATAGCATTCAAATCGCAAACGAAGCTCTAGAGGTCAATCTGTCCAACCGAGAAATTTTCTGGAATTTACAACTTCGACGTATGTTGGAAAATCAGCCATAACTCTGTCATCCGAGCTTCGATTTAGGCGTTTTAAGATGATCCGGAAAGCTAAGAAATAGATCTACAACTTTCCTTCTTTGAGTTTTGAGAGATTAAGGCCTAAACAAGGATAAAATTGGGCCTCAAGTGGACGGACTGATTTCAAAATATTCCAAAATTGCAAAAATAACTCATTTTTCATTTAATGGCTCTATTTACAACCTAAATCAAAATATAAGAATAGTGAGTACATTTAGGTGCCAAATAAGTATAAAAGACTAGACATTAAGAGATAAAAACATAACATATTTTATACTTATCAATGTGGTAGATTCTTTGATGATCATTCACCTATCTTCATGTACAACTTATTATACCGAACCATGATATACCCTAAAGGTCTTAAGGGACATGTCAAAGTATAACTCATCATACACAAGATACTATGATGATTTCAAGTTAAATGATCACTTGTACTAATATCACTAGAGGAATTCCTTCAGTGAGTCACGTTCAGTGAACTTATTCTCCAATAAGCACCTACATACTTGCTTTAGTGTATCCACATAAATGATTATGAGATCAATCATCCTCTTCCTAAGATAAAGCAAAATATGTACTAATATATCCGGATTCACTAATCCCCTTTTAGTAATCCAACGATTAGGAACGATTTTAGTTTTAAGCTTTCTAAGAATTTAGATCTCATTAGTATGATCATCATCATGATTCTAACAGCATTGCTCAAAACTATGGGTTTATCACATATTAAATAACAACATTATGTAGATAAAGTAAAATGCCTTTAATAATTAAATCTTTTATTAATAAATGAATAAAATTATAAAGTATATGCTACATCATATATTAAACGATTGGCTTGTGTGCATACTACTTTCAATCTCCCACTTGCACTAAAGCCAATCGCCATGGTATCTATTATCCATCTTCTCTAAGTGACGATTAAACTGTTGTTGGGTTAAAGCTTTAGTAAATAGATCTGCAATGTTAGCTTGAGAGTCCACACGCTTCAGGGTGACGTCTCCTCTTTCAATGACCTCTCTAATCAAATGAAACCGTTGTAACACGTGTTTGGATTTTTGATGAGACCTGGGCTCCTTAGCTTGTGCAACAGCTCCCGTGTTGTCACAAAATTAAGATACGACTCCTCTAATGTTAGTGTCGACGCCGGGTTTTTCTCTTTCTAGTCTCGTTCCCTTTTCTTATTTTTGCCTTTTCGTTTTAGGTGATTTTGGGGAAAAGGTCGGCATTGATGTCGACGGGGTTTTGAAAGATCGTGTTTTATGATGAGCCAATTAACCAGAGTCGCCAGTTGGTATATTTGAAATGGATGTACCAACTCATCCGAGTTTTCGTTTTTTATGAATCGCTGGCTCATGTGTGACTCCGAATTAATTGGTCTGCGAATCGAGATTCATAGAGTTCGGGGGCTTGCTTAAGTGAGGGGAAGGTGTTAGGCACCCCTCGACTTCCGTGAAACACGGTTACCGCAATCTTGGTGCTTTCCTATCCTTTAATTCATGAGATGTGTGTGTGCGCGCGTGTGTGTGTGTGTGCTTATGTGAATGTCGTGGTGAGTTTGAATGAAAGAATTGTTTTGGATTTCTCAGGGAAAATCGTGCTTTAGTTTTGAGAATGCTTCGGAATGTCTTTTCGGTATTTACGAGAAAACCTTATTTTTTTTCTTATTGAGAAAGATTTGATTTTAAATTGACAAAAGCTAGGAGATTCTTATTAAGTGTTTGTTTTGGTAAAACATGAGTTTGTTAAACCTTAGCCAAAATAGGAATCGAGACTTATACGTTGCTTTCATAAATGATAGGCAATTTCTAGAATCTCTTTCGCCCTATGTATCACGGTTTAGTAAAACGTTTATTTCTCTTTATAAAACCATTTTTTTGTGACATTTGGAAACAACTTCCTTTTAACCTTCTCGTAAATAGGAATCGACTTTCATTAGCACTTCCGAATTTTAAGCCTCGTGATGCTAATATCCTACTTTGATTAATTTTAGCAAAATCTTGATTGTTTTGGTTTTGAAATCATTTTGTTGGATGATACAATTCGAACTAAAGATCAAACGCGTAGGGGGCTATTCATGGGCATGTGAGCCATCAAAATATCCCCTAACGCCAACAATCACATATTTTACTACTACGGGGCCTTAAACCCGATTCTCGCTCTAAGCGTCGTTTTAAGGCCCAACGATTACATGTTACAACAAAGTGAGTACCTTGCATCCATTACATATATCAAAACGTCCATCATCGGATTTGGACCACGGGGTCGCATTCCTAGGCTCACACCCAAGATTACTACATACCCGCAAAATGAATACTACGAAACTAAACAACACGGATTTGCCTAATACACCATGATATCCGAAAATGATAATCTAACTAAATCACATCCAAGAAATCACCATACACAAGCTAGAAATTTCACCAATTGGATATCCTCGGGTTATTAGGAAGAATTTTGTTCCGATGGAACCCTCACTAATAATCCCTAATCCATGATTTCACAATACAATGCAAACAAGGATACATTTAAAAGGATTCGGATAATAAGAGCCTATCAAAAATGGTACAATCAAATGTCAAAACAAAAGATTTTTCACCTTGCAAATGATCCCCACAATATGTAGGAATTTGTGTATTGAGTAGAGTAGAAAAGATGAGATATAATCTCACAAAATTGGTACAATTCCTCACTCTTTTCACTCTTTTTCTCTCCTAATTGCCCTTATTTTGTTGCTGTTTTCTCCCTATTTCCGAGCTGCTACTGCTGGATTTTTTCTTCTTCCTCTTCTTTTTTCTTTTTTTCTGTATGCGAAATGGCCTGATAAGGGACTGCCAAGGGCAGCCGCAGATTGATCTGCGGCTGGCCGCAGATTGATCTGCGGCTGGCCCTTGGTTCTCCCCCCAGCCGCGCTCGAGTCCCGTGCCGTCTCGAGTTCCGTCCTTGGCCGCGGATTGATCTGCGGCTGACTGTGCTGATTTTCTCATTTTCCGCACCTCGTCTCGATTTCTGTGCCGTACCGTTGATTTCCGTTGAAGGGCTCGTACTCTGCAGTCCGGGAATCTCCGGGAGACGCGCCACCTCATTCGGGGATGTCTGTCTCGGATGGCCTTATTGTCACATCAGCTTTGATTGCCAATTACTGCGGTGGTGTCGGGCGCTCGCCCTTAGGCCCACTCCTTCACTCCCGCAAGCCGGTTCAATTGACGATTTTGCCCTCCTGTCAAGGTTAGTACAAGGAACGCAAAATTTGGGTGTCTACAGCTGCCCCTCTTTATCATGTTTTATGAAATGATGAATGAAATGAACAAGATAAAGAATAGACACCCGATGCATGAATGACAATGCACATGGATGACAATACATACGTGATGACACACATATGCCTTACGATGCAACGTATGATGCCATGGATGCAGTCATATTCGTAACAGGGTATCAACGCAATGCGGATGATCGTCTCGTAACCCCCGGTTATCGTCGCCGGTTGGTTATATTGTCGGAGCCGGTTATCGTCGCCGGACATCCATTTCGTAATCGCCGGTTATCGTCGCCGGTCGATTGTCTCGTCGGGGCCGGATATCGTCGCCGGTCACCCCTTTTGTAACCCCCGATTATCGTCGCCGGTTGGTTATCTTGCTGGAGCCAGTTTTCGTCACCGGACATCCACCTCGTAATCGCCGGTTATCGTCGCCGGTCGATCCTCTCGTCGGGGCCGGTTATCGTCGCCGGTTACCCATCTCGTAACCCCCGGTTATCATCGCCGGTTGGTTATCTTGTCGGAGCCGGTTTTCGTCGCCGGACATCCACATCGTAATCGCCGGTTATCGTCGCCGGTCGATTATCTCGTCGGGGCCGGGTATCGTTGCCGGTCACCCATTTCGTAACCCCCGGTTATCGTCGCCGGTTGGTTATCTTGTCGGAGCCGGTTTTCGTCGCCGGACATCCACATCGTAATCGCCGGTTATCGTCGCCGGTCGATTGTCTCGTCGGGGCCGGGTATCGTCGCCGGTTACCCATCTCGTAACCCCCGGTTATCGTCGCCGGTTGGTTATCTTGTCGGAGCCGGTTTTCGTCGCCGGACATCCACATCGTAATCGCCGGTTATCGTCGCCGGTCGATTGTCTCGTCGGGGCCGGGTATCGTCGCCGGTCACCCATTTCGTAACCCCCGGTTATCGTCGCCGGTTGGTTATCTTGTCGGAGCCGGTTTTCATCGCCGGACATCCACATCGTAATCGCCGGTTATCGTCGCCGGTCGATTGTCTCGTCGGGGCCGGGTATCGTCGCCGGTTACCCATCTCGCAACCCCCGGTTATCGTCGCCGGTTGGTTATCTTGTCGGAGCCGGTTTTCGTCGCCGGACATCCACATCGTAATCGCCGGTTATCGTCGCCGGTCGATTGTCTCGTCGGGGCCGGGTATCGTCGCCGGTCACCCATTTTCGTAATTCATTTTCATTAGACACATCAAACGGTTGCAAGGGAGCCAAGGGGACCCACCAGGGCCAGCCGCAGATGGATCTGCGGCCAGCCGCAGATAGATCTGCGGCTAAGATCGGGTTCTTAGGCGGCTCGCCACTTCCAGATCTGTCACTTTCAACTTCGTACCCCACATAGATTCTTGCGATTTTGCTCGTTTGCAGAGGCTTTTTGTCGATTTCTCCAACTTTTCTGCAAAAACCGCTCCGGTAGGATCGCTCTACGCGCTACAGGTAACACTTTGACCGTTCACTTTTCAATTTCGTCAACGTTTTACTATACATTTGGCTATTTGCATGTTTAGAGATAGAAATGTATGCTTTACAATGCTATGCTATATATTATCATATATACATGCTATGTAGGAATTGTGTGAGTCCTATTTTATGCTCATGATGTGGTCCCACATACTGTTATTCATTTTCTGCAAGAAAATCATGCATTACTGTACTTTACATGTTGTGACTACACATATGAATGCAATTTTGATCTGTTTGAGGCTTGGGTTGATTGAAAACACGTTTGGCTTATGCTTGGGATGTCCATTTTACAAACGGAACTCTGCCGATTTTTTTTTTTTTTTTTTTTTTTTTTTTTTTTACATACCATAAACATGCATCATGTTGCATTAATTATATGATGTGGGTAGGAATTTAGAATATTCGTGACATAATTCAAAAGGGAACTTACCTTCCTCCTTGCCTGTTCTGTTCCAGCTATGGATCCCGACGCTCATAGTAGCTCCTCCGTATCACGGACCTCAGGTGTTCGCCGTCGTAGGGCTGCACCTGCCCCCGTTCCTCCTCGGACCCGTCAGGCTCGCCGCTTGGCAGAGGCTGTCATTCGTCCTGCTCATCCGGACGTTGAGGAGGCTGTTCCTCCGGAGGTCGCGGTAGAGGGACCATCCTCCAGCACACCGGCTCCATCTCCTCATAGTGCCCCGTCCGGCGCATCTGTGCAGATCCCCGATCTATTGGGTCGGGATCTCAGTCGTCATCCCTCGGCATCTCTCGTGGCTAACGAGGTATATTCGGTTCTATTCTGATTTTATTCTCAATCTCCCAATTCTTCTTTTATCCGGACTGACCCATTGGTGATTGCCCCAGGTACCCGAGTTTACTCAGCCGAGGGCAACTGGTTCAACATCTACTCCCTTTACACGGCTTTGCACAGTGACTACCGGGCGGTGGTGGATTCTTGGGGCTTCCGTCACTTCTTTACCATCATTCCCCGCCAGTGCCCCTGGGGTTACATGAGGGCCTTATCAGAGCGCTGGTTCCACCAGACGCAGTCCCTTCACCTTCTTGACTGCGAGGTTGTGCTGACCCCCTGGGATTGGAGATACATTACGGGCATAGAGTTTGCCGGGTCCCGCGTTCCTCTAGATCTCGACATCACTCCTGTGGAGGTCCGGGCTTTATTGGGCTTCGGTGCTGAGGATCGGGTCTTTAAGGCCCGTAGCATTCGATGTAACGATCGGGAATTTTAGATTTCCTTGTAACCCGAGTTATGTATGAATAAAATGAATTATTATTATTATTATTATTATTTTTATATTAATCTATACTACGTGTTTAGAATTGTGTTACAGCCTAGAAAATGTGCATATGTTAAATTTTATGTGTTGTTGTGTCGTTAGAGTGAATATATCGATTTTGCAAAAATTCATAAAATCACTATTAGCGGGACCCGCTTCCCGAGGCACTATTCACGAGCACTATTCACACCCAAACTTTTTCGTCTATTTCGATTTTTTATTAATTTAGATGAGGCATATATGCTGAGGAATAATTTTTCCAAGTGTCAGAAATTTTATTGGAGTTGATACGTGATTTAATCTATATCAGAAATGTATATTATGGGTGTTCCGAATAAATGGACAAATCCCATAATAAATATTTTTGCGTGTTCCAATAATTTATGGGAGTACCCATTATAATTTTGGGTAGAGTTATTTACCAAATTTGGTACAAAAGTGGGAATATTCGGGTATATTTATCTGTATATTCGAATTAATTGGTGAGACATTTAAGCCTCAAACCAATTGGGGGAGGCCACGTGTATATTGAGAGCCAATTGGGGGGAAAGGAATAAACATGCACAGTACACAATTCATGGGGCTGTTAACACTTTGCCTAAATAACATTTCCAATGGCTCGGGTAAACCATTTCCTGCATACCCATACATTCTATATGCTCCCGAAGCATTCTTCTTATCCCCCTCAGCTCATTCTCCTCCTCCATTCCAGCCATACCCAACTGTTAGCAACTTAAGAGGGAGAGAGAGTTATTTTGCTAGCAAGAAGCTCACTGCAGTTAGAGGGAGAGTAAGTGTGCGTGTGTGTTTGTGTGTGTGCGGCAAGGACGTAGAAGGCAAGCAAGGAGAAGAGGAAGAGAGGCTTCAGCAGAAACGAGCAAGGAGAAGAGCAGCCTAGCAAGTTATCTCAACCTACCCGAAGCTAACAAGGAGAGGTAATCAAACTACAACCTATTTCTTCTCCATTGAAGTTTTCATGAGTTTTTTTTTTTTGGCTTTCATGCTTGCGGGATGGATTTTGTTAATTTTTGTTGTTGTTGGTTGTGTTGAATCTATCATGGAGGTTCTTAAGAAGCTATATAAACCATTAACACCTTCAAAGTGAAACAAAAACAAAGAATGATTCGGACCCAAGCTTAAGGAGGAAGATAATGGACATTAATGGACTGTTTGGACCTTCGGACAATTAGAGGACAATAAAGCCTGGATGTTGTGATTATTTTGATGGTTTGTTGTTGGAATATTGTACTTCTATCAGTTGTGAAGATATACCAATTTGAATGAACTAAAATGATGCTTAAATGAAGTCACAGTAGCCATTTGTGTGAGATATTTCATGGTTGCGAAAAACAGAGCATCAATGTTGTGCTTTGGCTAAGGATTTGGCTGTGTTAGTGTTTATGGGTCATCTTGCATTTTTGATATATTATAGCCTCGTGTCTTAGGAATCCATAGAGTCCGTAACGGACCGAATTGATCGAGTATAGAGGGAGATATAGGAGCTGAAGCGGGCGAGAGTCTACCAGTTCGCGGTTCTGCAGGAACTGCAGAACTGCTACTGCATGCCGCTGTTCCGCGCCTGGTCCGGGTCAGGTCAGGCTGGACCGGGTCGGACCGGACCGGGTCGGGCCGGATCGGGTCGGACCCAGTAAATTTTTCCCGCGAGTCTAAAACTTATATTTTTGTACAAAATGATTAAAAACGCTTATATCTTGTTAAAGCTTTATGTGCTTAATTTATACCCGTGTCAACCTAAACGATGTTGTCCTAAGGCGTAAATTGAATTAACGGATTACAAATTACGCTTGGATTTCCAGGGGGCGCGTAGTGGCAATCAATGTATTTTAATGATGTGATGACTGTAATGAACCTAGTTCTTTTGTGACTAATATTTATGATGATTTTAATAAACTATGTAGGATATTTTGTTGACGGGCGATTAACGTCAAGTTATTAACGCACGTACAAGGCAAGTTTCCTAACTCATACAACTCCTATTTAATTGTGCGAGTTTTCCTTACTCGATTCATTTATTGGGCAAGTTTTGAATTCATTTATCTATCGAGCAAATATTATTTATTGAGCAAGCTTATTGAGCTTCTTGACTCCGTTCAAATTACTTATCAATTTAGCAGTTAATGTGCTAGTATTCATACTTCTATTCAAGTATTGCAATGAAAGCCCATTTCATGCAATGTTATATATTGTGTGATTCCAAAGATTATGAATTTTTATTCATTCAAGATATTTTTAAATGCTATCATGCATGTTGTTGAACCTTAAAGTTCTTTATTCCATAGACTGTTTAAAAGCTATGTCAAGGCTAATTGTTTCAGCTAGACACTTATTGATTTGGTTACTAAAGCGAGGTTAAAGTCCTCCAACTATTATTGTTGTTAAGTAAAATTGTCCGATCAAATTGTTTTGGTCTGGACTCCCATGTAAAGCTGAGTGGAACAACCCTCACAGCAGGGGAAATTGTATAAACGTCGGGAAACCGACACGCGCGTAAATGGAAAATGTAAGGCTTATGCATAACGCCAGGTATTTTAGGCTGATCACCTATTGTACCAGTTTTGTGGATTATCGGATGAATTTCCAGTAATTCTAGAATAGAGTTCTGTGCCTTGGTGCACCCTCAGTATTGAATAGTTCCCTTCTTCGGGAAACTTTGAAATCCTTGGATACTTCAGAAATCCTTCGGTCCTTAGTGGCCACTATAACGGTGATAAAAAGAAGTTGTTTATTTCCTTGGTTCAGATAAATTTTTACTCCTGTGAGCTATAAAGTTATTCATGTGATTATTCATTGCTATTTTACTTGCGGGGCAAATTGTTGCTCACCCCTTGCTCTCCTTAAAAACATTTCAGTTAGTGCGGCACGTGGCGAGAGCTCAGGAAAAGATAAGGGGAAGGGGAAAGCTACGGAGTAGTAGTAAATTGTTGTTCTAGAATTACCGTTTGTATTAAGACTTATTATTGACGTCGTGTATTAAGACATAGTTACCCTTTTGTATTATGTTATGTTTTGTAATAGTATTGGTTTCGAGACTTGGGACAGGTCTATTTATGTTATATCAATGTAAATATTCTTTTATTCCGCTATAAGTTATCGATTGTATCATTTTGGTATTGGATAGTGATGAACCAGGTCCGTGGCTCAGGTGACCCGGATTTGGGGGCGTCACATTCGATCCGGCGCTTTGGCTGTCGATGCTGTTGGGGGTCTGTACGCACTGCCCATTCCAGCGGATCAGGGCACCAGGGACATTCTGCTACGACGCCTGTTCCTGACCATCATGAGGGGTTATTTTCTGGGGAACAACTCCTCCACCATTCATTTCAGCGTCGTAGGAGCGGTCAGAGACGTGGACCGCATCGGTGACTATGACTGGGGGTCATTCACCTTTGCCTATTTCCTCCACGGTATGCGTCTACGTTCGGAGGGCCAGACAGACGCTTGGTTGGGGTTCTATCATTTTCTGCTGGTGAGACTTCTTTCTTTTTTCTTAATGTATTTCCCGCCAATTCATTTCTTTTCTTTCTGTGTCTGTCGGTTACTCATGCTTTTCACTGTTTCTGTTCGCAGTTCTGGGCCTACGAGCGTCTTCCATGCCTGAGGCCTGTCACTACTCTCGGCCTTGATACTTATCCTCGGGGCCGACGGTGGCATCACAGCACTTTGGAGGAGGTCCCGATATCAGGCAGCTTTGCACACTGCCGCATCCAGCTGGAGCTGATCACTGCTGTAGATGTCGTCTGGATTCCCTACCTCTCCGAGCATTTGGCTGAGGGGTTCGATGCTGGGAACCCTT
Organism: Aralia elata; assembly: GCA_034770075.1. Classification (NCBI taxonomy): domain Eukaryota; kingdom Viridiplantae; phylum Streptophyta; class Magnoliopsida; order Apiales; family Araliaceae; genus Aralia; species Aralia elata. The sequence continues at coordinate 39,074,710 of CM068386.1, read as the reverse complement.
CTGGCCCGGAGTTCGAGCTTTCTACCCGTCGCCTCACTTTGTAGAGTATTGGAGGATGGGTGATGTACCTGGGGGAGCGCGCATTCAGATGCGTCACAGGAGAGATCCGAATCCCGCATTCCCTTCCTATCACTACTTCCTGGCCGCTGGACTCTCAGCCTTCAGAGATCATGCTTGCAGAGGAGGACGGCCGGATGCTTTCTACGGGTCCTAGTACGAGTGATGCTTTCCGTACTTGGTGGGTGCCCCACACCATCGGCCCTCAGACCCGGGCCACATTCTTCCTCGGGGATATGGTCCCTGGTTCGGTGATGATGACTGACTGGGCAACCTGTGTTCGGAGCCCTACCCATGCCGAGCAGATTGCCACTCTGAGCCGTCAGGTAGACCAGTTGTCTCTATTTCTTCGGGTGTTAGGTCGGACCCCGGAGGAGGCCTATACCTATGATCCTGATGGCACGGGTTATGATGCGGGGCCGAGCTCATCTGATGCCACCGCGCGGCCATACATCCCCGACATGAACTTTGGGCCCTCGACTTCGGCGACCCCAGGGGACCAGTTTGAGGATCCCGCCTTTATAGATGAGATTGACTTTATCTAGATCAGGATAGGATAGGGCTTTTGTACCTGTACCTGTTTAGATTTATTTTTCATTTCATGCACTATGTACTGAACTCATTTATTTATTTATGCACAGTTCTTTATCCTTTATCTTTATGAAATTCATTTGCTTTATTATTGACTGTACGATGCATGCTTTTTATTCATGGATAGAAAATGACCCCTGTATGGTCCTTTTGATACTATTTTCACAGATGACGTCCTCAGATGTCGTGGTATGCTTGGATTCCATTCCTCCTACAGGGTTGGTTGGCAGCCTCCTCCGTTGGTTGGACAGTTTATCGCCGGCCGACAGGGTCATCGCAGATGGTCTTTTGGGCCATTCTCGGTCCTTATTAACCTTTCAGGTGCCAGCGGGCTTTGTGGATGGTATTTTGAGATATTGGGTCCCTGCTCGTCAAGTGTTCAGGCTAGGGACAGTAGAGCTGACCCCCACCCTCGAGGAGTATGGTCGCTTCACTGGTTTGCCTTTGGATAGACCTTGTGCCAGGATCACATCTGGTCCCATGCGCCGTCAGTTCTTGACCTTTACTGGGTTGCGGAGGGCGGTTCTGCTATCGGCGATCACATCAGATCACTTGGTTCCTCTTCACTTTTTGGTTGACCGATTCGGCTCACCTAACAGTTTTCGCCACTTCTCTGGGGATTTTTCTGTATCGGAGGAGCGCTGGGGCGTTTTGAGGCTAGACGTTTTGATGGCCTGTATCCTCTCAGTTCTGTACTTGCCCGCGGGACCCGATCATTTGGACATGCGGGTGGTCGCGGCCGTTAGGGCCCTTCAGGAGGATCACACCATTCTTCCCATGATACTGGCGGATACTTATATGTCAGCCTCATACTGTCAGTCCTTCCGAGGCCGAGTATTCCGAGGGAGCTCGACTTTGTTGTATGTGTGGTTCATGAGTTATCTTAGTCCCATCGGCTACCTCCGTCGCCAAGGGTTTTGCTTCAGTCATGACATAACCACGCAGTTTTCATTTCGTCCTGTGAGCTGTACTGATGCGGCCTCCTGGACAGCATTTCTGTCGGTCATCGAGGATCCCTTTCATCTCCTGGTTTATTCGGGTTATTGCTCCTTTATGAGCTTCTTGACTCATGTGCCCGACCTGGACTTCATTCCCATTGCTGGCTTGAGGGGTGTGACGACTTATCATCCCATGGCGGTGATGGGGCAGTTTGATCAGACACAGGATTTCCACCTCTTCACGGGCGCGACCGACTACCGCTTCCCTATATCATCCCAGACAGAGAGAGATCTACTGCGGGTATATGATCTTTGGCCTCGTAGGATCCTGGCCGAGTATAATGATAGTTGCCCCCTCCAGACATTCGCTTATGTGCAATGGCTGCGCGGAGATTCGGATGCGGTTGGTGTGAGTCAGACTGGGACTTTCGATGACTCTGGAGTGACTTTCCCAGACGATACCATATATCACTCGATCTCAGCCGACTCTTTCCCTAGTCAGGACACTGAACATAGCCGGGTCCGTCTGTCTTTGATGACTATTGAATCTGAGAGGGATGCCGCCATTGCTGAGAGGGATGCTGCTATTCTAGCCAGAGACGCTGCCATAGCTGATAGAGATGCCATTGCTCTTCAGGCTAGGACAGTCATAGATGCACACTCTGGGACTGTCAGCCGAGCCGCTGCCTTGTTGGACCGCATCGACATGATGGGACAACAGATTTCAGGGGATGCTGACGCCTCAGATCTATCCACCACCCTATCCATTCTGCTTCAGTTAGTTGCAGATTTGTAGATTGTTTTATTTCCTGCATAGACTATGTTAATTTCATCGGTTATTTTGAGAAGGAAATCTTGTAACAAAAGACTTATATATGTACACAGGTATTTAAATTTAGTCATTTTCCCTCTTTGTAGTATCGTTGCCCTTCATTGGATCATCATTTTATCCGGTTGATCATGATTTTGACATTTCGCTTTCTTTCTCTTCTCAAGTCTTGATGGAGATTTGACAGATATTGTCGTACCCCTGTCGATTTCATTGGATTGAGTTTCAGACTTTGGCTAACTGTTTGGTTTGATCAGGGTTATGTCAATTTGGTATGGAAAGGATTGGTCGGCTGGTTTCGGGAAAGTTTTGAGGGTTTAGGCAGGTTTATCTGGCTGTTGGGGATTGGCTTTGTTTTAGGGGAAGGATTATTTTTTTTATGGATCGGACCGCGCCATGATGGCTGCCTACGTACCCCCACAAGCTGGGAGATCAGGTCCTACGTAGTTCGCTCCTCAAAGGAAAAAGGAAATTGATGATTTAAGCGTAGAATCGCTTCACTGAATCAGAATTTAGGGGTTGTGGAAATGTCTCACCATCCATTTCTTGCAATATGAGGGCTCCTCCGGATAGCACCTTCTTAATCACAAAAGGTCCCTCCCAATTTGGGGCAAACTTCCCCTTGGCTTCGTCTTAGCAAGGCATGACTCTCTTTAGCACCAGGTCATTCTCCTTGAATTTCCGAGGTCTTATCCTCTTGTCATATGACCGAGAGATCCTTTGTTGATATAACTGACCATGCCAAACAGCAGCCACCCTCCTTTCATCAATGAGGGCCAACTGGTCGTATCGATCTTGCATCCAATCCTCCTCGCTTATCTGAGCATCGATCATTATTCTGAGGGATGCCATCTCAACCTCAATTGGCAGGACGGCCTCCATTCCATACACCAAAACGTAAGGGGTTGCCCCTGTAGAAGTACGCGTTGATGTTCGATATGCCAGCAGGGTGAGGGGTAGCAGATCTGGCCATCCCCGATGATTAGCAGACATTTTTTCCATGATCTTCTTGATGTTCTTATTGGCAGCCTCCACTGCCCCATTCATTTTGGGACGGTAAATGACAGAGTTGAGGTGTTTGATCTTAAACTGGTCGCACAATCCCTTCATGAGGGCGTTGTTCAAATTCTTAGCATTATCGGAGACCAAAACCTCAGGTTGCCCGTATCGACAAATGACATTATTCCTGATGAACCTAACGATAACCTCCTGAGTGACTTTGGGGAAAGAGGCTGCCTCTACCCACTTGGTGAAATAATCGATCATGACGAAAATGAATCGGTGCCCGTTGCTTGCTTTGGGCTCTATTGGTCCGATCACGTCCATTCCCCACATTGAGAATGGCCACGGGGAGGTCATACAGTGCAGTTCATTGGGGGGCGTATGGATCACATTACCGTGCGCCTGACATTGGTAACACCGTTTGACATGATCATCACAGTCAGCTTTTAAGGTCAACCAATAATGCCCTGTTCTCAAAATCTTTTTGGCTAGCATCGGTCCACTCATGTGTGGCCCACACACTCCACCATGTATTTCGTTCATAATCCTTTGGGCCTGCGTCTCATCCACGCACTGCAACAGTCCCAAACCGGCATCCCTCTTGTAGAGTGAATCCCCACTCAAGTAGAACTTCATCGCCATTTTTTGAATTCTCATCCTTTCAGTTCGACTTGCCTGGTCGGGAATGGATCTATCTCTCAAATATTCCCTGATGTTATGATACCAGGGCTGCCTCGTCAACCCCACCTCGTCTGATAACACTGCCACATGTTCCTCATATGCCGGGGCATTTTGTACGGCTATCTCAACCTGCGGAATGTCTTTTCTTTTGATTATGTGGATTAAGGAGGCCAGGGTTGCCAATGCATCTGCAAAATCATTCCGACCCCGGGGGACATGTCGAAAAGCGATATCTTCGAACCCTTGCATCAGCTGGGTAACACAACGATGGTATGGGAGTAACCGAAGCTCTTTAGTGTTGTACACCCCGATTGCCTGTCTGATTACCAATTCTGAATCCCCGAACACTGCTAGCCTCCTCACTCCCATGTCGCGGGCCAAGCGGAGTCCCAAGATACATCCCTCGTATTCAGCGGTGTTGTTCGAATTGCTGAAATGCAGTTTAGCGGCTACGGGGTATTGTTCTCCGGTGATAGAGACCAGGACTGCTCCGGCTCCTGCCCCTTCAGCATTCATGGCACCATCAAAATACAGCTTCCAGAATTGTCCCTCATCATTGCATTTCGTATCTGATACCCAGAATATATCTTCACCCGGTAGAGGAGTTTCTAATGGTTCCATCCCTCCCGACGGCATCTCGGCCAACTGATCTGCGATTCCTTGCCCCTTCATGGCTTTCTGGGTTACGTATACCATGTCGAACTGCTGTAAGATTAACTGCCATCTTGATAGTCGACAATTCAACATGGGCCTTTCAAAAATATACTTCAGGGGATCCATTCTCGATATCAGGTATGTAGTATGCCCATGGAGGTAATGCTGTAATCTCCCTGCAACCCAGGCCAGAGCACAACAGGTCTTTTCGATGGGAGTGTAATTCTGTTCACATTGGCTAAATCTTTTGCTGAGGTAATAGATGGCCTGCTCTTTCCCTGCCTCATTCTTTTGTCCCAGCATGCATCCCATCGCAATGGCATTGACCGATATGTACATAAACAGGGGGATCCCATCCTTTGGGGGTACCAGCACCGGTGCCTCAGTCAGCTGCTTTTTAATGGTCTGAAAGGCTCTCTGACATTGCTCATTCCATTCTTGGGAAGCACCCTTCCTCAACAACTTGAAAATTGGCTCGCACGTAGTTGTCAAGTGGGATATGAAACGGCTGATGAAGTTTATTCTTCCCAGGAATCCTCTTATCTCCTTCTCTGTGTGAGGTGCCGGCATATCCACAATGGCTTTAATCTTTGCTGGATCCAACTCAATGCCCCGATCACTAACCAGGAATCCCAAGAGCTTACCTGATTGTACCCCGAAAGCACACTTGGCTGGATTGAGTTTCAGGTTATACTTCCTGAGTCGATCAAATAGCTTTTTAAGATGGGCTATATGGTCAGATTCTACCCTTGATTTCACAATAATGTCATCCACGTAGACTTCTATCTCCTTATGCATCATATCATGGAACAGGGCCATCATAACTCTCTGATAGGTAGCCCCTGCGTTTGTGAGACCAAAAGCCAATCGTCTATAGCAGAAAGTGCCCCAAGGGGTGATGAATGCGGTCTTTTCCCGATCTTCCTCCGCCACCATTATCTGATGATATCCTGCGAAGCAATCCACAAAAGAGTACATTTCGTACTGGGCTGTGTTATCCACCAGGATGTGTATGAAAGGCACCGGGAAGTTGTCCTTGAGACTGGCCTTGTTTAGATCTCTGTAGTCCACGCATACCCTCACCTTTCCTCCAGGTTTAGCCACTGGGACTACATTGGATAGCCATTCCGGGTAAGTGGATACCATAATGATTCCGGCCCTGAATTGTTTAATGATCTCCTCTTTCACTTTTAAGCTCCACTCAGGTTTCAACTTCCTTAGCTTCTGCTTGACAGGCCTGAAACCCTCCTTGATGGGCAACCGGTGGACCACGATGTCGGTGGACAATCCGATCATATCCTCGTGCGACCAGGCAAAGACATCCTCATATTGGCTTAGCAACTCAGCTATTTCTACTTTTTGGCTGGTGGTGAGGTCTATCCCTATCTTGAGTTCTTTTGGCTTGTCTGGGGTTCCAATATCAATGGTGATGGTTTGGTCCAAATTGGGTTTGGGTTTATCCTCGACCCATCCTTTGATCTCGTTAGGCGCATCGTCGTAATCTGTCTCGTCTTGCTCAATGCCCATCAAATCGAAATCCAGCTCAATGTCAAAATCATAATCATCATTCAAATTTGAAAGATCGTTTGTTAGGCAAGGATTACTCAATTTGGTACACCTGACATGAAACAAAATACTTGTCATATATAAATCATTTTCCACGATGATCGCATTTTCAAATAACACGAAGGAACGACATAATTATGCAGAAATAAAACAACAACAAAAATAGAACTTCTTCGTTCCCCATCCTCTGGGGTCTACCACCCTGACGTCGGGTTTTACCCTTGTTTGGATATTATTGGCCTCACGGTCCAATTGTCGATGGTCAGGTCAGACGATATGTGCTCGATGAGAGGTGGCTTTATACCGGACACTTCCCCGATGACCACGGCCACATCGCCCGAGTCTCCCTTCATACCTTCCTTAGGAATAATCAACCCTGCCCAATCGATGATAGGCACACTTTGTTGGGCTCCTAGTGTGGCAACATTCGTTCCCTCTTTATTGCTTATTAATTGTCCGGGGATATGGCATTGGGTTTCGAACTCTTCCGCGATCTCCTGTAGGAAACTTTCCCTTTTGGCTAATTCATCATTTGTGGGGGACAAATCTTCACCCCCTGCTCTAGTCACAAGCTCGCTAGTTCCCGACTTATTGTTGACCGGGGTCACCGGGCTGCCAATCAATCGAATCGGGGCCATGCCCTGACGGCTTCTCCATGTTATACCTCCATGATATCCCAAACCTGCCTTGCCTACCTGATGGGGCAGTTGAATGGGCTTGGTGATTCCTTGACTACTTCTTCCTAACCCTTGTCCCGGCTGGAATTTCATCCTTATCATTTCCTTTGCAACAAAAGTAAGTTCTGGAGAGACCCTTGGTTTCACGGCTGGAGCCCCCAAGCATCTGTATTGGGGAGTGCTAATCTCTAGTGCCTGAAAACTGGCTGGTGCCGCCGACTCATCCACATTGATCACTGGTAGGCCACCCTTGGGAGGAGAATGGTCATCACATTCGGCCGAGATTGTTACCAGACTCCCATTGATGATTATCTTGATTTGTTGGTGGAGCGTAGAAGGCACTGCCCCGGCCATGTGTATCCACGGCCTCCCTAGTAGCAGGTTATAACTGGCGATGATGTCTAGGACCTGGAAAGATATATCAAAAGTACAGGGACCTATTTCCACTGGTAATTCTATTTCCCCAATTGTATCCCTTCGGGAACCATCGAAAGCTCGCACCACCACGTGACTGGCCCGTAGGCGCTTGGGATTAATGTTCATCTTCTGCAATGTGCTGAGGGGACAAATATTCAATGCCGATCCCCCATCAATCAATACCCCATTCATGATATACCCCGAGGAGATTACCGCAATATGCAGCGGTTTCCGGTGTCCCCTTCCCTCCTTGGGTATGTCCTCCTCTGCAAAGGATATCACGTCGCTCTCCATCAAATGGCCCACCAGCTGGCCGAAACCTTCCTCACTAATTTCCTTGGGCACGTATGCCTCCTCCAGAACCTTCGTCAAAGTTTTGCAATGCTTATTGGATGACAACACCAGGTCCATGACTGATGTTAAGGTTGACTTCCTCATTTAAAATCTGAATCCCCCTCGTTTCCGGGTGATCCATCCTTCTCAAGAATTCTATGGCCCTGTCCTCGGAAATCTCTTCATTTTTTTTTCTTTTGGCTCTCAAGGACTCGCCCGGGAAGATATAAGGGGTTCCCCTTTGTCGTCACAGAAGCACAACTGGCCGCTTCCTCTGGCGTTCCCCCATAATTCCAGGGTACCGTCTTTAGACTATTGATAGGGATTTGCGGCCTCCTCGCGGCAAGGATGAGGGGCCTCGGAGCTGTCACCTTGACAGGTCCCTTTGTGCTATTCGGACTCACCCCCATCAATCTGATGGGCACTCCCCGTGCACTCCCATGCTCATGTATCACGTTGATCATCCCCTCAATTTCCTGCACATAGTTTAACCTCGGCGGCCCACCAGCTTCACTGTCATCCGTCACATTGACCCCCCCTCCATCATGTCTTGGCAGGGGATTTGCTTTAACATTCGGGGAGTCTGGCTGTTCCACCACAATTTCCCCACTGTCAATCAGGTTTTGGATTCGATGCTTCAGCGTCCAACAGTCTTGTGTATCATGGCCAGGGGAGCTGGAGTGGTATGCACATCGCTTGCTCAGGTCAAACCTTCTACCCTTTGGATCACTCGGTGGTGCCAGACCAACTATTTTCTTTTGGGCTACTAATACCGCTAATACTCGTTCAAGCGGCTCCCCGAGCGGGGTGAATACTCGATTTTGCGAGGCCTCATACCTCCTTCGTCCCTCTGCTCTTTGATCTGTGAAGTTGGGCTGCCGGGATGGCCCTACCCTCTGCACCTGTACCGGAAGATGGCTTTCTGCCTTTTTGGACGAGCCCTGAAGGATGAGGGAAACGTCCTCCTCTTTTTTCTTTTGCACCCTTCGGGAAGTGCTGCCATAATTACCGCTTTGGATCTGCTCTGCAGCCGTTTCCAAAGCCGTGAGATCCCGAATTTTGCCGGATTTCAAACCCATGTCCACCATTTCTCCGTGTTTTAACATTTCGGCGAAAGGTCTACCAATCCCTGATATGACTCGTTCATAATACGGTGCCTCTTGAATGTCTACAAAAGTCATCACCATCTCCGATTCGCTCATCGAAGGGTTCACTTGCGCGGCCATGCCCCTCCATCGTTGCGCATATTCCCTGAAGGATTCCCTAGGCTGCTTCTTAACTTTTGTCATTTGGTACCTGTCAGGGGCCATCTGGGCATGAAAGCTGTATTGGGTTAAGAAAGTATGGGCCAATTCCTCCCAGTTGTGGATTCGGGCGTTGTCAAGGCGGGCATACCAGATCCTCGCCTCCCCTGTTAAGCTTTTCTGGAATAGCTGCATCCTCAACCCCTCGTCCTCGGCATAAGACCCGAGTTCTCCAATGTATATTTTCAAATGCGTGTAGGGGTCTCCCTTTCCATTGTATTTTTCAAACTCGGGGACTTTGAACTTTTCTGGATATCTGGTTCCGGGGAAAACACACAGATCTGAGTAATTGACCCTACCCAGGGAGCCTATGCCTCGCAGAGATTGGATGGTCTCCTCCATGTGTCTCATTTTTTTCCGAAGGTCGTCAGTGTCCCCTTCCTCTGGGATAGTAATCACTGTCTTGTTAGGTATGGGAACGGCCCTTGGAATGACTGGCTCGTCCTTGAGTTGGGGTTGGTCATCCTTACCCAGGTTTACAATATTTTTAGGAGGATTCTGGTCACCCCCTGGTGGTGGAATATTATGTGGTCCTTGGCTTGGCGGATCCTGTCTGAGTAGGAACTGCTCTTTTAGCATCGTGGCCATTTCCATCATCTGTTTTTTGAAGTCATCAAACTCTTCCCGAGATATGGAACCATGATTAGGAAGATCAGCCATTCCAGATGTAGAATTTTGGGCTTTCTTAGACTGCGAACGGGTTTGAGGAGCAATCCTACACAAAACAACGGTTCGAAGTTTAGTCCGGGGAAATGAAAGGATATGGATGCATGCAAAAGCTGTAATTTTTTGTGCTTTGGGTTTTTTAATCTTTCCCTGTAAAACAGAAAATTAGTAGTCCTTTAATGCAATAACCAATGCTAAACACGTTTTATTATGCTTCCCCAACTATTCCCTGCAATTCACAGAGGTTAGTAATCTCTTTTGTCATAGGAGAGGCATATATGGATATTGAATGGGATCATGACATTTAGACGTATAAACGTAAAAAGGCATGAAGAGACTTTTCCTGCGTTGAGTTAATCTGAGGCTGACCTATCCTAGGGTTACTCTCACGGGCTTTTCGGCATGAAGGTCCCCAAATCTTCGCAATCTACTCGTTTGAGCCCTTTCGATTGGAGCGGATTTGGGTGGTGCGTTTCCTGAGCCATCTCCGGGGAGCAGCCCCTTCGAGTCCAGTAATAAGCAACCGACAGGTTCGCCTCAGGAGGAGGTACTCTCTCAACATACATTCACATTCATCGTCCTCACCGTATGCAAATGATTACTCAAAAGTAAAGCAATTCCATTCAAATCATTCATTTATTCGACAAAACACGCATTCACACAACAAAAGTAAAAAATCAAAATATCGCACGCACACACATTTTATGAATTTTAAAGGATAGGATAGCATCAAGATTTTAAACGCGGCTTAAGCCCTCTAAAGTCCCCAGCAGAGTCGCCAGCTGTCGACGCCGGGTTTTTCTCTTTCTAGTCTCGTTCCCTTTTCCTATTTTTGCCTTTTCGTTTTAGGTGATTTTGGGGAAAAGGTCGGCATTGATGTCGACGGGGTTTTGAAAGATCGTGTTTTTATGATCAGCCAATTAACCAGAGTCGCCAGTTGGTATATTTGAAATGGATGTACCAACTCATCCGAGTTTTCGTTTTTTATGAATCGCTGGCTCATGTGTGACTCCGAATTAATTGGTCTGCGAATCGAGATTCATAGAGTTCGGGGGCTTGCTTAAGTGAGGGGAAGGTGTTAGGCACCCCTCGACTTCCGTGAAACACGGTTACCGCAATCTTGGTGCTTTCCTATCCTTTAATTCATGAGATGTGTGTGTGTGCGCGTGTGTGTGTGTGTGTGTGCTTATGTGAATGTCGTGGTGAGTTTGAATGAAAGAATTGTTTTGGATTTCTCAGGGAAAATCGTGCTTTAGTTTTGAGAGTGCTTAAAAATGTCTTTTCGGTATTTACGAGAAAACCTTATTTTTTTCTTATTGAGAAAGATTTGATTTTAAATTGACAAAAGCTAGGAGATTCTTATTAAGTGTTTGTTTTGGTAAAACATGAGTTTGTTAAACCTTAGCCAAAATAGGAATCGAGACTTATACGTTGCTTTCATAAATGATAGGCAATTTCTAGAATCTCTTTCGCCCTATGTATCACGGTTTAGTAAAACGTTTATTTCTCTTTATAAAACCATTTTTTTGTGACATTTGGAAACAACTTCCTTTTAACCTTCTCGTAAATAGGAATCGACTTTCATTAGCACTTCCGAATTTTAAGCCTCGTGATGCTAATATCCTACTTTGATTAATTTTAGCAAAATCTTGATTGTTTTGGTTTTGAAATCATTTTGTTGGATGATACAATTCGAACTAAAGATCAAACGCGTAGGGGGCTATTCATGGGCATGTGAGCCATCAAAATATCCCCTAACGCCAACAATCACATATTTTACTACTACGGGGCCTTAAACCCGATTCTCGCTCTAGCGTCGTTTTAAGGCCCAACGATTACATGTTACAACAAAGTGAGTACCTTGCATCCATTACATATATCAAAACGTCCATCATCGGATTTGGACCACGGGGTCGCATTCCTAGGCTCACACCCAAGATTACTACATACCCGCAAAATGAATACTACGAAACTAAAACAACACGGATTTGCCTAATACACCATGATATCCGAAAATGATAATCTAACTAAATCACATCCAAGAAATCACCATACACAAGCTAGAAATTTCACCAATTGGATATCCTCGGGTTATTAGGAAAGAATTTTGTTCCGATGGAACCCTCACTAATAATCCCTAATCCATGATTTCACAATACAATGCAAAACAAGGAATACATTTAAAAGGATTCGGATAATAAGAGCCTATCAAAAATGGTACAATCAAATGTCAAAACAAAAAGATTTTTCACCTTGCAAATGATCCCCACAATATGTAGGAATTTGTTGTGTATTGAGTAGAGTAGAAAAGATGAGATATAATCTCACAAAATTGGTACAATTCCTCACTCTTTTCACTCTTTTTCTCTCCTAATTGCCCTTATTTTGTTGCTGTTTTCTCCCTATTTCCGAGCTGCTACTGCTGGATTTTTTCTTCTTCCTCTTCTTTTTCTTTTTTTCTGTATGCGAAATGGCCTGATAAGGGACTGCCAAGGGCAGCCGCAGATTGATCTGCGGCTGGCCGCAGATTGATCTGCGGCTGGCCCTTGGTTCTCCCCCCAGCCGCGCTCGAGTCCCGTGCCGTCTCGAGTTCCGTCCTTGGCCGCGGATTGATCTGCGGCTGACTGTGCTGATTTTCTCATTTTCCGCACCTCGTCTCGATTTCCGTGCCGTACCGTTGATTTCCGTTGAAGGGCTCGTACTCTGCAGTCCGGGAATCTCCGGGAGACGCGCCACCTCATTCGGGGATGTCTGTCTCGGATGGCCTTATTGTCACATCAGCTTTGATTGCCAATTACTGCGGTGGTGTCGGGCGCTCGCCCTTGGGCCCACTCCTTCACTCCCGCAAGCCGGTTCAATTGACGATTTTGCCCTCCTGTCAAGGTTAGTACAAGGAACGCAAAATTTGGGTGTCTACAGTTAGGAACCACTCCAAGTTCAGTTATGAACTTCTGCATCAAAACAGCTTCCTTTGTAGCTTCACTTGCAACTATGTACCGTGCCTCTGTCAGTGAATCAACAACTGTTTGCTGCTTGGAACTTTTCCAACTCACCGCGCTACTGTTTAAGTAAACACATAACCCAAAACGGATTTACTGTCATCTTGGTCCGTTTGAAAACTTGAGTCTGTATAGCCCTCTAGTTTCAATTCAGACCCACCGTAGACAAGAAATACATCCTTAGTTCTTCTTAAGTACTTTAAAATGTTTTTCACTGCCTTCCAGTGCTCTTCTCCTGGATTCGACTGATATCTGCTTGTTACACTAAGTGCATGAGCGACATCCGGTCTAGTACATATTATACCGTACATGATAGATCCTATTGTCGAAACATAAGGAATCTTACTCGTACGGTCTCTCTCCTCATGTGTCTTTGGGGCCTGTTTCTTGGAGAGATGTATTCCATGGCTCATCGACATGAGACCTTTCTTGGAATCTTCCATGCTAAACTTCTTTAGCATCGAGTCAATGTACTTTCCTTGGGACAAGCCTAGCATCCTTTTAGATCTATCTCTATAGATCTTTATCCCCAAAATATAGGATGTTTCACTCAAGTCCTTCATGAAGAAGTGTTTAGATAACCAAATTTTGATCAACTGTAGTAGATGAATATCATTCCCTATCAGTAATATATCATCAACATATAATACTAAGAATGAAACAGCGCTCTCACTAACCTTCTTATACACACAAGGTTCATCCTCATTTTTGATAAATCAAACCCTTTGATTATCTCATCAAAACGGATGTTCTATCTTCAAGAAGCTTGCTTCAATCCATAAATGGACCGTTGTTGCTTGCAGACTTGATTTGTTCCAACTGTTGAAACAAAACCCTCTGGCTGTATCATATATCCTCAAAGTTTTCCATTGAGGAAGGTCGTTTTCACGTTCATTTGCCAGATTTCGTAGTCATAATAAGCTGCAACTGCAAGCAAAATCCGAATGGACTTGAGCATAGCTACTGGTGAGAAGGTTTCATCATAGTCAACCCCTTGTCTTTGTTTGAAACCTTTTGCAACTAGTCGGGCCTTATAGGTCTCTACCTTGCCGTCCACTCCAGTCTTTCTCTTAAAGACCCATTTGTACCCAATAAGCTTAATGCCCTCAGGTGGTGAAACCAAAGTCCATACTTGGTTTTTATACATGGAGTCCATCTCGGATTTCATGGCTTCTAGCCATTTCTCTGAGTCTTTACTACTCATAGCCTCTTCGTAAGTTAATGGATCATCATCATTTATGATGCGTACCTCATCATCATCCTCTATGATGAATCCATACCTATCAGGTATCTTCGGTACTCTTCTAGATTTATGAATAGGTTGTGGTACAGTAGGTTCTTCCACTTGGTTAAGTACCTGAGTTTGATCTGTAGAATTTTGTGGTTCTTGAACTTCTTCAAGATATATCTTACTCCTACTGACCCCTTCAAGGATAAACTCATTTTCCAAGAAGGTAGCATGTTTCGCAACAAACACCTTTTGATCAGTATGATGATAGAAATAATACCCTGATGTTTCTTTAGGGTATCCCACGAATCTACAATTGTCAGATCTAGTTTGCAGCTTATCATTCTCAAACCTTTTAACATAAGCTGGACAACCCCAAGTCTTAACATGCATAAGATTTGGTTTCCTCCCTGTCCACAACTCATATGAAGTCTTTGGGACGGATTTGGTAGGTACTTGTTAAGTAGGTATGCAGCCGATTCTGGGGCATAACCCCAAAAGGATATTGGAAGGTCGGTAAAGCTCATCATGGAACGAACCATGTCCAACAATGTTCGATTTCTCCTTTCAGATACACCATTCAACTGTGGCATCCCTGATGGAGTCCATTGTGAGATTATACCATTTTCTTTGAGAAAATTGAGAAACTCATTGGTCAAGTATTCCCCTCCTCGATCCGATTATAGAATCTTAATACTCTTGTCAGTTTGCTTCTCTACTTCACTTCTGAATTCTTTGAACTTTTCAAACGATTCAGATTTGTATTTCATGAAATACACATATTCAAATCTTGAATGATCATCAGTGAAAGTATTAAAATAAGAATACCCTCCTCGTGCAGTTGTTGTCATAGGTCCACATACGTCTGTGTGTACCAACGCTAACAACTCTATAACTCTTTCTCTTTTTTCACTAAAAGGAGATTTGGTCATCTTACCCATGAGACAAGATTCACAAGTTGGATATGATTCGTAATCAGATAGCTCCAAGAGCCCATCTGTATGCAACTTGGCTAATCTTGTTTCATTAATATGATCGAGTCTACAATGCCACATAAAGGTATAATTAACATCATCTCTTTTCCTTTTCTTAGTTTATTCAATTTGAAGTATATTTTCATGCAAGTCAAGTACATAAAGTTCATTCAGTAAATTTCCAACACCATATACAATATTTTTATTATAAATAGAACAACTGTTGTTCTTTATTATAATATCAAAACCATCTATATCCAATACAGAAATTAAAATAATGTTTCTTATAAGTGTTAGAACATAATAACAATTATTTAAACTAATGGACTTGCCCGTAGGTAGTGCTAAACAATAAGTTCCTACAACTAATGCAACAACCTTTGCTCCATTTCTCACTCGTAGGACGACTTCATCCTTATTCAGCTTTCTACTTCTGCTTAGTCCCTGCATATTGTTACATATGTGAGAACCACAGCCAGTATCCAATACCCAAGTAGAATTTTGACTTTCAGAAAAATTAATTTCAATCATGAACAAACTTAGATCGGAAGTCGAAACTTCTCCAAGCTTCTTCTGCTTTTGTTCTGCAAGATACTTCTTGCAGTTCCTCTTCCAGTGACCCGACTTATTGCAATGGTAACATATTCCTTTGCTATTAGGATCAACTTTCTTATTATCCCTTACCTTCGCCTTGCCTTTAACCTTCTTCTTTTTCTTCTTTTTAGAAGATACCTTGGACCTCTTCCTTTTCTTGGAAGAATCATCCTCCAATAAGACTTGGTTCATCTTGGATGGGAAGTGACCCTCAACAGTTTTCAGCATGTTAAGTAACTCAGGCAAGCTGACGTCCAACTTGTTCATGTAAAAATTCATAACAAATTATGAGAAGGTGTCTAGGAGTGACTGCAAGATCAAATCTTCACTTAACTCCCCATCCATCATAAACCCTAACTGTCCGAGACATTCAATCAAATTGATCATCTTTAGGACATGAGTCTTAACAGTAGTGCCCTAAGTCATTCGCGATCGGAAGAGCTCCATAGATATTTGATATCTAGCAGTCCTACTTTCCTCACCGTACAACTCCTTGAGGTGCAGGAGTATAGTAGGAGCATCCATAGTTTCATGTTAACACTGAAGCTCGTTACTCATGGATGCGAGCATGATGCATTGAGCCACAGTTGCATCATCTTGCCACTTTTTGAAAGTAGCAATCTCTTCCTCAGAGGCTGTTTTTGCAACAGTTATAGAGACGAGCGAATTTAGGACATAAGAAATCTTTTCAGCAGTGAGAACAATTCTCAAATTCCTTAACTATTCCGTGTAATTCGGCCCGATCAGTTTGTTTGCATCAAATATGCTTCGCAGTGATATTAGTGAGTTTGACATTTTCAAATTCTGCATGTGAAATAGACAACATTTTAGCATACATTCATTTTATTAATTACCAAAATAAATTAGGTCTTTATTTAAATTGGTATCTCCCACTATTTTCATCAAACTATATTACCCTCAATATATAGTTCGGCAAATCTAATTAAAGATTTGCTAGTGAGAATAAGGATCCCATTTCAAATGTATATAGCCTTGTGGTGACACAACAAACTATATATAAATAAATAGGTAGATAACTATTATTAATTATATCACCATGTAACTCCTTATATTTTGCCTCTTAGATTATTTTGATCAAGTGGTGACACATTCGAATCAAAATTATCCAAGTTAAGTCCGACATAGCGCTTCCATATAAGTAAAGAGAAAAACACCGTCCTTGTGGTGACACAACAAAACAGTATCGTTCAATTTCTTTATAAGCATCAAATGTAATAAAACAATATCTTAAATATTTAATACTTTGTCTTGTGGTGATACAACAAACTCATATTAAATATTTAATACTCTATCACTTTACTATGCTAGAAGGCGACGTTCGATATTCCAATTATCTTTGAACTTTACAACTTAATATGATTTCTTTGAGGGTTTTGTTATTATTTGTCTTATCTTGTTTAGCATGCATGCACACACACACATATATATATATATATAAAATACGTGTCATATTATTTAACATGCAAAGCATGTTGTATAATATATAATATATATATAGTAATCATGCACATATAGAATACTATATTCTACCCGGATTAATTATGGACTTTTAATCTAGTTTGGTTCATTAGAGCCACCAAGTGAACCAAAAGGTCAAACCTAGGGTGCAAGAACTGAATTTAAATATAACTATTACATTTAAACCTGGGCTCCATTACAAATGGGTCTTCATGCGCTCCTTGCTCCTTTGTATCCAATTCTTCAAAATAATTCTAACTAATCCTATTACATAAACTATTTACGTAGAAACCTTGATCAACAGTCAAAGGGAAGTACATAGGAGGAAGATAAAATTTATATTAAGAAAAATTAGAAAAGACGAGGTACGCAGTCCCCATTTATAAAACTCATTCATTCAAGCATCCTCGTAAAATAAATCCAATCATCCATTGGTCAATAGTCCATAATCAATCCCATTTATTATCATACATATCACCATATGCATCAATAAATAACATTTATCTCATGAATAATAAAATCATTCCATATATGCATTGATATCATTTAATGGACAATATTAATTAGTTTAAAATCCAATTTTGATTCAAAATAAACTCCTTTATTTTAATCCAATTTCAAATCAAAATAAACTACTTTATTTATAATTTAGAATTTCTGAAAAAATATGAAATCTTATTCCAAATAAAATAAACTCCTTTATTTTAGTCAAACTTCAAAATTTCTCAAAATTTCACAAAAACGAACCAACAGGCCTTCAAGCGCCGCGGCTCAAAGAAACGAGCATCGCGGCTCTTGCCGAGAGCCGCGGCTCAAGGATTTAAGCGCCGCGGCCCTCAAGGAATTGCCAAGAGTTGCGGCTCAAGGATTTGAGTGTCGCGGCTCACACAAATGAGCGTCGCGGCTCTCAAGCTCTGTCCGTTCGTTTCTAGTTTTTTCAGATCGCGATTTTTGAGTTTTCTCCCCAAAACATGATTCTATGCTAACAATTATGCCCAATTAAATTGTTCTAAACATATACCCATACATATACAGAATCAAAACAATTAAGAATTTGCATAAAGCTTGACACTTGATACCACTGTTAGGTTTGTAATAGCCATGAGCATACAATCAAATTGCATATAATGAGCGGAAGCATGATAAATCAGAATTTAAAATTTTACAAACCATAACCAGGATCATACTTTATGCGCAATTATCAATTATACGAAAGAGATAGAGAATAAGAATCATACCATTGTAGAACCGTGCTTCCACAGGTACGAGTTCAACTCCAAATCTTTCGCGTTCTCCTCGAATTCCACCGATTAGATTCCTTCTTTTGATCAACGTTAGCCACCCAAGTGTTTGGACTCTAGTGGTGATCCACCAAGGAATAATACGTATTCAAGAAGATGGGTGTTGGCAAAACCCTAGTTTCTATCTCTATAGAAATTGTAAGTACTCTCTAATAATTGGAAGTGTGTGTAACCCTAAATCATAATAAGACTCTTCTTATTTATAGATATAGACAACCCTCCTAAACTATTTAGGAATAGAGTTTTATTTTAATTAAACTCCTAATCCAATTAGAAATTTATGAGAGTACTTCTATTAATTAATTCCCAAATCCTTTTAGGAATTAAATAATAGTAATTGTAATAATAATAATAAGACTCCTCTTATTAATTTATATGTAATATTTTTAAAATATTAAATAATAAATATTAAGCTATTTAATTTATTCTATCACCATAGATTAAATAAAATACACTTAACTTATTATTACAATTATGTCATTTACTTCTTAAATAAATATTTTCCTTTTGCGGTGTGACCCTTTAAGTTCTCTATATTGAATTAGTTATGAATAAATCAATTAGAACAAGTCTAGTCTTATTTAAATAAATAAATTAAACTATTTAATTTATTTAAATAAATAATATTTATTCTACAATAAGGGTAAGCCTCCTTAGCGATCAACGACTTTTCAGATAATATAAATTTCAACATTAATCACAAAAGAACCTTTCAGTGAATAGTTACCGTACAATTCAATCCTTTTACCATACAATGTCCCAATTAAGTATAAGACATGAAATTACTGTCAAGTCTTATTTTATTTAATTATATGTATTTCGATTCTCAAATGCATAACTCTAAATAATGCAAATTAGACACTCTTTTCTAATTTCATTCTGCCTTGGCCAAGGACTACTGAGTTGTCATTTATCGAATCACATAGGACATTCACATCTTTTACTAGATGTGGTAGATTATTTGTTGATCATTCACCTATCTCCATGTACAACTTATTATACCCAAGCATATCATTTGATATACCCTAAAGGTCTTAAGGGACATGTCAAAGTATAACTCATCATACACAAGATAATATGATGATCTCAAGTCCACGGATCACTTGTACTACTACTATCACTAGAGGAATTCCTATTGACAGACAAGTAAAACTCCATTAGGTATTCCTTCAGCGAGTCACGTTCAGTGAACTTATTCTCCAATAAGCACCTACATACTTGCTTTAGTGTCTCCACACAAATTATTATGAGATCAATCATCCTCTTCTTAAGAGCAAGCAAAATATGTACTAATCTATCTGGATTCACTAATCCCCTTTTAGTAATCCAACGATTAGGAACGATTTTAGTTTTAAGCTATCTAAGAATTTAGATCTCATTAACATGATCATCATCATGATTCTGAAAGCATTGCTCAAAACTATAGGTTTATCACATATGTAGACACCCAAATTTTGCGTTTCCTTCTACTAACCATGACAGGAGGGCGAAATCGTCAATTGAACCGGCTTGCGGAAGCAAAGGAGCGGGCACAAGGGCAAGCGCCCGGCACCGCCGCAATGATTTGGGCAGCCCAAGTTGACGTGACAGCATGATCGTCCGAGGCAGGCATTTCCGAATGAGGTGGCACGTCTCCCGGAAGTTCCCGGACTGCAGAATACGAGCCTGTCAGCGAAAACCGACGTTGCGGTACGAAAATCGAGGCGTGACACGAAAATCGAGAAAGTCAAGCCCGCCAGCCGCGGATAGATCTGCGGCCAAGTGAGTGCGCCAGCACGAAAACCGGGAAATCAGCCCTCAGCAGCTGAGTGCGATGGGAGGCGTGCCAGCTGGCCAGCCGCAGATCTATCTGCGGCCAGCCGCAGATAAGATCTGGCGGCTGGCTCTGGCCAGCCTATTTAAGGCAGCTTCGGCAGCATACAGGGGGTTCAGCAGTTTTGAAGAAGAAGAATTCCTGCAGCAGCAAAAAAATACGGAAATAGAGAGAAAATAGCTAGATTTTGCAACAAAATAAGGAGAAAGAAGAGGAAAAAAAGAGTGGAATTAATTCTTTTGAGTTTGATTGTATCAAATACATCATTTATCCTATTCAAATACACAAGTTCACATCCATTTGAGATCAATTGCAAGGTGAAAATTTCTATTTGTTCTAGCAATTCATGTCCTATTGATTTGGGTAAATTAGATATAATTTTCATGTATCTTATTGAACAATGAATTAGGGATTATTTGCGAGGGTTCCATTGGAACAAAATTCTTCTTAATAACCGTACCCGATGATATTCATGTTTTGATTTCTTGTTTGTTGTATAAGTGATGTATTGGTTGTGGTTCCTTTAATTTGCTATTTAGGTTGTCGTGATATTGTTAGAACTTCCGCGTTGGTTATTTATTGTACTGTTTGATTTGTGAGTATGTAATAATCGTGGTTGTGAGCCTAGGAAAGCGAACCCCGTGGTCCAAATCCGATGATGGACATGTCTTGATGTATATAGCGGGTAGGATGTAGCCTCCTTGTAACGTGTAACCATCGGGCCTTAAAACGACGCCAAAGCGAGAATCGGATTTAAGGGCCCCATATTAGTGGAACTTGTGATTGTAGGCGTTTGGGATTATTTTGATGGCTTACATGCCCATGAATAGCCCCAACGCATTTTAATGCTTGATTTGATTTACGACACGAAATTGATTTCAAAGCTAAATGATAAGATTTTCATAAAATCAATCAAAGTAGGATATTAGAATCACGAGGTTAAAATTTGAGAAACGTTAATGAATGTCGATTCCTATATAACGAGAAAGCTAAAGAAAAAAATCGTTTTCCAAAACAACACACGAAATGATTTTATAAATTAATTGACGTTTTATTAAATCTTTGTGCATAGGGTGAAAGAGATCCTAGAAATTGCCCATCATTTTATGAAAGCAACGTATAGATCTCGATTCCTATTTTGACGAAGGTTTAAAACTCTTGTTTTGTTAAAACGACACTTAATGAAAATCCCATAGTTTTGGACAACTAAAATCAAACCTTTCTCATAAAGAATAAAGCTTTCTCGGGTACATCGAAAAGACATTCCGAAGCGTACTCAAATTAAAACACGATTTTCCCTAAATCCAAATGATTCTTTCATACAAACTCACCACAACATTCACATAAGCACACATACACACACACGCACGCGCACACACACACATTTCATGAATTAAAGGATAGGAGAAGCATCAAGATTGCGGTAACCGTGTTTCACGGAAGTCGAGGGGTGCCTAACACCTTCCCCTCACTTAAGCAAGCCCCCGAACTCTATGAATCTCGATTCGCAGACCAATTAATTCGGAGTCACATATGAGCCAGCCCAGCGATTTGTAAAACACGAAAATTCGGGATGAGTTGGTACATCCATTTCAAACATACCAACTGGCGACTCTGGTTAATTGGCTCATCATAAACGATATTTCAAAACCCCGTCCGACATCAATGCCGACCTTTTCCAAAAAATCATTAAATCCAAAGGCTAAAAATTGGAAAAGGGTTACAACCCCCGCGTTAAGCGAAAAAACCCGGCGTCGACAGCTGGCGACTCTGCTGGGGAAATTAGAGGGCTTAAGCCGCATTAAAATCTTGATGCTGTCCTATCCTTTAAAATTCATAAAATGTGTGTGTGTGCGATATTTTGATTTTTTACTTTTGTTGTGCGAATGTGTGTTGTTGTCCAATGAATGAATGATTGAATGGAATGGCTTTACTTTAAAGAAATCATTTGCATACGGTGAGGACGATGAATGTGAATGTATGTTGAGAGAGTACCTCCTCCTGAGGCGAACCCGTCGGTTGCTTATTACTGGACTCGATGGGGCTGCTCCCCGGAGATGGCTCAGGAAACGCACCACTCAAATCCGCTCCAATCGAAAGGGCTCAAACGAGTAGATTGCGAAGATTTGGGAACCTTCATGCCGAAAAGCCCGCGAGAGTAACCCTAGGGTAGGTCAGCCTCAGATTAACCCGACGCAGGATAAGTCTCTTCATGCCCTTTTACGTTTCTGCGTATAAATGCCATAATTCCATTGCAACATATTCATATATACGTCCCCTTTATGTCAAAAGAAAATACTAACCTCTGTGTTTTGCAGGGAGCGACACGGGAAGCATAAATCATATCTAGCATGTATTATTTCAATAAAGAACCGCTAACGAGTTGTTTTGCAGAAAAAGATTAAAAAACCCAAAAAACATACAAAAAATTTACAGCTTTAGCATGCATCCATGTTTTCAGTTCCCCAGGACTAAACTTCGAACCATTTGTCTCTGTAGGATTGCTCCTCAAACTCGTTCGCAGTCTAAGAAAGCCCAGGTCTTTACATCTGAAATGGCTGATCTTCCTAACCATAATTCCATATCTCGGGAGGAGTTTGATGATTTTAAAAGACAGATGATGGAAATGGCCACAATGTTAAAGGAACAATTCTTAATCAGACAGGATCCGGTAAACCAGGGATCGCATAATACTCCACCACCAGGGGATGATCAGAATCCTCCTAAAAATGGTACAAACTTGCTTAAAGAGGACCAACCCCGACTCAAGGACGAGCCAGTCATCCCAAAGGCCGTTCCCATACCTAGCAGGACAGTGATTACTATCCCAGAGGAAGGGGACCATGACGACCTTCGGAGAAAAATGAAATACATGGAGGAAACCATCCAATCTCTAAAGGGCATAGGCTCCCTGGGCAGGGTTAATTACTCGGATTTATGTGTTTTCCCCGGGGCCAGATATCCAGAAAAGTTCAAAGTTCCCGAGTTTGAAAAATACAATGGAAAGGGAGACCCCTATACACACTTGAAAATCTACATTGGAGAACTCGGGTCTTATGCCGAAGACGAGGGGTTAAGAATGCAGCTATTTCAGAAAAGCTTAACAGGGGAGGCAAAAGAATATGGTATGCCCGCCTCGACAACGCCCGAATCCACAACTGGGAGGAATTGGCCCATACCTTCTTAACCCAATACAGCTTTCAGGCCCAGATGGCTCTTGACAGGTACCAAATGACAAAGGTTAAAAAACAGCCTAGGGAATCCTTTAGGGAATATGCGCAAAGATGGAGGGGCATGGCTGCCCAGGTAACTCCCCCGATTGAGCGAATCAGAGATGGTAATGACCTTTGTAGACATTCAGGAGGCCACCGTATTATGAGAGGGTCATCTCAGGGATTGGAAGACCTTTTGCGGAAATGATTAAACATGGAGAGATGGTTGACATGGGTTTGAAATCGGGTAAAATCCGGGATCTTACTGCTTTAGAAACTGCTCAGCTGCCGAGCAAATACAGAATGGAAACTATGGTAGCACTTCCCGGAGAGTCCAAAAGAGGAAGGAAGAGGATGTCTCCCTCATCCTACAAGGGTCGTCCAGTAAAGCAGAAAACCATCTTCCGGTACAGGCACAGAGGGGAGGGCCACCCCGACAGCCCAATTTCTCAGATCAAAGAGCAGAGGGGCGAAGAAGATATGAGGCCTCGCAAAACCGAGTATTCACCCCGCTCGGGGAGCCGCTTGAACGAGTATTAGCGGTATTAGTGGCCCAAAAGAAGATTGTTGGTTTGGCACCCCCGAGTGACCCAAAGGGTAGAAGGTTTGACCCGAGCAAGCGGTGTGCATACCACTCCAGTTCCCCTGGCCATGATACACAGGATTGCTGGACGTTAAAACATCGAATCCAAAACCTGATTGACAGTGGAGAGATTGTGGTGGAACAGCCGGATTCCCCGAATGTTAAGGCAAATCCCCTGCCAAGACATGATGGAGGGGGAGTCAATGCGACGGAGGCAAGTGAGGCGGGGGAGCCGCCAAGGTTGAACTATGTGCAGAAAGTTGAGGAGATGATAAATGTGATACATGACCATGGGAGTGCGAGGGTAACGCCCATCAAGTTGATAGGGGTAAGTACGAATAACATAGAGGGACCTATCAAGTTGACAGCTCCGAGGCCCATCATTTTTGCTGCAAGGCCACAACTCCCTATCAGTAATCTGAAGACTGTACCCTGGAATTACGGGGGAATACCCGAGGAAGCGGCCAGTTGTGCTTCCGTGACGACCAAGGGGAACCCCTTATATCTGCCCGGGCGAGTCCTTGAGAGCCAAAAGAGAAAAAATGAAGAGGTTTCTGAGGAAAGGGCCATAGAGTTTTTGAAAAGGATGGATCACCCAGAAATGAGGGGGATCCAGATTTTAAATGAGGAATCAACCCTAACATCAGTCATGGATTTGGTGTTGTCATCCAGTGAGCATTGCAAAACCCTGATGAAGGTTCTGGAGGAGGCATTTGTGCCCAAAGAAATTAGTGAGGCGGGTTTCGGCCGGTTGGTAGGCCACTTATTGGAAACCGATGCAATATCCTTTACAGATGAGGACATTCCCGAAGAGGGAAGGGGGCACCGAAAACCGCTACACATTGCAGTAATCTCCTCAGGATATGTCATGAATGGGGTACTGATCGACGGGGGATCGGCATTGAATATATGTCCTCTCAGTACGCTGAAGAAAATGAACATCAGTCCCAAGCGCCTGCGGGCCAGTCATGTGGTGGTTCGGGCTTTTGACGGATCCCGGAGGGACACCATCGGGGAGATAGAATTGCCAGTGGAGATAGGACCCTGTACTTTTGATATCTCCTTCCAAGTCCTGGATATCACGGCAAGCTACAACCTGCTGTTAGGGAGGCCGTGGATACACATGGCCGGGGCAGTTCCTTCCACGCTCCACCAACAAATCAAGTTGATCATCGATGGGAATCTGGTGACAATCTCGGCCGAGTGTGATGACCCTTTTCCTCCCAAGAGTGGCCTACCAGTAATCAATGTGGATGAGTCAGCGGCGCCTGCCAGCTTTCAAGCACTAGAGATTAGCACTCCCCATTATAGATGCCTGGGAGCTCCAGCTGTGAAAACCAAGGGTCTCTCCGGAACTCACCTTTGTGGCAAAGGAAATGATTAAAATGAACTTCCAACCTGGACAGGGACTAGGGAAAAGCAGTCAGGGAATCACCAAGCCCATCCACCTACCACAGCAGATAGGCAAAAGCAGGATTGGGATACCATGTGGGCGCAGTACGGGGACACCGTCAGGGTGCTACTCCGATTCGACTAATTGGCAGTCCAGCGACCAAAGCCAACAATGAGCAGGGGATCAGCGGACCTATGATTGGGGCAGGGAATGAAGAGTTAACCCCCACACGTAATGAGTCGGCCCGGAGGGAAAGTTTCCTGCAGGAGGTCGCAAAAGAGTTTGAAACCAAATGCTACATCCCCGGACAATCAACAAGCAGTAAGGAGGGGATGAATATTGTCATACCACTGGGAGCCCAACAAGTTGTGCCTGTCATCGATTGGGCAGGACTGATTATTCCTGGAGAGGGTATGGAGGAGAACTCAGGCGACGTATCCGTAATCATCGGGGAGGTGTCCTTAGGGTAGACGGACGACGCGTTTGTGAGGACCTCTTTCATCCAGCGCCTTTCAGCTGACCTGACCATCGACAATTGGACCCAGAAACCAGTGATATCCAAACAGGGGTAAAGCTCGACGTCAGGGTGGTTGACCCCAGATGAGGGGGGAATGAAGAAGTTTTATTTTGTGTTGTTTTATTTCTGCATAATTGTGTCGTTTCTTCGTGTTATTTGAAATTGCGATCGTCGTGAAAAATGACTTATATATGACAAGTATTTTGTTTTATGTCAGGTGTACCAATTTGAGTATTCCTTGCCTAACGAACGATCTTTCAAATTTGAATGGTGATTATGATTTTGACATTGAGCTGGATTTCGATTTGATGGGCATTGAGCAAGATGAGACAGATTACGACGACGCACCTGATGAGATCAAAGGATGGGTCGAGGATAAGCCCAAACCCAACTTGGACCAAACCATCACCGTTGATATTGGAACCCCTGACAATCCAAAAGAACTCAAGATAGGGACAGACCTTAACCCCAGCCAAAAAGCAGAAATAATTGAGTTACTAAGCCAATATGAGGATGTCTTTGCCTGGTCGCACGAGGATATGATCGGATTGTCCACCGACATTGTGGTGCACCGGTTACCCATCAAGGGGGGTTTCAGGCCTGTCAAGCAGAAACTAAGAAAGTTGAAACCTGAGTGGAGCTTAAAAGTGAAGGAAGAGATCATCAAACAGTTCAGGGCGGGAATCATTATGGTGTCCACTTACCCGGAATGGCTATCCAATGTGGTCCCAGTGGCTAAACCTGGAGGAAAGGTGAGGGTATGCGTGGACTACAGAGATCTAAACAAGGCCAGCCTCAAGGATAACTTCCCGGTGCCTTTCATACACATCCTGGTGGATAACACAGCCCGATACGAAATGTACTCTTTTGTGGATTGCTTCGCAGGATATCATCAGATAATGGTGGCGGAGGAAGATCGGGAAAAGACCGCATTCATCACCCCCTGGGGCACTTTCTGCTACAGACGACTGGCTTTCGGTCTCACAAATGCAGGGGCTACTTATCAGAGAGCCATGATGGCCTTGTTCCACGATATGATGCATAAGGAGATAGAGGTCTACGTGGACGACATTATTGTGAAGTCGAAGGTAGAGTCCGATCATATAACTCATCTCAAAAAGCTATTCGATCGGCTCAGAAAGTATAATCTGAAACTCAATCCAGCCAAATGTGCTTTCGGAGTACAATCGGGCAAGCTCTTGGGTTTCCTGGTTAGTGATCGGGGCATTGAGTTGGACCCAGCGAAGATTAAGGCCATTGTGGATATGCCAGCACCTCGCACAGAGAAGGAGATAAGGGGATTCCTAGGGAGAGTAAACTTCATCAGCCGTTTTATATCTCACTTGACGACTACATGTGAGCCGATTTTTAAATTGTTAAGAAAGGGTGCTTCCCAAGAATGGAATGAGCAGTGTCAAAAGGCGTTTCAGACCATTAAAAAGCAATTGACTGAGGCACCAGTGCTGGTACCCCCGAAGGATGGGATCCCTCTGTTTATGTATATATCCGTCAACACCATCGCGATGGGATGTATGTTGGGACAGAAAAATGAGGCGGGTAAAGAGCAAGCCATCTATTACCTCAGCAAAAGATTTAGCCAATGTGAGCAGAATTACACTCCCATCGAGAAAACTTGTTGTGCTCTGGCCTGGGCGGCAGGGAGATTACAGCACTACCTCCATGGGCATACAACGTACCTGATATCAAGAATGGATCCCCTGAAATATATTTTCGAAAGGCCCATGCTGAATTGTCGACTATCAAGATGGCAGTTAATTTTACAACAGTTTGACATGGTGTACGTGACCCAGAAGGCCATGAAAGGGCAGGGAATTGCAGATCAGTTGGCAGAAGCCCCGGCAGGAGGGACGGAGCCTTTAGAAACTCCTCTTCCGGGCGAGGATATATTTTGGGTATCGCACGAAAAATGTGATGACGAGGGACAATTCTGGAAGCTGTATTTTGATGGTGCCATGAATGCCGAGGGGGCAGGAGCCGGAGCGGTCCTAGTCTCTATCACCGGAGAACAATATCCCGTGGCCACCAAGCTTCGTTTCAGCAATTCGAACAACACCGCTGAATACGAGGGGTGTATCTTGGGACTCCGATTGGCCCGTGACATGGGAGTAAAAAGACTAGCGGTGTTCGGGGATTCAGAATTGGTAATCAGACAGGCAATCGGGGTATACAACACTAAGGAGCTTCGGTTACTTCCATACCATCGTTGTGTCACCCAGCTTATGCAAGAGTTCGAAGATATCGCCTTCCGCCATATTCCTCGGGGACGAAATGATTTTGCCGATGCATTGGCGACTTTGGCTTCCTTAATCCACGTGATCAAGAGTAGGGACAGTCCACAGATTGAGATCACCGTACAGAATGCCCCGGCATATGAGGAAAATGTGGCAGTGTTATCAAACGAGGTGGTGTTGACGAGGCAGCCCTGGTATCACGACATAAGGGAATATCTGAGAGACAGATCCCTTCCCGATCAGGCAAATCGGACTGAAAGGATGAGAATTCAAAAGATGGCGATGAAGTTTTACCTGAGTGGCGATTCACTTTACAAAAGGGATGCCGGGTTGGGACTGTTGCAGTGCGTAGATGAAACACAGGCCCGAAAGATTATGAATGAAATACATGGTGGAGTGTGTGGGCCCCATATGAGTGGACCGATGCTTGCCAAAAAGATTTTGAGGACAGGGCATTATTGGTTGACGCTGAGGGCCGATTGCGAAGATCATGTCAAACGGTGTTATCAATGTCAGGCGCACGGTAATGTGATCCATACGCCTCCCAATGAACTGCACTGTATGACCTCCCCGTGGCCATTTTCGATGTGGGGAATGGATGTAATCGGACCAATAGAGCCCAAAGCAAGCAACGGGCACCGGTTCATTTTCGTCATGATCGATTACTTCACCAAATGGGTAGAGGCAGCTTCTTTCCCTAAAGTAACTCAGGAGGTCATCGTCAGCTTCATCAGGAATAATGTCATTTGCCGATATGGGCAACCTGAGGTTGTGGTCTCCGACAATGCCAAGAATTTAAACAACGCCCTCATGAAAGGACTGTGTGACCAGTTCAAGATTAAGCATCTCAATTCCGTCATTTACCGTCCCAAAATGAATGGGGCAGTGGAGGCGGCCAATAAGAACATCAAGAAGATCATGGCAAAAATGTCTGCTAATCATCGGGGATGGCCAGATCTGTTACCCCTCACCTTGCTGGCATACCGAACATCAACGCGTACTTCTACAGGGGCAACCCCTTACGCTTTGGTGTATGGAATGGAGGCTGTTCTACCAGTCGAGGTTGAGATGGCGTCCCTCAGAATAGTGATCGACGCTCAGATAAGCGAAGAGGATTGGATGCAAAGTCGATATGACCAATTGGCCCTGATTGATGAAAGGAGGGTGGCTGCCATTTGGCATGGTCAGCTATATCAACAGAGGATTTCTCGATCGTACGATAAAAAGATAAGACTTCGGAAGTTCAAGGAAAACGATTTGGTGTTGAAAAGAATCATACCTTGTCAAGACGAGGCCAAGGGGAAGTTTGCCCCGAGCTGGGAAGGGCCATTTGTGATCAAGAAAGTACTATCCGGAGGGGCCCTCATATTGCAAGAAATGGATGGTGAGGTATTTCCACAACCCCTCAATTCTGACTCGGTGAAGCGGTTCTACGCTTAAATCATCAGTTCCTTTTTCCCCTGACAGCGAACTACGTAGGACCTGATCTCCCAACTTGTGGGGGTACGTAGGCAGCCATCATGGCGCGGTCCGATCCTTTAAAAATAATCCTTTCCCCAACCAAAACCAATGTTCGATAGCCCGATAAAACCTTCCTACACCCTCAAAACCTTCCCGAAACCAACTGCCTAACCAGTTTCATCCCAGAATACATACCCTGATCCAACCCAAACAGTTATCCAAAATCTGAGATTCAATCCGACGAAATCAAAAGGTGTGCGGCAATATCTGTCAAATCTCCATCAAGTCTTGAGGAAAGAAAGAGGGCGAAATGTCAAAATCATGGTCAGTTGGATAAAATGATGATCCAATGGAGGGCAATGATACGACAAAAGGGGAAAATGACTAAATTTAAATGCATGTCTATATATATATAAGTCGTTTTATTACAAGATTTATCTTTCAATAAACTGATGAAACCAACATAGTCTATGCAGGAAATAAAATAATCTACAAATCTGAAACTAGCCGAAGCAGGATGGACAGGGTGGTGGATAGATCTGAAGCATCAGCATCTCCTGCAATCTGCTGCCCCATCATATCAATACGATCTAGTAAAGCAGTAGCTCGGCTGACAGTCCCAAAATGAGCATCTACCACTGCCCTGGTCTGAAATACAATGGCCTCTCTATCAGCAATGGCAGCATCTCTAGCCCGAATGGCCTCATCTCTCTCGGCAAGGGCGGCATCCCTCTCGGCTTCAGTAGTAATCAGGGCCAGGCGGAGTCGGGAATCCTCAGCGACCCGACTCGGGGCAGAATCGGCTGAAATGGAATGGTCTGCGGTATCTTCTGTGAAAATCACTCCAGAGTCATCAAAGGCCCCCGTCCGACTCAGACTAGCCGAATCCAGGTCTCCACGCAACCACTGTACGTAGGCAAATGTCTGGATGTGACAGCTCGCACTATATTCGGCAAAGATCCTGCGATCCCAAAGCTCGTATACCGGCAATAGATCCCTCTCTGTACAGGATGATATAAGGAATCGGTATGCGGCTGCACCCGCAAAGGGGTGTAAATCCTGTGTCTGATCAAACTGCCCCATAACCGCCAGGGGATGATAGGTCGTCACGCCCCTTAAGCCAGCAATGGGAATGAAATCCAGGTTAGGCACATGAGTCAAGAAGCGCCTGAAGGAGCAATAGCCTGAGTAGATCAATAGATGAAAAGGGTCCTCAATGACGGACAAAAAGGATATCCAGGAGGTCACATCAGTACAACTCACGGGACGAAACGAAAACTGCGCGGCTATGTTGTGACTGAAGCAAAACCCTTGGCGGCGGAAGTAGCCGATGGGACTAAGATGACTCATGAACCACATGTACAATAAGGTCGAACTCCCTCTGAAGAATCTCCCTCGGAAGGACTGGCAATATGTGGCCGACATATAGGTATCCGCCAATATCATGGGGAGAATGGTGTGATCCTCCTGAAGGGCCCGAACGGCCGCAACAATCCGCATGTCCAAATGATCGGATCCTGCAGGCAAGTACAGAACTGAGATGACACAGGCCATCAGAACGTCCACTCTCAAGGCATCCCAGCGCTCCTCGGACACGGAAAAATCACCGAGGAAAAGACGGAAACTGTCAGGTGAGCCGAATCGGTCAATCAAGAATTGGAGAGGAACCATATGGTCTGATGTGGTTACCGGTAATAAAACAGCCCTCCGCAAACCGGTGAAAGTCAAGAATTGACGGCGCATGGAACCAACAGTAACCCTAGCACAGGGACCATCCAAGGGCAAGCCGGTGAAGCGAGCATACTCCTCAAGGGTGGGGGTCAGCTCTACTGTCCCAAACCTAAACACCTGACGGGCAGGGGCCCAATGGCTCAGAAGACCATCCACAAAGCCCGCTGGCACCTGGAAGGTTAATAAGGACAAAGAATGTCCCAAAAGACCATCCGCGATAATCCTGTCTGCCGGCAGTAAACTGTCCAACCAACGGAGGAGGCTGCCGACCAACCCTGTGGGAGGAATGGAATCCAAACGAGTCACAGCATTCGAGGATGACATCTGAAAAAATAGTATCAAAAAGACTGTACAGGGGTCATTCTCTATCCATAAATAAAAGCATGCATCATACAGTTAATAATAAAACAGGTGAATTCCATAAAAATGAAAAAGAAACTGTGCATAAATAAATAAATGAGTTCAGTACATAGTGCATAAATGAAAAAGAAATCTAAGCAGGTGCCGATACAAAAGGCCCTATCCTATCCTGGTCTAAATAAAATCAGTATCATCTATGAAAGCAGGATCCTCGAACTGATCCCCTGGAGTCGTCGAGCTCGGAGGACCAAAGTTCATATCAGGGATGTAGGGATGCGCTGTGGCATCAGATGAACTCGGGCCTGCATCATAACCGGCACCGTCAGGATCGTAGGTGTAAGCCTCCTCCGGGGCCCGGCCCAATCCTCGAATAAACAGCGACAACTGATCTACCTGACGGGTCAATGAGGCGATCTGATCAGCGTGGGTAGGGGTCCGAACACAGGCAGCCCAATCGGTCATCGTCACCGAGCCTGGAACCATGTCTCCAAGGAAGAAAGTGGCCCGAGTCTGAGGACCGATGGTACGGGGCACCCACCATGTACGGAATGCATCACTCGTAGTGGGACCTGTGGAAAGCATCCGACCATCCTCCCCGGCAAGCATGATCTCTGAAGGCTGAGAATCCAGCGGCCAGAAAGTAGTGAAAGAAAGGGAGTGCGGGATGTGGATCTCTCCAGTGACGCATCTGAATGCGCGCTCTCCCAGATACATCACCCAGCCTCCAACACTCTGCAAAGTGAGGCGACGGGTGGAAAGCTCGAACTCCGGGCCGGAGGGATGCCCGTCAGCAAACCCCACAGTCAGATGATCGGAGAGGTAGGGAATCCAGACGACCTCTGCAGCCGTGATCAGCTCCAGCTGGATGCGACAGTGTGCAAAACTGCCAGACACGGGGACCTCCTCGAGAGTACTGTGATGCCATCGCCGACCCCGAGGATAGGTGTCCGGGCCCAGAGTAGTGATAGGCCTCAGACATGGAAGCCGCTCATAAGCCCAGAACTGTGAATAGGAGCAAGGCAAGGCATGAGTCACTATCAAATACAGAAAAGAGATGAAAGGAAAAGAAATACAGTAAGAGAGAGGAGGAGGGGACTCACCAACAGAAAATGGTAGAAGCCGAGCCAGGCATCAGTCTGTCCCTCTGAGCGTAGACGCATGCCGTGGAGGAAATAGGCAAAGGTGAATGACCCCCAGTCATAATCACCGATGCGGTCCACATCTCTGACCGCTCCTACGACGCTGAAATGAATGGTAGAGGAGTTGTTCCCCAGAAAACAACCCCTCATGATGGTCAGGAACAGGCGTCGTAGCAGAATGTCCCTGGTGCCCTGATCCGCGGGAATGGGCAGCGCATAGAGACCCCCGACTGCATCGACAGCCAAAGCACCAGATCGGATACTGCGGGCCTTAAAGACCCGATCCTCAGCAGCGAAGCCCAGCAAAGCTCGAACCTCCACAGGAGTGATATCAAGATCCAAGGGGACGCGGGACCCGGTAAACTCAATGCCGGTAATGTACCTCCAGTCCCATGGGGTCAACACGACCTCGCAGTCGAGGAGATGAAGAGACTGCGTCTGGTGGAACCATCGCTCGGATAAAGCCCTCATGTAACCCCAGGGGCACTGGCGGGGGATGATAGTGAAGAAATGTCGGAAGCCCCAAGAGTCCACCATCGCCCGATAGTCACTGTGCAAGGCCGCGTAAAGAGAATAGATGTTGAACCAGTTACCCCTCGGCTGGGTAAACTCGGGTACCTGGGGCAATCACTAAGGGGTCAATCCGGGTAAAAGGAGAATGGAGAAATTGAGAATGAAATCAGAATAGAGCTGAAATATACCTCGTTAGCCACGAGAGATGCCGAGGGGTGACGACTGAGATCCCGACCCAAAAGATCGGGTATCTGCACAGAGGCGCCAGAAGGAGCCTGATGAGTAGATGGAGCCGGTGTGCTGGAGGATGGCCCCTCTGTCGCGACCTCCGGAGGGACAGCCTCCTCAACGTCCGGATGACCAGGACGAATGACAAGCCTCCGTCAAGCGACGAGCCTGACGGGTACGAGGGGGAACAGGAGTGGGTGCAGCCCTACGACGGCGAACACCCGAAGTCCGAGAGGCGGAGGAGCTACTGGGCGCATCACGATCCATAGCTGGAATAGAACGGGCGAGAAAGAAGGTAAGTTTCCTTTTAAAATTATGTAATGAACATTTCTAAATTTCTAGCCTCATCATATGATTAATGCAACATGATGCATGTAAAAAAAAAAAAAAAAAAAAAAAAAAAAAAAAAAAAAAAAAAAAAAAAAAAAAAAAAAAAAAAAAAAAAAAAAAAAAAAAAAAAAAAAAAAAAAAAAAAAAAAAAAAAAAAAAATCGGCAGAGTTCCGTTTGTAAATTGGACATCCCAGGCATAAGCCAAACGTGTTTTCCATCAATCAAAGCCTCAAAACAGATCTAAATTGCATTCATATATGTAATTACAGCATGTAAGGCATGAGTTTATTGCAGAAAAGGAATAACAGTATGTGGGACCGCCTCATGAACATAAAATAGGACTCGCATAGTTGATACATAGCATGTATATATGATGGTACATTACATAGCATTGTAAAGCATACATTTTATGTTTAAACATGTAAATAGTCAAATGTATAGCAAAACATTGACGAAATTGAAAAGTGACCGGTCAAAGTGTTACCTGTAGCGTGTAGATCAATCCTACCGGAACAGTTTTTTGCAGGAAAGTTGAAAAAATCGACAAAAGGCCCTTGCGAACAAGCAAAAATCGCGAGGAATATGTGTGAATTGAAAGTTGAAAGTGACAGATCTAGAAGCGGGGGGCGCGGCATATAAGCCCGATCTTGGCCGCAGATGTATCTGCGGCTGGCCGCAGATCCATCTGCGGCTGGCCTTGGTGGGCTCCACCTTGCTCCCTTGAAGCCATTTGACATGTTGAAGTGAAAAGTTTTACGGAGATGGGGTGACCGGCGACGATACCCGGCCCCGACATGACGATCGGACCGGCGACGATAACCGGCGATCACGAGAATGGATGACCGGCGACGATAACCGGCTCCGACAGATAACCGACCGGCGACGATAACCGGAGGTTACGAGGATGGGTGACCGGCGACGATACCCGGCCCCGACATGACGATCGACCCGGCGACGATAACCGGCGATCACAAGATGGATGAACCGGGCGACGATAACCGGCTCCGACAGATAACCGACCAGGCGACGATAACCGGAGGTTACGAGATGGGTGACCGGCGACGATACCCCGGCCCCGACATGACGATCGACCGGCGGACGATAACCGGCGATCACGAGATGGATGTCCGGCGACGATAACCGGCTCCGACAGGATACCCAACCGGCGACGATAACCGGGGGTTACGAGATGGGTGACCGGCAAACGATACCCGGGCCCCGACATGACGATTCGACCGGCGACGATAACCGGCGATCACGAGATGGATGTCCGGCGACGATAACCGGCTCCGACAGATAACCGACCGGCGACGATAACCGGGGGTTACGAGATGGGTGACCGCGACGGCGACGTTACCCGGCCCCGACATGACGATCGATCGGCGACGATAACCGGCGATCACGAGATGGATGACCGGCGACGATAACCGGCTCCGACAAGATAAACCAACCGGCGACGATAAACCGGGGGTTACGCGATGGGGTGACCGGCAGACGATACCCCGGGCCCGAACGAGACGATAGATTGAAAGAGTGAACCCAAAGACTAACAACACACGGTCAAGGGGTTGATACATTGACACTCTTACGAATGTCTTGCATGCATTGCATCTTATGTTGCATCATAAGCTATATGTGTGAGAACATCATGTATACACTGTCATTCTTACACACTGTCATTCATGCATCCGAGTGTCTATTCTTTATCCTGTTCATTTCATTTATCATTTCATAAACATGATAAAGAGGGGCAGCTGTAGACACCCAAATTTTGCGTTTCCTTCTACTAACCATGACAGGAGGGCGAAATCGTCAATTGAACCGGCTTGCGGAAGCAAAGGAGCGGGCACAAGGGCAAGCGCCCCGGGCACCGCCGCAATGATTTGGGCAGCCCAAGTTGACGTGACAGCATGATCGTCCGAGGCAGGCATTTCCGAATGAGGTGGCACGTCTCCCGGAAGTTCCCGGACTGCAGAATACGAGCCTGTCAGCGAAAACCGACGTTGCGGTACGAAAATCGAGGCGTGACACGAAAATCGAGAAAGTCAAGCCCGCCAGCCGCGGATAGATCTGCGGCCAAGTGAGTGCGCCAGCACGAAAACCGGGAAATCAGCCCTCAGCAGCTGAGTGCGATGGGAGGCGTGCCAGCTGGCCAGCCGCAGATCTATCTGCGGCCAGCCGCAGATAGATCTGCGGCTGGCTCTGGCCAGCCTATTTAAGGCAGCTTCGGCAGCATACAGGGGGTTCAGCAGTTTTGGAAGAAGAAGAATTCCTGCATGCTAAGCAGCAAAAAAATACGGAAATAGAGAGAAAATAGCTAGATTTTGCAACAAAATAAGGAGAAAGAAGAGGAAAAAAAAGAGTGGAATTAATTCTTTTGAGTTTGATTGTATCAAATACATCATTTATCCTATTCAAATACACAAGTTCACATCCATTTGAGATCAATTGCAAGGTGAAAATTTCTATTTGTTCTAGCAATTCATGTCCTATTGATTTGGGTAAATTAGATATAATTTTCATGTATCTTATTGAACAATGAATTAGGGATTATTTGCGAGGGTTCCATTGGAACAAAATTCTTCTTAATAACCCGATGATATTCATGTTTTGATTTCTTGTTTGTTGTATAAGAGATGTATTGGTTTGTGGTTCCTTTAATTTGCTATTTAGGATGTCGTGATATTGTTAGAACTTCCGCGTTGGTTATTTATTGTAATGTTTGATTTGTGAGTATGTAATAATCGTGGTTGTGAGCCTAGGAAAGCGACCCCGTGGTCCAAATCCGATGATGGACATGTCTTGATGTATATAGCGGGTAGGATGTAGCCTCCTTGTAACGTGTAACCATCGGGCCTTAAAACGACGCCAAAGCGAGAATCGGATTTAAGGCCCCATATTAGTGGAACTTGTGATTGTAGGCGTTTGGGATTATTTTGATGGCTTACATGCCCATGAATAGCCCCAACGCATTTTAATGCTTGATTTGATTTACGACACGAAATTGATTTCAAAGCTAAATGATAAGATTTTCATAAAATCAATCAAAGTAGGATATTAGAATCACGAGGTTTAAAATTTGAGAAACGTTAATGAATGTCGATTCCTATATAACGAGAAAGCTAAAGAAAAAAATCGTTTTCCAAAACAACACACGAAATGATTTTATAAATAATTGACGTTTTATTAAATCTTTGTGCATAGGGTGAAAGAGATCCTAGAAATTGCCCATCATTTTATGAAAGCAACGTATAGATCTCGATTCCTATTTTGACGAAGGTTTTAAAACTCTTGTTTTGTTAAAACGACACTTAATGAAAATCCCATAGTTTTGGACAACTAAAATCAAACCTTTCTCATAAAGAATAAAGCTTTCTCGGGTACATCGAAAAGACATTCCGAAGCGTACTCAAATTAAAACACGATTTTCCCTAAATCCAAATGATTCTTTCATACAAACTCACCACAACATTCACATAAGCACACATACACACACACGCACGCGCACACACACACATTTCATGAATTAAAGGATAGGAGAAGCATCAAGATTGCGGTAACCGTGTTTCACGGAAGTCGAGGGGTGCCTAACACCTTCCCCTCACTTAAGCAAGCCCCCGAACTCTATGAATCTCGATTCGCAGACCAATTAATTCGGAGTCACATATGAGCCAGCGATTTGTAAAACACGAAAATTCGGATGAGTTGGTACATCCATTTCAAACATACCAACTGGCGACTCTGGTTAATTGGCTCATCATAAACGATATTTCAAAACCCCGTCGACATCAATGCCGACCTTTTCCAAAAAATCATTAAATCCAAAGGCTAAAAATTGGAAAGGGTTACAACCCCCGCGTTAAGCGAGAAAACCCGGCGTCGACAACATATTAAATAACAACACTATGTAGATAAGGTAAAATTCCTTTAATAATTAAATCTTTTATTAATAAATGAATAAGATTACAAAGTATATGTTACATCATATCAAATATGATTGGCTTGTGTGCATACTACTTTCACCTCGTCCCAACATAAGGGCGTTCTATATTTCCTCACATACAGTGCTTCATACGGTGGCATACCAATGCTCGAGTGATAACTATTATTATACGCAAACTCTACTAACGGAAGATGATCCTCCCAGCTTCCCTTGAAGTCCATCACACAGGCTCTGAGCATATCTTCTAATATCTGAATCGTTCTCTCGCTTTGCCCATCGGTCTGTGGATGATACGCGGTGCTTAACCTTAATTGTGTCCCAATTCTTTCT
Organism: Aralia elata; assembly: GCA_034770075.1. Taxonomy (NCBI): domain Eukaryota; kingdom Viridiplantae; phylum Streptophyta; class Magnoliopsida; order Apiales; family Araliaceae; genus Aralia; species Aralia elata. The sequence continues at coordinate 39,036,614 of CM068386.1, read as the reverse complement.
TGAAGACTCCTCCAAAAATTTGACGTGAAGCGCGGATCCCTATCAGATATAATTGATATCGGCACTCTATGTCTTGAAACTATTTTCTTGATATACAATTTGGCGAGTTGATCTAGATTGTACCTAATCTTGATCAGCAAAAAGTGCGCTAACTTTGTAAGACGATCCAGTATCACCCATATGGCGTCATAACCTTTCTGCGTTGTTGGAAGTCCCACCACAAAATCCATCGCGACGTGCTCCCATTTCCATTCAGGAATCTCTAACGGCTGCAATAATCTACTCGGTCGTTGATATTCTACCTTGACTCGTTGACAAGTTAAACATCGACTAACACATTCGGCAACCTCTCTCTTCATGTTCGGCCACCAAAAATATTGACACAAATCTTGATACATCTTCGTACTACCCGGGTGAATCGAGTATCTTGTACTGTGCGCTTCTTGCAAAATCTCTTCTCTTAATTCTGGTACTGAAGGTACCCAAACTCGCTCTTCGAACCTCAGTAATCCGGTGCCATCAATTTTATATTTCAATTTTTCATCTTCGGCTAACCGTTTCTTAATGTTACCACATTCTAAATCATTTTCTTGAGCTTCTTTCACCTTATCCAGTAAGGTTGGACTTGCTTCCATCTCCATCACTTTCTCCTCTGAATCATTTGGATTTTTCACCTCCAACTTCGTTCTAGCCATTTCTTTTACTAATTCTTCCTACTTTGTCAATGCAAACAACTTCTCTCTACTTTTTCTGCTTAAAGCATCTGCCACTATGTTGGCCTTTCATGGATGATATAGAATCTCACAATCATAATCTATGATTAATTCTAACCACCTCCTCTGCCTCATGTTCAACTCCTTCTGTGTAAAGATATATTTCAGACTCTTATAATCTGTATATATCTCACACTTTTCCCCACAGAGATAATGTCTCCAAATCTTAAGAGCAAACACTACCACAACCAATTCTAGGTCATGGGTAGGGTATCCCTTTTCATAATCCTTTAACTGGCGTGACGCGTACGCAATGATTTTACCGTTCTGCATCAACACACAACCTAGCCCCCTTGTGAGACGTATCACTGTACACCGTAAAACCCCTATCTGGTAAAGATAACATAGGTGCTTCACTTAGTTGCTTCTTCAACTCCTGAAAACTCTGCTCGCATTTCTCTGTCCACACGTACTTAATTGTCTTCCTTGTCAAATTAGTTAACGGCGTTGCTATCTTCGAGAAATCTTGAATAAACCGCTGATAATAACCCGCTAATCCTAAGAAACTCCTGACCTTCGTCGATGTCTTCGGCTGTCCCCAATTTTTCACCGCTTCTACCTTTGCTGGATCCACAGAAAATCCCTCCTCATCAATAATGTGTCCTAAAAATTGAACTCTCTTCAACCAGAATTCACACTTTGAAAATATCGTGTACAACTTCTCCTTCCTTAATGTCTCCAGTACTAACCTTAAATGTTCGGCATGCTCTTCTTCAGTTTTCGAATACACCAAAATATCGTCACTGAACACAACCACAAACTTATCCAGGTATTGCTTGAACACTCTGTTCATAAGTTCATAAATGTAGCTGGCGCATTCGTCAGTCCAAACGACATCACTAAAAACTCATAATGGCCGTAACGAGTTCTAAATGCTGTCTTTGGTACATCCTCCTTCCTCACCTTCAATTGATGATAACCAGTCCTCAAATCAATCTTCGAAAAATATTTTGCTCCTTTGAGTTGATAAGAAAGATCGTCTATTCTTGGTAATGGGTACTTATTCTTAATCGTCACTTTGTTCAATTCCCTATAGTCCATGCATAGTCTCATTAATCCGTCCTTCTTCTTTACAAACAATACCGATGCTCCCCATGGAAAGACACTCAGTTGAATGTACTTCTTGTCCAATAATTCCTGCAGTTAGACCATTAACTCTCTCATTTCTACTGGAGCCATCCTATATGGTGCTTTCGATATTGGCGATGTCCCTGGTACTAAATCAATCACGAACTCTATCTCTCGGTCTGGTGGAAGCCCTGACAATTCCTCTGGAAAGACGTCCACGAACTCATTAACTATAGGTATCTGCCCTATTTCGGAATTCACCATCTGGGTATCCACTACATGAGCCAAATACCCCTCACATCCTTTCTTTAACAGTTTCTTGGCCTGCATCATTGTCAGACAACACGTTTGTCTTGGCGACTTGCTACCATAAAATACAACCTTAGACTTATTTGGTGTCCGAAGGCATATACTCTTCTTCTGACAGTCAATAACTGCCTCATGGTTAAATAACCAATCCATTCCTAGGATCACATCAAATTCTCCTAAGCGTATCGAAACTAAATTCACGCTTAACTTATGTCCCCTTATTTCCACATAACAGTTCCTATGGATATACTCAACATGGATTACTTCTTTATTTGCAACCTCTATATTCATTGGATTTTCTAACTTTTCACGAGGTAAATCTAATCTTCTAGCAAAATCATCAAACACAAATGAACAGGTAGCTCCCGCATCAAATAATACATATGCATTTATATTATTGATCGGAATAATACTTGACACCACTTCCTTCGATGCTACTGCGTCTTGCACTGTCATGTTAAACGTCCGAGCTATTGGTTGCTTGGCTGTACTGGCCCTCCAATGGTTAACTTACTGTTGCTACCCTTGTTACTGCTTCCTCCATCAGTACTCTTCTTCAATGGACAGTCCTTGAATCGATGTCTCGTTCCTCTACATGAAAAACATCCTCCTTTCTTAGGTTTAGGACAATTCGGAGCGATATGCCCCTCCTGTCTGCAGTTATAACATACATTCCTTCCCTTCATGCACTCCCCCGAGTGATTCTTTCCACACTTATTACAGGCATGTTTCTTCTGCTGTGAACTTCCTTGTTGATTCTCTGAGTTATTACCACTGTTGTTCTACTTGCGCTTTTTGTTGTTGCTACTGTCACTGCTGACATTCTGATTCCCACCTTTTTTTCTTTTTCTTATTCTTTTCTTGGTTATACTTGGATACCGCTTCACTTCCCCCTTCTGCAATGATTGCCTTCTCTAACAGAGTTAAAAATGAGTCAATCTGTAGCACTGCTACCTTGCTGAATATCCATGGTTCTAATCCATTCTCAAAACGTTGCGCCTTTCGTTCCTCCGTATCCATTTGATGTAGTACGAACCTTGCTAACTCGTTGAACTTGGCTACGTACTCCGAAACTGACATGTTCTCTTGCTTCAATTCCAAGAATTTAACTTCCATCCTTCCTTGCATACTTCATGGAAAATAATTCTCGAAAAATAGCTCCTTAAATCTTTCCCACGTTACCACCCCTTCTCCGGCCCTATTTTGATTGGATTCCCACCAGAAGTTCGCCTCACCTTTCATCAAATAAATAGCAAAAACTGTCTTTTGCTCCTCAGCAACCCTCGCACTAACAAAAGCCTTCTCCATTTCCTTTATCCAAGTTTGAGTTTCGATTGGATCTGTTGTTCCCTTAAACTCTGGCGGACCTACTGCCTTAAAGTCTTTAAAATTCGCCAATTGATTCCATGGCGGATTTCCTGCGGCTGATGCTCGATTCTGTGTAGCCTCTGCCAGCATATTCACAAAATCTTGCATAGGGTTTGTGTTACCTTCTTCATTATTAACGGATTCTTCTACCCTTCGGTTTCGTTGTTCTCTTCTTGGCATCATTGTCTGAATAAACAAAACCTTAAATTATTTCTTTGTGTTTTACATTTTATACCACATCTTTTATTAGTGTTAGCATTTAAAATTTAACGCATAATTTAAACTCAGTCAAACATATAAACATAACACTGTATTTATATCCATATACCAAATCATAGTGTCACACACTTACAATATTTTGGTATATTCCTATAAACACTATCTGTCCCACTAAGGCAAAAAAAGATAGGATTTACCATAACTACATTCCCTCTATACACATAAAGTGGGGATGCATCATATCCATATACTACCTCTTATAGTCTAAGGTTTACATCATACATATATAACCCTATAAACAAAGAGGGTACTAACTGCATCTACATACAATATATAACCACTAAACTATATCATCACTGCATGCCATGATGAGTCGCATGCTCATGCTCCTGGGGTGCAACTCCATCTATCAATCTACGTCGTACCAAACGACTGGTCTCTCCCTTATCCATGGGGCACCTCCTATCCCCTCTCCTCTGACTCCCATAAGCGGTGTCTAGTGCCAACCCTAGAGTCTCGATCCTCACCTCTCCTGCTTGCAGTTCTTTCTCTAACTGGTTAACTCTCCTGGCTGTTCTAACCCAGGCATCCTCAATTCTGATCTTGTCAGTAATTTCCAAATCAAACTCAAACTTCATAGCCTGATGTTCTATCCTCAGCTCCCTTAACTTCAACTCTTCTTGCTCTAATTTCTCTCTCAGCTTAGTATTTCGGGCAACTAACTGATGAAGTAGTGGTCCCACTGTTAGGTTTGTATATAACGCGAGCATGCAATCAAATTACATAAATAGAGCGGAAGCACGATAAAATCAGATTTTAAAATTTTATACAAACCATCACCAAGATCAATCTATGTGCTCAATTAACGACATAAACGAAAGAGAAAGAGAATAAGAATTATACCCTCGTAGAACAAAGCTTCCTCGGGTACAAGTTCAACTCCTAGTCCTTCGTGTTCTCCTCGAATGCTACGGTGTGATTCCTTCCTTTGATCAACGTTAGCCACCCAAGTGTTTGGCCTCTAGAGGTGATCCACCAAGGAAGAACAAGTATTCAAGAAGTTGGGTATTTGACAAAACCCTAGTTTCTATCTCTATAGAAATTGTAAGTACTCTCCACAATCTAATGCAAGAGTGTGTAACCCTAATCTATGATAAGACCCCTCTTATTTATAGATGTAGGAATAACCCTTCCCTAAACTATTTAGGATTATGGTTTGTATTATAATTAAACTCCTTTAATTAATAATGCTCCTAATCCAATTAGGAATCCATGGGAGAGTACTTCTATTAATTAATTCCCAATCCCTATTAGGAATTAAATAATAGTAAAAGTAATAATAATAATAAGACTCCTCTTATTAATTTATATTTAATATTTCTAAAATATTAAATAATAAATATTAAGCTATTTAATTTATTCTATCTCCATAGAGTAAATTAAATACACTTAACTTATTATTACAATTATGCCATTTACTTCTTAAATAAATATTTTTCTTTTGCGGTGTGACCCTTTAGGTTCTCCATATTAAACCGGTTGTGAATAAATCAATTAGAACAATTCTAATCTTATGTAAATAAATAAATTAAACTATTTAATTCATTTAAATAAATAATATTTATTCTACAATAAGGGTAAGCCCCCTTAGCGATCAACGACTTTCCAGATAATATAGATTTCAACATTAATCACAAAAGAACTTTTGAGTAAATAGTTACCGTACAATTCAATCCTTCTACCATATAATGTCCCAATTAAATATAAGACATGGATTTACTGTCAAGTCTTATTTTATTTAATTATATGTATTTCGATTCCCAAATGCACAACTCTAATTAATGCAAATTAGAAACTCCTTTCTAATTTCATTCTGCCTTGGCCAAGGACTACTGAGTTATCATTTATCGAATCACATAGGACATTCACATCTTTTACTAGACGAGGTAGATTCTTTGTTGATCATTCACCTATCTCCATGTACAACTAATTATACCCAATCATACCCTTTGATATACCCACAAGGTCTTAAGGAACATGTCAAAGTATAACTCATCATACACAAGATACTATGATGATCTCAAGTCCAAGGATCACTTGTACAACTATCACTATAGGAATGCCTATTGACAGGCGAGTAAAACTCCATTAGGTATTCTTTAGCGAGCCACGTTCAGTGAACTTATTCTCCAATAAGCACCTACATACTTGCTTTAGTGTCTCCACACAAATGATTATGAGATCAATCATCCTCTTCTTAAGAGCAAGCAACGTATGTACTAATCTATTCAGATTCACTAATCCCCAATTTAGTAATCCAACGATTAGGAACAATTTTAGTTTGTGAGCTATCTAGAATTTAAATCTCATTAGCATGATCACCATCATAATTCTAAAAGCATTGCTCAAAACTATAGGTTTATCACATTTAATATAACAGCACTATATAGATAATATAAAATGCCTTTTAAGAAAATAAATTCTTTTATTAATAAATGAATAAGATTACAAAGTATATGCTACATCATATCAAATATAATTGGCTTGTGTGCATACTACTTTCAATCTCCCACTTGCACTAAAGCCAATCGCCATGGTATCTAATACCCATCTTCTCTAAGTGACGATCAAACTGCTGTTGAGTTAAAGCTTTAGTAAATGGATCTGCAATGTTGTCTTGAGAGTCCACACGCTCCAGGGTGACATCTCCTCTTTCAATGATCTCTCTAATCAAATGAAACCGCCGCAACACATGTTTGGATTTCTGATGAGACCTGGGTTCCTTAGCTTGCGCAACAGCTCCGTTGTTGTCACAGAATAAAGGTACGGCTCCTCTAATGCTAGGAACCACTCCAAGTTCAGTTATGAACTTCTTCATCCAAACAGCTTCCTTTGCAGCTTCACTTGCAGCTATGTACTCTGCCTCTGTCACCGAATCAGCAACTGTTTGCTGCTTGGAACTTTTCCAACTCACTGCGCCACCGTTTAAGGTAAACACGTACCCTGAAACGGATTTACTGTCATCTTGGTCCGTTTGAAAACTTGAGTCTGTATAGCCCTCTAGTTTCAATTCAGACCCACCGTAGACAAGAAATACATCCTTAGTTCTTCTCAAGTACTTTAGGATGTTTTTCACTGCCTTCCAGTGCTCTTCTCCTGGATTCGACTGATATCTGCTTGTTACACTAAGTGTATGAGCGGCATCTGGTCTAGTACATATCATACCATACATGATAGATCCTATTGCGGAAGCATAAAGAATCTTACTCATCCGGTCTCTCTCCTCAGGTGTCTTTGGGGCCTGTTTCTTGGAGAGATGTATTCCATGGCTCATCGGCATGAGACCTCTTTTGGAATCTTCCATGCTAAACTTCTTTAGCATCGAGTCAATGTACTTTCCTTAGGTCAAGCCTAGCATCCTTTTAGATCTATCTCTATAGATCTTTATCCCCAAAATATAGGATGCTTCACCCAAGTCCTTCATGGAGAAGTGTTTAGATAACCAAATTTTGATCGACTGTAGCATAGGAACATCATTCCCTATCAATAATATGTCATCAACATATAATACAAGGAATGAAATAACGCTCCCACTAACCTTCTTGTACACACAAGGTTCATCCTCATTTTTGATAAAATCAAACCTTTTGATTATCTCATCAAAACGGATGTTCCATCTTCGAGAAGCTTGCTTCAATCCATAAATGGATTGTTGTAGCTTACAGACTTGGTTTGTTCCAACTGTTGAAACAAAACCCTCTGGCTGTATCATATATACATTCTCCTCAAGCTCTCCATTGAGAAAGGCCGTTTTCACGTCCATTTGCCAGATCTCGTAGTCATAATAAGCTGCAATTGCAAGCAAAATCCGAATGGACTTGAGCATAGCTACTGGTGAGAAGGTTTCATCATAGTCAACTCCTTGTCTTTGTTTGAAACCTTTTGTAACCAGTCGGGCCTTATAGGTCTCTACCTTGCCATCTGCTCCAGTCTTTCTCTTAAAGACCCATTTACACCCAATAGGCTTAATGCCCTCAGGTGGTGAAACCAAAGTCCATACTTGGTTTTCATACATGGAGTCCATCTTGGATTTCATGGCTTCTAGCCATTTCTCTGAGTCTTCACTACTCATAGCCTCTTCGTAAGTCAATGGATCATCATCATCTATGATGCGTACCTCATCATCATCCTCTATGATGAATCCATACCTCTCAGGTATCTTCGGTACTCTTCCAGATTTACGAATAGGTAGTGGTACAGTAGGTTCTTCTACTTGGTCAGGTACCTGACTTTGATCCGTAGTATTTTGTGGTTCTTGAACTTCTTCAAGATATATCTTACTCCCACTGACCCCTTCAAGGATAAACTCCTTTTCCAAGAAGGCAGCGTGTTTCGCAACAAACACCTTTTGATCAGTAGGATGATAGAAATAATACCCTGATGTTTCTTTAGGGTATCCCACAAATCTACATTTGTCGGATCTAGTCTTCAGCTTATCATGCTCAAACCTTTTGACATAAGCTGGACAACCCCAAGTCTTAACATGCTTAAGATTTAGTTTCCTCCCTGTCCATATCTCATATGGAGTCTTTGGGACGGATTTGGTAGGTACCTTGTTAAGTATGTATGCAGCCGATTCTAGGGCATAACCCCAGAAGGATACTGAAAGGTCGGTAAAACTCATCATGGAACGAACCATGTCCAACAATGTTTGATTTCTCCTTTCAGATACACCATTCAACTGTGGCGTTCCTGGTGGAGTCCATTGTGAGATTATACCATTTTCTTTGAGATAATTGAGAAACTCATTGGTCAAGTATTCCCCTCCTCGATCCGATCGAAGAATTTTAATACTTTTACCAGTTTGTTTCTCTACTTCACTTCTGAATTCTTTGAACTTTTCAAACGATTTAGATTTGTATTTCATTAAATACACATATCTAAATCTAGAATGATCATCAGTGAAAGTAATAAAATAAGAATACCCTCCTCGTGCATTCGTTGTTATAGGTTCACAAACGTCTGTGTGTACCAACGCTAACAACTCTGTAACTCTTTCTCCTTTTCCACTAAAAGGAGATTTAGTCATTTTACCCATGAGACAAGATTCACAAGTTGGATATGATTCGTAATCAGATAGCTCTAAAAGTCCATCTTTATGTAACTTGAATAATCTTGTTTCATTGATATGACCGAGTCTACAGTGCCACATAAAGGTATAATTAACATCATCTCTTTTCCTTTTCTTAGTTTGTTCAATTTGAAGTATATTTTCATGCAAGTCAAGTATGTAAAGTTCATTCAGTAAATTGCCAACACCATATAAAACATTTTTATTATAAATAGAACAACTGTTGTTCTTTATTATAATATCAAAACCATCCATATCCAATACAGAAATTGAAATAATGTTTCTAATGAGTGTTGGAACATAATAACAGTTATTTAAACTAATGAACTTGCCCGAAGGCAGTGCTAAACAATAAGTCCCTACAGCCAATGTAGCAACCTTTGCTCCATTTCCCACTCGTAGGACGACTTCATCCTTGTTCAGCTTCCTACTTCTGCTTAGTCCCTGCATATTATTACATATGTGAGAACTACAGCCGGTATCCAATACCCAAGTAGAATTTTGACTTTTAGAAAAATTAATTTCAATCATGAACAAACCTAGATCGGAAGTCGAAGCTTCTCCAAGCTTCTTTTGGTCCGCAAGATACTCCTTGCAGTTCCTCTTCCAATGTCCCGGCTTATTGCAATGGTAGCAAATTCCTTTGCTATCTGGATCAGGTTTCTTTTTATCCTTTCTCTTCGCCTTGCCCTTAGCCTACTTATTTTTCTTCTTTTCAGAAAATACCTTGGGCCTCTTCCTCTTCTTGGAAGAATCATCCACTAGTAAGACTTGGTTCTTGTTGGATGAGAAGTGACCTTCAGCAGTTTTCAGCATGTTAAGTAACTCAGGCAAGGTGACGTCCAACTTATTCATGTGAAAATTCACAACAAATTGTGAGATGGTGTCCGGGAGTGACTGCAAGATCAAATCTTGGCTTAAATCCCCATCCATCACGAACCCAAGTTGTCCAAGTTGTTCAATCAGATTGATCATCTTAAGGACATGAGTCTCAACAGCAGTGCCCTCGGTCATACGAGATCGGAAGAGCTCCTTAGATATCTGATATCTAGCAGTCCTACTTTGCTCACCATACAACTCTTTGAGGTGCAACAATATAGTAGGAGCATCCATAGTTTCATGCTAACGCTGAAGCTCGTTACTCATGGATGTGATCATGATGCATTGAGCCAAGATTGCATCATCTTGCCACTTTCTAAAAGTAGCAATCTCTTCCTCAGAGGCTGTTTCTGCAACACTTGCAGGGACTGGCGAATTTAGGACATAAGAAATCTTTTCAGTAGTGAGAACAATTCTCAGATTCCTTAACCAGTCCGTGTAATTCGGTCCGGTCAATTTGTTAGCATCAAGTATGCTACGCAGTGATAGTGAGTTTGACATTTTTAAATTCTGCATGTGAAATAGACAACATTTTAGCATTCATTCATTTAATTAATTACCAAAATAAATTAGGTCTTTATTTAAATTGGTATCTCCCACTATTTTTCATCAAACTATATTACCCTCAATATATAGTTCGGCAAATCTAATTAAAGTTTTGCTAGTGAGATTAAGGACCCCATTTCAAATGTATATAGCCTTGTGGTGACACAACAAACGATATATAAATAAATAGATAAACAACTATTGTCAATTACATCACTATGTAACTCCTTTTATTTTGCCTCTTAGATTATTTTGATCAAGTGGTGACACATCCGAATCAAAATTATCCAAGTTAAGTCCAACCTAGCACTTCCATATATTCGAAAGAAAAACACTGTCCTTGTGGTGACACAACAAAACATCATCGTTCAGTCTATTTATAAGCATCAAATGTGATAAAGCAACATCTTAAATATTTAATACTTGCCTTGTGGTGACATAACAAACTCATATTAAACATTTAATACTCTATTGCTTTACCATGCTAGAAGGCGACGTTCGATATTCCAAATATCTTTGAACGCTTAGGACTTAATATAATTTCTTTGAGGGGTTTATTATTATTAGTCTCATCTTGTTTAGCGCGCATGCACATATATATATAAAATACGCGTCATATTATTTTACATGCGAAGCATGTTTGATAATATATAATATATATATAGTAAGCATGCACATATAGAATACTATATTCTACCCGGACTGATTATGGACTTTTATTCTAGTTTGGTTCACTAGAGCCACCAAGTGAACCAAAAGGTCAAACCTAGGGTGCAAGAATAAAATTTAAATATAACTATTACATTTAAACCCGGGCTCCATTACAAACGGGTTTTCAAGCGCTCCTTGCTCCTTTGTCTCCAATTCTTCAAAATTAATTCTAACTAGTCCTATTACAAAAGCTATTTACAATAAATAGAAACCTTGATCAGCAGTCAAGGGGAAGTACATAGGAGGGAGATAGAATTTACATTAAGAAAAAATTAGAAAAGACGAGGTACGCAGACCCCATTTATAAAAACCCATACATTCAAGCATCCACTAAAATAAATCCAATCACACATTGGTCAATAGTCCATAATCAATCCCTATTTATTATCATACATATCTCTATATGTATCAATAAATAACATTCATCTCATGAATAATAAATCCATTCCATATATGCATTGATATCAATTAATGGGCAAAAGTTTTGCTAATATTTAGTTTTGAAACAAAATAAACTCTTTTATTTTAATCAAAAACCAAATCCAAATTAAACTTCTTTAATTTTAGCAATCTGAAATCCTATTTCAGATAAAATAAACATCTTTATTTTAAACTTATATCAATTAAATAAACCATTTATTTCAATTGAAGGAAAAAAAAATTTCGGATTCTACTAGCCGGCGCAGCTGCGCCAAGAATGAACTGGACAACGGCGCAGCTGCGCTGCTCCCCAGAAAAAAAAACGATTCTGAGTTTCGGCGCAGCTGTGCTCCAGAATGAACTGGAGGCGGCGCAGCTGCGCCGTGTCGCTGATTCAAATTGTTTTTTATTCTGCCCAAAAATTTCGATCCAATCGCATATCAAGCATACATGGAATCATCAAAATCGATAATTAGCACAAGATTAGGCTCTAATACCACTGTTAGGTTTGTATATAACGCGAGCATGCAATCAAATTACATAAATAGAGCGGAAGCGCGATAAAATCAGATTTTAAAATTTTATACAAACCATCACCAAGATCTATCTATGTGCTCAATTAACGACATAAACGAAAGAGAAAGAGAATAAGAATTATACCCTCGTAGAACAAAGTTTCCTCGGGTACAAGTTCAACTCCTAGTCCTTCGTGTTCTCCTCGAATGCTACGGTGTGATTCCTTCCTTTGATCAACGTTAGCCACCCAAGTGTTTGGCCTCTAGAGGTGATCCACCAAGGAAGAACAAGTATTCAAGAAGTTGGGTATTTGGCAAAACTCTAGTTTCTATCTCTATAAAAATTGTAAGTACTCTCCACAATCTAATGCAAGAGTGTGTAACCCTAATCTATGATAAGACCCCTCTTATTTATAGATGTAGGAATAACTCTTCCCTAAACTATTTAGGATTAGGGTTTGTATTATAATTAAACTCCTTTAATTAATAATGCTCCTAATCCAATTAGGAATCCATGGGAGAGTACTTCTATTAATTAATTCCCAATCCCTATTAGGAATTAAATAATAGTAAAAGTAATAATAATAATAAGACTCCTCTTATTAATTTATATTTAATATTTCCAAAATATTAAATAATAAATATTAAGCTATTTAATTTATTCTATCTCCATAGAGTAAATTAAATACACTTAACTTATTATTACAATTATGCCATTTACTTCTTAAATAAATATTTTTCTTTTGCGGTGTGACTCTTTAGGTTCTCCATATTAAACCGGTTGTGAATAAATCAATTAGAACAATTCTAATCTTATTTAAATAAATAAATTAAACTATTTAATTCATTTAAATAAATAATATTTATTCTACAATAAGGGTAAGCCCCCTTAGCGATTAACGACTTTCCAGATAATATAGATTTCAACATTAATCACAAAAGAACCTTTGAGTAAATAGTTACCGTACAATTCAATCCTTCTACCATATAATGTCCCAATTAAATATAAGACATGGATTTACTGTCAAGTCTTATTTTATTTAATTATATGTATTTCGATTCCCAAATGCACTGAAAGTAGTATGCACACAAGCCAATCATATTTGATATGATGTAGCGTATACTTTGTAATCTTATTCATTTATTAATAAAGGAATTGATTTTCTTAAAAGGCATTTTATATTATCTACATAGTGCTGTTATATTAAATGTGATAAACCCATAGTTTTGAGCAATGCTTTTAGAATCATGATGGTGATCATGCTAATGAGATCTAAATTCAAGATAGCTCACAAACTAAAATTGTTCCTAATCGTTGGATTACTAAATTGGGGATTAGTGAATCCGGATAGATTAGTACATACGTTGCTTGCTCTTAGGAAGAGGATGATTGATCTCATAATCATTTGTGTGGAGACACTAAAGCAAGTATGTAGGTGCTTATTAGAGAATAAGTTCACTGAACGTGACTCGCTAAGGAATACCTAATGGAGTTTTACTCGCCTGTCAATAGGAATTCCTCTAGTGATAGTAGTACAAGTGATCCTTGGACTTGAGATCATCATAGTATCTTGTGTATGATGAGTTATACTTTGACATGTCCCTTAAGACCTTGTGGGTATATCAAAGGGTATGATTGGGTATAATTAGTTGTACATGGAGATAGGTGAATGATCAACAAAGAATCTACCTCGTCTAGTAAAAGATGTGAATGTCCTATGTGATTCGATAAATGATAACTCAGTAGTCCTTGGCCAAGGCAGAATGAGATTAGAAAGGAGTTTCTAATTTGCATTATTTAGAGTTATGCATTTGGGAATCGAAATACATATAATTAAATAAAATAAGACTTGACAGTAAATCCATGTCTTATATTTAATTGGGACATTGTTATGGTAGAAGGATTGAATTGTACGGTAACTATCTACTTAAAGGTTCTTTTGTGATTAATGTTGAAATCTATATTATCTGGAAAGTCGTTGATCGCTAAGGGGGCTTACCCTTATTGTAAAATAAATGTTATTTATTTAAATGAATTAAATAGTTTAATTTATTTATTTAAATAAGATTAGAATTGTTCTAATTGATTTATTCACAACCGGTTTAATATGGAGAACCTAAAGGGTCACACCGCAAAAGGAAAATATTTATTTAAGAAGTAAATGGCATAATGGTAATAATAAGTTAAGTGTATTTAATTTAATCTATGGAGATAGAATAAATTAAATAGCTTAATATTTATTATTTAATATTTTGGAAATATTAAATATAAATTAATAAGAGGAGTCTTATTATTATTATTACTATTACTATTATTTAATTCCTAATAGGGATTGAGAATTAATTAATAGAAGTACTCTCCCATGAATTCCTAATTAGATTAGGAGCATTATTAATTAAAGGAGTTTAATTATAATACAAACCCTAATCCTAAATTGTTTAGGGAAGGGTTATTCCTACATCTATAAATAAGAGGGGTCTTATCATAGATTAGGGTTACACACTCTTGCATTAGATTGTGGAGAGCAATTTCTATAGAGATAGAAACTAGGGTTTTGCCAAATACCCAACTTCTTGAATACTTGTTCTTCCTTGGTGGATCACCTCTAGAGGCCAAACACTTGGGTGGCTAACGTTGATCAAAGAAAGGAATCACACCGTAGCATTCGAGGAGAACACGAAGGACTAGGAGTTGAACTTGTACCCGAGGAAGCTTTGTTCTACGAGGGTATAATTCTTATTCTCTTTCTCTTTCGTTTATATCGTTAATTGAGCACATAGATTGATCTTGGTGATGGTTTGTATAAAATTTTTAAAATCTGTTTTTTATCGCGCTTCCGCACTATTTATGTAATTTGATTACATGATCGCGCTATATACAAACCTAACAGTGGTATCAGAGCCTAATCTTGTGCTAATTATCGATTTTGATGATTCCATGTATGCTTGATATGTGATTGGATCGAAATTTTTGGGCAGAATAAAATTTTTTCTGAATCAGCGACACGGCGCAGCTGCGCCGCCTCCAGTTCATTCTGGAGCGCAGCTGCGCCGAAACCCAGAATCGTTTTTTTTCTGGGGAGCAGCGCAGCTGCGCCGTTGCCCAGTTCATTCTGGGCGCAGCTGCGCCTTGGTAAGCAGAATTTGAAAAAAAATATTTTTTCTTCAATTAAAATAAATGGTTTATTTAATTGATATAAGTTTAAAATAAAGTGTTTATTTTATCTGGAATAGGATTTCAGATTGCTAAAATTAAAGGAGTTTTAATTTGGATTTGGTTTTTGATTAAAATAAAAGAGTTTATTTTGTTTCAAAACTAAATATTAGCAAAACTTTTGCCCATTAATTGATATCAATGCATATATGGAATGGATTTATTATTCATGGGATGAATGTTATTTATTGATACATATAGAGATATGTATGATAATAAATAGGGATTGATTATGGACGATTGACCAATGTGTGATTGGATTTATTTTAGTGGATGCTTGAATGTATGGGTTTTTATAAATGGGGTCTGCGTACCTCGTCTTCTCTAATTTTTCTTAACGTAAATTCTATCTCCCTCCTATGTACTTCCCCTTGACTGCTGATCAAGGTTTCTATTTATTGTAAATAGCTTTTGTAATAGGACTAGTTAGAATTAATTAAATTTTTGAAGAATTGGAGACAAAGGAGCAAGGAGCGCTTGAAGACCCGTTTGTAATGGAGCCCGGGTTTAAATGTAATAGTTATATTTAAATTTATTCTTGCACCCTAGGTTTGACCTTTTGGTTCACTTGGTGGCTCTAGTGAACCAAACTAGAATAAAAGTTCATAATCAATCCGGGTAGAATATAGTATTCTATATGTGCATGCTTATTATATATATATATTATATTATCCAACATGCTTCGCATGTAAAATAATATGACGCGTATTTTATATATATATGTGCATGCGCGCTAAACAAGATGAGACTAATAATAATAAACCCCTCAAAGAAATTATATTAAGTCCTAAGCGTTCAAAGATATTTGGAATATCGAACGTCGCCTTCTAGCATGGTAAAGCAATAGAGTATTAAATGTTTAATATGAGTTTGTTGTGTCACCACAAGGCAAGTATTAAATATTTAAGATGTTGCTTTATCACATTTGATGCTTATAAATAGACTGAACGATGCTGTTTTTGTTGTGTCACCACAAGGACAGTGTTTTTCTTTCGAATATATGGAAGTGCTAGGTTGGACTTAACTTGGATAATTTTGATTCGGATGTGTCACCACTTGATCAAAATAATCTAAGAGGCAAAATAAAAGGAGTTACATAGTGATGTAATTGACAATAGTTGTCTACCTATTTATTTATATATCGCTTGTTGTGTCACCACAAGGCTATATACATTTGAAATGGGATCCTTAATCTCACTAGCAAATCTTTAATTAGAATTGCCGAACTACATAATGAGGGTAATATAGTTTGATGAAAATAGTGGGAGATACCAATTTTAAATAAAGACCTAATTTATTTTGGTAATTAATTAAATGAATGTATGCTAAAATGTTGTCTATTTCACATGCAGAATTTAAAAATGTCAAACTCACTATCACTGCGTAGCATACTTGATGCTAACAAACTGAACCGGACCGAATTACACGGACTGGTTAAGGAATCTGAGAATTGTTCTCACTGCTGAAAAGATTTCTTATGTCCCTAAATTCGCCAGTCCCTGCAAGTGTTGCAGAAACAGCCTCTGAGGAAGAGATTGCTACTTTTAGAAAGTGGCAAGATGATGCAATCTTGGCTCAATGCATCATGCTCGCATCCATGAGTAACGAGCTTCAGCGTCAGCATGAAACTATGGATGCTCCTACTATATTGTTGCACCTCAAAGAGTTGTATGGTGAGCAAAGTAGGACTGCTAGATATCAGATATCTAAGGAGCTCTTCCGATCTCGTATGACCGAGGGCACTGCTGTTGAGACTCATGTCCTTAAGATGATCAATTTGATTGAACAAGTTGGACAGCTAGGGTTTGTGATGGATGGGGAGTTAAGCCAAGATTTGATCTTGCAGTCACTCCCAGACACCTTCTCACAATTTGTTGTGAATTTTCACATGAATAAGTTGGACGTCAGCTTGCCTGAGTTACTTAACATGCTGAAAACTGCTGAAGGTCACTTCTCATCCAACAAGAACCAAGTCTTACTAGTGGATGATTCTTCCAAGAAAAGGAAGAGGCCCAAGGTATCTTCTGAAAAGAAGAAAAACAAGAAGGCTAAGGGTAAGGCAAAGAAAAAGGATAATAAGAAACCTGATCCAGATAGCAAAGGAATTTGCTACCATTGCAATAAGCCGGGACATTGGAAGAGGAACTGCAAGGAGTATCTTGCGGGCCAAAAGAAGCTTGGAGAAGCTTCGACTTCTGATCTAGGTTTGTTCATGATTGAAATTAATTTTTCTGAAAGTCAAAATTCTACTTGGGTATTGGATACCGGCTGTAGTTCTCACATATGTAATAATATGCAGGGACTAAGCAGAAGTAGGAAGCTGAACAAGGATGAAGTCGTCCTACGAGTTGGGAATGGAGCAAAGGTTGCTGCATTGGCTGTAGGGACTTATTGTTTAGCATTGCCTTCGGGCAAGTTCATTAGTTTAAATAACTGTTATTATGTTTCCAACACTCATTAGAAACATTATTTCAATTTCTGTATTGGATATGGATGGTTTTGATATTATAATAAAGAACAACAGTTGTTCTATTTATAATAAAAATGTTTTATATGGTGTTGGCAATTTACTGAATGGACTTTACATACTTGACTTGCATGAAAATATACTTCAAATTGAACAAACTAAGAAAAGAAAAAGAGATGATGTTAATTATACCTTTATGTGGCACTGTAGACTCGGTCATATCAATGAAACAAGATTATCCAAGTTGCATAAAGATGGGCTTTTAGAGCTATCTGATTACGAATCATATCCAACTTGTGAATCTTGTCTCATGGGTAAGATGACTAAATCCCCTTTTAGTGGAAAAGGAGAAAGAGTTACAGAGTTGTTAGCGTTGGTACACACAGACGTATGTGGACCTATGACAACGAATGCACGAGGAGGGTATTCTTATTTTATTACTTTCACTGATGATCATTCTAGATTTGGATATGTGTATTTAATGAAATACAAATCTGAATCGTTTGAAAAGTTCAAAGAATTCAGAAGTGAAGTAGAGAAACAAACTAGTAAAAGTATTAAAATTCTTCGATCGGATCGAGGAGGGGAATACTTAACCAGTGAGTTTCTCAATTGTCTCAAAGAAAAAGGTATAATCTCACAATGGACTCCACCAGGGACGCCACAGTTGAATGGTGTATCTGAAAGGAGAAATCGAACATTGTTGGACATGGTTCGTTCCATGATGAGTTTTACCGACCTTCCAATATCCTTCTGGGGTTATGCCCTAGAATCGGCTGCATACCTACTTAACAAGGTACCTACCAAATCCGTCCCAAAGACTCCATATGAGATATGGATAGGGAGGAAACCAAATCTTAAGCATGTTAAGACTTGGGGTTGTCCAGCTTATGTCAAAAGGTTTGAGCATGATAAGCTGAAGACTAGATCCGACAAATGTAGATTCGTGGGATACCCTAAAGAAACATCAGGGTATTATTTCTATCATCCTACTGATCAAAAGGTGTTTGTTGCGAAACACGCTGCCTTCTTGGAAAAGGAGTTTATCCTCGAAGGGGTCAGTGGGAGTAAGATATATCTTGAAGAAGTTCAAGAACCACAAAATACTACGGATCAAAGTCAGGTACCTGACCAAGTAGAAGAACCTACTGTACCACTACCTATTCGTAAATCTGGAAGAGAACCGAAGATACCTGAGAGGTATGGATTCATCATAGAGGATGATGATGAGGTACGCATCATAGATGATGATGATCCATTGACTTACGAAGAGGCTACGAGTAGTGAAGACTCAGAGAAATGGCTAGAAGCCATGAAATCCGAGATGGACTCCATGTATGAAAACCAAGTATGGACTTTGGTTTCACCACCTGAGGGCATTAAGCCTATTGGGTGTAAATGGGTCTTTAAGAGAAAGACTGGAGCAGATGGCAAGGTAGAGACCTATAAGGCCCGACTGGTTGCAAAAGGTTTCAAACAAAGACAAGGAGTTGACTATGATGAAACCTTCTCACCAGTAGCTATGCTCAAGTCCATTCGGATTTTGCTTGCAATTGCAGCTTATTATGACTACGAGATCTGGCAAAGGGACGTGAAAACGGCCTTCCTCAATGGAGAGCTTGAGGAGAATGTATATATGATACAGCCAGAGGGTTTTGTTTCAACGGTTGGAACAAACCAAGTCTGTAAGCTACAACGATCCATTTATGGATTGAAGCAAGCTTCTCGAAGGTGGAACATCCGTTTTGATGAGATAATCAAAAGGTTTGATTTTATCAAGAACGAGGATGAACCATGTGTGTACAAGAAGGTTAGTGGGAGCGCTATATCATTCCTTGTATTATATGTTGATGATATATTACTGATAGGGAATGATGTTCCTATGCTACAGTCGATCAAAATTTGGTTATCTAAACACTTCTCCATGAAGGACTTGGGTGAGGCATCCTATATTTTGGGGATAAAAGATCTATAGAGATAGATCTAAAAGGATGCTCGGCTTGACCCAAGGAAAGTACATTGACTCGATGCTAAAGAAGTTTAGCATGGAAGATTCCAAGAGAGGTCTCATGCCGATGAGCCATGGAATACATCTCTCCAAGAAACAGGCCCCAAAGACACCTGAGGAGAGAGACCGGATGAGTAAGATTCCTTATGCTTCAGCAATAGGATCTATCATGTACGGTATGATATGTACTAGACCAGATGTCGCTCATGCACTTAGTGTAACCAGCAGATATCAGTCGAATCCAGGAGAAGAGCACTGGAAGGCAGTGAAAAACATCCTAAAGTACTTGAGAAGAACTAAGGATGTATTTCTTGTCTACGGTGGGTCTGAATTGAAACTAGAGGGCTATACAGACTCTAGTTTTCAAACGGACCAAGATGACAGTAAATCCGTTTCAGGGTACGTGTTTACCTTAAACGGTGGCGCAGTGAGTTGGAAGAGTTCCAAGCAGCAAACAGTTGCTGATTCGGTGACAGAGGCAGAGTACATAGCTGCAAGTGAAGCTGCAAAGGAAGCTGTTTGGATGAAGAAGTTCATAACTGAACTTGGAGTGGTTCCTAGCATTAGAGGAGCAGTACCTTTATTCTGTGACAACAACGGAGCTGTTGCGCAGGCTAAGGAACCCAGGTCTCATCAGAAATCCAAACACACGTGTTGCGGCGGTTTCATTTGATTAGAGAGATCATTGAAAGAGGAGATGTCACCCTGGAGCGTGTAGACTCTCAAGACAACATTGCAGATCCATTTACTAAAGCTTTAACTCAACAGCAGTTTGATCGTCACTTAGAGAAGATGGGTATTAGATACCATGGCGATTGGCTTTAGTGCAAGTGGGAGATTGAAAGTAGTATGCACACAAGCCAATCATATTTGATATGATGTAGCGTATACTTTGTAATCTTATTCATTTATTAATAAAGGAATTGATTTTCTTAAAAGGCATTTTATATTATCTACATAGTGCTGTTATATTAAATGTGATTAAACCCATAGTTTTGAGCAATGCTTTTAGAATCATGATGGTGATCATGCTAATGAGATCTAAATTCAAGATAGCTCACAAACTAAAATTGTTCCTAATCGTTGGATTACTAAATTGGGGATTAGTGAATCCGGATAGATTAGTACATACGTTGCTTGCTCTTAGGAAGAGGATGATTGATCTCATAATCATTTGTGTGGAGACACTAAAGCAAGTATGTAGGTGCTTATTAGAGAATAAGTTCACTGAACGTGACTCGCTAAGGAATACCTAATGGAGTTTTACTCGCCTGTCAATAGGAATTCCTCTAGTGATAGTAGTACAAGTGATCCTTGGACTTGAGATCATCATAGTATCTTGTGTATGATGAGTTATACTTTGACATGTCCCTTAAGACCTTGTGGGTATATCAAAGGGTATGATTGGGTATAATTAGTTGTACATGGAGATAGGTGAATGATCAACAAAGAATCTACCTCGTCTAGTAAAAGATGTGAATGTCCTATGTGATTCGATAAATGATAACTCAGTAGTCCTTGGCCAAGGCAGAATGAGATTAGAAAGGAGTTTCTAATTTGCATTATTTAGAGTTATGCATTTGGGAATCGAAATACATATAATTAAATAAAATAAGACTTGACAGTAAATCCATGTCTTATATTTAATTGGGACATTGTATGGTAGAAGGATTGAATTGTACGGTAACTATCTACTTAAAGGTTCTTTTGTGATTAATGTTGAAATCTATATTATCTGGAAAGTCGTTGATCGCTAAGGGGGCTTACCCTTATTGTAAAATAAATGTTATTTATTTAAATGAATTAAATAGTTTAATTTATTTATTTAAATAAGATTAGAATTGTTTCTAATTGATTTATTCACAACCGGTTTAATATGGAGAACCTAAAGGGTCACACCGCAAAAGGAAAATATTTATTTAAGAAGTAAATGGCATAATGGTAATAATAAGTTAAGTGTATTTAATTTAATCTATGGAGATAGAATAAATTAAATAGCTTAATATTTATTATTTAATATTTTGGAAATATTAAATATAAATTAATAAGAGGAGTCTTATTATTATTATTACTATTACTATTATTTAATTCCTAATAGGGATTGAGAATTAATTAATAGAAGTACTCTCCCATGAATTCCTAATTAGATTAGGAGCATTATTAATTAAAGGAGTTTAATTATAATACAAACCCTAATCCTAAATTGTTTAGGGAAGGGTTATTCCTACATCTATAAATAAGAGGGGTCTTATCATAGATTAGGGTTACACACTCTTGCATTAGATTGTGGAGAGCAATTTCTATAGAGATAGAAACTAGGGTTTTGCCAAATACCCAACTTCTTGAATACTTGTTCTTCCTTGGTGGATCACCTCTAGAGGCCAAACACTTGGGTGGCTAACGTTGATCAAAGAAAGGAATCACACCGTAGCATTCGAGGAGAACACGAAGGACTAGGAGTTGAACTTGTACCCGAGGAAGCTTTGTTCTACGAGGGTATAATTCTTATTCTCTTTCTCTTTCGTTTATATCGTTAATTGAGCACATAGATTGATCTTGGTGATGGTTTGTATAAAATTTTTAAAATCTGTTTTTATCGCGCTTCCGCACTATTTATGTAATTTGATTACATGATCGCGCTATATACAAACCTAACATGCACAACTCTAATTAATGCAAATTAGAAACTCCTTTCTAATTTCATTCTGCCTTGGCCAAGGACTACTGAGTTATCATTTATCGAATCACATAGGACATTCACATCTTTTACTAGACGAGGTAGATTCTTTGTTGATCATTCACCTATCTCCATGTACAACTAATTATACCCAATCATACCCTTTGATATACCCACAAGGTCTTAAGGGACATGTCAAAGTATAACTCATCATACACAAGATACTATGATGATCTCAAGTCCAAGGATCACTTGTACAACTATCACTATAGGAATTCTTATTGACAGACGAGTAAAACTCCATTAGGTATTCCTTAGCGAGCCACGTTCAGTGAACTTATTCTCCAATAAGCACCTACATACTTGCTTTAGTGTCTCCACACAAATGATTATGAGATCAATCATCCTCTTCCTAAGAGCAAGCAACGTATGTACTAATCTATCCGGATTCACTAATCCCCAATTTAGTAATCCAACGATTAGGAACAATTTTAGTTTGTGAGCTATCTAGAATTTAAATCTCATTAGCATGATCACCATCATGATTCTAAAAGCATTGCTCAAAACTATGGGTTTATCACATTTAATATAACAGCACTATGTAGATAATATAAAATGCCTTTTAAGAAAATCAATTCTTTTATTAATAAATGAATAAGATTACAAAGTATATGCTACATCATATCAAATATGATTGGCTTGTGTGCATACTACTTTCACCCACATGCAGGGCCGAAGTCACATATCCTTCCAGCTGTTCCTTCATTTCTACCATCTCAGCCTGTAATTGATAGGCTAACTCCTTGTACTGTACCTCCATAAACTGATGGGTCATGTTCTGCTCTTCTAAGTGAGCAACTCGACCTTCCAACTCTGTATTTCTTTCCATCAGATCCCCGATCACCACATCTTCAGTGGTGCCCTTAATCTCCATAGGCTCTTCCTGTGATTCCATTTCCAGCTCAGACTCAGGATCCTCAATAGGGTCCACCTGCTCTTGATCAACAGTATGATTGTCTTGCCCTTTGTCAGTCATCCTATAATCATAACACCAATAATAAAAAAATAAACAACACAATAAAATATATTCATTGATAAAATAAAATGATATTTTATTATGCACAACCCATACTCGATGAATTTCCACAATCCATCTCCTAACATACTCTACACAAGTTTTCTTCTAAGGTTATAACCTAGGTTTCTGATCCTAACGTTTATAACCTACAACTTTGATACCAACCTGTGACGCCCCCAAATCCGGGTTTCTTAACCTCGGGTTCGGTACTCACGATCCATCATCATCGTACATATTCTATAAACTATTGCGGAATATATAAACATAAATTGTTCATACAATAAGTCCTACATCATTTCCCAAGGCCTACTAACCTTAACTTAATTACATACCCTTAGATTCTCAAAAGGTTTACATAATAAATTTACATTAGATAACTTAATAAATAGACGTGCATAATAATCTACTCTTGGACTTTGCCTTTTTCTTTATCCTTCTTGGATGATTCGGGCTTAACTAAAATAATATCATGATATAGCAAGAGTAAACAACTAATTCGCTCAGCAAATTTAAATACAAGAACGATATATCATGATTAGAAAAGAATTTAACTTAGAATTTTCAACAATATATAATGATTGTGAAAGAATGAGAATTCAAGTTTCAATAATGAAAGATTGAATCAATAATGTTGAGTGGTCGACAATGACCATGAACAAATATGGAGGTCTATCAGTAATTAAACTGGACCTCTAATAGGTTTTGGGAATCAAGAGGATCAACCTTTCATACCCCGTAAATGTGCATAACTGTAACGATCCCAAAATCGGGACTAACTTAATCCCGACCTTGTGCGTTAGATACTATCTTGATTCAGCTTTACATCATACAAAGATGGTATAATAGCTGAAAATGCAGATAATTAAAAAATTTATAACTATTTTTCTTTCCTTCGTTCCCTGAATTTTAACCTTTACGATTCTCTAGATTTCAAAATCACATTTATTCTATGATTCATTTTATCAGAGTAGATATGAGTGTCGTCCGATTTATATAACGACAATTTACGCGCAAGTATACGCGGTCAACAAGTAATAAAGAGTAAGTAGAGTATCGATCCCACGAGAAATTATTACTAATCTTTTCCAAGTATTAACCTTTTATCATCTCAATCTTATTTAAACAAATGATTTGTATTTTTGTTGTTTTACACTAATAAAGATAAAAAATAATCAAAGAACTATGGAAAGCATTTAAGATAGTGAAAATCTAATATTAACAAGTCTAAGATTGCAATTAACTTTCTCATTTGAACTAATTAACAACATAGAATTGTCAACCGAGAAATCAAAGTTACTTATAAGCCTCTCTCGATGGTCAAATTCGAATCTTCCTAATGTGGCATGTAGGTATATGTCTATCCTACACACTATCAAGAGACCAATTTCAAGAACAATTAACACGACACGTGTCACTAAGTCTCATTAATCACCCTTTCAATTACCAACTTTCGCATAAGAAGTCATTAAGAATAGATTCTCTATTGGTTGCACACAGTATTTAGGTATATGTCTATCCTAAATACTATCAAGTTACCTATCATTGAGGATAATCAATGAGACACACGTCACTAAGTCTTTATTAATCACCCACAATAATCTTTAACTTTCGCATGATATCATAACAAGGTCTCAACACTATAATCCGTTTCTCAAGTTCATATAGGTTCCCACGGTAATTGCTAGCTAGGCAATTAAGACATGAAGCATAAATTATGATATTCAATTCACAAATGAGTAATTAATAACAAAGAGAGAGAAGTCAATTCAAACTATGTGTTGGGTTCCATTGAAATAACATCATATTCAATTTATACATCATGATAAATTACAAAACATAAGGAAAACTAGAGATAAAACCACTTTTGAAGATATTTCTTGGTTTGCTTGTTGGGTTGATGATGAACACTAGCTTCTCCTCCTTGATTTTACAATCCTTGATGCTTTAGCTCCTTGGCCTTGCTTGATGTAACTTGATTTTAGCACTTTGGCCCTCTAATTTGGTGTATTGTGTAGCCTTCTCTCTCTAGAATTGCTTCTCTAACCCTAGAACTTCTTCCCTGAATGCTATTTTCGTGCTCTATGCAGATGTATATGTCCCTGGATGCCTAAAATAGCTTAGCACACCAAATTGGACCAAAATCGCACTTTCTGTACAATTCCAGGAGTTCCCGCCATGGCGCCAAAAATGGCCTAAGAATTCCCGCCCCAGTGGCAAAAATTGCACTGAAATCCCGCGCCCCGACGCGGTCACCTCTGTAGGCCGAAACAGTTTCGACGTCTATTGGTAAAATGGTCATAACTTCTTCGTCCGAACTCGGAGTTAGGTGATTCAAGAGGCTACGGAAAGCTAAGAAGTAGCTCTATAACTTTAATAACTGGAGGTCCGAGAGAAACTTGCCGGAGCTAGGCTTAAATACACCGGGAAGCAGCTGCTATGTAAAATGCATGCAAAATCCGATGGTAAAATGACCATAACTCTCTCATACGAACTTCAATTGGGATGATTCAAGATGTTCTGGAAATCTGAGGAGAATATCTACAACTTTTGTTCTTTGAGTTTTGAGAGATTCAGATTGGATCAAGGCTGAAATTGGGAAACAAACGGTTGCTGTGTCAAATCCAAGTCGAAAACGCGAAAGCGACAACTCTAAACATTGATCCATGAAGCTTTTATTTCAATTCCTACAAAACAAAGTAAAAACACATAAGAGCATACAAAAACATATAATAGCAATACTAAACCAGACAATTCAACAATAAGGAAAAAATACATAAAGGCCAAATGAAATAGCTAAAGACTTATAAGTTATCAAGGCCAAAAGTACCTAATTTGTGTGTATAAAACATACTTATCAAATATCTCCAAACTTAAATCTTTGCTTGTCCTCAAGCAAAACAAACACAAACTATAAGAATTAAATATTTTTAATAAAACCAATCTTGAGCAACGAGTTAATAAGCTTAAACAACGGCCTCAAAGATGCTAAACCATGAAACTCTAAAAAACTTTCAAAAGATCGCAAGTCGGGAATTTCAAATAGTTAGTCATATCTTGGTTTAGATCCTTTCCGTGTGTGTGTGAGTACCCAATAGCACTAAATCAATTAGCTTGGATGAGCTTATACAATCACATTACCTTATGAAAGAGATCAAAATAAACTACATGCTTAACACATCACTCACCACAAATGTATACAAATCAAAATTTCCAAAAATATGAAATCAAAGGACTTTAGGGTGAGTGCGTTTTACGCTCCATCTTATCCTAAGTCCACTCTTATAGGTGAGTGCGTTTTACGCTCCATCTCCACTCAACGCAAGATTTGATATAAATTATTGTCTTACTTGTATCTTCATTTCATAGGAGAGTGCGTCTTACGCTCTATCTCCCCTAATCATGTGTTTATGAGTGAGTGCGTTTTACGCTCCATCTCAACTCACCACATGACCAATAAATCAAACTTGGATACATTGCTTCGAGTGATGTTTAAACGAGTTCTAGAGCTTAATGATAACTCCCACAAGCATTCGGTCATAAAAGCCATCCAAATTATACAACTAGCTCAATACACATGGGTAAGTGCATAAAAGTGCAAGGATTCATAAGCAAAACAATAACTAACAATTACGTTAAGGACATAGACTAAGCAACCTTTGTCCATTTTCCATGAGTTAGAAACTATTCAATCAGGTTCTTATCATTGACCATGGATTATAGTTCAAATCAAATTAAAACAATGCTCAAGAGACACATCCTAAAAATAAATAAATTTCTTTTTTATAACAAACAAACATTAATATGCACAAATAACTAACACATGCTATGTAACTATGATGCCAATGCTATATGATCCACCCCCAAACTCAAAGTGAACAATGTCCTCATTGTTTATAAGATAAAAAAATGAAAACTGAGAACTTCTCTGATTGGCCAAGCATCGTGCTCGACCATAACCTTCTAAACATCTGAGTCTGATGGTGGATAAACTGGTAATGGTTGTGGCTCAGGAACGTGCACTAGGGCAACATTCGGATAATAACTAAGTAATTACTTACCAAACAATGCTCAATCAGGCCAACTTTTCTTTTATACAATTTGTCGAATACGTGGTGTGTGCTGACTGAAATTCTTCATCAAATACCTCCCCCAAACTT
The DNA here is from genome assembly GCA_034770075.1 of Aralia elata. Lineage (NCBI taxonomy): Eukaryota > Viridiplantae > Streptophyta > Magnoliopsida > Apiales > Araliaceae > Aralia > Aralia elata. The sequence continues at coordinate 39,009,074 of CM068386.1, read as the reverse complement.
AGTTTCAACAGAAATTGCCAAGTTATTGTAATATTCAATCAAATCATAGTAATGAATAACTCAAAATCCTCCAATTGAGCCAACACAAACTCAATTGGGCAACCAATCTAAATTTATCCAAATTTGACAGTGTATGATTACCCAATGCAAATCCAAGTATAACAGTTTAACTAACCAAGAATACCCATCACAATTGACAAATTTATTTTACTTGTATGCAATAATTGGAGTGAGTACCTTGCTTTGTGTTGGCAAAAGAAGTTGTTTGATAATACCTTCAATTTGAAGATGGACTCTTTTGAATGCTCAGTGGGTTGAAGATGAATCCGTGTGGGAGAGGGGAAGAATGAGATTGGAAGTGTTAAGAAATGACTATCCAAACGAGCTTGGGAAGAAAATAAATAATAATACAAAATTTTAGTAAACCGCACCGGGGCGCGCTCGACAAGGCAAGATTTCCCGTCGGGGCACGTCTGGCAGAGAGCTGGCGCCGGGCGCAAAAATTAGGTATGAAATTGACGCCGGGGCGGGAGTTGGCACCGGGGCGCGAAAATCCTTCCTTGCGAGCTCGCCGGGGCGAGCTCACCTGTTCAAAAAAAAATCTGATTTTTTATAGCCTAAACCCCGCGTGCAATCTCAATACCTCCCATCTGCAATAGTGCAACATATCACGCATTAGTGTAATAACCCAAGATTTTTGATATATTAAAATAAGAAATTTTGCGTATGAATTTTTTTTTTATAATAAAATTATTTTTGGAATATATTAAAGCAAGTATGGGAACGTGTGCAAGTAAAGAAATGTGAATATGTGATATGTGTGCATATATATTTATTTCATATATGGTTTCAAGTAAATTTCTTATTAAAGTAATAGTTGGTAATAATAAATTATATTCTGTTAATAAGTTAATTTTTATATTAAAGATTTATAATTATTTATAAAAGTATGATTACTATATTATTTGAATAATAAAGGTATATTTTAAGAAATGATTATTAATATTATTATTATTATTACTATGATTATTTCTTTATGATATGAATTTGCAAGATTAGTCAATTTATTTTAAATTGACTAAGTATTGTAAATGAGGTAAAGTTAAAGGGATTATCAAAACCTAATTTGATCTATGATTATGGATTTTAAATGATTAATATAATTATTGTTATAATTGTATTTAAAATGAATGTATGTATATTATGGATAATAAGAATTTATTGTTTTAAGGAAATTTGAATACTAAATATAAGTATTGATTATATTGGAATGTATGTATGTACAACATGTGGTTTAATGTGTATGATAATTATTTATCAATGATGACAAATATGTTATGACTTATGTGAATAATGCATGTGACTAATTGTTACTTAAACCATGTCTCACTAATAGTATTTAAATTAGTGGACTAACCTAAGAATATTAATATTAAACAATTGTTAAGATAGTTAATTAATTAAATATTTAATTAAAGTGAATATAGTAAGTGAATAAATTTGGTACATTAATTAATATGGGTATTAATTAATGAAGACTATATGATATATGAATGGTTAATTTTTATAGTCCAATTAGTAAGGAAAACTAGTGGACTAGCTTAATTAATTTACTAACCAAGCCCACTCATTTAATTAATCATGGACTTGGATAATTAATGTGTGGACGAATTAAATTAGTCTAACATTTAATAAACTAGTAGCCCAAACATGGAATAATAATAGTGGGCAACTAGTAGCTCTAACTAAGTTAAAGTGAGCCCAAAAAGGATTTAATTGAAGTCCAATTGTTAGCCCAATTGGGGAACCCTTTTAGCAACTTAGTTATTAATTCATTAAAGCAATAGAAGACTAACAAAATGGGACAATAATGCAAGGAGGCTGCCGGCAATAGGAGGAAAGAAAAAGAAGGTTAGTGTATGTAATGATTACCTCACTTTAGTGAATGACCAACTCTAGCCATGTGTCACTCTCTTATTTGGCCCTCATATTCTTATCCAAGATTTTACAAGATAAGAAGAGATAAGATAGAGAGAGAAGATTTGTTAGGAGATTTTGTTAGATATACAAATTATATGTATACACTTTCATCACCAATACATTTCATCTACTTACTTCATTTCTCTCTCATCCAATACTTCACATTTTCATTTGCTTCCAAGTTTTCTAAAAAGCTAGAAAGAGAAATAGAAAGGAGAGAGAGAGAGATGATCCGTGGGATATAGGAGAGGAAGGGAGAGAGAGCTTTGTAAAGATCCATAGCCATAGCTTGGTGATTAAAGGAAAAAGAAGAAGAGAAAATCAAGAGGAAGAAAACCCTAAAAGGTATAAAAACCCTAACTATTCTTTTTGTTTTGATTTAATTTTGATGGTAGAAATTTATGATCTTGTGGTCTAAAACCCTTGATCTATATGTGAATAAGTGTATTATGTGTAGATCTTGCATGTTGGGTGTTGATTTGTTCAAAAGAAAAGAAAAAAAACTTGTTTGTTTTATAAAGGGTTAGAAAATCCTAACTTTTTATCACTTTCTAAGTTTATAACTTGAGATCCGTAAACTCTTTTTACGATCCGTCAAATAGTGGTACTAGATATATAAGTTAACTACAAAACTCAAGTGGTAGAACTCAAAAATAATATGTACAAAATTCGTGGGGGCTGTTTTGGTAAAAACAGTCCAGGTTTTTCAAAAGGAAAAATGGGCTGCTACAGGGCAGTCCCATCCAGGGGCATTTTCGTCCAACTTTTATGCTCTAAAAATTTCGAAAAAATATTTGGAGTGATAATATGATAAGTTATATGAGTCGTGTAAAAATTTGAGAATTTTTGGCCTTATAGAATGAAAGTTATGGATTTTATGGCGAAGGACCTCAAGTTGGAAAACGGGACAAAACCCGCTGACCATTGTGCTCCGTGCACTGTTTTGACCACTTAGCAAGTTCAATAAATTCAGGGCTTTTTACCACTGAAAATATAGGAAGTTATGTAGCTCCTGGCCAAAAATCGCCGCATTCCGACTTGTAATGAAGAATCTACGGCTAAAATAAAAACGTAGAGTTTTTCAACGAAAACGGCTAAAATTTGAGTTCTATAACTCCGGTGGCCACGACATTTTAACTGGAACCTCGTGTTAATATGTATAAGATCCTATCAAAAATTTGGTGTCATCGGGGTTGTGCAAGATAGTGATCATTTTTCTTAGTTTTGAAAGTTAAAACGGACGTTTGAAAAAAATGTTAAAGGAAATTGAAAACTTTCATAAGGAAAGTATTTTTGTGTATGGAATATATGTACATATGTGTGGCAAGATTTGAAGAAAATAAAAATTGATTTTTAAAGGGGTTAAGTCATTTTAAGAATGCAGCTTCCAATACGGTTTGCTGTATTCATATTTCGGTTTGCTGAATTAATGAAAACAGTTTGCTGAATTGGTGAATGTCGTTTGCTGAATTGATGAAAACAGTTTGCTGAATTGCTGAATGTAGTTTACTGAATTGGTGAATATAGTTTGCTGAATTGAATAAAATGAATCTAGTTTGCTGTATTATAGGATAGTTTGAATCCAGGTTGCTGGATTGCAAAAATAGTTGACTAAATTCAATAATTTGAATCCAGTGTGCTGGATTGTAATCTAGGTTAGAATCCAGTTTGCTGGATTTGGAATTCAGTTTGCTGGATTGGGTACTTAACCTACAGGACCATAAAGAAAGACTTATATAATAGATTTAGTGTTAATTCATAAAGTAGTGGTACAGTCGTACTCTTTAATAGTCGATGTATAGTATCTGGGCTAAACAATTCCTTCAGGGAGCGGAGGTATATACGAACTGGCAACCGATCTAACTCACTGTGAAAACAGTGTAGACGAGACGAAAACTAGTTTGTTGGTTGTTTGTGGGAAACCACTCAGCATACTATATTGAACACTGTTAAAGACTCGATGTGTGCTAACTTTAGAATTAAATGCTTATGGTGTTAATGTGTTATCTAATATTTGATTATGTGGTTGAATGTTAGATAATTTACTTATAAGGAAGTGATATTATAAAGTATAATATGATTTGCTGATTGAAAGATCAATCTTATAACTGATAGGTCTTTCGAAAGAAGTTAACCTAAATTGCGTAGCAGTAGTCAACGACCAAGGCAAGTATCTGAACCTTATGCACTACTTTTATTTTGTGCAAACAGGTATATGTATTATACATGGTTCATGTTATACCAGTATTCAAATCTTACTGTTATTCTGCTAAGCAAGTTCCATCTTACTCAATCTATTATTGAGCAATTATCCCGTCCTTTTCATTTACTTTATGAATTGGATCTGTGTAAGCAAGTTTCTAACTTACTCAACTTTACATTGAGCAAGTATCCGAACCTACGCATTTATTTTATGCAATAGGTGTATGTTGTGCAAGTATCTTAACTCAATCTTTTATTGTGCAAGTTTCTAACTTACACAACTTCGTACATTGTGCAAGTTCCTAATTATCGTTATGATTCTTATATATACAAAATTGTTCTGTTCTTTAGGCAAGTATCCCATCTTTTTCATTTACTTTATGCAATGGATCCATATATTATGCAATTATTCTTAAACATCATTCAACCTATCTATTGATTTGAAATATCTCAATATTGTTTTCATGTGATGCATTTATAATCAAAATTGTTTCTGTTCTTTGTGCAAGTGCCCTCACTTGTACAAATTGTTATAATTATTATAAATTCGAATTTATTTCGATTCGTTCATTGTCAAAAGTATCTCATTACTAAATTGCTATGACTCATATTGAAAATTTGTATTCTAAGTTTGGTTATGCAAGTGTCCCCACTTGTATGAACTATTAGACATTATCAATTACCCTTGAATTCGACATTCGTTGATAAGTTCTAATACATACTATTAAATTTCAGTATGTATACCTAGTTTAAAGATTGTCTAAGCTATTTGTCCCAGCTAGACACGATTTGAAAAGTATTTGTTGAGTGCTATTGGTTATGATAAAGTCGTCCAACTTAATTGTTTTAGTTAGGACTCCAGACTGAGTATGAACAACCCTAAATGGGAAATTTTATGCGCTAAAAGCGGTGATGAAAATTTTATGCGCCAATGGCGGTGATGTATTATATAGTATTGATCAATACAGGGCACAATAGGACTGATCATCCTCCGTGTCCGTAAGACCAGACGGTTTACAGATGTATTTCTGTTCAAACCTTTTCAAAAATGAAAAATAACAGTTCATGGTCTTTTGACCACTCAGTATTCAAAAGTCGTTCAGTTGTTTCAAAAATCTTAAAATGATTTGATCCGTTGTTAAGAATGGTTTTAAATGACTTCACCACTATTGATTCGTGGTAGAAGTAGTCCTCAAAGAAAACATTTACTTCTTTCAGCTAATGTTTATTAATTATTATTACTTGTTGAGCAATTGAATGCTCATTCTTGCTTTGACTTAAATGTTTTCAGCTAAGTGTGATCGACCAGAAGGCTCTGGCAAAGACAAGGGCAAAGGAAAGCTCAAGGATTAGGTTTCAAGGTGTTATCTGTAATGATTAGTCTTTTGTATTGTGATCATATATATTATGTAACATGTAAAGAATGTAATTAAAGGTTGCCATACCTGGGGAATAGACAACTCTGATATAAATATTAAGTTTGTAATTTATTAAACAGCTCAAAGAAATGGTATCGTGATGCACCAAGTACGGGTTTCAAGTACCTGGATTTGGGGGCGCCACAGGTTGGTATCAGAGCTATAGGTTAGAAACCTTAGGTGGGGGATTACCTTAGGTTATAACCTTAAGCTAGATAGAAGCATTGAAAAACAAATAACTCAAATAGAGTTTAAAGGAGATGAATTAAGGAAATTAATCGTAAACGAAATAAAACTAACTTATATAAACTATTGTTTGTTATGTGTATATATTATGTACTAATCAAAACAATTTGTATATAGATGTCAGGTAAGAAAGGATTAGGAGACTCTCATGTCGTGAATAAGGAGCAAATCACTCCGCCTGAGCCAATATCCAAATCGATAGCTGAAATGGAGGCTCGTACTGAAAGCAACCTAGATGAGGTAATCATCTTGGAAAACATAGAACCAGAACCAGAAACGGTGGTGCTGATAGATAGCGATTCAGACACTGAAGTTGGAGCTGACCAAGCATCAACAGAAGTGCAAAATCTAAGGGATAGGGTGTTATGTCTGGAAAAGTTATTGGAAATGGAAAGGGTGTTAAATAGTCAAATGCGAAAAGCGTTAATGGAAATAATGGAAGAACAAGATAAGCTAAAAAGCCAAATTGATGTAATGGGAGCTAAATGCAGCAAATTATCTGCAACTCCAAGTAAGAAAGGAAAAAGAAAGATGAATGACTGTGATATCGGAAATTCTGACCAAGGAAACTTTAAGAAAGTATTAAGATGTGCAAATTGCAACAAGAAACATGAAGGTGTATGCATGAAAGGACATAATGTGTGTTATAATTGTGGACGTGAAGGACATGTCTCTTCTCATTATCCCAAACCGAAGCAATGCGTATGTTTTGTATGTGGAATAATAGGTCATCAGGCAAAGGTTTGCCCAAGAGCTAAGAACGGTGCAGGGAATAAATAGGATAAGTGCTTTAAGATTATGTATGATATGATGTGTGTGTAATGTACTAATCCCGACTTTTGTTGTCATTAAGGGATAGTAAATGGGTATAACAACATTTTGTGTAATGAAAAGTATGTTGTACTGTTTGAACAAATATGAATATGAATGAAATGGTATGGTTATATGTTTGATTAAGATAGTATGTTATTTAAATTGATAAACTTGTAATTCGGCAAGCTGAATTTAGGAATCCAGCAAGCTGAATTGGGTAATTCAGCAAGCTGAATTCATGAATCCAGCAAGCTGAAATGGACAATCCAACAAGCTGGATTGGGTAATCCGGGAAGCTGAATTGGTCTAAGTTTTAAATTTTGTTTTCGGAATATTATGATATGGTATGGTATAAAGGAATACGAAGGATAAGATAATAATTTAAGGTTTTGGTATAACCAGATAATGCCGCCAAGACGTCAAACTCGAAACCAAAGGGTAGAAGAATCTGTTAATAATGCAGAAGGTCAGGCAGACCCAATGCAGAATTTTGCGAATATGTTGGCACAAGTAATGCGGAATCAAGCACCAGCAGCAAGAAATCAGCCAAATAACCAGTTGGCAAACTTCAAAGACTTCAAGGCAGTAGGACCGCCTGAATTTAAAGGAACGACTGACCCGATAGAAGCCCAAACTTGGGTAAGGGAAATAGAAAAAGCGTTTGTGATTGCTAGGGTAGCGGAGGAGCAAAAGACTGCATTTGCTACATATATGATGAAAGGGGAAGCAAACTTCTGGTGGGAGGCTAATCAAACAAGAGCCGGAACAGAAGTCGTCACATGGACAAGGTTTAAAGAACTGTTCAACGAGAATTACTTCTCGACTGGGATGCAAGCTAGGATGGAAATTAAATTTCTGGAATTAAAACAAGAAAATATGACCGTCTCTGAATACGCGGCAAAGTTTAACGAATTGGCTAGGTTCGCTCCACACCAAGTGGATACTGAAGCAAGGAAAGCACGAAGGTTTGAACAAGGTTTGAAACCATGGATCTATAATAAGGTTGCAGTGTTGCAGATTAGTACGTTTGGATCGCTCTTGGAAAAGGCTATCATAGCCGAAGAAGGAAGTGAGGCCATGAGCCTCTACAACAAGGAAAAGAAAAATAAGGTCAAGGTTAAAGGAAGCAGTGGAAGTGAAAAAAGGAAATGGAACAATGATGGAAATTCTGGTAATAAGCAGGAAGGAATAAAGAAGCAGGTTAAGAAATGTGAAAATTGTGGAAAGAATCACTCGGGTGAGTGTTTGAAAGGGAAAGGTGTATGTTATAAGTGTGGGCAGGAGGGGCACATCGCTTCAAATTGTCCAAATTTAAGGAAGAACAATGTTTGTTTTATTTGTGGATCAACTGATCACATGACAAGGGATTGCCCAAAAAGAAAGATCAATGGGGAAAGTGCGAACACAGGGAAAAGCAGCGGAAAGCTGGCAATCACTTATCCAACTCCGACCAACAAACCAACCGCAAGGACCTTCAACATGACGGTTCAAGATACGGTAGCAGCCGGAGATGGAGTTCCAGGTATTATTCGAATAATAATTTATTCTTATATATACCATGGGGTACGTTTACTTTTGAAAACATCGGAACTATAGGAAAAGGACCTAGATTAATAAATAAATAATACATAAGTTAATAATAAATCATTTTATTAACGTATTTTGAAGTAGGAATTTGAGTTCTATTGGAAATCAAATTCCGTATAATTAGAAAGACAAGCTTTACGCTGAATAGTTAAAGATCGATTCAATCGGATCAGATCGAGATCTACTTATGATATAAATATGTATAATATTTACCTTCGTGGGTGTAAGTGTTGAACGGTGATTCCGGGGACAGAATCCTTATAAGGGAGGGTGAATGTAATAACCCAAGATTTTTGATATATTAAAATAAGAAATTTTGCGTATGAATTTTTTTTTTATAATAAAATTATTTTTGGAATATATTAAAGCAAGTATGGGAACGTGTGCAAGTAAAGAAATGTGAATATGTGATATGTGTGCATATATATTTATTTCATATATGGTTTCAAGTAAATTTCTTATTAAAGAAATAGTTGGTAATAATAAATTATATTCTGTTAATAAGTTAATTTTTATATTAAAGATTTATAATTATTTATAAAAGTATGATTACTATATTATTTGAATAATAAAGGTATATTTTAAGAAATGATTATTAATATTATTATTATTACTATGATTATTTCTTTATGATATGAATTTGCAAGATTAGTCAATTTATTTTAAATTGACTAAGTATTGTAAATGAGGTAAAGTTAAAGGGATTATCAAAACCTAATTTGATCTATGATTATGGATTTTAAATGATTAATATAATTATTGTTATAATTGTATTTAAAATGAATGTATGTATATTATGGATAATAAGAATTTATTGTTTTAAGGAAATTTGAATACTAAATATAAGTATTGATTATATTGGAATGTATGTATGTACAACATGTGGTTTAATGTGTATGATAATTATTTATCAATGATGACAAATATGTTATGACTTATGTGAATAATGCATGTGACTAATTGTTACTTAAACCATGTCCCACTAATAGTATTTAAATTAGTGGACTAACCTAAGAATATTAATATTAAACAATTGTTAAGATAGTTAATTAATTAAATATTTAATTAAAGTGAATATAGTAAGTGAATAAATTTGGTACATTAATTAATATGGGTATTAATTAATGAAGACTATATGATATATGAATGGTTAATTTTTATAGTCCAATTAGTAAGGAAAACTAGTGGACTAGCTTAATTAATTTACTAACCAAGCCCACTCATTTAATTAATCATGGACTTGGATAATTAATGTGTGGACGAATTAAATTAGTCTAACATTTAATAAACTAGTAGCCCAAACATGGAATAATAATAGTGGGCAACTAGTAGCTCTAACTAAGTTAAAGTGAGCCCAAAAAGGATTTAATTGAAGTCCAATTGTTAGCCCAATTGGGGAACCCTTTTAGCAACTTAGTTATTAATTCATTAAAGCAATAGAAGACTAACAAAATGGGACAATAATGCAAGGAGGCTGCCGGCAATAGGAGGAAAGAAAAAGAAGGTTAGTGTATGTAATGATTACCTCACTTTAGTGAATGACCAACTCTAGCCATGTGTCACTCTCTTATTTGGCCCTCATATTCTTATCCAAGATTTTACAAGATAAGAAGAGATAAGATAGAGAGAGAAGATTTGTTAGGAGATTTTGTTAGATATACAAATTATATGTATACACTTTCACCAATACATTTCATCTACTTACTTCATTTCTCTCTCATCCAATACTTCACATTTTCATTTGCTTCCAAGTTTTCTAAAAAGTTAGAAAGAGAAATAGAAAGGAGAGTGTCGACGCCGGGTTCTCGCTTTCTCGTCTCCTTAGTCTTTTCCAATTTTAGCCTTTTGATTTAGATGACGTTTGGAAAAGGTCGGCATTGATGTCGACGGGGTTTTGAAAGATTGCGTTTTATGATGAGCCAATTAACCAGAGTCGCCAGTTGGTATATTTGAAATGGATGTACCAACTCATCCGAGTTTTCGTTTTTTTTATAAATCGCTGGCTCATGTATGACTCCGAATTAATTGGTCTGCGAATCGAGATTCATGGAGTTCGGGGGCTTGTTTAAGTGAGGGGAAGGTGTTAGGCATCCCTCGACTTCCGTGAAATACGGTTACCGCAATCTTAATGCTTTCCTATCCTTTAATTCATGAATATGTGTATGTAGGTGCGCGCGTGTGTGTGTGTGTGCCTATGTGAATGTTGTGGTGAGTTTGTATGAAAGAGTCATTTGGATTTTAGGGAAAATCGTGTTTTAATTTGAGTATGCTTCGGAATGTCTTTTCGGTATACCCGAGAAGGCTTTATTCTTTATGAGAAAGGTTTGATTTTTAATTATCAAAACTATGAGATTTTCGTTAAGTGTCGTTTTAACGAAACAAGAGTTTTAAACCTTCGTCAAAATAGGAATCGAGATCTATACATTGCTTTCATAAAATGATGGGCAATTTCTAGGATCTCTTTCACCCTATGCACAAAGATTTAATAAAACGTCAATTATTTATAAAATCATTTCGTGTGTTGTTTTGAAAAACGATTTTTCTTTAGCTTTCTCGTTAGATATGAATCGACATTTCATTAACATTTCTCAAATTTTAACCTCGTGATTCTAATATCCTACTTTGATTGATTTTATGAAAATCTTATCATTTAGCTTTGAAATCAATTTCGTGTCATAATTCAAATCGAACATAAACACGCGTCGGGCTATTCATGGGCATGTAAGCCATCAAAATATCCCCGAACGCCAACAATCACAAATTTCACTATTTCGGGGCCTTAAGCACGATTCTCGCCTTAGCGTCGTTTTAAGGCCCAACGATTACATATTTACAATGAGAACTACGTCATCTCTACTTCTTACACCAAGATATGTCCATCATCGGATTGGGACCCCGGGGTCGCTTTCCTAGGCTCACAAACCAAGTATCCACAAACAATCGGATATTACAAGAAAATAAACCAACCCGGATAATCTAACAATATCAAGGCATCCTAAAACAACGATTTAAAGGAATTGATACCAAACATAACACCTTAAAACAAACAAAGAAATTAATGAACGAATATCATCGGGTTATTAGGAAGAGTTTCATTCCGATGGAAACTTCACTCACAATCCCTAATTCATTGTTCAATCAATAAATTACATGAAAAATTACATCTAATTTGATCAAATGATATGATAGAAATTGATATCACAAAAGAGATTTCACCTTGCAATTGATTATCCAACATGGATGTAAACTTGATGTATTTGAATTGAATAAGGAGTGTATTGATACAATCAAAATCAAAAGAATTGAACTCTCTCCTTTTTTCTCTCTTTTCTTCCTATTTGATTGCAAAATTTCCCTCTTTGTTTTCCTCTCAATTTCCGAATCTTTTTGCTGCTGTTTTCCGCTGGAATTCTTCCTCTTTCCCAAAATTCGCTGAACCTCCTGTATGCTGCCCGAAGCGGCTTAAATAGGCTGGCCAGAGCCAGCCGCAGATCTATCTGCGGCTGGCCGCAGATAGATCTGCGGGCTGGCCAGCTGGCACGCCTCCCATCGCACTCAGCTGGTAGTGCTGAGTTCCCGGTTTTCGTGCTGGCGCACCCCACTTGGCCGCAGCAGATCTATCCGCGGCTGGCGGGCTTGACTTTCTCGATTTTCGTGCCACGCCTCGATTTTCGTACCGCAACGTCGGTTTTTCGCTGACAGGGCTCGTATTCCGCAGTCCGGGAATTTCCGGGAGACGTGCCACCTCATTCGGAAGTGCCTGCCTTGGACGGTCATGCTGTCACGTCGACTTGGGCTGCCCAAATCATTGCGGCGGTGCCGGGCGCTCGCCCTTGTGCCCGCTCCTTTGCTTCCGCAAGCCGGTTCAATTGTCGAATTTCGCCCTCCTGTCATGGTTAGTAGAAGGAAACGCAAAATTTGGGTGTCTACAGCTGCCCCTCTTTATCATGTTTATGAAATGATTAAATGAAATGAGCAGGATAAAGAATAGACACTCGAGTGCTATGAATGACAGTGCATAAGAATGACAGTACATACATGATGCCACACATATAGGCTTATGATGCAACATAAGATGTAATGCATGCAAGACATTCGGTAAGAGTGTCAATGTATCAACCCCTTGACCGTGTTTTGTTAGTCTTTGGGTTCACTGTTTCAATCTATCGTCTCGTTCGGGGCCGGGTATCGTCGCCGGTCACCCATCGCGTAACCCCCGGTTATCGTCGCCGGTCGGTCCTCTGTCGGAGCCGGTTATCGTCGCCGGACATCCATCTCGTGATCGCCGGTTATCGTCGCCGGTCAATCGTCTCGTCGGGGCCGGGTATCGTCGCCGGTCACCCATCTCGTAACCCCCGGTTATCGTCGCCGGTTGGTTATCTGTTGGAGCCGGTTACGGTCGCCGGTCATTCCATCTCGTGATCGCCGGTATCGTCGCCGGTCAATCGTCATGTCGGGGCCGGGGTATCGTCGCCGGGGTCACCCATCTCGTAAACCTCCGGTTATCGTCGGCCGGTCGGTTATCTTGTCGGAGCCGGTTATCGTCTCCGGTCATCCATCTCGTGATCGCCGGTTATCGTCGTCGGTCGATCGTCTCGTCGGGGCCGGGTATCGTCGCCGGTCACCATCTCGTAACCTCTCCGGTTATCGTCGCCGGTCGGTTATCTTGTCGGAGCCGGTTATCGTCGCCGGTCATCCATCTCGTGATCGCCGGTTATCGTCGACCGGCGATCGTAAGTACGGGGCCGTGTATCGACGCCGGTCACCCAGATCGTAAACTCCGGTTATCGTCGCCGGGCGGTGATCTTGTCGGAGCCGGTTATCGTCGCCGGTCATCCATCTCGTGATCGCCGGGGTTATCGTCGCCGGTCGATCGTCTCGTCGGGGGCCCCGGGTATCGTCGCCGGTCACCCATCTCGTAACCCCCGGTTATCGTCGCCGGTTGGTTATCTGTTGGAGCCGGTTATCGTCGCCGGTCGATCGTCTCGTCGGGGCCGGGTATCGTCGCCGGTCACCCCATCTCGTAACCCCCGGTTATCGTCGCCGGTTGGTTATCTTGTCGGAGCCGGTTATCGTCCGCCGGGTCATCCATCTTGTGATCGCCGGTTATCGTCCGCCGGTCGATCGTCATGTCGGGGCCGGGTATCGTCGCCGGTCACCCATCTCGTATACTTTTCACTTCAACACGTCAAATGGTTGCAAGGGAGCAAGGTGGGACCCACCAAGGCCAGCCGCAGATGGATCTGCGGCCAGCCGCAGATACATCTGCGGCCAAGATCGGGCTTATATGCCAGCGTCCCGCTTCCAGATCTGTCACTTATTCAACTTCCAACTCACACATATTCCTCGCGATTTTTGCTTTGTTCGCAAGGGCTTTTTTTTTTGTCGATTTTTTTCAACTTTCCTGCAAAAACTCTGTTCCGGGTAGGATTGATCTACACGCTACAGGTAACACTTTGACCGGTCACTTTTCAATTTTCGTCAATGTTTTTGCTATACATTTGACTATTTGCATGTTTAGAGATAAAATGTATGCTTTACAATGCTATGTAAATGGTACCAATCATATATACATGCTATGTATCAACATATGTGAGTCCTATTTTATGTTCATGAGGCGGTCCCACATATTGTTATTCCTTTTCTGCAATAAAATCATGCATTACATGCTGTAATTACATATATGAATGCAATTTAAATCTGTTTGAGGCTTTGATTGATGGAAAACACGCTTGGCTTATGCCTGGGATGTTCAATTTTACAAACGGAACTCTGCCGATTTTTTTTTTTTTTTTTTTTTTTTTTTTTTTTTTTTTTTTTTTTTTTTTTTTTTTTAAGCATGCATCATGTTGCATTAATCATATGATGAGGCTAGAAATTTAGAAATGTTCATTACATAATTTTAAAAGGAAACTTAACCTTCGTTTCTCCGCCCGTTCTATTCCAGCTATGGATCGTGATGCGCCCAGTAGCTCCTCCGCCTCTCGGACTTCGGGTGTTCGCCGTCGGTAGGGCTGCACCCACGTCCTGTTCCTACCTCGGACCCGTCAGGCTCGTCGTTTGACGGAGGCTGTTATTCGTTCCTGGTCCTCCGGACGTTGAGGAGGCTGTTCCTCCGGAGGTCGCGGCAGGAGGCCATCCTCCAGCACTCCGGCGCCATCTACTCATCAGGCTCCTTCTGGCGCCTCTGTGCAGATACCCGATCCTTTTGGGTCGGGATCTCAGTCGGTCACCCACCCTCGCATCTCTCGTGGCTAACGAGGTATATTTCAGGCTCTATTCTGATTTCATTCTCAATTTCTCCATTCTCCTTTTACCCGGATTTGACTCCCTTGGTGATTGCCCCAGGTACCCGAGTTTACCCAGCCGAGGGGTAACTGGTTCAACATCTATTCCCTTTACGCGGCCCTGCAGAGTGATTATCGGGCGATGGTGGACCTCTTGGGGCTTCCGACATTTCTTCTCACTATCATCACCCCCGCCAGTGCCCCTGGGGTTACATGAGGCTTTGTCCGAGCGATGGTTCCACCATACGCAGTCTCTCTCCATCTTCTTGACTGTGAGGTCGTGCTGACTCCCTGGATTGGAGGTACATTACGGGCATAGAGTTCACCGGGTCCCCGTGTCCCCTTGGATCTTGATATCACTCCTGTGGAGGTTCGAGCTTTGCTGGGCTTCGCTGCTGAGGACCGGTCTTTAAGGCCCGCAGTATCCGATCTGGTGCCTTGGCAGTCGATGCAGTCGGGGTCTCTATGCGCTGCCTATTCCAGCAGATCAGGGCAACCAGGGACTTTCTGCTACGACGCCTGTTCCTGACCATCATGAGGGGTTGTTTTCTGGGGAACAACTCCTCCACCATTCATTTCAAGCGTCGTAGGAGCGGTCAGAGATGTGGACCGCATCGGTGATTATGACTGGGGGTCATTCACCTTTGCCTATTTCCTCCACGGCATGCGTCTACGCTCAGAGGGACAGACTGATGCCTGGCTCGGCTTCTAACCATTTTCTGTTGGTTGAGTCCCCCTCCTCCTCTCTCTTACTGTATTTCTTTTCCTTTCATCTCTTTTCTGTATTTGATAGTGACTCATGCCCTGTCTTGTTTCTATTCACAGTTCTGGGCTTACGAGCGGCTGCCATGTCTGAGGCCTATCCACTACTCGGGCCCGGACACTTATCCTCGGGGTCGGCGATGGCATCACAGTACTCTGGAGGAGGTCCCCGTGTCGGGCAGCTTTGCACATTGTCGTATTCAGCTGGAGTTGATCACGGCTGCCGACGTCGTCTGGATTCCCTACCTCTCCGAGCATCTGACTGTGGGGTTTGCTGACGGGCATCCTTCCGGCCCGGAGTTCGAGCTTTCCACCCGTCGCCTCACTTTGCAGAGTGTTGGAGGCTGGGTGATGTATCTGGGAGAGCGCGCATTCAGATGCGTCACTGGAGAGATCCGCATCCCGCACTCCCTTTCTTTCACTACTTTCTGGCCGCTGGATTCTCAGCCCTCGGAGATCATGCTCGCCGGGGAGGATGGTCGGATGCTTTCCACGGGTCCCACTACGAGTGATGCATTCCGTACATGGTGGGTGCCCCGTACCATCGGTCCTCAGACTCGGGCCACTTTCTTCTTCCTTGGAGACATGGTTCCAGGCTCGGTGACGATGAACCGATTGGGCTGCCTGTGTTCGGAACCCCTACCCACGCTGAGCAGATCGCCCTCATTGGACCCGTCAGGTAGATCAGTTGTCGCTGTTTTATTCGAGGATTGGGCCGGCCCACCCGGAGGAGGCTTACACCTACCTACGATCCTGACGGTGCAGGTTATGATGCAGGCCCGAGTTCATCTGATGCCACAGCGCATCCCTACATCCCTGATATGAACTTTGGTCCTCCGAGCTCGACGACTCCAGGGGATCAGTTCGAGGATCCTGCTTTCATAGATGATACTGATTTTATTTAGACCAGGATAGGATAGGGCCTTTTGTATCGGCACCTGCTTAGATTTCTTTTTCATTTATGCAATATGTACTGAACTCATTTATTTATTTACGCACAGTTCTTTTTCATCTCTATGGAATTCACCTGCTTTATTATTAACTGTATGATGCATGCTTTTATTTATGGATAGAGAATGACCCCTGTACAGTCTTTTTGATACTATTTTTTCAGATGTCGTCCTCGGATGTCGTGACTCGGTTGGTCGGCAGCCTCTTCCGCTGGTTGGACAGTTTACTGCCGGCAGACAGGATTATCGCAGATGGTCTTTTGGGACATTCTTGGTCCTTATTAACCTTCCAGGTGCCAGCGGGCTTTGTGGATGGTCTTCTGAGCCATTGGGCCCCTGCCCGTCAGGTGTTTAGGTTTGGGACAGTAGAGCTGACCCCCACCCTTGAGGAGTATGCTCGCTTCACCGGCTTGCCCTTGGGATGGTCCCTGTGCTAGGGTTACTGTTGGTTCCATGCGCCGTCAATTCTTGACTTTTACCGGTTTGTTTGCGGAGGGCTGTCTTATTACCGGTAACCACATCAGACACATATGGTTCCTCTTCAATTCTTGATTGACCGATTCGGCTCACCTGACAGTTTCCGTCTTTTTCCTCGGTGATTTTTCCGTGTCCGAGGAGCGCTGGGGATGCCTTGAGAGTGGGCGTTCTGATGGCCTGTGTCATCTCAGTTTTGTATTTGCCTGCAGGATCCGATCATTTTGGACATGCGGATTGTTGCGGCCGTTCGGGCCCTTCAGGAGGATCACACCATCACCATTCTCCCCATGATATTGGCGGATACCTATATGTCGGCCACATACTGCCAGTCCTTCCGAGGGGAGATTCTTCAGAGGGAGTTCGGACCTTATTGTACATGTGGTTCATGAGTCATCTTAGTCCCATCGGCCAGTTTCCGTCGCCAAGGGTTTTGCTTCAGCCATGACATAACCACGCAGTTTTCGCTTCGTCCTGCGCGTTTGCACTGGTGTGGCCTCCTGGACATTATTTTTGTCTATCATTGAGGACCCCTTTCATCTATTGGTTTACTCGGGCTATTGCTCCTTCATGAGCTTCTTGACTCATGTGCCTGGCATGGATTTCATTCCCATTGCTGGGTTAAGGGGCGTGGGACGACCTATCATCCCCTGGCGGTTATGGGGCAGTTTGATCAGACACAGGATTTACACCCCTTTGCGGGTGCAGCCGCATACCGATTCCTTATATCATCCTATACAGAGAGGGATCTATTGCAGGTATACGAGCTTTGGGATCGCAGGATCTTTGCTGAATATAGTGCGAGCTGTCACATCCAGACATTTGCCTACGTACAGTGGTTGCGTGGAGACCTGGATTCGGCTAGTTTGAGTCGGACTGGGGCCTTTGATGACTCTGGAGTGATTTTCACAGAAGATACCACAGACCACTCCATTTCAGTCGATTCTCTGCCCCGACTCGGGTCGCTGAGGATTCCCGACTCCTCCTGGCCCTGATTACTACTGAAGCCGAGAGGGATGCCGCCCGTGCCGAGAGAGATGAGGCCATTCGGGCTAGAGATGCTGCCATTGCTGATAGAGAGGCCATTGTATTTCAGACCAGGGCAGTGGTAGATGCTCATTTTGGGACTGTCAGCCGAGCTACTGCTTTACTGGATCGTATTGATATGATGGGGCAGCAGATTACAGGAGATGCTGATGCTTCAGATCTATCCACCACCCTGTCCATCCTGCTTCGGCTAGTTTCAGATTTGTAGATTATTTTATTTCCTGCATAGACTATGTTGGTGTTCATCAGTTATTGAAAGATAAATCTTGTAATAAAACGACTTATATATATATATAGACATGCATTTAAATTTAGTCATTTTCCCCTTTTGTCGTATCATTGCCCTCCATCGGATCATCATTTTATCCAACTGACCATGATTTTGACATTTCGCCTTCTCTCTTTCCTCAAGACTTGATGGAGATTTGACAGATATTGCCGCACACCTTTTGATTTCGTCGGATTGAATCTCAGATTTTGGGACAACTGTTTGGGTTGGATCAGGGTATGTATTCTGGGATGAAACTGGTTAGGCAGTTGGTTTCGGGAAGGTTTTGAGGGTGTAAGAAGGTTTTATCTGGCTATCGAAAATTGGTTTTGGTTGGGGAAAGGATTATTTTTAAAGGATCGGACCGCGCCATGATGGCTGCCTACGTTCCCCCACAAGTTGGGGAGATCAGGTCCTACGTAGTTCGCTCTCAAAGGAAAAAAGAACTGATAATTTAAGCGTAGAACCGCTTCACCGAGTCAGCATTGAGGGGTTGTGGAAATACCTCACCATCCATTTCTTGCAATATGAGGGCTCCTCCGGACAGCACTTTCTTAATCACGAATGGTCCTTCCCAATTCGGGGCAAACTTCCCCCTGGCTTCGTCCTGACAAGACATGATTCTCTTTAGCACCAGGTCATTCTCCTTGAATTTCCGAGGTCTGATCCTTTTGTCATATGATCGGGAGATCCTCTGTTGATATAGCTGGCCGTGCCAAACAGCAGCCACCCTCCTTTCATCAATTAGGGCCAATTGGTCGTATCGACTTTGCATCCAATCCTCCTCGCTTATCTGAGCATCGATCATTATTCTGAGGGACGCCATCTCAACTTCAACTGGCAGGACAGCCTCCATTCCATATACCAAGGCGTAAGGGGTTGCTCCCGTAGAAGTACGCGTGGATGTTCGGTATGCCAGCAGGGTGAGGGGTAACAGATCCGGCCATCCCCGATGATTAGCAGACATTTTCGCCATGATCTTCTTGATGTTCTTATTGGCCGCCTCCACTGCCCCATTCATTTTGGGACGGTAAATGACGGAATTGAGGTGCTTAATCCTGAACTGGTCCACACAGTCCCTTCATGAGGGCGTTGTTTTAAATTCTTGGCATTGTCGGAGACCACAACCTCAGGTTGCCCATATCGGCAAATGACATTATTCCTGATGAAGCTGACGATGACCTCCTGAGTTACTTTAGGGAAAGAAGCTGCCTCTACCCATTTGGTGAAATAATCGATCATGACGAAAATGAACCGGTGCCCGTTGCTTGCTTTGGGCTCTATGGGTCCGATTACATCCATTCCCCACATCGAAAATGGCCACGGGGAGGTCATACAGTGCAGTTCATGGGGAGGCGTATGGATCACATTACCGTGCGCCTGACATTGATAACACCGTTTGACATGATCTTCGCAATCGGCCCTCAGCGTCAACCAATAATGCCCTGTCCTCAAAATCTTTTTGGCAAGCATCGGTCCACTCATATGGGGCCCACACACTCCACCATGTATTTCATTCATAATCTTTCGGGCCTGTGTTTCATCTATGCACTGCAACAGTCCCAACCCGGGCATCCCTTTTGTAAAGTGAATCGCCACTCAGGTAAAACTTCATCGCCATCTTTTGAATTCTCATCCTTTCAGTCCGATTTGCCTGATCGGGAAGGGATCTGTCTCTCAGATATTCCTTTATGTCGTGATACCAGGGCTGCCTCGTCAACACCACCTCGTTTGATAACACTGCCACATTTTCCTCATATGCCGGGGCATTCTGTACGGTGATCTCAATCTGTGGACTGTCCCTACTCTTGATCACGTGGATTAAGGAAGCCAAAGTCGCCAATGCATCGGCAAAATCATTTCGTCCCCGAGGAATATGGCGGAAGGCGATATCTTCGAACTCTTGCATAAGCTGGGTGACACAACAATGGTATGGAAGTAACCGAAGCTCCTTAGTGTTGTATACCCCGATTGCTTGTCTGATTACCAATTCTGAATCCCCGAACACCGCTAGTCTTTTTACTCCCATGTCACGGGCCAATCGGAGTCCCAAGATACACCCCTCGTATTCAGCGGTGTTGTTCGAATTGCTGAAACGAAGTTTAGTGGCCACGGGGTATTGTTCTCCGGTGATAGAGACTAGGACCGCTCCGGCTCCTGCCCCCTCGGCATTCATGGCACCATCAAAATACAGCTTCCAAAATTGTCCCTCGTCATCACATTTTTCGTGTGATACCCAAAATATATCCTCGCCCGGAAGAGGAGTTTCTAAAGGCTCCGTCCCTCCTGACGGGGTTTCTGCCAACTGATCTGCAATTCCCTGCCCTTTCATGGCCTTCTGGGTCACGTACACCATGTCAAACTGTTGTAAGATTAACTGCCATCTGGATAATCGACAATTCAGCATGGGCCTTTCAAAAATATATTTTAGGGGATCCATTCTTGATATCAGGTACGTTGTATGCCCATGGAGGTAGTGCTGTAATCTCCCTGCAGCCCAGGCCAGAGCACAACAAGTCTTCTCGATGGGAGTGTAATTCTGCTCACATTGGCTAAATCTTTTGCTGAGGTAATAGATGGCCTGCTCTTTACCCGCCTCATTTTTTCTGTCCCAACATACATCCCATCGCGATGGTGTTGACCGATATGTACATAAACAAAGGGATCCCATCCTTCGGGGGTACCAGCACTGGTGCCTCCGTCAGTTGTTTCTTAATGATCTGAAAAGCCCTCTGACACTACTGCTCATTCCATTCTTGGGAAGCACCCTTTCTTAACAATTTAAAAATCGGCTCACATGTAGTCGTCAAGTGAGATATAAAACGGCTGATGAAGTTTATTCTCCCCAGGAATCCTCTTATCTCCTTCTCTGTGCGAGGTGCTGGCATATCCACAATGGCCTTAATCTTTGCTGGATCCAACTCAATGCCCCGATCACTAACCAGGAATCCCAAGAGCTTACCTGACTGCACTCCGAAAGCACACTTGGCTGGATTGAGTTTCAAATTATACTTTCTGAGCCGATCGAATAGCTTTTTGAGATGAGTTATATGATCGGACTCTACCTTTGATTTCACAATAATGTCATCCACGTAGACCTCTATCTCCTTGTGCATCATATCGTGGAACAAGGCCATCATGGCCCTCTGATAAGTAGCCCCTGCATTTGTGAGACCGAAAGCCAGTCGTCTATAGCAGAAAGTGCCCCAGGGGGTGATGAATGCGGTTTTTTTCCCGATCCTCCTCCGCCACCATTATCTGATGATATCCCGCGAAGCAAACCCACAAAAGAATACATTTCGTACTGGGCTGTGTTATCTACCAGGATGTGTATGAAAGGCACCGGGAAGTTATCCTTGAGACTGGCCTTGTTTAGATCCCTGTAGTCTACGCATACCCTCACCTTTTCCTCCAGGTTTAGCCACTGGGACCACATTGGATAGCCATTCCGGGTAAGTGGACACCATAATGATTCCCGCCCTGAACTGTTTTGATGATCTCTTCCTTCACTTTTAAGCTCCACTCAGGTTTCAACTTCCTTAGTTTCTGCTTGACAGGCCTGAAACCCTCCTTGATGGGTAACCGGTGCACCACAATGTCGGTGGACAATCCGATCATATCCTCGTGCGACCACGCAAAGACATCCTCATATTGGCTTAGTAACTCAATTATTTCGGCTTTTTGGCTGGGGGTAAGGTCTGTCCCTATCTTGAGTTCTTTTGGATTGTCAGGGGTTCCAATATCAACGGTGATGGTTTGGTCCAAGTTGGGTTTGGGTTTATCCTCGACCCATCCCTTGATCTCGTCAGGTGCGTCGTCGTAATCTGTCTCATCTGGTTCAATGCCCATTAAATCGAAATCCAGCTCAATGTCAAAATCATAATCATCATTCAAATTTGAAAGACCGTTTGTTAGGCAAGGATTACTCAAATTGGTACACCTGACATGAAACAAAATACTTGTCATATATAAATCATTTTTTCACGATGATCGCATTTTCAAATAACAAGAAGAAACGACATAATGATGCAGAAATAAAACAACAACAAAAATAAACTTCTTCATTCCCCCATCATCGGGGGTCAATCACCCTGACGTCGAGCTTTACCCCTGTTTGGATATCACTGGTTTCTGGGTCCAATTGTCGATGGTCAGGTCAGCTGAAATGCGCTGGATGAAAGAGGTCCTCACATCGGACACCTCCCCAGATGATTACGGATACGTCGCCTGAGTTCTCCTCCATACCCTCTCCAGGAATAATCAGTCCTGCCCAATCGATGACAGGCACAACTTGTTGGGCTCCCGGTGGTATGATAATATTCGTCCCCTCCTTACTGCTTGTTGATTGTCCGGGGATGTAGCATTTGGTTTCAAACTCTTTTGCGACCTCCTGCAGGAAACTTTCCCTCCGGGCCGACTCATTACGTGTGGGGGTTAACTCTTCATTCCCTGCCCCAATCATAGGTCCGCTGATCCCCTGCTTATCGTCGACTTTGGTCGCTGGACTGCCAACTAGTCGAATCGGAGTCGCACCCTGACGGTGTCCCCGTACTGCGCCCATATGGTATCCCAATCCTGCTTTGCCTATCTGCTGTGGTAGGTGGATGGGTTTGGTGATTCCCTGACTGCTTTTCCCTAGTCCCTGTCCAGGTTGGAAGTTCATTTTAATCATTTCCTTTGCCACAAAGGTGAGTTCCGGAGAGACCCTCGGTTTCACAGCTGGAGCCCCCAGGCATCTATAATGGGGAGTGCTAATCTCTAGTGCTTGAAAGCTGGCAGGCGCCGCTGACTCATCCACATTGATTACTGGTAGGCCACTCCTGGGAGGAGAAGGGTCATCACATTCGGCCGAGATTGTTACCAAGATTCCCATCGATGATCAACTTGATTTGTTGGTGGAGCGTGGAGGGAACTGCCCCGGCCATGTGTATCCACGGCCTCCCTAACAGCAGGTTGTAGCTTGCCGTAATATCCAGGACTTGGAAGGAGATATCAAAAGTACAGGGTCCTATCTCCACTGGCAATTCTATCTCCCCGATGGTGTCCCTCCGGGATCCGTCAAAAGCCCGAACCACCACATGACTGGCCCGTAGGCGCTTGGGACTGATGTTCATTTTCTTCAGCGTGCTGAGAGGACATATATTCAATGCCGATCCCCCGTCGATCAGTACCCCATTCATGACATATCCTGAGGAGATTACTGCAATGTGTAGCGGTTTTCGGTGCCCCCTTCCCTCTTTGGGAATGTCCTCATCCGTAAAGGATATTGCATCGGTTTCCAATAAGTGGCCTACCAGCCGGCCGAAACCCTCCTCACTAATTTCTTTGGACACAAATGCCTCCTCCAGAACCTTCATCATGGTTTTGCAGTGCTCATTGGATGACAACACCAAGTCCATGACTGATGTTAGGGTTGATTCCTCATTTAAAATCTGGATCCCCCTCATTTCCGGGTGATCCATCCTTTTCAAAAACTCTATGGCCCTTTCCTCGGAAACCTCTTCATTTTTTCTCTTTTGGCTCTCAAGGACTCGCCCGGGAAGATATAGGGGGTTCCCCTTGGTCGTCACGGAAGCACAACTGGCCGCTTCCTCGGGTATTCCCCCGTAATTCCAGGGTACAGTCTTCAGACTACTGATAGGGAGTTGTGGCCTTGCAGCAAAAATGATGGGCCTCGGAGCTGTCAACTTGATAGGTCCCTCTATGTTATTCGTACTTACCCCCTATCAACTTGATGGGCGTTACCCTCGCACACTCCCATGGTCATGTATCACATTTATCATCTCCTCAACTTTCTGCACATAGTTCAACCTTGGCGGCCCCCCAGCCTCACTTGCCTCCGTCGCATTGACATGTCCCCCTCCATCATGTCTTGGCAGGGGATTTGCCTTAACATTCGGGGAATCCGGCTGTTCCACCACAATCTCTCCACTGTCAATCAGGTTTTGGATTCGATGCTTTAAACGTCCAGCAATCCTGTGTATCATGGCCAGGGGAACTGGAGTGGTATGCACACCGCTTGCTCGGGTCAAACCTTCTACCCTTTGGGTCACTCGGGGGGGGTGCCAAACCAACAATCTTCTTTTGGGCTACTAATACCGCTAATACTCGTTCGAAACAAGCGGCTCCCCGAGCGGGGTGAATACTCGGTTTTGCGAGGCCTCATATCTTCTTCGCCCCTCTGCTCTTAGATCTGAGAAATTGGGCTGTCGGGGTGGCCCTCCCTCTGTGCCTGTAACCGGACGATGGCTTTCTGTTTTACTGGACGACCCTTGTAGGATGAGGGAGACATCCTCTTCCTTCCTCTTTTGGACTCTCCGGGAAGTGCTACCATAGTTTCCATTCTGTATTTGCTCGGCAGCAGTTTCTAAAGCAGTAAGATCCCGGATTTTACCCGATTTCAACCCCATGTCAACCATCTCTCCATGTTTAATCATTTCCGCAAAAGGTCTTCCAATCCCTGAGATGACCCTCTCATAATACGGTGCCTCCTGAATGTCTACAAAGGTCATTACCATCTCTGATTCGCTCATCGGGGGAGTTACCTGGGCAGCCATGCCCCTCCATCTTTGCGCATATTCCCTAAAGGATTCCCTAGGCTGCTTTTTAACCTTTGTCATTTGGTACCTGTCAAGAGCCATCTGGGCCTGAAAGCTGTATTGGGTTAAGAAAGTATGGGCCAATTCCTCCCAGTTGTGGATTCGGGCGTTGTCGAGGGCGGGCATACCAGATTCTTCTTGCCTCCCCTGTTAAGCTTTTCTGGAATAGCTGCATTCTTAACCCCTCGTCTTCGGCATAAGCCCCGAGTTCTCCAATGTATATTTTCAAGTGTGTATAGGGGTCTCCCTTTCCATTGTACTTTTCAAACTCGGGAACTTTGAACTTTTCTGGATATCTGGCTCCGGGGAAAACACATAAATCCGAGTAATTAACCCTGCCCAGGGAGCCTATGCCCTTTAGAGATTGGATGGTTTCCTCCATGTATTTCATTTTTCTCCGAAGGTCGTCATGGTCCCCTTCCTCTGGGATAGTAATCACTGTCCTGCCAGGTATGGGAACGGCCTTTGGGATGACTGGCTCGTCCTTGAGTCGGGGTTGGTCCTCTTTAAGCAAGTTTGTACCATTTTTAGGAGGATTCTGATCATCCCCTGGTGGTGGAGTATTATGCGATCCCTGGTTTACCGGATCCTGTCTGATTAAGAACTGTTCCTTTAACATTGTGGCCATTTCCATCATCTGTCTTTTAAAATCATCAAACTCCTCCCGAGATATGGAATTATGGTTAGGAAGATCAGCCATTTCAGATGTAGAGACCTGGGCTTTCTTAGACTGCGAACGAGTTTTGAGGAGCAATCCTACAGAGACAAATGGTTCGAAGTTTTAGTCCTGGGGAAATGAAAACATGGATGCATGCTAAAGCTATAAATTTTTTGTGTTTTGGGGTTCTTTAATCTTTCCCTGCAAAAGAGAAAGTTAGTAGTCCTTTAGTGCCATAACCAATGCTAAACATGTTTTATTATGCTCCCCCAACTATTCCCTGCAATTCACAGCGGTTAGTAATCTCTTTCGACATAGAAAAGGGATGTATGAATACTGAATGAGATCATGACATTTAGACATATAAACGTAAAAAGGCATGAAGAGACTTTTCCTGCGTTGGGTTATTCTGAGGATGACCTATCCTAGGGTTACTCTCACGGGCTTTTCGGCATGAAGGTTCCCAAATCTTCGCAATCTACTCGTTTGAGCCCTTTCGATTGGAGCGGATTTGAGTGGTGCGTTTCCTGAGCCATCTCCGGGGAGCAGCCCCATCGAGTCCAGTAATAAGCAACCGACAGGTTCGCCTCAGGAGGAGGTACTCTCTCAACATACATTCACATTCATCGTCCTCACCGTATGCAAATGATTTCTTTAAAGTAAAGCCATTCCATTCAATCATTCATTCATTGGACAAAACACGCATTCACACAACAAAAACACAAAAGATCAAAATATCGCATGCACACACATATTTCATGAATTTTTTAAAGGATAGAATAGCATCAAGATTTTAATGCGGCTTTAAGCCCTCTAATGTTCCCCAGCAGAGTCGCCAGCTGTCGACGCCGGGTTCTCGCTTTCCTCGTCTCCTTAGTCTTTTCCAATTTTAGCCTTTTGATTTAGATGACGTTTGGAAAAGGTCGGCATTGATGTCGACGGGGTTTTGAAAAGATTGCGTTTTATGATGAGCCCAATTAACCAGAGTCGCCAGTTGGTATATTTGAAATGGATGTTACCAACTCATCCGAGTTTTCGTTTTTTTTATAAATCGCTGGCTCATGTATGACTCCGAATTAATTGGTCTGCGAATCGAGATTCATGGAGTTTCGGGGGCTTGTTTAAGTGAGGGGAAGGTGTTAGGCATCCCTCGACTTCCGTGAAATACGGTTACCGGCAATCTTAATGCTTTCCTATCCTTTAATTCATGAATATGTGTATGTAGGTGCGCGCGTGTGTGTGTGTGTGCCTATGTGAATGTTGTGGTGAGTTTGTATGAAAGAGTCATTTGGATTTTAGGGAAAATCGTGTTTTAATTTGAGTATGCTTCGGAATGTCTTTTCGGTATAACCCGAGAAGGCTTTATTCTTTATGAGAAAGGTTTGATTTTAATTATCAAAACTATGAGATTTTCGTTAAGTGTCGTTTTAACGAAACAAGAGTTTTAAACCTTCGTCAAAATAGGAATCGAGATCTATACATTGCTTTCATAAAATGATGGGCAATTTCTAGGATCTCTTTCACCCTATGCACAAAGATTTAATAAAACGTCAATTATTTATAAAATCATTTCGTGTGTTGTTTTGGAAAACGATTTTTCTTTAGCTTTCTCGTTAGATATGAATCGACATTTCATTAACATTTCTCAAATTTTAACCTCGTGATTCTAATATCCTACTTTGATTGATTTTATGAAAATCTTATCATTTAGCTTTGAAATCAATTTCGTGTCATAATTCAAATCGAACATAAACACGCGTCGGGCTATTCATGGGCATGTAAGCCATCAAAATATCCCCGAACGCCAACAATCACAAATTTCACTATTTCGGGGCCTTAAGCACGATTCTCGCCTTAGCGTCGTTTTAAGGCCCAACGATTACATATTTACAATGAGAACTACGTCATCTCTACTTCTTACACCAAGATATGTC
Organism: Aralia elata; assembly: GCA_034770075.1. NCBI lineage: Eukaryota > Viridiplantae > Streptophyta > Magnoliopsida > Apiales > Araliaceae > Aralia > Aralia elata. The sequence continues at coordinate 38,981,849 of CM068386.1, read as the reverse complement.
CATCATCGGATTGGGACCCCGGGGTCGCTTTCCTAGGCTCACAACCAAGTATCCACAAACAATCGGATATTACAAGAAAATAAACCAACCCGGATAATCTAACAATATCAAGGCATCCTAAAACAACGATTTAAAGGAATTGATACCAAACATAACACCTTAAAAACAAACAAAGAAATTAATGAACGAATATCATCGGGTTATTAGGAAGAGTTTCATTCCGATGGAAACTTCACTCACAATCCCTAATTCATTGTTCAATCAATAAATTACATGAAAAATTACATCTAATTTGATCAAATGATATGATAGAAATTGATATCACAAAAGAGATTTCACCTTGCAATTGATATCCAAATGGATGTAAACTTGATGTATTTGAATTGAATAAGGAGTGTATTGATACAATCAAAATCAAAAGAATTGAAACTCTCTCCTTTTTTCTCTCTTTTCTTCCTATTTGATTGCAAAATTTCCCTCTTTTTCCTCTCAATTTCCGATCTTTTGCTGCTGTTTTCCCGCTGGAATTCTTCCTCTTTCCCAAAATTCGCTGAACCTCCTGTATGCTGCTGCCCGAAGCGGCTTAAATAGGCTGGCCAGAGCCAGCCGCAGATCTATCTGCGGCTGGCCGCAGATAGATCTGCGGCTGGCCAGCTGGCACGCCTCCCATCGCACTCAGCTGGTAGTGCTGATTTCCTTCCCGGTTTTCGTGCTGGCGCACCCACTTGGCCGCAGATCTATCCGCGGCTGGCGGGCTTGACTTTCTCGATTTTCGTGCCACGCCTCGATTTTCGTACCGCAACGTCGGTTTTCGCTGACAGGCTCGTATTCCGCAGTCCGGGAATTTCCGGGAGACGTGCCACCTCATTCGGAAGTGCCTGCCTTGGACGGTCATGCTGTCACGTCGACTTGGGCTGCCCAAATCATTGCGGCGGTGCCGGGCGCTCGCCCTTGTGCCCGCTCCTTTGCTTCCGCAAGCCGGTTCAATTGTCGATTTCGCCCTCCTGTCATGGTTAGTAGAAGGAAACGCAAAATTTGGGTGTCTACAGAGAGAGAGAGAGCTTTGTAAAGATCCATAGCCATAGCTTGGTGATTAAAGGAAAAAGAAGAAGAGAAAATCAAGAGGAAGAAAACCCTAAAAGGTATAAAAACCCTAACTATTCTTTTTGTTTTGATTTAATTTTGATGGTAGAAATTTATGATCTTGTGGTCTAAAACCCTTGATCTATATGTGAATAAGTGTATTATGTGTAGATCTTGCATGTTGGGTGTTGATTTGTTCAAAAGAAAAGAAAAGAAAACTTGTTTGTTTTATAAAGGGTTAGAAAATCCTAACTTTTTATCACTTTCTAAGTTTATAACTTGAGATCCGTAAACTCTTTTTACGATCCGTCAAATAGTGGTACTAGATATATAAGTTAACTACAAAACTCAAGTGGTAGAACTCAAAAATAATATGTACAAAATTCGTGGGGGCTGTTTTGGTAAAAACAGTCCAGGTTTTTCAAAAGGAAAAATGGGCTGCTACAGGGCAGTCCCATCCAGGGGCATTTTCGTCCCAACTTTTATGCTCTAAAAATTTCGAAAAAAATATTGGGAGTGATAATATGATAAGTTATATGAGTCGTGTAAAAATTTGAGATTTTTTGGCCTTATAGAATGAAAGTTATGGATTTTATGGCGAAGGACCTCAAGTTGGAAAACGGGACAAAACCCGCCCCCCCCCTGACCATTGTGCTCCGTGCACTGTTTTGACCACTTAGCAAGTTCAATAAATTCAGGGCTTTTTACCACTGAAAATATAGGAAGTTATGTAGCTCCTGGCCAAAAATCGCCGCATTCCGACTTGTAATGAAGAATCTACGGCTAAAATAAAAACGTAGAGTTTTTCAACGAAAACGGCTAAAATTTGAGTTCTATAACTCCGGTGGCCACGAAATTTTAACTGGAACCTCGTGTTAATATGTATAAGATCCTATCAAAAATTTGGTGTCATCGGGGTTGTGCAAGATAGTGATCATTTTTCTTAGTTTTGAAAGTTAAAACGGACGTTTGAAAAAAATGTTAAAGGAAATTGAAAACTTTCATAAGGAAAGTATTTTTGTGTATGGAATATATGTACATATGTGTGGCAAGATTTGAAGAAAATAAAAATCGATTTTTAAAGAGGTTAAGTCATTTTAAGAATGCAGCTTCCAATACGGTTTGCTGTATTCATATTTCGGTTTGCTGAATTAATGAAAACAGTTTGCTGAATTGGTGAATGTAGTTTGCTGAATTGATGAAAACAGTTTGCTGAATTGCTGAATGTAGTTTGCTGAATTGGTGAATATAGTTTGCTGAATTGAATAAAATGAATCTAGTTTGCTGTATTATAGGATAGTTTGAATCCAGGTTGCTGGATTGCAAAAATAGTTGACTAAATTCAATAATTTGAATCCAGTGTGCTGGATTGTAATCTAGGTTAGAATCCAGTTTGCTGGATTTGGAATTCAGTTTGCTGGATTGGGTACTTAACCTACAGGACCATAAAGAAAGACTTATATAATAGATTTAGTGTTAATTCATAAAGTAGTGGTACAGTCGTACTCTTTAATAGTCGATGTATAGTATCTGGGCTAAATAATTCCTTCAGGGAGCGGAGGTATATACGAACTGGCAACCGATCTAACTCACTGTGAAAACAGTGTAGACGAGACGAAAACTAGTTTGTTGGTTGTTTGTGGGAAACCACTCAGCATACTATATTGAACACTGTTAAAGACTCGATGTGTGCTAATTTTAGAATTAAATTCTTATGGTGTTAATGTGTTATCTAATATTTGATTATGTGGTTGAATGTTAGATAACTTACTTATAAGGAAGTGATATTATAAAGTATAATATGATTTGTTGATTGAAAGATCAATCTTATAACTGATAGGTCTTTCGAAAGAAGTTAACCTAAATTGCGTAGCAGTAGTCAACGACCAAGGCAAGTATCTAAACCTTATGCACTACTTTTATTTTGTGCAAACAGGTATATGTATTATACATGGTTCATGTTATACCAGTATTCAAATCTTACTGTTATTTTGCTAAGCAAGTTCCATCTTACTCAATCTATTATTGAGCAATTATCCCGTCCTTTTCATTTACTTTATGAATTGGATCTGTGTAAGCAAGTTTCTAACTTACTCAACTTTACATTGAGCAAGTATCCGAACCTACGCATTTATTTTATGCAATAGGTGTATGTTGTGCAAGTATCTTAACTCAATCTTTTATTGTGCAAGTTTCTAACTTACACAACTTCGTACATTGTGCAAGTTCCTAATTATCGTTATGATTCTTATATATACAAAATTGTTCTGTTCTTTAGGCAAGTATCCCATCTTTTTCATTTACTTTATGCAATGGATCCATATATTATGCAATTATTCTTAAACATCATTCAACCTATCTATTGATTTGAAATATCTCAATATTGTTTCATGTGATGCATTTATAATAAAAATTGTTCTGTTCTTTGTGCAAGTGCCCTCACTTGTACAAATTGTTATAATTATTATAAATTCGAATTTATTTCGATTCGTTCATTGTCAAAAGTATCTCATTACTAAATTGCTATGACTCATATTGAAAATTTGTATTCTAAGTTTGGTTATGCAAGTGTCCCCGCTTGTATGAACTATTAGACATTATCAATTACCCTTGAATTCGACATTCGTTGATAAGTTCTAATACATACTATTAAATTTCAGTATGTATACCTAGTTTAAAGATTGTCTAAGCTATTTGTCCCAGCTAGACACGATTTGAAAAGTATTTGTTGAGTGCTATTGGTTATGATAAAGTCGTCCAACTTAATTGTTTTTAGTTAGGACTCCAGACTGAGTATGAAACAACCCTAAATGGGAAATTTTATGCGCTAAAAGCGGTGATGAAAATTTTATGCGCCAATGGCGGTGATGTTATTATATAGTAATTGATCAATACAGGGTACAACAACAGGACTGATCATCCTCCGTGTCCGTAAGACCAGACGGTTTACAGATGTATTTCTGTTCAAACCTTTTCAAAAATGAAAAAATAACAGTTCATGGTCTTTTGACCAACATCAGTATTCAAAAGTCGTTCGGTTGTTTCAAAAATCTTAAAATGAATTGATCAGTTGTTAAGAATGGTTTTAAATGACTTCACCACTATTGATTCGTGGAAGAAGTAGTCCTCAAAGAAAACATTTACTTCTTTCAGCTAATGTTTATTAATTATTATTACTTGATGAGCAATTGAATGCTCATTCTTGCTTTGACTTAAATGTTTCCAGCTAAGTGTGATCGACCAGAAGACTCTGGCAAAGACAAGGACAAAGGAAAGCTCAAGGATTAGGTTCCAAGGTGTTATCTGTAATGATTAGTCTTTTGTATTGTGATCATATATATTATGTAACATGTAAAAAATGTAATTAAAGGTTGCCATACCTGGGGAATAGACAACTCTGATATAAATATTAAGTTTGTAATTTATTAAACAGCTCAAAGAAATGGTATCGTGATGCACCAAGTACGGGTTTCAAGTACCCGGATTTGGGGGCGCCACAATTAGTTTGAGCAACATAAGATCAAGAGAGACAGAAAAGCAAAAGAAATTCTAAAACTTAACTAACTAAATACACACATTAATTGAAAACTTTGAAAATGCGGTAAATGAAATACAATGAATGGAAATGAATGGGTTGCCTCTCATCTAGCGCTTGATTTAAAGTCTTTCAGGCTGACTAACTCCCTATTTTTATCCAATTCCCCTTCGATAATTGAGAAACCCTCCATTCCTTAGTATCAATGTATCATTTGAGGGCTTCTTGTGACACCCCCAAATCCGGGTACTTAATTCCCACTGATTTGGTGTTCACTATAGTATTCATTCATAACTAACTACCCACAATAAAGGACAATTAAATTAAGTTGAATAAAATATCTTCCCACAAAAGGGGTTACATCTCTAATCTCTTAATTAAATCAATCCCAAGTCATCTAACCTTTATTACATCTTTGCGGAATTAAAACATAAAATTAAACAAGTCTTATTACAAAGAACTGAATCAAATAGAATAAACATCTTCACTTGCTCATCTTGCCCTTGCCCTTGCTAGTGGACGGCTCATCCGACTTTTCAGGTTTAGCTGCAATGTTTTTATGCAAGGGTAAGCAAACAATTGCTCACAAATATGATAACGATAGCAATTGAATAATCAATGGAGTAGAGTTTAATTGAGGTATAATAGCTTATCTAAGATCAATCAATAAAAATTCAAAGGACTGAGAGCTCAATAGAAAACTTGGCTCAAAAATTGACAAGTATATCTGAGGGTCACAAGACCTCGAACTACGTCCTAGGTTAACAAATATCTCTACTGTAACCTTTAACAGCCTTATAGGCTATGGACTATCCATCTCGTACTCTGGGGATCAGCCTTTTGTACAATGTATTGTGCACAAATATTTTAACGCCGTTGCGTAATTAATCCCCTATATTAGGGTTGTTCATCTCAGTTTGATTTCAGAATCCATACCAAAAGAAACTTGGTTTGGAATAACTTTAAAATATTCTCAGTTTTTAAAACGCTCATCAACTATGGACTAGCTGAATCAATAAGGTTTGCTAGTCACTAAAGTATTTGATTCAACAATAAGATCATACAATGGAATTTATGTTCGGAGTTTGATCAACAGTTCATAATAAATTAACAAACGACTTGAAAGGTACATAAGCATTTGATACCATAACCACCTTGCTTGAACAATAATAAGCTAAGGTTAATAAACTTGCTCAATGAAAGCAAAGTAGGAATTTTGCTCGAGTAAAATTAAGTTTTGGGAACTTGCTTTCAACGAAATAAAGAGAATAAGGATAGAAAACTTGTCTCGTGCGTAGATTACAGATTTAAATAATTCACATTCCTTAATCAACCTATACATTTCGATTATAAAACGGTAACAATAATTAGTTATAGAATTATATTCACTTTAAGATTCGTTCTTATCCTATTTCATTGTAACATCCCGATTGTCATTCGATATTCAACAAGTACTTGCTTAACAACCAACATGATATCTCATTAGTCATTTAATATCTTAATCTAAGTTTTAAACATGTACATAGAAACATAGCAAGATCATAAAACAAATAGAAAATTTTTAGTTACTGTTCCACCGCCGGGACGGTGGATTTCTTCACAAAACATCGCCAGGGCGAGGACACCGCCGGGGCGACAATTCTAGTTCAATTATGCCGCCGGGGCGACAATTCTAGTTTATTTCTACCGCTGGGGCGGTAGACTCGACTGTCACCTTCTATAACTCGCGAACCAGTGCAACTACAGACCAAAATTTCCAAATTCTACCATCCAACTCATAATTTAAGCATACCCAAACATCAAACATGATGTAAAACAATTACCCAGCATGTTTTTAACAATTTTAATCATTATAAAACAAATAATTAACCAATTAAAGTCAAAAATTCACTGTTTAAACAAAATATTCATATTTTGGCCTATTTGATAAAAATTGAACACTGTGAATTCATCTCTAAACCATTTTAATCCATTCCACTTACATTCTTTTTATTTTTTCATCATATTGTCATATTCAATAACCAATTTACTGATTAATAATCAAATTGAACCTAAATTTTCATACGTATAATACACATATGAAAATTAAAACTCTGTAAACCAAAAACTCTATTTTAAAGCATGCTTTCATGGATTGATAACTCCAAAATCATATATAAACACCAAATAACGGATTAAGCATGTTTATAAACATATATTACCAATACCTCATCAAATCATTCAACCAAAATATTTACAGTAAAGAACTTTGAAATATATATAGCAAGAATTAAGAGTAATACATTTGATTAGCTAATAATTTGCAAATTCAGATTATCTCCTTCTTTGTTTTTCTTGGATTCTTGTTTTCTCTCAATTTCTCTCAATTTCTTCTCTCAATTCTCAAAGCTCTGCTCTTCTTCCACAACAGGTAAGTTTCAAGTTTTTTTTAACGTAAATTGATTCTTAACTGATCAGTTGCAAGAAACCAAGAGTTAGCCCACGTTTGGCAAACTCAAACACAGAAAAAAATGGAATTTCAAAAGTCTCAAGGCCTTGTTTGGTAGAACCAAATTAAAATAATCCATTTTTACCAACCAAGGGTCACAAGACCTTGTTTAGTTTAAGTAAAATTAATTATTTTTCTATTTATTTTAATAACTCATTATACTATATAGTTTAATCGTCACACTTATCACACTTTCAATTTAATTAAACCTATTATTAAATAAATCCAATTAAACCTTACTAATTTAATTATAATCTTTATTTGACCAATAACAAAATTACCAAACAATGATCTTACTCAATAAATTCTTTATTCAAAAAAATCATTTTATCATCTAATTTATTTATTAAATTAAATTAGAGTAGACACGTCAAATATATTTAAATTATAATTAACATAACATTAAAATGAATTACTCCACAATAACTTTATCAATTATTTATTTTACTCAATAAATAAATTAACAAAAATATTTATTTAACTCAATAAATATTTTATTTATTCACAAAAATTACATTCGTTACATCCTTCCCCCCTTAAAAGGATTCTGTCCCCAGAATCACAATGCAATTAATACGACCGTTACATTCTCCCCTCCTTACAAGGATTCTGTCCCCAGAATCGCGATACATGGATTAAACAAATAGTTGGAGATAGTTTTGCATCATTCTCTCTTCGAGTTCCCACGTAGCTTCTTTAGCGTTGTGGTTCCTCCAGATTACCTTCACTGAAGGTATAACTTTATTTCTGAGAACCTGTTCTTTCCTGTCAATTATTTGCACAGGAACCTCTTCATAGGACAAATCTTTCTCAAATTGAATTGGTTCATATTCTATAACATGTTTATAATCGGGCTTGTACGGTCGTAACACTGATATATGGAAGACATTGTGAATGTGGTCTAACTCGGGAGGTAAATCTACTTCATAGGCCACCTCTCCTATTTTTTCCAAGACCTCAAAGGGTCCAATAAATCGCGGGCTCAGCTTACCCTTTTTGCCAAATCTGATCTTCCCCTTCCAGGGAGATACTTTGAGAAATACAAAACTGCTGAAGTCGAATTCTCTATTCTATCAGTGCTTATTTGCATATTTTTTCTGCCTGTCTTGAGCAGCTAACAATCTGGCTCTTATCACCTTGACGACCTCAGTAGTTTGCTGTACCAGTTCAGGTCCCAATAGTTGACGTTCACCAACCTCATCCCAACATAACGGAGTTCTGCACTTCCTTCCGTACAAGGCTTCATAAGGCGACATTCCAATGCTTGCGTGATAACTATTGTTATAGGCAAACTCGACCAGAGGTAAATGATCATCCCAGTTACCCTTAAAATCCATAACGCATGCTCGTAGCATATCCTCTAACGTTTGTATTGTTCTTTCACTTTGACCATCAGTTTGGGGATGATATGCTGTACTCATTCTCAACCGTGTCCCCATACAAGCTTGCAGACTCCTCCAAAACTTTGATGTGAAACGTGGATCTCTATTCGACATAATTGATACTGGAACTCCGTGTCTTGAAATAATTTCCTTGACGTATAATTTTGCCAACTGATCTAAGGTGAATCTGATTTTGATTGGCAAGAAATGCGCTGATTTCGTCAATCGGTCCACTATAACCCATATTGCATTATAACCCTTCTGAATAGTTGGAAGCCCTACCACGAAGTCCATCGTGATATGTTCCCACTTCCATTCTAGTATCTCCAAGGGCTGTAGCAAACCACTTGGCTTCTGATGTTCTGCTTTGACTTTCTGGCAAGTTAAGCACTTTGCAACACACTCAACAACTTCTCTTTTCATATTTGGCCACCAGAAATGTTGGCGAAGATCCTGGTACATTTTTGTACTTCCCGGGTGAACTAAAAATCTTGAACTATGAACTTCGTTCAAAATCTCTTCTCTGATTTCTTGCACCGATGGAACCCAGATTCTACCGTCAAATCTTAGCAACCCTTCACTATCAATTTTGAATTTAAGCTCCTCACCCTCAAGCACCCTTTTTCTGTATTTTATCACACTCCTCATCCTGTAGTTGTGCTTCTTTTACCTTGTCCACTAGAGTTGATTGGGTTTCCATCTGAAATAATTTTTCATTCGGCTTTGCCGGACATTTCACCTCTAACTCCAACTTAGCCATTTCCGCTATGAGCTTCTCCTAAGCGGTTAACAAATATAACTTCTCCCTACCCTTCCTGCTCAAAGCGTCAGCAACCACATTAGCTTTCCCCGGATGGTATAGAATTTCACAATCGTAATCTTTGATCAATTCTATCCATCGCCTCTGACGCATATTCAAATCCTTTTGTGTGAAAATATACTTCAGACTTTTATGGTCTGTTATATTTCACACTTCTCTCCGTAGAGATAGTGCCTCCAAATTTTTAAAGCAAACACCATGGCTGCTAGCTTTAAATCATGGGTCGGATACCCTTTTTCATAATCTTTTAATTGGCGCGAAGCGTACGCGATAACCTTACCATTCTGCATAAGCACGCAGCCTAGCCCCTTGTGCGATGCGTCACTGTAAACCACAAAATTCCCTGTATTATCTGGTAAAGACAACACAGGTGCAGAACTCAAACGTCTCTTTAACTCCTGAAAACTTTCTTCGCACTTCTCCGTCCAAACGAACTTCACTGATTTCCTTGTCAAATTCGTCAACAGAGAGGCGATCCTGGAGAAATCTTGAATAAAACGCCTATAATAACCCGCCAATCCCAAGAAACTCCTTACTTTTGACGGTGTTTTCGGCTGATCCCAGTTCATCACAGCTTCCACTTTCGCCGGATCCACCGAAATCCCGTCTCTATCAATCACATGCCCAAGGAATTGGACACGCTCTAACCAAAATTCACATTTGGAGAATTTTGCATACAATTTCTCCCTCCTTAACGCTTCCAATGTCACCTTCAAGTGTTCCACATGCTCTTCCTGAGTTTTGGAATATACCAGAATATCATCTATGAATACCACTACGAATTTATCCAAAAAATGATTTGAACACTCTATTCATTAAATCCATAAACGCTGCAGGTGCGTTTGTTAGACCAAATGACATAACTAAAAGCTCATAGTGACCATATCTAGTTCGAAATGCTGTCTTTGGTATGTCTTCTTTTCTCACCCTCAACTGATGGTACCCACTTCGCAGATCTATCTTTGAAAAATATCTCGCTCCCTTCAGCTGATCAAATAGGTCATCGATCCTTGGCAACGGATACTTATTTTTAATCGTGACCTTGTTCAACTCTTTATAATCAATGCAAAGACGCATTGATCCGTCTTTCTTCTTAACAAATAATACCGGCGCTCCCCACAGCGAAACGCTCGGTTGAATATACTTCTTGTCTAACAGCTCTTGCAGTTGCACCATCAACTCCTTCAACTCTACTGGAGCCATTCGGTACGGGGATTTTGATATAGGGGCTGTTCCCGGTGCTAGATCAATTACAAATTCAATTTCCCTATCTGGCAGTAGTCCTGACAAATCATCAGGAAACACATCCGCAAAATCCCTAACTACCGGTATCTCCTCCAGCTTTGCACCCACCCTTCGTGTATCAACTATGTAGGCTAGATATCCTACACATCCTTGTCTCAACATCTTTTTAGCTTGCATCATCGTCAGATAACTCGCTTGTCTAGGCGACTTGCTGCCATAAAACACCACCTTTGACAGAATCATAATGTTCACACACTTCTTTTGGCAATTAATAATTGCCCTATGATTGAACAACTAATCCATTCCTAGAATAACATCAAACTCCCCAAGTTGAATTGGGATTAAGTTTACCGACATCTCATGACCCTTAATATCTACCCGACAGTTCTTGTGTATAAACTTAATAGGAATCACTTCTCTATTCGCGATTTCTATGTTCATAGGGTAATCTAACTCTTCCTGTGGTAACTCTAATTTTCTAGCAAAATCATCGGATATAAAGGAACACGTAGCACCCGAATCAAATAATACGTAAGCATTTTCATTGTTGACCGGAATGATACCTGACACCACATCCTTTGACTGCACAGCATCTTGCACCGTCATGTTGAATGTTCGGGCGGTAGGTCGATTAGATGGCGTCAGTCCAGTGATAGTTAAGTTGCCTCCACTGCTGTTTCCCTTTCCTCCGCTTGCTCTTCCTTAAGCTTTCTTAGGGCAATCTCGAGTAAGGTGATCCTTCGATCCACAAGTGAAACATGCACCCTTTTTCGGACTGGGGCAATTTGACGCAATGTGACCCTCTTGCCACAGTTAAAGCATACCCTCCTGCCCTTCAAGCAAACACCCACGTGATTCTTCCCACAGTTGCTGCACGCCTCCACCTTCTTCTTCTGATTTCCCTGCTGACTTCCTATAGAAACGCTATCATTCCACTTTTTCTTCTGTCCACTGCTACCATGACTACCACTTGCCTTGTTCTCATTTTCATTCTTCTTCTTCCTCTGCTCCTGATTGTACTTAGACAGAGCATCACTACCTCCTTCGGCGATAATCGCCTTCTCCAGCACTGCCGCAAACGAATTCAATTGGAACATCGAAACCCGACTAAACAGCTAGGGCTTCAGTCCCTGCTCAAACCTTCTGGCCTTTCTTTCATTCGTATTAACTTGATATGGCGCAAACCTCGCCAACTCATTAAATCTTGCAGCATATTCAGGCACCGTCATTGTACCCTGCTTTAACTCCAGAAATTGCACCTCCATCTGATTCTGTGCACTCGCCGGAAAATAAGTTTCGAAAAACATCTCCTTGAATCTATCCCACGGAATTACCCCTTGACCACCTCGAGTTTTATTAGCTTGCCACCAATAGCTAGCTTCTGATTTCAGCAGAAATGTTGCAAACGCAGTCTTTTGGTCCTCACTGACCCTAGCGACGTCAAAAACTTTTTCCATCTCCATGACCCATGTTTGTGCTTCGATCGGATTCATAGACCCTTGAAATTCTGGGGCTCCAACAGCCTTGAAATCTTTGAAAGTCGTGGAGTGAGCTTGGGGTTAGTTTGCAAATGCTCCCGTTAATAAATTCACCAACTGCTGCATTGGATTAGCGTTGGTTTCATCATTGTTGTTTGTAGATCCCTCAGGAGTCTGTTGTCGTGTTGGTCTTCTTCTTGGCGGCATCTTACTGTTAAGAATTTCCGCTATTAGATTACTGCTCAATTACTTAAACATTTAAGTCCTAACTTAAACATTTATAAATAACATTTAGCACATAACACATTTGATAAACTTCTGTATTTTATTCATTTACTGCCTTAAAACATAACTTAGATAGCATCATAGTTATTTACATCATCTGTCCTGAAATCATAAAGTTTCAAGACTACATCATAACTAATCATTCATTTATCTCATTTGAGATTTACATCATATTAACATTCTTAGAAAACAACTTATTACTACTGCTATTCGCGACCTATAAAGACATTCCACATCGCACGACTTCTTCACGCTCTTGCTTCATGATTCGGATCATCGTCCTGCGATCCATCACTTACCACGGTAAATCCTCGAACTGAGTTGGGTAATGAAAAACTCGATCCTGTGCACTATCCATCGCTGAATGGAAAACATGCTCCATCTCATCCATCTTGGCTTTCTTTGACTGCATCTCATCCTCAACATGATCTGCATGATCAGCAGCTTTCATCCACGTGTCCTCGGCTCTAGCACGCTTTGCCGACTCTTCTCTCAGCTCACTCTTTAGTTTCTCTAACTCAGCTGATAACTCCTCTTTCTGGCTCTTTGCCTGAACCAACTTCCACTCCACGTCCCCAAGACGTATATCAAGCTCCTCAATCTCATTATTCTTCTGCTCTATGGTGGTCTGACGATCTGCCACCTGCTCCTCCAACTCCACCACCCTATCCTGCAACTCTATGTTGCGATCATACACCTGCTCATACATCTGAACACCTAAGGAAGATAATGGTATCTTCTCAGGGTCTTCCTCCTCCTCCTTAACCTCCTCAGGATCCTCCTCAGGATCAGTCTCAGGCTCGTACTCAAGACCTACAACTGTGATCAATGGGGATGGCTCTCTCTGCACTAGCTGCTCCCGGACTACATGAACATCTCGAGGCTCCTCCTCCCTAGCCTGGCTGGGTTCTCCTTTATCAGACATCCTGGCAATAAAATTTTAAGTTTAATTACTACTCGATACAACTCGCGAGCACATAAATTATAACACATAAGTTATAGCACATAAAGTCTTTTATTACCTTTAATGAATTCCTTAATTCATTCCTTAGAACTCGATAAGAGTTTTAACACCACTAAATTTTCGTTTCTTAACAAGGCTAACTTCTAAGGTTCCCCACCTAAGGTTCTTAACCTACAGCTCTGGTACCAACCTGTGACACCCCCAAATCCGGGTACTTAATTCCCACTGATTTGATGTTCACTATAGTATTCATTCATAACTAACTGCCCATAACAAAGGACAATTAAATTAAGCTGAATAAAATATCTTCCCACAAAAGGGGTTACATCTCTAATCTCTTAATTAAATCAATCCCAGGTTATCTAACCTTTATTACATCTTTGCGGAATTAAAACATAAAATTAAACAAGTCTTATTACAAAGAACTGAATCAAATTGAATAAACATCTTCACTTGCTCATCTTGCCCTTGCCCTTGCTAGTGGACGGCTCATCCGACTTTTCAGGTTTAGCTGCAATGTTTTTATGCAAGGGTGAGCAAATGTAATAACCCAAGATTTTTGATATATTAAAATAAGAAATTTTGCGTATGAATTTTTTTCTTATAATAAAATTATTTTTATTATATATTAAAGCAAGTATGGGAACGTGTGCAAGGAAAGGAATGTGAATATGTAATATGTATATATTTATTTCATATATGGTTTCAAGTAAATTTCTTATTAAAGAAATAGTTGATAATTATAAATTATATTCTGTTAATAAGTTAATTTTTTTTATATTTAAGAATTATGATTATTTACAAAAATATGATTACTATATTATTTAAAGGATAAATGTATATTTTAAGAAATGATTATTAATATTATTATTGTTACTATGATTATTTCTTTAGGATAAGAATTTGTAAGACTAGTCAATTTATTTTTAAAGTGACTAAGTATGGTAAATGAGACATAGATAAAGGGATGATCAAAACCCTAATTTGATCTATGATTATGAATTTTAAATGATTAATACAATTATTGTTACAATTGTATTTAAAATGGCTGTATGTGTATTATGAATAATAAGAATTTATTTTCTTAAGAAATTTGAATACTAAATATAAGTATTGATTATATTTGAATGCATGTATGTACAACATGTGGTTCAATGTGTATGATAATTATTTATCAATGATGATAAATATGTTATGACTTATGTGAAAAATGCATGTGACTAATTGTTACTTAAAGTATGTCCCACTAATAGTATTTAAATTAGTGGACTAACCTAAGAATATTAATATTAAATAATTGGTAAGATAGTAAGTTAATTAAATATTCGATTAAAGTGAATATAGTAAGTGAATAAATTTTGTACATTAATTAATATGGGTATTAATTAATGAGAATTATGTGGTATATGAATGGTTAATTTTTATAGTCTAATTAGTAAGGAAAACTAGTGGACTAGCCCATTGGAATAACTAACCAAGCCACTAATTTATTTAATTGTGGACTTGGATAATTAATGTGTGGACTTATTAAAGTGGCCCAACATTTAATAAATTAGTAACCAAACTTGAATTAATAATATTGGACAACTAGTAGCTCTAACTAAATAAAATGAGCCCAAAAAGGAATTTTATTAAAGCCCAAATGTTAGCCCACTTGGGAAAGGTTTTTACCAACTTAATTAATACATGAAAGAAATAAAAAAAGACAAAGAAAATGGGACAATGAATGAAGTGGCCAGCCGGCAAGGGAGTACCAAAATGGGTGAGTTGTTGAATTTTTATAGCTTGCTTGCTAGGATGGAAAAAGAAGGACAAAAGGTAATCATGACACATCAACAAGTTGTCAAAAATTGTGTAAGATGAATACTTGCTAATGATAGCTAAATGTATAGATATACTCCATGTATCTATAGAATATCTAAGTAATTAGATTTAATAAAGCAAAATCAAACCCATCTTATTTCTCTCTCTTCTCTCACTTTCCATTTTTGCTAAAGAAAGAAACTAAAGAGAGAGAAAGGGGAGAGGGTCGGCAACCTATAGGTGAGAAGGGAGTGAATTTTTTTATGTCATCTAACTCCATAATCAAGCCTAGAAGGAAGGAGAAGGAAAATCAAGCAAAGGTAAAATTTTCTCTAACTTTAATAAAGTGTATTTTCATTTATTTTGGTGTGATTTGTGTGATATGAAGTTTATGATCTTGAGGTCTAAAACCTTAGATCTATATGTTAATAAGTGTTTTATATTTAGATCTAACCCTTTTGAATGCCAAAAGTTGGATCAAAAGAAAGAAAAGCAAAACTATTTTCTTAAGGGATAGAAAACCCTAGCTTTTCATCACTTTGTAAGTGTATAACTTGAGATCCACAAACTCTTTTTACGATCCGTCAAAGAGTGGTACTAGATATATAAGTTAACTACAAAACTCAAGTGGTAGAACTCAAAAATAGTTGGTACAAAATTCGTATGGACTGTTTTGGTACAAACAGTCCATATTTTTCTCAAAAACTGGAATGAGCCCGCTGACTATTCACATCCAGGGGCACTTTTGTCAACTTTTTGTACTCTAAAAATTCTAGGAAAATTTAGGGTGATAATATGGGAATTATGTAAGTCCTGTAAAAATTTGAGGATTTTTGACCATGTATAATGAAAGTTATGGATTTTATCGTGAAAGACTATTTGCAAAGGTATTCTTGAATAACTCTTTGTGGTTAACCCCAATAATTATGAAATGATTACTGGAAGTGTATTTATATAGAAGTAACATACCCTGAAAGTTTCAGGAGTTTTGGATGTAATTTCGATTTATGAAAAATGTAGCAATATTTGGCTATTTTGGACTATTTAAATATAGTAAATGGATTTTAAAAATTCCGGGAAAAATATATTTTTATAAGAGGACTATATATAGTCTATTTCCAGAAAAGAAATAATTTTGAAGTTGTTTTTCTATTTTTCGTGTAAATGATGAAGTTATGTATAAATGGATTTAATTAATTATGTGAAGTTGAAAATTTGGAAAATGGGATTTTATGACTTGAGAACCTTAAATATGGTTCATACAGATTTTTGTTATGGGTTTCGGTAATTTGTAAGGTGGTATAATATTTATGGCATTTTAAATCGATTAAATAAATTATTTAATAAAATAGAAAACAGTTTGAATCCAGCTAGCTGAATTAGTGAATCCAGTTAGCTGAATTAGTGAATCCGGTTTGCTAAATAGTGTAATTCAGTTTGCTGAATTGAATAAAGTGAATCTAGTTGGTTGTATTGTAGAATAGTTCGAATCCAGGTTACTGGATTGGAAAATAGTTTGCTGAATTAGTGAATCTAGTTTGCTGTATTGAAAGTTAGTGAATCCAGGTTGCTGGATTATAAGATAGTTTGAATCCAGGTTGCTGGATTGCAAAAATAGTTGGCTGAATTGAATAATTTGAATCCGGGTTGGAATCCAGTTTGCTAGATTGGAATTCAGTTTGTTGGATTGCCAACTAGTTTGCTGGATTTGGAATCCAGTTTGCTGGATTGGGTATTTAACCTACGGGACCATAAAGAAAGACTTATATAATGAAAGACTTAGTGTTAATTCATAAAGTAGTGGTACAGTCGTACTCTTTAATAGTCGATGTATAGTATTTGGGCTAAACAATTCCTTCAGGGAGCGGAGGTATATACGAACTGGCAACCAATCTAACTCACTGTGAAAACAGTGTAGACGAGACGGAAACTAGTTTGTTGGTTGTTTGTGGGAAACCACTCAGCATACTATATTGAACACTGTTAAAGATTCGATGTCTGCTAACTTTAGAATTGAATGCGTATAGTGTTAATGTGTTATCTAATATTTGATTATGTGGTTGAATGTTAGATAATTTACTTGTAAAGAAGTGATATTTTAAGATATAATATGATTCGCTAATTGAGAGATCAATCTTATGACTGATAGGTCTTTCAAAAGAAGTTAAATTAAATTGCGTAGCAGTAGTCAACGACCAAGGCAAGTATCTAAACCTTATGCACTACTTTTATTTTGTGCAAACAGGTATATGTTATGTTATTCCTAACTCAACATGAGTTATCAATTTCAAAGCATGCTCATGAATAATTATTGTTAATTATTCATATCCATAATGATCTTTGTTATTCGTTTATGCAATTATCGTAACCCTTGCATTTACTTTATGCAATTGATCCATATGTTATGCAAGCATTCTTAAACTTTATTCAAGCTATCTATTGATTTCAAATATCTCGATATTGTCTCATGTGATGCATTTATAATCAAAATTATTCTGTTCTTTGTGCAAGTGTCCTCACTTGTACAAATTGTTATGATTATTATAAATTCGAAATTCCTTCGATTCGTTCATTGTTAAAAATATCTCATTACTGAATTGCTATAACTCGTATTGAAAATTTGTATTCTAAGTTTGGTTATACAACTGTCCCCACTTGTATGAACTATTGTACATTATCAATTACCCTTGAATTCGAAATTCGTTGACAAGTTCTGATACATACTATTAAATTTCGGTATGTATACCTAGTCTAAAGATTGTTTACGCTATTTGACCAGCTAGACCTAATTCGAAAAGCATTGTTGAACAGTAATTAGAGTTCTCTATTTATGAACTGTCTATTAGCCACGTCTCAGCTAATTGTTTTCGGCTAGACTAATATTAAATTGATATCGCATGAAACGTTCTATTATTGGAACTAATTCGTTATTAAAGATATATGCCATTTGATTCGGCTAGATCAAATTGTTATAATATGTTGAACTCAAAATATTTCTTTGAAAGCAATCCAAATCATATTGATGTGGTACGGACTCATGATGTAAGACTGAGATGAACAACCCTAAAAAATAAATCAGGGAAAACTTTATTGTCGGTAACCCGACCACGCGCTATGTTTGAGAATTATGCATAATCTCGGGTACAATGAGGCTGATCCCCTTACGTACTTGTAGAAGAGTAAAGTTTAGTTTTTATAGCTAACTTTTACTCTTAAGGTAGTCAGTAATAAAATAACTGATGATTCCTCTAGCAGTTCTTGATCCATTTGTGATCACTCAGCATGAAATCTGGGAATAACCCTATGTATTGAATATTATCGCAAAATTGCTAATCCTTCATAATCAATTGAATATTATTGAATCTTCAAAAGAATTTTAACTCTTTCATTCTTGATGTATTACTCAGCATGAAATTCAAGAAAATTCTTGTTACTTGAAATGACTTATTGTTCAGTCATTTCAAAGAAATCTTAAAATGATTTGATATGTTGTTAAGAATAGTTTCAAATGACTTCACCACTATTGATTCGTGGTAGAAGTAGTCCTCAAAGGAAATATTTATTTCTTCAGCGTATTATTATAATTGTTATTACTTGCTGAGCAATTGAATACTCATTCTTGCTTTGACTTAAATGTTTTCAGCTAAGTGTGATCGACCAGAAGGCTCTGACAAGGACATGGGAAAAGGAAAGCTGAAGGAATAAATTATATGGTGTTATTCGTAATAATTAGTCTCTTGTATTGTGAACATATATATATATATTATGTAACATGTAAGGAATGTAATTAAAGGTTGTCATACCTGGGGAATAGACAACTCTGATATAAAATATTAAGTTTGTAATTTATTAAACAGGTCAAAGAAATGGTATCGCGATGCACCAAGTACGGGTTTCAAGTACCCGAATTTGGGGGCACCATAGCAAACAATTACTCACAAATATGATAACGATAATAATTGAATAATCAATGGAGTAGAGTATAACTGAGGTATAATAGCTTATCTAAGATCAATCAATAACAATTCAAAGGACTGAGAGCTCAATAGAAAACTTGGCTCAAAAATTGACAAGTATATCTAAGGGTCACAAGACCTCGAACTGCGTCCTAGGTTAACAAGTATCTCTACTATAACCTTTAACAACATTATAGGCTATGGACTGTCCATCTCGTACTCCGGGGGATCAACCCTTTGTACACTGTATTGTGCACAAACATTTTAACGCCGTTGCGTAATTAATCCCCTATATTATGGTTGTTTATCTCAGTTTGATTTCAGAATCCATACCAAAAGAAACTTGGTTTGGAATAACTTTAAGATATTCTCAGTTTTTAAAACGCTCATCAACTATGGACTAGCTGAATCAATAAGGTTTGCTAGTCACTAAAGTATTTGATTCAACAATAAGATCATATAATGGAATTTATGTTCGGAGTTTGATCAACAGTTCATAATAAATTAACAAACGACTTGAAAGGTACATAAGCATTTGATACCATAACCACCTTGCTTGAACAATAATAAGCTAAGGTTAATAAACTTGCTCAATGAAAGCAAAGTAGGAATCTTGCTCGAGTAAAATTAAGTTTTGGGAACTTGCTTTCAACGAAATAAAGAGAATAAGGATAGAAAACTTGCCTCGTGCGTAGATTACAGATTTAAATAATTCACGTTCCTTAATCAATCTATACATTTCGATTATAAAACGGTAACAATAATTAGTTATAGAATTATATTCACTTTAAGATTCGTTCTTATCCTATTTCATTGTAACATCCCGATTGTCATTCGATATTCAACAAATACTTGCTTAACAACCAACATGATATCTCATTAGTCATTTAATATCTTAATCTAAGTTTTAAACATGTACATAACAACATAGCAAGATCACAAAACAAATAGAAAATTTTTAGTTACTGTTCCACCGCCGGGGCTGTGGATTTCTTCACAAAACATCGTTGGGGCGAGGACACCGTCGGGGCGACAATTCTAGTTCAATTATGCCGCCGGGGCGACGAGACCATCGGGGCAACAATTCTAGTTTATTTCTACCATCGGGGCGGTAGACTCGACTGTCACCTTCTACAACTCGCGAACCAGTGCAACTACAGACCAAATTTTCCAAATTCTACCATCCAACTCATAATTTAAGCAAACCCAAACATCAAACATGATGTAAAACAATTACCCAACATGTTTTTAACAATTCTAATCATTATAAAACATATAATCAACAAATTAAAGCCAAAAATTCACTGTTTAAACAAAATATTCATATTTTGGCCTATTTGATAAAATTGAACACTGTGAATTCATCTCTAAACCATTTTAATCCATTCCACTTACATTCTTTTTATTTTTTCATCATATTGTCATATTCAATAACCAATTTACTGATTAATAATCAAATTGAACCTAAATTTTCATAGGTATAATACACATATGAAAATTAAAACTCTATAAACCAAAAACTCTATTTTAAAGCATGCTTTCATGGATTGATAACTCCAAAATCATATATAAACACTAAATAACGGATTAAACATGCTTATAAACATATATTACCAATACCTCATCAAATCATTCAACCAAAATATTTACAGTAAAGAACTTTGAAATATATATAGCAAGAATTAAGAGTAATACCTTTGATTAGCTAATAATTTGTAAATTCAGATTATCTCCTTCTTTGTTTTTCTTGGATTCTTGTTTTCTCTCAATTTCTTCTCTCAATTCTCAAAGCTCTGCTCTTCTTCCACAACAGGTAAGTTTCAAGTTTTTTTAACGTAAATTGATTCTTAACTCATCAGTTGCAAGAAACCAAGAGTTAGGCCACGTTTGGCAAACTCAAATACAGAAAAAAAAAATGGAATTTCAAAAGTCTCAAGGCCTTGTTTGGTAGAACCAAAGAAAAATAATCTATTTTTACCAACCAAGGGTCACAAGACCTTGTTAGGTTTAACTAAAATTAATCATTTTTCATTTATTTTAATAACTCATTATACTATATAGCTTAATCGTCACACTTGTCACACTTTCAATTTAATTAAACCTATTATTAAATAAATCCAATTAAACCTTACTAATTTAATTATAATCTTTATTTGACCAATAACAAAATTACCAAACAATGATCTTACTCAATAAATTCTTTATTCAAATAAATCATTTTATCATCTAATTTATTTATTAAATTAAATTAGAGTAGACACGTCAAATATATTTAAATTATAATTAACATAACATTAAAATGAATTACTCCACAATAACTTTATCAATTATTTATTTTACTCAATAAATAAATTAACAAAAATATTTATTTAACTCAATAAATATTTTATTTATTCACAAAAATTACATTCGTTACATCCTTCCCCCCTTAAAAGGATTTTGTCCCCAGAATCACAACGCAATTAATACGACTGTTACATTCTCCCCTCCTTACAAGGATTCTATCCCCAGAATCGCGATACATGGATTAAACAAATAGTTGGAGATAGTTTTGCATCATTCTCTCTTCGAGTTCTCACGTAGCTTCTTCAGCGTTGTGGTTCCTCCAGATTACCTTCACTGAAGGTATAACTTTATTTCTGAGAACCTGTTCTTTCCTGTCAATTATCTGCACAGGAACCTCTTCATAGGACAAATCTTTCTTAAATTGAATTGGTTCATATTCTATAACATGTTTATAATCGGGTTTGTACGGTCGTAGCACCGATATATGGAAGACATTGTGAATGTGGTCTAACTCGGGAGGTAAATCTACTTCATAGGCCACCTCTCCTATTTTTTCCAAGACCTCAAAGGGTCCAATAAATCGCGGGCTCAGCTTACCCTTTTTGCCAAATTTGATCTTCCCCTTCCAGGGAGATACTTTGAGAAATACAAAACTACCGACGTCGAATTCTCTATTCTATCGGTGCTTATTTGCATATTTCTTCTGCTTATCTTGAGCAGCTAACAATCTGGCTCTTATCACCTTGACGACCTCAGCAGTTTGTTGTACCAGTTCAGGTCCCAATAGTTGATGTTCACCAACCTCATCCCAACATAACGGAGTTCTGCACTTCCTTCCGTACAAGGCTTCATAAGGCGGCATTCCAATGCTTGCGTGATAACTATTATTATAGGCAAACTCGACCAGAGGTACATGATCATCCCAGTTACCCTTAAAATCCATAATGCATGCTCGTAGCATATCCTCTAACGTTTGTATTGTTCTTTCACTTTGACCATCAGTTTGGGGATGATATGTTGTACTCATTTTCAACCGTGTCCCCATACAAGCTTGCAGACTCCTCCAAAACTTTGATGTGAAACGTGGATCTCTGTCCGACACAATTGATACTGGAACTACGTGTCTCGAAATAATTTCCTTGACGTATAATTTCGCCAACTGATCTAAGGTGAATCTGATTTTGATTGGTAAGAAATGCGTTAATTTTGTCAATCGGTCCACTATAACCCATATTGCATTATAACCCTTCTGAATAGTTGGAAGCCCTACCACGAAGTCCATCGTGATATGTTCCCACTTCCATTCTAGTATCTCCAAGGGCTGTAGCAAACCACTTGGCTTCTGATCTTCGCCTTTGACTTTCTGGCAAGTTAAGCACTTTGCAACACACTCAGCAACTTCTCTTTTCATATTTGGCCACCAGAAATGTTGGCGAAGATCCTAGTACATTTTTGTACTTCCTTGGTGAACTGAAAATCTTGAACTATGAACTTCGTTCAAAATCTCTTCTCTGATTTCTTGCACTGACGGAACCCAGATTCTACCGTCAAATCTTAGCAACCCTTCACTATCGATTTTGAATTTAAGCTCCTCACCCTCAAGCACCCTTTTTCTGTATTTTATCACACTCCTCATCCTGTAGTTGTGCTTCTTTTACCTTGTCCACTAGAGTTGATTGGGTTTCCATCTGAAATAATTTTTCATTCGGCTTTGCCGGACATTTCACCTCTAACTCCAACTTAGCCATTTCCGCTATGAGCTTCTCCTAAGCGGTTAACAAAGATAACTTCTCCCTACCCTTCATGCTCAAAGCGTCAGCAACCACATTAGCTTTCCCCGGATGGTATAGAATTTCACAATCGTAATCTTTGATCAATTTTATCCATCGCCTCTGACGCATATTCAAATCCTTTTGTGTGAAAATATACTTCAGACTTTTATGGTCTGTATATATTTCACACTTCTCTCCGTAGAGATAGTGCCTCCAAATTTTTAAAGCAAACACCATGGCTGTTAGCTCTAAATCATGGGTCGGATACCCTTTTTCATAATCTTTTAATTGGCGCGAAGCGTACGCGATAACCTTACCATTCTGCATAAGCACGCAGCCTAGCCCCTTGTGCGATGTGTCACTGTAAACCACAAAATTCCCTGCATTATCTGGTAAAGATAACACAGGTGCAGAACTCAAACGTCTCTTTAACTCCTGAAAACTTTCTTCGCACTTCTCCGTCCAAACGAACTTCACTGATTTCCTTGTCAAATTCGTCAACGGAGAGGCGATCCTGGAGATATCTTGAATAAAATGCCTATAATAACCCGCCAATCCCAAGAAACTCCTTACTTCTGACGGTGTTTTCGGTTGATCCCAGTTCATCACAGCTTCCACTTTCCCCGGATCCACCGAAATCCCGTATCTATCAATCACATGCCCAAGGAATTGGACACGCTCTAACCAAAATTCACATTTGGAGAATTTCGCAGACAATTTCTCACTCCTTAACGCTTCCAATGTCACCTTCAAGTGTTCCACATGCTCTTCCTGAGTTTTGGAATATACCAGAATATCATCTATGAATACCACTACGAATTTATCCAAAAATGGTTTGAACACTCTATTCATTAAATCCATAAACGCTGCAGGTGCGTTTGTTAGACCAAATGACATAACTAAAAACTCATAGTGACCATATCTAGTTCGAAATGTTGTCTTTGGTATGTCTTCTTTTCTCACCCTCAACTGATGGTACCCACTTCGCAGATCTATCTTTGAAAAATATCTCGCTCCCTTCAGCTGATCAAACAGGTCATCGATCCTTGGCAACGGATACTTATTTTTAATCGTGACCTTATTCAACTCTTTATAATCAATGCAAAGACGCATTGATCCGTCTTTCTTCTTAACAAATAATACCGGTGCTCCCCACGACGAAATGCTCGGTTGAATATACTTCTTGTCTAGCAGCTCTTGCAGTTGCACCATCAACTCCTTCAACTGTACTGGAGCCATTCGGTACGGGGCTTTTGATATAGGGGTTGTTTCCGGTGCTAGATCAATTACAAATTCAATTTCCCTATCTGGCGGTAGTCCTGGAAAATCATCAGGAAACACATCCGCAAAATCCCTAACTACCGGTATCTCCTCCAGCTTTGCGCCCACCCTTCGTGTATCAACTATGTAGGCTAGATATCCTACACATCCTTGTCTCAACATCTTTCTGGCTTGCATCATCGTCAGATAACTCGCTTGTCTAGGCGACTTGCTGCCATAAAACAACACCTTTGACGGAATCATAATGTTCACACACTTCTTTTGGCAATCAATAATTGCCCCATGATTGAACAACCAATCCATTCCCAGAATAACATCAAACTCCCCAAGTTGAATTGGGATTAAGTTTACCGACATCTTATGACCCGTAATATCTACCCGACAGTTATTGTGTATAAACTTAATAGGAATCACTTCTCTATTCGCGATTTCTATGTTCATAGGGTAATCTAACTCTTCCTGTGGTAACTCTAATTTTCTAGCAAAATCATCGGATATAAAGGAACACGTAGCACCCGAATCAAATAATACGTAAGCATTTTCATTGTTGACCGGAATGATACCTGACACCACATCCTTTGACTGCACAGTATCCTGCACCGTCATGTTGAATGTTCGGGTGGTAGGTTGATTAGATGGCGTCGGTCCAATGATAGTTTAAGTGCCTCCACTGTTGCTTCCCTTTCCTTCGCTTGCTCCTCCTGAAGCTTTCTTAGGGCAATCTCGAGCAAGGTGATCCTTCGATCCACAAGTGAAACATGCACCCTCTTTCGGACTGGGGCAATTTGGCTCAATGTGACCCTCTTAACCACAGTTAAAGCATACCCTCCTGCCCTTCAAGCAAACACCCACATGATTCTTCCCGCAGTTGCTGCACGCCTCCACCTTCTTCTTCTGATTTCCCTGCTGACTTCATGCAGAAACGCTATCATTCCACTTTCTCTTCTGTCCACTGCCACCATGACTACCACTTGCCTTGTTCTCATTTTCATTCTTCTTCTTCCTCTGCTCCTGATTGTACTTAGACAGAGCATCACTACCTCCTTCGGCGATAATCGCCTTCTCCAGCACTGCCGCAAACGAATTCAATTGGAACATCGAAACCTGACTAAACAACTAGGGCTTCAGTCCCTACTCAAACCTTCTGGCCTTTCTTTCATCCGTATTAACTTGATATGGCGTCAACCTCGCCAACTCATTAAATCTTGCAACATATTCAGGCACCGTCATTGTACCCTGCTTTAACTCCAAAAATTGCACCTCCATCTGATTCTGTGCACTCGCTGGAAAATAAGTTTCGAAAAACATCTCCTTGAATCTATCCCACGAAATTACCCCTTGTCCACCTCGAGTTTTATTAGCTTGCCACCAATAACTAGTTTCTGATTTCAGTATAAATGTTGCAAACGCAGTCTTTTGGTCCTCGCTCACCCTAGCAACGTCAAAAACTTTTTCCATCTCCATGACCCATGTTTATGCTTCGATCGGATTCATAGACCCTTGAAATTCTGGGGGTCCAACAACCTTGAAATCTTTGAAAGTCGTGGAGTGAGCTTGGGGTTAGTTTGCAAATGCTCCCGTTAATAAATTCACCAACTGCTGCATTGGATTAGCGTTGGTTTCGTCATTGTTGTTTGTAGATCCCTCAAGAGTCTGTTGTCGTGTTGGTCTTCTTCTTGGCGGCATCTTACTGTTAAGAATTTCCGCTATTAGATTATTGCTCAATTACTTAAACATTTAAGTCCTAACTTAAACATTTATAAATAACATTTAGCACATAACACATTTGATAAACTTCCGTATTTTATTCATTTACTGCCTTAAAACATAACTTAGATAGCATCATAGTTATTTACATCATCTATCCTGAAATCATAAAGTTTCAAGACTACATCATAACTAATCATTCATTTATCTCATTTGAGATTTACATCATATTAACATTCTTAGAAAACAACTTATTACTACTGCTATTCGCGACCTATAAAGACATTCCACGTCGCACGACTTCTTCACGCGTTTGCTTCATGATTCGGATCATCGTCCTGCGATCCATCTCGTACCACGGTAAATCCTCGAACTGAGTTGGGTAATGAAAAACTCGATCCTGTGCCCTATTCATCGCTGAATGGAAAACATGCTCCATCTCATCCATCTTGGCTTTCTTTGACTGCATCTCATCCTCAACATGATTTGCATGATCAATAGTTTTCATCCACGCGTCCTCGGCTCTAGCACGCTTTACCGACTCTTCTCTCAGCTCACTCTTTAGTTTCTCTAACTCAGCTGATAACTCCTCTTTCTGGCTCTCTGCCTGAACTAGCTTCCACTTCATGTCCCCAAGACATATATCAAGCTCCTCAATCTCATTATTCTTCTGCTCTATGGTGGTCTGATGATCTGCCACCTGCTCCTTCAACTCCTCCACACTATCCTGTAACTCTATGTTGCGATCATACACCTGCTCATACATCTGAACACCTAAGGAAGATAATGGTATCTCGTCAGGGTCTTCCTCCTCCTCCTCAACCTCCTTAGGATCCTCTTCAAGATCAGTCTCAGGCTCGTACTCAGGACCTACAACTGTGATCAATGGGAATGGCTCCCTCTGCACTAGTTGTTCCTGGACTACATGAACATCTCGGGGCTCCTCCTCCCTAGCTTGGTTGGGTTCTCCTCTATCAGACATCCTGACAATAAAATTTTAAGTTTAATTACAACTCGATACAACTCGCGAGCACATAAATTATAACACATAAGTTATAGCACATAAAGTCTTTTATTACCTTTAATGAATTCCTTAATTCATTCCTTAGAACTCGATAAGAGTTTTAACACCACTAAATTTTCGTTTCTTAACAAGGCTAACTCCTAAGGTTCCCCACCTAAGGTTCTTAACCTACAGCTCTGATACCAACCTGTGACACCCCCAAATCCGGGTACTTAATTCCCACTAATTTGGTGTTCACTATAGTATTTATTCATAACTAACTACCCACAACAAAGGACGATTAAATTAAGCTGAATAAAATATCTTCCCACAAAAGGGGTTACATCTCTAATCTCTTAATTAAATCAATCCCAGGTTATCTAACTTTTATTACATCTTTGCGGAATTAAAACATAAAATTAAACAAGTCTTATTACAAAGAACTAAATCAAATAGAATAAACATCTTCACTTGCTCATCTTGCCCTTGCCCTTGCAAGTGGACGACTCATCCGACTTTTCAGGTTTAGCTGCAATATTTTTATGCAAGGGTGAGCAAACAATTGCTCACAAATATGATAACGATAGCAATTGAATAATCAATGGAGTAGAGTATAACTGAGGTATAATAGCTTATCTAAGATCAATCAATAACAATTCAAAGGACTGAGAGCTCAATAGAAAACTTGGCTCAAAAATTGACAAGTATATCTAAGGGTCACAAGACCTCGAACTGCGTCCTAGGTTAACAAGTATCTCTACTATAACCTTTAACAACATTATAGGCTATGGACTGTCCATCTCGTACTCCGGGGGATCAACCCTTTGTACAATGTATTGTGCACAAACATTTTAACGCCGTTGCGTAATTAATCCCCTATATTATGGTTGTTTATCTCAGTTTGATTTCAGAATCCATACCAAAAGAAACTTGGTTTGGAATAACTTTAAGATATTCTCAGTTTTTAAAACGCTCATCAACTATGGACTAGCTGAATCAATAAGGTTTGCTAGTCACTAAAGTATTTGATTCAACAATAAGATCATATAATGGAATTTATGTTCGGAGTTTGATCAACAGTTCATAATAAATTAACAAACGACTTGAAAGGTACATAAGCATTTGATACCATAACCACCTTGCTTGAACAATAATAAGCTAAGGTTAATAAACTTGCTCAATGAAAGCAAAGTAGGAATCTTGCTCGAGTAAAATTAAGTTTTGGGAACTTGCTTTCAACGAAATAAAGAGAATAAGGATAGAAAACTTGCCTCGTGCGTAGATTACAGATTTAAATAATTCACGTTCCTTAATCAATCTATACATTTCGATTATAAAACGGTAACAATAATTAGTTATAGAATTATATTCACTTTAAGATTCGTTCTTATCCTATTTCATTGTAACATCCCGATTGTCATTCGATATTCAACAAGTACTTGCTTAACAACCAACATGATATCTCATTAGTCATTTAATATCTTAATCTAAGTTTTAAACATGTACATAGCAACATAGCAAGATCACAAAACAAATAGAAAATTTTCAATTACTATTCCACCGCCGGGGCTGTGGATTTCTTCACAAAACATCGTTGGGGCGAGGACACCGCCGGGGCGACAATTCTAGTTCAATTATGTCACCGGGGCGACGAGACTGCCGGGGCAACAATTCTAGTTTATTTCTACCACCGGGGCGGTAGACTCGACTGTCACCTTCTACAACTCGCGAACCAGTGCAACTACAGACCAAAATTTTCAAATTCTACCATCCAACTCATAATTTAAACATACCCAAACATCAAACATGATGTAAAACAATTACCCAACATGTTTTTAACAATTCTAATCATTATAAAACATATAATCAACCAATTAAAGCCAAAAATTCACTGTTTAAACAAAATATTCATATTTTGGCCTATTTGATAAAATTGAACACTGTGAATTCATCTCTAAACCATTTTAATCTATTCCACTTACATTCTTTTTATTTTTTCATCATATTGTCATATTCAATAACCAATTTACTGATTAATAATCAAATTGAACCTAAATTTTCATAGGTATAATACACATATGAAAATTAAAACTCTGTAAACCAAAAACTCTATTTTAAAGCATGCTTTCATGGATTGATAACTCCAAAATCATATATAAACACCAAATAACGGATTAAACATGCTTATAAACATATATTACCAATACCTCATCAAATCATTCAACCAAAATATTTACAGTAAATAACTTTGAAATATATATAGCAAGAATTAAGAGTAATACCTTTGATTAGCTAATAATTTGAAAATTCAGATTATCATCTCCTTTGTTTTTCTTGGATTCTTGTTTTCTCTCAATTTCTCTCTATTTCTTCTCTCAATTCTTAAAGCTCTGCTCTTCTTCCACAACAGGTAAGTTTCAAGTTTTTTTTAACGTAAATTGATTCTTAACTCATCAGTTGCAAGAAACCAAGAGTTAGGCCACGTTTGGCAAACTCAAATACAGAAAAAAAAATGGAATTTCAAAAGTCTCAAGGCCTTGTTTGGTAGAACCAAAGAAAAATAATCCATTTTTACCAACCAAGGGTCACAAGACCTTGTTTGGTTTAACTAAAATTAATCATTTTTCCATTTATTTTAATAACTCATTATACTATATAGCTTAATCGTCACACTTGTCACACTTTCAATTTAATTAAACATATTATTAAATAAACCCAATTAAACCTTACTAATTTAATTATAACCTTTATTTGACCAATAACAAAATTACCAAACACTGATCTTACTCAATAAATTCTTTATTCAAATAAATAATTTTATCATCTAATTTATTTATTAAATTAGAGTAGAGTAGACACGTCAAATACATTTAAATTACAATTAACATAACACTAAAATGAATTACTCCACGATAACTTTATCAATTATTTATTTTACTCAATAAATAAATTAACAAAAATATTTATTTAACTAAATAAATATTTTATTTATTCACAAAAATTACATTCGTTACACTTCTCCTCAGTAGGGGCCATTGTATCAAGTTCACCTAACTTGTTACTTTTGGATAAAATGTCATTGATGAACTTCACGTAGCTAGGCGGTTGTTCTATTGTGTCTATGAATGGATTAATGAATTAAGGCTCGACAAACACAATATAATCATCAGCTTTCTTCTCATGGACCTCTACTTCATCACACCATGGTTCCAACCTCATGCTAGCTCTAATGTCACATAAAGCTTTGCCGACGACATGACTACCAATTTGGCACGGGATTGCAAAACTGCCCGGATCCTTGAGCTTTGGTGGAGAAGGCATATGGGGCATTATCAAAATTGGCTCATCTACGTTGGAACTCAAGGCTGGATCTTCCTCGATCTTTATTTCATGCTCCCCACTTGTCTTCCCCCCCATATTTTCCACATACATTGGCACGTCCGGTTGCAGTTTTGGTGTGGGTAGTCCATTAATCTCTGGAACCATGTTACTGGGCCATTCACCTTAAGGGCGATTGTTAATGGCGATGATAAGTTCTCCTATTTGGTTCTCAAGATTTCGAATCGACATCTCCTGACTTTTCATAATCTCATCATTCGAATCCATGAACTTAAACAAAAGTTCCTCAAATTCTGGCAATGCTTCTCCCTGAGTAGGAGCTTGATCCTTAGATTCAAGAGTGTATGATGGGCTTGGAGCAAGGGTTTGAATTTGAATGTTGCCGCTCCAAGAAAACTCCGGATGATACCCCACGTCTTGATGATAATTGTTGGGATAAGTATAGTAGTTGGGGTAGTCGCCGAAATTGCCACCATATAGTGTCGCCTCGAAATTGATGGAGCAAATATGACTTGAATGGTTTCCAGCACAATAATCACAAATCACCGCCATATTTTGAATATTATGTGCTTCTAAAGCCTCAATGCTCCTCAAAATTGTCTCCATATGTGGTGATAACTCCTCGAGTCTATACCTCCCTGCCGCAATTGGTTGAGTCATGCACGTGCAAGGCCATTGATCATTCTAGTTATCCATGGTGTACCTCGCAAAGCATCAAAACAGAAAAATTAACAACAATTAAGTAAACTTTATTGATAAAAATTAATAAGCAAATAACTATACAAGTCTAAATCTAGGATACCTACAAAACAAAATTTTTATATACAAGTCTAAATTAAGATCAATTTGATTGTAATTAATATTGAAAAAACACTAGAAAAATAATTCCCCGACAACGGCGCCAAAAACTTGTTGTCCGATTTATATAACGACAATTTACGCGCAAGTATACGCGGTCAACAAGTAATAAAGAGTAAGTAGAGTATCGATCTCAGGAGGAATTATTACTAATCTTTTTCAAGTATTAACCCTTTATCATCTCAATCTTATTTAAACAAATGATTTGTATTTTTGTTGTTTTACACTAATGAAGATAATAAATAATCAAAGAACTATGGAAAGCATTTAAGATAATGAAAATCTAATATTAACAAGTCTAAGATTGCAATTTTTTCTAACACTTCATTTAAATATCCTAACTTTCTCATTTGAACTAATTAACAACATAGAATTGTCAACTGAGAAATCAAAGTTACTTATAAGCCTCTCTCGATGGTCAAATTCGAATCTTCCTAATGTGGCATGTAGGTATATGTCTATCCTACACACTATCAAGAGACCAATTTCAAGAACAATTAACACGACACATGTCACTAAGTCTCATTAATCACCCTTTCAATTACCAACTTTTGCATAAGAAGTCATTAAGAATAGATTCTCTATTGGTTGCTCACAGTATCTAGGTATATGTCTATCCTAAATACTATCAAGTTACCTATCATTGAGGATAATCAACAAGACACACGTCACTAAGTCTTTATTAATCACCCACAACAATCTTTAACTTTCGCATGATATCATAACAAGGTCTCAACACTATAATCTGTTTCTCAAGTTCATATAGTTTCCCACGGTAATTGCTAGCTAGGCAATTAAGACATGAAGCATAAATTATGATATTTAATTCACAAATGAGTAATTAATAACAAAGAGAGAGTAGTCAATTCAAACTATGTGTTGGGTTTCATTGAAATCTTAGAATAAGAGTTCTAGTTCATGGTAGCTACAAATAACATCATATTCAATTTATACATCATGATAGATTACAAAACATAAGAAAAACCAGAGATAAAACCACTTTTGAAGATATTTTTTAGTTTGCTTATTGGGTTGATGATGAATACTAGCTTCTCCTCATTGATTTTGCAATCCTTGATGCTTTAGCTCCTTGGCCTTGCTTGATGTAGCTTGATTTTAGCACTTTGGCCATCTAATTTGATGTATTGTGTAGCCTTCTCTCTCTAGAATTGCTTCTCTAACCCTAGAACTTCTTCCTTGAATGTTATTTTCGTGCTCTATGCAGATGTATATGTCCCTGGATGCTTAAAATAGCTTAGCCCACCAAATTGGACCAAAATCGCACTTTCTGCACAATTCCAGGAGTTCCCGCCCCGGCGCCAAAAATGGCCTAAGAATTCCCGCCCCGACGGCAAAAATTGCACTGAAATCCCGCGCCCCGGCGCGGTCACCTCTGTAGCCCAAAACTGTTTCGACGTCTGTTGGTAAAATGGTCATAATTTTTTCGTCCGAATTCGGATTTAGGTGATTCAAGAGGCTACAGAAAGTTAAGAAGTAGCTCTACAACTTTCATAGCTTGAGGTCCGAGAGAAACGGGCTGGAGCTAGGCTCAAATTTTCCGGGAAGCAGCTGCTGTGTAAAATGCATGCAAAATTTGATGGTAAAATGACCATAACTCTCTCATACGAACTTCAATTGCGATGGTTCAAGATGTTCTGGAAATCTGAGGAGAATATCTACATCTTTCATTCTTTGAGTTTTGAGAGATTCAGATTAGATCAAGGCTGAAATTGGGAAACAAGCGGCTGCTGTGCCAAATTCAAGTCGAAAACGCGAAAACGGCAACTCTAAACATTGATCCACGGAGCTTTTATTTGAATTCCTACAAAATAAAGTAAAAACACATAAAATCATATAAAACATATAATAGCAATACTAAACCACACAATTCAACAATAAGGAAAAAATACATAAAAGCCAAACGAAATAGCTAAAGACTTACAAGTTATCAATGCCAAAAGTACCTAATTTATATGTATAAAACACACTTATCAATGAGTATGAACAAACTCATTCCTCAATACACGTTTTTTCTCGTATAGTATTATTACTATATCGCTTTAATATATAAAATATTCAAAATAACTATTCCTCGAAATGCATTCAAATATCGCAATACATTTAGAACAAACATTCTTTATTTATTGAATATCTCAAAGATTTACAAAAACGTCGGTTACACATCATCAAGAACCATCATTATGATTCAATACAACTTCAAAATAAAGAAAAGGTATTTCTTTGCATGTCTTCTAATCCTTGTCGTCCAGATAGCAAGAAATATCGCTTTTATCTATAACCTGCAAACAGTTTATTTTTACAAGATTGAGCTCGACAACTCAGCAAATCTAACAGTTTTCATGCTTCACATAGCACCAAATTTCATGCTCAGTACATATATCATAATTATTCTATTATGCATATCATACATGTTGTATTTCACATATCATATAAAGATTGAGTTCCATAACTCAATCAACTTAGTCATAAATTGACTTTCACAGTTTATAGCGTATCATATGTAATTCAACATACTTATTGCAGTACAGTTTACAAACAATCAATATCAAGTTCATATAACATATAGGAACTGAAAGACTTGCCTTCTAAGTTGATTATAACTTATAGCTATCTGCGCTTCCCGAATCCTACACAGATTAAGTATACGTACATACACACATCAGTGTAACATACTAAATTCACATACTCAATGTAAAATTAGTTTTAGTTTACATTAGCTATTATGTTTCAATCTTGTCTTAAAACCATTCTACGTTTCTTTAGAAACTTTTGTCCGTTATGACCCTTTTATGCCCAAAAAGGTTCTCTCATGGCTTTAGTATATAAATACTTTACGTTTCGAGTTATAAACCAATTACAATATGTTTTACGGATATTTCTTATCTTTATTTGTAAACTTGAGGTTATATGGTTTATGAACGGTTTCGATTGCGTAAACATAGCTCATTTCATTATTCTTTAATTTACATAGCTTTTATGTTTTTGCTATAGTCCATGCGTTAAAGCATTCTGTAACCACGTACACGGATGCCTTGCTTCATTAGTAGTATAGTTTAACATTTATTCCCGTGAATAAATTAAATTCTCACTTCGTATGTATATTAGTTTTATACATAGGTCATTTCTTGGTTCCGTTCTTATAATCTTCGCTTTGTATTTCGAAAACCTTTCGTTTTCAAATTTTGCGGTCAATATAGTTTTAAACGGGTTAACGTATTTCATCTCCATACATAACCCTTTTATATTCCATTTCCCAATTTAAGTTGCTCACATAAAATATAAATTCATGTTTACATAACACTTTTATCGTTTTTCTTGCACATTGCATCATTTACGCTATATAATAGTCTTTATACTATATTTATACCTTCATACTGGTTTTTTGTCATGTGCCGAATAGCTATAAAACCAACTAAACGCGTCGCGAGAACACGATTCGCTGGGCAGCCCAAGGCTACCAGGCATAACCGGCTTGGCGTAGCCAGCTGGGCTGGGCAGCCCTACGGTTTGACGCCCACTTTCGCCATTTTTCTTCCCTTAATCCACTAATTGAATTGCTATGAATTTCGAGTATGCTTTAGTTAGTATGTAGATGTATTTATAGAAATTACCAACCCAAGAAAACGAGCGACAAAAACTGTCCAAAATTAGTGAGCAAAACGCATGCCAGGCGACTGCACCAGCGCGACGTGCACGCGTGGCTGGCGCAACGCCCAGCTGCTGCTGCTGTTCCTTAACGAACCATCCACTTTGCACAAATTTTATTCCTTGCCTGCTCAACGGATTACTCCCATTTTTGAATATGTTATTCGTGGCATATGAGGCTATTTTTAAAAAATACAAACCTTCCATTCCGAGTTCGTTAAGCAGCCTTAATAGTGCGCCAAAAATGACTGCACGTACTAATTTTTAAGTTTCTCGTTTTTCTCCACAACGCGTTCCGGCTGGGTTTAACGCTACAAGGTGCTTAAATTATCCTTATCTAGGATGTACGAAGCTATCTTAGGTTTCAGTTCTGCTAAATTATGCGTTTTTAGCTGAAATGACTCTTTTAGGCCATTTATCGAACATAATATGTGCGACCTTTAAATGTGCTGTTTTCGCAAAAGTTTGTTTATGTTCTAATCCCATACGCCTTCCTTATAACTCCGCACAACAACAACTAGCCTCCTTCATGCTAATTTATAAACATCACAACCACAATTAATAGTCCAATCCATAACTACAGTTTATATTGTATAATCATATAAACTAACTAATGTTTATGAATTCTATAAAACTCTCACTTACTTCTTGTTTGATAACAGTGCGCCAATAATGCTTGATTGGAGTTTTGATGCCAATAAAAACTTCAATCTCGCTGCAAATTCCAATTCCCTGGAACTTCTAATCTCTTCTAGCCGATCCAAGTAGCTTTAAAGAACTATGTAATTGATTTAGCCAACTATATTCGGTAGTTTACAAAGTACTAGAATGGAATGGAATGGTTGGAGTACTAAAGTAGAGAGAGCTTGGTAGCAACCCTGCTCTATAATAGTTTCATAGCCTAGCCATCAGGAAACTACTTAGTGGTCTCTTACAACTCCTACTTTACTTTGGATTAGTGGCTTGTAGATAAATATTAACTTGCCACCTCCTGTTTGGGTTATATGAATCAGCTCCTGCTCTCTTATTTTACTTGGAGGTTACTCTCCTTTATTTTCCCAGCGTGCTTCTCATTTTCTTGAGTAATACTCATATACATAAACTACATATATACATATATTACATGTATACATCTAATACATATATTACATATAATATATATTATATTACTTACAATATATATATTACATATAATATAAAATGAAATTATAATAATGCAATAATTTTCACTTTATTAAAATAATTTAATATCATAAATTATTTTAATTCACTTTTTACATACTCTTCTGTACTTATCGCGTAATACATTTTCAATTAATGTATAATCATTTATATTACACCAAAAATCTTTTTCATAAAAAGAAATGGAAGTTATACATTAAAATAAAAATAATTTATTTAATGTAATATTTTCACCATATTAAAATAATTTAATATCATAAATTATTTTAATTTACCTTAATGTATACTCTAATTTAGTATACATATATTTAATTATTTCCTTCTCCATTAATAAATTGTTCCCAACAATTTATTTTTATCCGAAAATAATAATATATCCAACTATTTTCTTTTCTTTCTATAAATTATTTTCTCACAATTTATTTAACTGTAGTAAATATAATAATATATTTACTACATTAAAAATATGCATGTATTACACCCAATAATGTAATATTATTACATAATTCTTTCAATAACAGGGAGGTTATTAAATATATTTAATACCACCAATTTACTATATTAAAATAATTTACTATTATAAATTATTTTAATTTACTTATTATAATTTCCTTCATCATAAATTTTACCTATCTCATTTCCTTTTAAATAAATTGTTTCTACAATTTAATTTTTTTTAACCAAAACAAATATATAAAAATATATTTGCTCATTTCCTTTCCCCTCCTATAATAAATATAATAATAATATATTTATTATTTACAAATTATCACATTGCACAACATGTAATTACTTATGCAATCCTATTCACATAGTATATTGTATAATAAGAATTTTATATATTTAAATTCTTATTATAATATATTCTAAAAACTCAGATCGTCACATTCTTCCCCCCTTATAAGGATTCCGTCCTCGGAATCACAATACCGAATCTTTCCTACTCGGTTTAAGCCTATCTTACCTCGTAGCTTTATCATTAAATAACCTCAACTTATTATTCTTTTAGGTTTTATACTACCTATTTCTTTTCTTTCCTTAATCACTTCTTATAGGTTTCATTTCGTAATTGCCATTAAACTCGATTATCATTCGAATATTATCTATTCCTTGATTTTTTTCCCCTAAGGATTTGTTTACAATTGCCGTATTCTACGACCTACTTTCTTTTGAGAAACATTATCCTTTCTACCTCCAACCTCCAGAATAATAGGAGTCCTTCACAATTGATCAATAATTATAAAGCAATATGAATAACTCAAGAATTTCAAAGATTCGCTTAGGAAGAGCTTTCTATATCATGCTAAGGGTTAAAAAGACCATAAACTTTTATTTTTCATATTTCTGAAAAGATTTTAACAGAAATTCATCTGTAAACCGTCTGGCTTATGGGCACGTAGGTGATTAGCCTGTTATGCCCTATGTTGATCCATGCTATCTTTATCACTATTTCGCGCAAACAGAATTTCCCAATTCAGGGTTGTCCTGTGTTGATCAACACTAGCTTGTAGGAACGACATTTGCGTTCATCATACCGCCTTTGGCGCATAAACATTTTTCCCAATTCAGGGATGTTTGGAGTCCATACCAAATCAATTTAGTTGGATAGTTCTATAAAATATTTTAATATGTGTCTAGCCAATTCAAATGGCATTTTACAACTCTTTAACTATTAAAATATTGAAAATCATTTTATGACGTCATAGTACTGCACTATTTTAATAGTACGTTGACGATGTTGTTATTTTATGACTTCGTCATACTACATCATACCATAGTGGGCTGACGATCCTTAGATCACATCCAACACTAGGTTAGACTGCATTGATGACTCCATCGTTTAAAATATATTTTGATATTTTCAAATTACTTTTGTCTAGCTGAAACAATAAGCATAGACTCTTCTTTAAACGGTTCAAAACCATTGAAAATCATTTTAGGTGTTATCGTACCGCAATAGGTAACGATGCGTTCGTGGTTCTAAATCCACATCCACACCCTTGTTACAGTGCGTTATTGATTCCATCATTTGTCATATCCATACCATGTTTTAAATGCTGCGTTGACGATTTTATAAATACCTTTTGATTTAAAAATCAATTTTGTCTAGCTGAGACAAGTAACGTAGACATAAACACAACAAGACTTTAAAACTTATTGGTTCAACAATTTGACCCAATATTTTTTTTCTTCGAATATCAGCACGATTTCAATAAATTTCGAAATCTAGCATTGCTAGAGGATTTGGAATATCCATTTTTCCATCATTAGCTTCAACTTTCTCCCTTGTCTTACTATGAAATAATTCTATCTATTTCTAGCACCATCAATGTTGAATACACCAAAAATAATTAGCTCTTATTATATAATACTCCTATATCTTGATATAGTTCATCAAACTTACCATACATTATGTGTTTAAGAACTTTCCATAAAAATATGAGTTTAGGAACTTGTCCTAGCAATACGTAGTCCAAGAACCAATCAAGGACTGTCCATATGCTTAGGGGTTCAGAAATATACCATATGATTATGAGTCACAAACTTACCACAAGCATGAGTTTTAAGAACTCACACCTAATCTTAATATTCTCTAAATATCAAATATACATATGAGAAAAGAATCACCTTCTCACTATACATATACCGATAGCGTGATACCGACATTTCAACGATTACCAATGTGATAAACTAAGTGGTCGTTAAACCAAACACAAAACCCTTGCCCATACAAAGGTTTGTACAACTCAGCTATCACATGAGTCCTCAATTGAAATTCCACCCAATCCTAACTTTCTCTTTGCTCAATACGAATTTTCTTTAATCCGTATTTGATCATCTATAACTCTTTTTGAGTTTTACTTGTACTTTCTCATAGTACCTTTCCTGTACAACATTCTGCTATAAATTTTCAATCATTCGATTGATGATCTGTCATTTTATGACTTAATCGGATCACGTTGTGATCCTTTCTTATAATCGTCTTATATTACGATTCTTTCTTTATGATTATTTTGTTTTTACGATTTTCTTTTTTTTCCTAATCATATTATTTTATGATTGTTCAACTCAGGTATTCCGTGATCATTTGGCTTATTAAGATTCTTATTTGTATGTTTGCGTATTATCTTAACGCATTCTTTACAAATTTTCTAAGTTCCTTTAAAATCATTTAAACCTCATTCGAGTTTATGCTTAGCATCTTCTTCCTTTTCATCTATCTTGTTTACGGTTATCGCCTAAGGTATGCTTACCTAAAGTTATAACCCATAGCTCTGATACCAACTATAACTCATATCCGTAAACAGACAACACCTTACATTGGTACCTATCAGCTTGCCACCATTATTTTCGGTGTCCCCTACGGAGAGTCTGGCTTAGGATTTGGTGTGACACCCCCAAATCCGGGTATTTCGTTTCCTTAGGATTTGGTGTTCACTATCCATATACATCACATCACATTTAACTACCCATACAATCATAATGGAAATACTATTAATTAAAATAGGAATCTCCCATTAAAGGGTTACAACATCATTCATAAATAAATCCCAGGTCATCTAACCTTAACATAAAATCAATGCGGAAAACATACTTAAGTCTATTACATAAACATCATTTAAACAAACATAATAAGTCTTCATCACTTGTTTGCTTTTCCTTTGCCCTTACTAGTGGACGACTCGTCAACTCTTTCAACTTTAGCTGCAATGTTATTATGCAAGGGTGAGCAATGATTGCCCAGCAAATACAACAACAATAATAACATGCGAAATAATCAACGGATATTGAATAATCGAAGATTCAGCTTTTGAGTCAAGAATATAAGACAAGATTCAAAAGAACGTCTGAGGGTCTTAAGACCACGAATTATGTCCCAGGTTATCAAGTATTTCTACTTTAAACCTTTAACAGTCGTAAGACTATATGGACCTTACTTCTCGTACTTAGGAGGATCATCCCTTTGTACCATGTATGTGCACAACATCTTAACGCTAATGCGTAAATAAAATCCCCTGTATAAGGGTTGTTCATCTCAGTTTGACATCAGAGTCCGCACCAAAGGAAGTTTGGTTTGGATTACTTTAATAACGTTTTTAGAACGCTCATCAACTATGGACTAGTCGAATCAATAAGGGTTCACTAGTCGATCAAGGTTCAAAAGGTGTAATTCGAGAATCAAAACTAAATCTCACAAAAGGTACAATTGAATAATTTCTATATAACTGAAGCATTACAAAGAGGAAATTAAAATGTCTCATTGAATCCATGAAACTAAATGGAATAGAAATAATAACTTGCTCGAGTAAGTAATAGTATTATGAAACATATATGATAAGAGAATTAAGTTCAGGAACTTGCGTGATTGAAATCAAGGTAGTATTAGGTAGCTTGCTCTCAACGAAATAGTAGATCAAGGTAGAAAACTTGCGTAAACGTAAAAGTAAGGATAAGATACTTGCCTCGTGCGTAGACCATAAATTTAAGACTCACGTTCTTTAATCAACCTATACATTTGGTTTATAAAGCAGTAACAATAATTAGTTACAGTATTATAAACACTTCAGAATTCATTCTCATCCAAGTTTTCATTTTAATAACTCAGTTGACACCAAACAATCAATGGGTATATGCTTATCACCCATCACAGTACCTTAACATTCATTTTATACATTAGCCTCAGCTTAAGGTATGTCTACGATATAATAACATGATTTCACAGAAGGAATAAAATTTTTACCCTCGTCTTTTTACTCTTTTTTTTTTGTTCCACCGCCGGGGCGGTGGGTTTCTTCACAAAATCCTCGCCGGGGCGGGAAATGTAATACATTTCTACCGCCGGGGCGGAAAATGTAGTTCATTTCTACCGCCAGGGTGAGCCTGCCGCCGGGGCGCTATTTCTAGTACATTTTCACTGCCGGGGTAGTGGACCAAAACGTCAGTTCCTGCAGTTCGCGAAGAACACAGGAAAATGCCAAATTTGGCCAAAGTTTTCACAATTAACCGATTAAATTACTACCTATTCATCATATATGTTATGAAATCAAAACCCAGTACATACACAGTGATTTTGACATCACAGAGAATCTAAACAACCAATTAAAGGCTAAAAATTTAACTGTTCATACTCTGTATTTACATATTGATATGGTTAACGTAATTACTCACTGTGAATTCGTTTATTAACCAAATTAATCCGTTAAACTCTTGTTTTCTTCGTTTTTACATGCATAAACATGATTAGTCATCAATTTTAAGTTAAATAAACAATTTAAAGCATACAATTTGTACATAAGGGCCAGATATACAACTTTCATACTCTGTAACTTTTGAAAACTCAATTGAGCATAATTACATGGATTTAGTCACTTTAAATCATGTCTACATAGTATCAAACATGTTATAATCATCTAATAACATACATATAATCATATCATGCGTTAACCACCAAGTTAGTCTTTTACAGAAAACTCAAAACGTACAATCGTGGAGAAATTAAAGAAGAAC
Source organism: Aralia elata (assembly GCA_034770075.1). Classification (NCBI taxonomy): domain Eukaryota; kingdom Viridiplantae; phylum Streptophyta; class Magnoliopsida; order Apiales; family Araliaceae; genus Aralia; species Aralia elata. The sequence goes on along the minus strand of CM068386.1, from coordinate 38,940,208 downwards.
ATAATCAGAGACTTTAATTTAAGGATTACCTTTGATAATATGCTAGATTATGCAAGATAATGACAAGATTTCTTCTCAATCCTCCAATTTCTCAAAATTCTCTCCTTTTTCTCTCAAGTTTTCTCTCTGGCTTGATTTTAGAAACTGATGAAGTAAGGCACGTAATAAAGAACTGACGCAACATGAATGTCAGTTAATCCCATAATGGGTTAACTGACTTCAACTCCCCTTAGGGCTTTGTTTGGTTAGCACACTTATTCCTCCTTTCTAGTTTATTTTAATAACTTACTTATTATATAGTTTAATGTCACATATTAATCAATTAAATAATCTCGTTTAAATCGATTAAATAAAATAAAATATTACCACATTAAATCACATAAATAAAATTCTCATTTATTAAATATGATAAATTATTAAATCTCTAATTAATATTGAATTAATTAGAAACAACATTATACTTATTTAAATAATGCATTTAATCGAATAAATTCAATTAAACACATACTTTAAATATAAAAATTCTTCATGTCAATTTTACTAATGTAACACATATAATTAAATTAATCTACTACAAATTCATCAATTAATCAATTAATTCAACAATCAAATCATCGAAAAATATTTATTCAATCAATAAGTATTCAAATTAAGTTACAAGATTCTCGTTTGTCACATCTTTCCTCCCTTAAAAGGATTTTGTCCCCAAAATCACGACTCAATTAACTCGTCCCGTTACATTCTCCCCCCTTACAAAGATTCTGTCTCCAGAATCGGTACACATAGATTAAGCAAATAACTGAGGATAATTTCTCATCATCTGATCTTCGAGTTCCCACGTTGCTTCTTCAGCGTTGTGGTTCCTCCAGATCACCTTAACAGAAGGTATAATTTTATTTCTTAGCACTTGTTCTTTCCTGTCAACTATCTGAAAAGGCTCTTCTTCATAAGATAAATCTTTCTCAACTTGTAGGGGTTCATATTCTATAACATGTTTGTAGTCGAGTTTGTATGGCCGTAACACCTAGACATGAAAGACATTGTGAATGTGTTCCAACGCTGAAGGTAAAACTACCTCATATGCGACCTCACCAACTCGTCTTAACACTTCAAAGAGTCCAATGAACCTCGGGCTCAGTTTTCCCTTCTTACCAAAACAAATCTTCCCTTTCCAGGGAGATACTTTCAAGAAAACGTAGTTACCAGACTCAAATTCTCGATCCTTACGATGTTGATCGGCATATTTCTTCTGTCTATCCTAAGCTGCTATCAATCTTGCTCTGATCACTTTGACGATTTCTGCGGTCTGTTGTACCAGTTCTGGTCCTAGCAATTGCCGTTTGCCAACTTTCCCAACATAATGGAGTTCTACACTTTCTGTCGTACAACGCTTCGTAAGGCGGCATGCCAATACTTGCGTGGTAACTGTTATTGTAAGCAAATTCCACCAACGGTAGATGATCGTCCTAATTTCCTTTGAAGTCCATAATGCAAGATCGTAACATATCTTCCAATGTTTGAATTGTTCTTTCGCTTTGTCCGTCGGTTTGTGTATAATATGCCGTACTCATACGTAACTGCGTTCCCATACATTCTTGTAGTCATTTCCAGAAGTTCGATGTGAAGCGCGGATCCCTATCTAAGACAATAGATATTGGAACACCGTTCCTCGAAACAATCTCCTTCACATACAACTTCGCTAGCTGATCTAGGTTGAATCTGATCTTGATCGGTAGAAAATGTGCTGATTTCGTCAGTCGATCTACGATAACCCATACTGCGTCGAAACCTTTCTGAGTTGTCGGAAGACCTACTACGAAATCCATGGTGATGTGCTCCCATTTCCATTCTGGGATTTCTAACGGTTGTAATAGCCCACTTGGTCTCTGATCTTCGGCTTTAACTTTCTGACATGTCAAACACTTGGCCACATAATCGGCAACGACTCTCTTCATATTCGGCCACTAAAAATGCTTTCGGAGATCTTGGTACATTTTCGTACTGTCCGGATGAATTGAATATCTTGAATTATGAGCCTCGCTCAAAATTTTCTCCTTAACTTCTTGTACTGCGGAACCCAAATTCTTCCCTCGAATCTTAATACTCCTTCATTATCCATTTTGAATTTCACTTCATCACCTCCAGATATTCTTTTCCTGATTCTATCACATTCTTCGTCCTGAATTTGTGCTTCCTTAACCTTATCCACCAAAGTTGAAACGATTCTCAATTGAAATAATTTTTCATCACTCTCCTCTGGAAATTTCACCTCCAATTCCAATTTCGCCATTGCTGTAATTAACTCCTCCTGAGCGGTTAACATAAACAGTTTCTCCCGTCCCTTTCTGCTTAAGGCATCGACCACAACGTTCGCTTTACCCGGATGGTATAAAATCTCGCAGTCGTAATCTTTTATTAATTCCAACCATCTCCTTTGTCGCATGTTCAGATCCTTCTGTGTAAAAATATATTTCAGACTCTTGTGGTCTGTATATATTTCACACTTCTCCCCGTAAAGGTAGTGCCTCCATATCTTCAAAGCAAACACTAATCATGGGTAGGATACCCCTTCTCATAGTCTTTTAATTGTCGTGACGCATACACAATGACCTTACCGTTCTGCATAAGCACACAGCCTAGTCCTTTATGCGACGCATCACTATACACCACAAAATTTCCTGTGCTATCTGGTAGAGACAACACAGGCGTCGTACTCAACCGTCTTCCTAGTCAAATTCGTTAACGGAGTCGCGATCTTGGAAAAATCCTGAATAAATCTCCTGTAGTAACCTGCCAATCCGAGGAAATTCCTTACTTCCGATGGTGTTTTCGGCTGATCCCAGTTAAGCACTGCTTTAACTTTTGACGGATCCACCAAAATTCCATCCTTGTCAATCACATGTCCAAGAAATTGCACTCGCTCTATCTAGAATTCACACTTAGAAAATTTAGCGTACAACTTCTCTCTTCTTAACGCTTCCAATGTTAACTTCAAATGTTCTGCATGCTCTTCCTGGGGTTTGGAATAAATTAGAATATCGTCAATGAATACTACTACAAACTTGTCCAAAAACGGCTTAAACACCCTATTCATTAAGTCCACGAATGCTACAGGAGCATTCGTTAGACCAAATGACATCACCAGAAACTCGTAATGACCATAACGAGTTCTGAACGCTGTCTTCGGTACATCCTCCTTCCTCACCTTCAACTGATGATACCCACTCCTTAAATCTATCTTCGAGAAATATCTAGCTCCTTTTAACTGATCAAACAAGTCATCGATTCTTGGCAACGGGTATTTATTCTTAATCGTGACATTGTTCAACTCCCTATAATCAATACAAAGTCGCATCAATCCGTCTTTCTTTTTAACAAACAATACCGGCGCTCCCCACGGCGATACGCTCGGCTGAATATACTTCTTATCTAAAAGTTCTTGTAGCTGCACCATCAATTCTTTCATCTCTACTGGGGCATACGGTACGGAGCTTTCGATATCGGGGCAGTTCATGGCGCCAAATCGATTACAAACTCAACTTCCCTATCTGGCGGAAGTCCTGGCAAATCGTCGGGAAAGACGTCTACAAAGTCCCTTATAACAGGTATCTCTTCTAATTTCGGACTCTCTTTTTGAGTATCAACTGTGTAGGCTAAGTATCCCACACAACCTTGTCTTAACAACTTCCTGGCCTGCATCATCGTCAGACAACTCGCTAGTCTAGGAGATTTGCTGCCGTAAAATACTACCTTTGACGGAGTCATAAGGTTAATATGTTTTTTTTTGGCAATCAATTATCGCTTCATAATTGAGTAACCAATCCATACCCAAAATAACGTCAAATTCCCCAAGTTTGATTGGGATCAGATCTACTGTCATCACGTTTCCCTTAATGTTCACTCTACAGTTCTTGTGTACGTACCTAACTAACAGGAATCACTTCCCTATTCGCAATTTCTATGTTCAAAGGGTAATCTAGTTCCTCCTTAGGCAATTCTAAGTTCTTAGCAAAGTTATCGGATATAAATGAACAAGTAGCACCCGAATCAAACAATACATAAGCATCTATATTATTGATCGAAATGATACCTGATTGAAAGTAGTATGCACACAAGCCAATCATATTTGATATGATGTAGCATATACTTTGTAATCTTATTCATTTATTAATAAAAAAATTGATTTTCTTAAAAGGTATTTTATATTATCTACATAGTGTTGTTATATTAAATGTGATAAACCCATAGTTTTGAGCAATGCTTTTAGAATCATGATGGTGATCATGCTAATGAGATCTAAATTCTAGATAACTCACAAACTAAAATCGTTCCTAATTGTTGGATTACTAAAAAGGGGATTAGTGAATCTGGATAGATTAGTACATACGTTGCTTGCTCTTAAGAAGAGGATGATTGATCTCATAATCATTTGTGTGGAGACACTAAAGCAAGTATGTAGGTGCTTATTGGAGAATAACTTCACTACACGTGGCTCGCTAAGGAATACCTAATGGAGTTTTACTCGCCTATCAATAGGAATTCCTATAGTGATAGTAGTACAAGTGATCCTTGGACTTGAGATCATCATAGTATCTTGTGTATGATGAGTTATACTTTGACATATCCTTGAAGACCTTTTGGGTATATCAAAGGGTATGATTGGGTATAATTAGTTGTACATAGAGATAGGTGAATGATCAACAAAGAATCTACCACGTCTAGTAAAAGATGTGAATGTCCTATGTGATTCGATAAATGACAGCTCAGTAGTCCTTGGCCAAGGCAGAATGAAATTAGAAAGGAGTTTCTAATTTGCATTATTTAGAGTTGTGCATTTGGGAATCGAAATACATATAATTAAATAAAATAAGACTTGACAGTAAATCCATGTCTTATATTTAATTGGGACATTGTATGGTAGAAGGATTGAATTGTACGGTAACTATTCACTGAAAGGTTTTTTTATGATTAATGTTGAAATATATATTATCTGAAAAGTCGTTAATCGCTAAGGGGACTTACCCTTATTGTAGAATAAATGTTATTTAATGAATTAAATAGTTTAATTTATTTATTTAAATAAGATTAGAATTGTTCTAATTGATTTATTCACAACCGGTTTAATATGGAGAACCTAAAGGGTCACACCGTAAAAGAAAAATATTTACTTAAGAAGTAAATGGCATAATCGTAATAATAAGTTAAGTGTATTTAATTTAATCTATAGAGATAGAATAAATTAAATAGCTTAATATTTATTATTTAATATTTTAGAAATATTAAATATAAATTAATAAGAGGAGTCTTATTATTATTACTATTATTGTTATTTAATTCCTAATAGAGATTGGTAATTAATTAATAGAAGTACTCTCTCATGAATTCCTAATTGGATTAGGAGCATAATTAATTAAAGGAATTTAATTATAATAGAAACCCTAATCCTAAATAGTTTAGGGAAGGGTTATTCCTACATCTATAAATAAGATGAGTCTTATCATAGATTAGGGTTACACACTCTTGCATAAAAATTGTGGAGAGTACTTACAATTTCTATAGAGATATAAACTAGGGTTTTGTCAACACCCATCTTCTTGAATAGATATTATTCCGTGGTGGATCACCTCTAGAGGCCAAACACTTGGATGGCTAACGTTGATCAAATGAAGGAATTTAATCGGTGGAATTCAAGGAGAAAACGAAGGAATTGGAGTTGAACTTGTACCCGAGATAACACGGTTCTACGAGGGTATAATTTCTTAATCTCTATCTATTTCGTTTAATTAATAATTGTGCATAAAGAAAGATCATGGTGATGGTTTGTATAAAATTTAAAATCTAATTTTATCGCGCTTCCGCTATATTTATGTAATTTGATTGTATGTTCGCGTTATACAAACCTAACAGTGGTATCAAGAGCCAAACTTTATGCGAATTATTAATTGTTTTGATTCTGTATATACATTGATATGTGTTTAGAACAATTTAATTGGGCATAACTGTTTGTGTAAAATTATTTTATTTTTTTTATTAAAAAAAAAGTTTTTAAAAAAAAAATAAAAAATTCGTTGGTCAAAGTCAACGGTCAAACGTTGACCGTTGACTGGTCAAACGTTGATTGGTCAACTGTTGATTTGGCACTTGCTGCTGATGTGGCGCTGACTAGTCAACTGTTGACTGCTGACGTGGCGCTGACTGGTCAACCTTTAAAAATGAAATAATTAATTTGGAGCTAGAAGGTTTTGAACCCTTGACCTATTGGTCATAAGTTAGAAGCCTTACCACTACACCAGAATCACTTTTGATTATGAATCAGATTGTTTAATATTTAAACTATATAATTTTGGGTTTGAAGTTTGACTTAAAGGCTTGTTTGATTATTTCTTTTAAAGGTTTATGATCAAGGGTTGACCTCATTTTTTTTTAATTTTTTTAATTTTTTGTAAATTAAAATAAAGGAGTTTATTTTGATTTGGAATTTGATTAAAAAATAAAGGAGTTTATTTTTTATTCAAAATTGGATAAATTAAAATAAAAGAGTTTATTTTGATTTGGAATATGATTAAAATAAATAAGTTTATTTTAATTGGAATTGGATTCCATGATAACTAATTGGAGTTGAAATTGGATTTTATACTAACTAATATTGCCCATTAAATGATATCAATGCATATATGAAATGATTTTATTATTCATGAGATGAATATTATTTATTGATGCATTTGGAGATATGTATGATAATAAATAGGGATTGATTATGGACTATTGACCAATGTATGATTGGATTTATTTTAGAGGATGCTTGAATGAATGGGTTTTTATAAATGGGGTCTGCGTACCTCGTCTTCTCTAGTTTTTCTTGATGTAAATTCTATCTTCCTCCTATGTACTTCCCCTTGACTGCTGATCAAGATTTCTATTTATTGTAAATAGTTTTTGTAATAGAACTAGTTAGAATTAATTTTGAAGAATTGGAGACAAAGGAGCAAGGAGCGCATGAAGACCCGTTTGTAATGGAGCCCGGGTTTAAATGTAATAGTTATATTTAAATTTAATTCTTGCACCCTAGGTTTGACCTTTTGGTTCACTTAGTGGCTCTAGTGAACCAAACTAGAATAAAAGTCCATAATCAATCTGGGTAGAATATAGTATTCTATATGTGCATGATTACTATATATATATATATATTATATATTATATACAACATGCTTCGCATGTTAAATAATATGACGCGTATTTTATATATATATGTGCATGTGCACTAAACAAGATGAGACTAATAATAACAAACCCCTCAAAGAAATAATATTAAGTCCTAAGCGTTCAAAGATATTAGGAATATCGAATGTCGCCTTCTAGTATGATAAAATAATAGAGTATTAAATATTTAATATGAGTTTGTTGTGCACACACAAGGCGAGTATTAAATATTTAAGATGTTGTTTTATCACATTTGATGCTTATAAAGGAATTGAACATTACTGCTTTGTTGTGCACACACAAGGGCGGTCTTTTTCTCTTCACATATATGGAAGTGCTAAGTTGGACTTAACTTAGATTATTTTAGTTCGGATGTGCACAAACTTGACCATTATAATCTAAGAGGCAAAATACAAGGAGTGACATAGTGATGTAATTAACAATAGTTGTCTACCTATTTATTTATATATAGTTTGTTGTGCACACACAAGGCTATATAGATTTGAAATGGAATCCTTATTCTCACTAGCAAATCTTTAATTAGATTTGTCGAACTATATATATTGAGGGTAGTATAGTTTGATAAAAAAAGTGAGAGATACCAATTTAAAATAAAGACCTAATTTATTTTGGTAATTAATTAAATGAATGTATGCTAAAATGTTGTCTATTTCATTTACAAAATTTTACAATGTCTAATTTACTATCACTGCGGAGCATATTAGATGCTAATTAACTGGACCAAATAACACGGACTAGTTAAAGAATTTGAGAATAGTTCTCTAGGCTGAAAAGCTATCTTATGTCCTTAATATGCCTATCCTTGCAATGGTTGCAGACAATGCCTCTGAGGAAGAGATTGCTACTTTTAGAAAGTGGCAAGATGATGCACAGTTGGCTCAAATGCATCATGCTCGCATCCATGAGTAACGAGCTTCAGCGTCAACATGAAACTATGGATGCTCCTACTGTACTCCTGCACCTTTAAGGAGTTGAATGGTGAGGAAAGTAGGACTGCTAGATATTAGATATCTAAGGAGCTTTTCCGATCTAGAATAACCGATGGCACTACAGTACAGACATATATCCTAAAATGATCAATCTGATTGAACAATTGGGATAATTGGGTTTTAATGGATGGAGAGTTGATCCAAGATTTGATCTTGCAATCACTTTCGGACTCTTTCTCACAAATTGTTGTGAATTTTCACATGAACAAGCTATATGTCAGCCTACCTGAGTTGCTTAAACATTATGAAAACTGTAAAGAGTCATTTTTCAACCAAGAAAGACCAAGTCTTACTGGTAGATGATTCTTCCAGGAAGCGGAAGAGGGCCAAAGGATCTTCTTAAAAGAAGAACAATTCAAAGAAGGTAAATGGAAAGGCAAAAACAAAGGACAATAAGAACAAGACTGATGCAGATAGCAAAGGAGTTTGCTTCCACTGCAATAAGCCTGGACACCGGAAAGGAAACTGTAAGGAGCATCTTGCAAAGGCTAACCAGAAGAAGCTTAGTGAAGTTTCGGTTACAGATATAGGTTTGTTCATGATTGAAATAAATCTTTCTGTAAGTCAAGGTTCTACTTGGGTATTGGATACCGACTGTAGTTCTCACGTATGCAATCCAATGCAGAGACTAAGCAGAAGTAGAAAGCTAAACAAAGAGTAAGTAATCTTATGTGTGAAGAATGGAGCAATGGTTGCTACATTAGCCGTAGGAACTTATAGTTTAGCATTGCCTATGGGCAAGTCTATTAAGTTAATAAATTGTTATTATGTTCTAGTTCTCTTTAGAAACATTATTACTTCTGTTGTTGGACAAGGAAGGTTTTGGTATTATATTTAAGAACAATTGTTGTTCTATTTATAATGATAATGTTTTGTTTGAAACTGGAAGATCACTTGATGGACTTTGTAAACTTGACTTACATGAAAAAATAATTTTACAAACTAGTAAAAGAAAAAGGAGATGATCATTCAAAGAGTTGAATATGTGTATTTGACGAAATACAAGTCTGAATCATTTGAAAGGTTCAAAGAATTCAGAAGTGAAACAAATTGACAAAGTATCAAGATTCTTTGATCAGATCGAGGAAGGAATACTTGTGCAATAAGTTTCTAGATCATCTCAAAATGGTATTTTCTCATAATGGACACCTCCTAATATGCAATAATTGATTGGTGTATCTAAAAGGAGAAATTGTACCTTGTTGGACATGGTGCGATCCATAATGAATTTTACCGACATTCCAGTATCCATCTGGGGTTATGCCCTAGAAACGGCTGCATATCTACAAAATAAGGTAACCTCAAAATCCGGCCCCAAGACTCCATAAAAGTTATGGATAGGGAGGATTCCTAATCTTAAGTATGTTAAGATAAGGGGTTGTCCAACTTATGTGAAAAAGGTTTCAAAAGATAAGTTTGGGACAAAATCTGACAAGTGCAGAGTTGTGGGATATCCTAAAGAAAGTTTAGGGTATTATTACTATAATCCTACACACTGCCTTCTTAGATAAAGGTGTTTATCATTGAAGGAGCTAGTGGGAGGATAATAGATCTTGAAGGAGTTCAAGAACCACAAAGTACTACAAGTCAAACCGAGGAACCTGTAGATAGACCTATTGTACCACAACCGAATCGTAAATCTGGAAGAGTACCGAAGATACCTGGGAGGTATGGATTCATCATAGAGGATGATGATGAGGTACGCATCATAGAGGATGATGATCCAGTTTTATACGATGAGGCTATGAGTAGTAGACACTCAGAGAAATGGTAGATGACCATGAAATCTGAAATGGACTCCATGTATGAGAACCAAGTATAGACTCTGGTTACTCCACTAAAGGGCATAGTGCCTAGAGGGTGAATATGGGTCTTTAAGAGAAAGACTAGGGCAAATGGCAAGGTAGAGACCTATAAGACCAGACCTATTTAAAAGGTTTTTCAAGTCAAGGAGTTGACTGTGATAAACCCTTATTACGGGGTAATGCTCAAGTTCATTTGGATTTTGCTTGTGATTGCAGCTTATTACGAAATCTGGCAAAATGGATGTGGAGACGTCCTTCCTTAATGAAGACTTGAGGAGAATATATGTATGATACAGCCAGAGGAATTTGTTTTAAAGGTTGAAGCAAATCGTGTTTTAAGGTACGATGATCCATTTATGGATTGAAACAAGCTTCTCAAAGATGGAACATTCGTTTTGATGAGACAATCAAAAGAGTTTGATTTTATCAAAAACGAGAATGAACCTAGTATGTACAAAAGGGTCAGTGGGAGCACTGTGACATTCCTAGTATTACATGTTGATATAATACTGATAAGGAATAACGCACCAATGCTACAATCAGTAAAGATAAAATTGTCTAAACATACCTCTATGAATAACTTGGGAGGAGCATCCTATAAATTGGGGATATAAATCTATATAGATAGATTTAAAAGGATGTTCGGCTTGACCCAATGAACGTATATTCATTCGATGCTAAAGGTGTTTAGCATGGCAAACTCCAAGATAGGTCTCATGATGAGCTATGGAGTGTATCTCTTTAAATTGTCCTCAATAAAAGGAGATCGCATGAGTTACTATCATGTATGCAATGAATATACAAGGCCTGATGTTGATCAGTCATATTCTGGAGAAGATCACTGTAAGACAGTGATAAACATCTTTAAGTACTTAACCGGTACTGAAGATGTGATTATGATTCATGGTGGGTCTGAATTAAAACTAGAGGGTTAAACAGACTCAAGTTTTTCAGACTGACCAAGACGATAACAAATCCACTTTAAGAGTAAATCGTTACCTTGAATGGTGGTGCAGTGAATTGGAAAGGTTCCAAAATAGAAAAGAGTTAATGGTTTAGTGACAAAGACAAAGTATATAGCTGTAAATGAAGCTGCAAGTTGATTGTTTAGATGAAAAGTTCATCACAGAACTAGGAATAGTTCCTAAGTCTCATCTTGGATTCAAACATGTGTTGCGGCACTTTCATTTGATTAGTAGAATCATTGAAAGAGGAGAAATCACTATAGAGATAGTGGACTCTCAAGAACAACATTGCATATCCATTTACTGAAGCTTTATCCAAACAGCAGGATGATCGTCACTTAGAGAAGAAGGGTATAAGATACCATGGCGATTGGCTTTAGTGCAAGTGGGAGATTGAAAGTAGTATGCACACAAGCTAATCATATTTGGTATGATGTAGCATATACTTTGTAATCTTATTCATTTATTAATAAAAGAATTGATTTTCTTAAAAGGCATTTTATATTATCTACATAGTGCTGTTATATTAAATGTGATAAACCCATAGTTTTGAGCAATGCTTTTAGAATCATGATGGTAATCATGCTAATGAGATCTAAATTCTAGATAGCTCACAAACTAAAATCGTTCCTAATCGTTGGATTACTAAAAAGGGGATTAGTGAATCCGGATAGATTAGTACATACGTTGCTTGCTCTTAAGAAGAGGATGATTGATCTCATAATCATTTGTGTGGAGACACTAAAGCAAGTATGTAGGTGCTTATTGGAGAATAAATTCACTGAACGTGGCTCGCTAAGGAATACCTAATGGAGTTTTACTCGTCTGTCAATAGAAATTCCTCTAGTGATAGTAGTACAAGTGATCCTTGGACTTGAGATCATCATAGTATCTTGTGTATGATGAGTTATACTTTGACATGTCCCTTAAGACCTTTTTGGTATATCAAAGGGTATGATTGGGTATAATTAGTTGTACATGAAGATAGGTGAATGATCAACAAAGAATCTACCACGTCTAGTAAAAGATGTGAATGTCCTATGTGATTCGATAAATGACAGCTCAGTAGTTCTTGGCCAAGGCAGAATGAAATTAGAAAGGAGTTTCTAATTTGCATTATTTAGAGTTATGCATTTGGGAATCGAAATACATATAATTAAATAAAATAAGACTTGACAGTAAATCCATATCTTATATTTAATTGGGACATTGTATGGTAGAAGGATTGAATTGTACGGTAACTATTCACTGAAAGGCTCTTTTATGATTAATGTTAAAATCTATATTATCTGAAAAGTCGTTGATCGCTAAGGGGGCTTACCCTTATTGTAGAATAAATGTTATTTATTTAAATGAATTAAATAGTTTAATTTATTTATTTAAATAAGATTAGAATTGTTCTAATTGATTTATTCACAATCGGTTTAATATGGAGAACCTAAAGGGTCACACCGCAAAAGAAAAATATTTATTTAAGAAGTAAATGGCATAATCGTAATAATAAGTTAAGTGTATTTAATTTAATCTATAGAGATAGAATAAATTAAATAGCTTAATATTTATTATTTAATATTTTGGAAATATTAAATATAAATTAATAAGAGGAGTCTTATTATTATTACTATTATTGTTATTTAATTCTAATAGGGATTGGTAATTAATTAATAGAAGTACTCTCTCATAAATTTCTAATTGGATTAGGAGCATAATTAATTAAAGGAATTTAATTATAATAGGAACCCTAATCCTAAATAGTTTAGGGAAGGGTTATTCCTACATCTATAAATAAGAGAAGTCTTATCATAGATTAGGGTTACACACTCTTGCATAAGAATTGTAGAGAGTACTTACAATTTCTATAGAGATAGAAACTAGGGTTTTGCCAACACCCATCTTCTTGAATAGATATTATTCCTTGGTAGATCACCTCTAGAGGCCAAACACTTGGGTGGCTAACGTTGATCAAAGGAAGGAATTTAATCGGTGGAATTCAAGGAAAACACGAAGGAATTGGAGTTGAACTTGTACCCGAGGAAGAACGGTTCTACGAGGGTATAAATCTCTATCTATTTCGTTTAATTAATAATTGTGCATAAAGAAAGATCATGGTGATGGTTTGTATAAAATTTAAAATCTGATTTTATCGCGCTTCCGCTATATTTATGTAATTTGATTGCATGTTCGCGTTATACAAACCTAACACTGACACCACATCGCGAGACTGCACGGCATCTGGCACGGTCATGTTGAAAGTCCTAGCAGTTGGTCGATTTGTTGGTGTTGATCCGGTTATAGTTAATATATTACCACCACTGTTCCCCTTGTTGCCTCCTGTTCCTGCTCCTCTTGCTGCCTTCTTGGGATAATCCCTAGCCAGATGATCCTTTGATCCGCATGTGAAACAAGTACCCTTCTTTGGATTCGGACAATTCGGCGCTATATGGCCCTCCTGGTTGCAATTGTAGCAAACTCTCTTCCCCTTCAGGCAAATCCCCACATGGTTCTTCCCACATGTAACACACGCTTCTACCTTCTTCTTCTGACCTCCTTGCTGATTTCTAGTAGATCCATTATCATTCCACTTCCTCTTCTGGTTGTGACCTCCACTGTTACTACCACCCGCTTTGTTATTATCATTTTTGCCTTTCTTCTTCTTCTGCTCCTGGTTATACTTAGTCAGAGCATCACTCCCACCTTCGCTTATTATAGAAATGAAAAATATCAAACCAGCTTATTATTTTTTTATCTTCTGAAAAACTTAGTGTATAATATTTTAGCGACAAAATAATTTTCCTGTAATTTTCTAAATTCGTTTCCTATTTTTAAATAGGCTAAAACAGTCCAAAATGACTACATTTATCATAAATTATCCTTTCGTCCAAAAATTCTAAACTTTACACGGTAGATTCATACTACCATATATTAATTCCAATTAAATTTGCACAATTTTCTAAGCTGTATACACTGAGTTATAACAGTTTACTTTTAAAATTATATTTTCTTTCACGGACTAGATCTCCACTTCTGGACATCAAAAAATTCCAAATTTTAGACAGCATCTAGTTAACCTGATATATTAATATACCACAAAAGACCAGAATTTTTAGAGTACAAAAAGTAATCAAAACAGCCTGCACAAGAACTGGACAGTATGCTCATAAGGTTTTCCAGATTTTTTGCCGGCAGGGACTGTTTTACAAGAAATCATGCTACGATTTGTTTGTTTAACAATTTTGAGTGATTCTACTTGAATTGATCAGATAACTCATGGATCTAACACATGGCTTTGACGGATCTCAAAAATAATTTACAGATTTAAAATGGTAAAGGTCCAAAGTGGACTGGAATTTAGGGGTTTTAAGCACAAAAACTGTTTTTGTTCTTCTTTGCTATTCAAGCTTATCAATACTTAAAATGATAATATCTAAGCATAAAACATCATATATTATATAGATCTACTATCATATGGTTTAAGATCATGAACTCGTCATTTATTTCAAAACAACCATAAGAAATACATAATAAACTAATTAGGGTTTGAGTTTTGGAGATTTTATACCTTGTGGATCTAAAGGCACTTCTTCTCCTTCCACAATAGGTGATAAATCTAGATGGCATGAAGAAAACTCCTCTTCTTCTCCCTCCTAAGTACCCACGACAGCCACCCTTTGTTTTTCTCTCTTAATATTTTCTCTTTCTCACTCTTTTAGAACTTAAGGAAGAAATGAAGCAAACTTTTTAATGGCAAATGAAAAGGGTGCTATTTATAGCTAGCAAATAATATACGTATAACATATATATATATATATAGTGAGTTGGTAAACAAACTTTGAAATTGTGAAGAAAAATTAAATGAACCATGTGCTCATTTTCTTCTCTCTTTGTCCGGCTCCTCCCTTTTAATTACTCCATTTTTTTATTTTTTTTATAATGCTTTAATTGCTTATTAGATCTTCTAGAATATCCATTTTATTTGGGCTATGTAATGACCGAGAATCGTACTTAGCTTGTAATTAGGGTTTTATGGAATACATTGAATTTTTATGAATATTACTTTGTGTTATGTGTTTAAAGGTCGTATTATGACCTAGAATGTATTTATATGTTAGAATTAATGAACTAGGGTTTCATATGAAGAAATAAAATTTTTCCTGAGAAAAAGACGAAATAACACTATTCACATTTTTCGAAATTTCGAAAGACGCCATAACGTTTATATGATGTCACGAAGTGTAATATCTAATAAAATTCGAAAATGAAAAACATAATTTTTCGGCTGTGGATCGGATTACGAAAAGTCCACCGCAGGTCAACGAAAGTCAAGATTTTAATCTTTAATCCTTCGGGCTTTGTTTTCGGGAGCCCAATAGAAGTAATGTAGGAGGCCCAAGATAATTTAATTAAGGCCCAAGATAAATTGTTAAGAAAGCCCAAAGATTGGCCCAACCAATTATTAAACCAAACCCAAAACCTAAATGGATTCAAAGCGGGTCGAGATGGGTTAACGGGTGGGTAAGAAACATATTAATATAAGAATATTTATTAAATGTGCTTGGTTATGTGGTATGTGAATAGTGACGTTTTGAGCATTAAATAAAAATGCTTTACCATAAGAAATGGAATGATAATAATGATAATGTAGGTCATTAAATAGAAAATACCGCCGAGAGGTAGGCCTAAAACGCAAAGAATGCAAGAAGAACTAGAAAACGAAAACGAGAATAGGGAATAAGAGAAACCTTATGCAGTAGCATATAGAATTTCTAG
Source organism: Aralia elata (assembly GCA_034770075.1). Taxonomy (NCBI): domain Eukaryota; kingdom Viridiplantae; phylum Streptophyta; class Magnoliopsida; order Apiales; family Araliaceae; genus Aralia; species Aralia elata. Next base: position 38,924,461 of record CM068386.1, on the reverse strand, counting down.
TAGGGGTTTTTGATAGAAACTCCGCTGGAGTAAACATAGATCCTCCAGCTTTGTAAATAGCAAGCCTCGGGGATTTCAGGAGAGTGGAACCACTAGAGTCTAGGGGAACCACTGAGCCTATAGAGGCTCAATCATGGATTAATGAGATAGAGGAGGCACTTATTATTGCCAGAGTAGGTGAGGAGCAAAAGATTGTTTTTGGTACTTACATGTCAAAGGGTAAAGCTAACTTCTGGTAGGAGGTAAACCAGAATAGGGCTAGTGAGGGAGTAGTAGCTTGGGAGTGGTTCGTAGAGTTATACTTCGAGAACTACCTTCCCAGGAGTATGCGAAGTTGGATGGAGAGGAGATTCTTAGAATTCAAACAGGGGGATGTGTTAGTTCCCCAATACGTCGCCAAGTTCAATGAACTGGCTCGGTTACTCCACACCAAGTGGACACCGAGAAGAGGAAGGCTAGGAGGTTTGAGCAGGGCCTGAAACCCTGGCTCCATAATAAATTTAGGTAGTGCAAATTCCATGGAAGGTATTCATAGGAGTTGTTGCGTTAAGATAAAGGAGCATGAGTTGACAGTAGATTTAATTTTGACTCAACTGGGAGAATTCGATGTAAACCTAAAAAGGGATTAGTTGTATCATCAAGGGGCAATGATAGATTGCTAGAAGAAGTTAGTAAACCTTAAGACTTCGAAGCAGTCTAAGGTAGTTGGTAGGAGTAGTAAATCGCTAATATTCTCATTATCTGACGATAATGCAAGCTAGAAGGCTGTAAAGGGAAGGACATGAGGGTTAATTAGCTTACGTTATTAATACCCAACTAGTGGGAGTAGAAATGGGTCAGATACCTATGATGAGAAAGTTCGCGGATGTATTTGTAGGGTTTCCGACAGATAAAGGCAACGGAATTTAAAATTTTTAAAACTATTTCGAAACCCTAAAATAGGATCCATGCGAAAAATAAATTAATTCAGAGGTTTAGATTTGTTTTACCGATTATCCGAGCTTGAATGCAACGATGAAATTCTGGAACGGCTTCGAATCTCTAATGCAATCCAACGGAACTGCGTCTCTACGGTATCCACACGAACGTCCCACAAATCGTCACACGGTCTGTAGCAAAGAGAACTCCGGTACTAGCCGCCAAGATCTGAATTTTCTCAAGTGTTGCTCTCAACTCTCTTTTCTAAAACGGCTAGGGTTTTTCTATTTTGCTTCACGTAAACAAGACTGCTGATATATCTGATATATATAGAGTCCAAAAGGTTAAGCAAAACCCTAATCCTATTAGAAAAGTAAAATCCGAATTTATATATATATATTATATTTTAATTAAGTCTTACTTAATTAATATACATATATATACAAATTATCCTGTTAATTTAAATTCGTAATTTAAATACTATCAATCATATTGATATATTTAAATCCTTACAATTTAAATTAATTCTCTTTTAATTACGTTCTAAGTGTGTGACCCTATAGGTTATTATTATATTGGCAATAATTTTAAAATCATATTATAAAATTATAAACAGTGAGTGACATCTAGTAATGCATCACTGCTACCCAAATAATAATAAGATCGATGACTCGATGCAACCTTTTCGTGACCAATGTTTCAATGTAATTTAATCCTTTTAACCTTGACATCCTAGATTAAACTCGAGCCATGGAATGTGTCATACTCTTCATAATTTAATCTGAGTTTTCTTGATCAATGAGTAGACTATATGAAACAAATCACTATTTGAGCATGGCCATGCATTTCATAGTCCTACTCAATCAAGAGGCCTATGGATATCACCCCTAATATATAGGAGGGTTAAATTCCATCTAGATCACTCATATTCCTCACACGATTCATGATGTACCCAATAATCACCTTTATTGTCCACCCTTTTAAAGGTGACCTTTGATGATATCAAAGTACATAAATTCTCGTATAGTAATATAGTGATTTCAGGTCGGAGGACCATTACATCATTGTCACTATAAGAATTGCTTATGACACTTTGCATAATGCTCCGCGTAGAATTCTCATGATGGGTCTGTCCAGTACATTGTTCTCTAACATGTACCTATGCATTGACTTAATATCTCATATATTAATAACCAATGAGATTTGGCCATCAGTCAATCCACATACTAGTCTCAATGTATCATTGTTGTCCCATTCTCAATGATACTCGACTAGGGACATTTAAGAGTAATGATACTTATTATAATTATATAATCTCATGTTCAAGTCACATACTTGAAGCTATATAATTTGTATCATTATTCTAAGGACTTTTATTATGTTAATATTTATATAACACAGTAAATGAAACCATAATAAAATAACTCATTTATTCAATCAAATATCAAAAGAAATGTTAAGCAATTACATTAAATAATTGGCCTCTAGGGCATAAACTCTAACAGTATTTCTAGATGAGTTGCTAGGTTTTTCGCCAGATAGGGAGATCAGGGTTGTTATAGACGTTGTGCCTGGAACGACACCATTTTCGAAGGCTCCATATAGGATGGCGCCAGTAGAAATAAGGAATTGATGATACAATTACAAGAACTTTTAGATAAGAAATATATCCAACCAAGTGTGTCTCCATGGGAAGCATCAGTGTTATTCATTAAGAAGAGAGACAGATCGTTAAGGCTTGGTATCGATTATGGAGAGTTGAACGAAGTAACGATCAATAGTAAGTATCCGTTGCCCAGGATCAACGATCTAGTTGTTTAGTTGAAAGGGGCAAAATACTTTTCTAAGATAGATTTAAGAACGGGGTATCACCACTTGAAGGTTAGAGGAGAGGACGTTCCGAAGACAACATTCAGGACTCGTTATAGCCATTACAAGTTCCTGGTGATGTAGTTCGGGTTGACGAATGCGTGTAATGTCCAGGAATTTTCGAAACATTGTATCAAATTATTTTGATAAATAAAATTTATCTTATATAATTTTATGAATTTAATTGGACTCATGTAAGAATTATATTTAATTATATAATTATATGGTCCAATAATTCTCTTCATTAAGGGGCCCATTAATAGTGCGATTTAAATTAGTGGGTTAACCCCAAGTTTTTATTTGAAAGAAATTGGAAGAAGATTAATAAATAAACCCATTTCATTTAATAATTCGAAAGAGAAATTTTACCGAAACAAATGTTCAAATAATTAATTTATTGAATTAGTTATTCAAGTTAAATATTAGAACATAATATTATTAATTTATATTTGGGTCACCTTCATTTGGATTGACCATTGGTTTTTTTTACTTATTTTGAATTGGACCCCAAATCCCCTTTTATTTTCTGGATTGGGCCAAACCCATGTTATCTTATTTTTGAGCCCATTCCTCTTCTTTCCTTGCCAGCCGGGTTGTGATTGGCGAACGGGTCGACCCAAGTAAATTGGGGAAACCGGTTAATGTGGAGATAACCGGTTAATCCTGTAATTGAAAGCTTCAAACCAAGACAACCGAGCAAATCAAATTGGGGGGGGGGATATTCAGTCAGCCCTAGGATCTCAGTAGCTGAATCGAAGCAATCCATCAGCCAATCAATCAGTCGAAGCGGACGAGCGCGCGACGGGGGAAAGGGAAGAAGCTGTCAACCGCCGGCAGTAGCAAGAGAACCAGCAGGACTGGCGTCGGAGTCGCGAAGGGACCAACGGATATCAATGAACGACCGGACTGTTGGCGAGTGAACCAAGGGTCCCTAAAATCCGGCGACGCGACCGGTGAGGCCACGCAACTCGAGGCGTCGCCGAACCCAGCTGGGAAAACGACGGGAATTATCAATCGCTGCATATCCCTTCCAACCGCTAGTTTTTGACAAAACAATTAAGGTAATACCCAACCATTTTGGGTAAAGATTTCCCTATAAATTAAACCCCCAAGGCTGCCGATTTTCCTTGTTTGTGAGTTCCCAATTAGAAATTTAGGGTTTCAAATTAGAGGGAGAAAAGGGGAATCAGAGAGAGAGAAGAGGGAACAGGGGAAGACCAACTGCGGTTCCGGTTCGGAGGAGTCGACGGTGGGGCAAATGCCCTCTAATTTCGTCGTCTATTTCGGGAAGAGAAGGAGGACGGCAACGAGGAGTCAACCTCGACAGAACCCAACCCCAAGGTATAAGAAGGATTCTATTTTTGGCCCAACTGTCGTATGTATTCTTTTTGTTTTGTTTTGATTGGTTTCTGATGCTATTTGGGTTGGGAAAGTCTGTGTATAGGAAGCCATGAAAGGCCAGAAGGTATAAGAATGGATTGGGATTGTGGGATGTCATGTAAATCACTGGGTTTTGAAGAACATTAGTATGACCACCATATGTTTGTTGAAGTGCCTGAATGAAATTGTTCTTTACTTTGATATTAAATGTTCTGTTAACAACACTGTTTAGATAAAAAAATTTAACTTTGGTTTATTCGGTGCTAGTATTTTGGGTTGTTCACAGAATCTGAAAAACATGTGTGTTGTATTTTATTGTTGGAACCAAGCCTAATGTAGCATGTTTATGCGGCTGGTGGTTGGGGCTGGGTCTGCAAGGCGTGAGCGGCAGCCACGCCGATGGGCACTCGGTACAGTGTGGGCTGGCCAGGGAACAATTGCTAGGCGAAGGCTAATGAACCTTTTCATATTGATTAATAGTATTGCTTCGCAATTTGCAAAATTTTTACTATTGTTTTTAGTAACACCAAGAAGGGATTCATAGCTGCATAATAAAATCTGTTATGAATATTATTGACACACCAATTATTTTATTTCTGAATTAATAATACTAGTTGAACCTTAAATGGATTTTTATGGTAAAGATACAATAAGTGTAAGAACAACAATCTAAATAACTATTTATTATCTAACGTTTAAATAATAAATAGAGATAGTAATTAATTATTATTTAGTTGAAGGGAAATAATTATTTAATGTTTAATATAATAATAAAAACGAAGTTAATTATTTATTATTTAATATGAATAATAAATAAGGATCATAATTAATTAATTATTATTTAACTAATATTAAATAATAATTAAGGATAAATGAAGTTAATAATTTAAAATGAATAATAAATTAGTAAAGTAATTATTTATTATTTATCAATAAATAATAAATAAAGATAATAACTATTTAATAAATAAAGATAATAAATATTTGATTTTGTTTAATAATAATCAAGTATGAATTAAGTTAATATTTTAAATTATTTGTCTGTAAGTGATAAATAAAGATAACAATATTTAATTATTATTTAATATTGAATAATAATTAAGTATGAATAAGTTAATAAAACAATTATTTATAAATAACTCTTTGATTTCTATTAATGATTTAATGCGAGTAAAGTAAATTATTAACAATTAAGTATGGGTAGAGTGATACATTAATTTTCTAGTTAATGTTAAATAAGGGAAATAATTTCGTAAATTCTCTTGAAAGGGAATAATAGCTAAGTATGAATGAATATTAAATAACCTGTTTATTTGTTACCACTGTTAGTTAGTAACGCATTAATCAAATTATTATTTAGTGTAGTAAATAATAACTTGGGTTATTAAATATTGTTAAATTGAATATCTAATAAGCATGATTAGTTATTGAGGCAATAACTAGAGGTCATTAAGTAATTTCTGATTAGCACAATATTGAATAGTAAGTTATTGTTAATGTAGCTAATAAAATGCGAAGTGTTTATTTTGCTAAATAAATCGCATAAGTGAGTGTATCGATATACGGTATGCAATGCTAATGGATAAACCAACTTTACCAACTGATAGGTTATCCACGGTCAATTAATTAAAGCTAGAATTTATCTGTAGCTGAGCAAACAGGCAAGTTCCTAACCCTAAACTCCTTACATTATTGCAAGTTCTTCCTTACCCAACTTTTACATTGAGCAATACTTCTAAAACCTTATGCAGTATTTTAATTCATGCAAAAGGTATATATTATTGCAAGTTATTCTGTAAGCTTGAATCTTATTTCCAAGCATGCTTTAAGTGGTCTAATTACTTTCAAAATTATTCCACATCTGTATATTCATTGACATTCGTGCATTTGAATTCGTATATTTAAATTCAGAAATCTATCAACCATTCATGGTTAAGTCTGAACCCTTGTTCGGTCAGACAATTACGTGAGAATTTATAAAAGCTATCCGAACCAATATATGGTAAGGATTCTTAGACTGTATGAACACCCCTTTATTTATAGGGGAGTACCCCCCACGTACCGTATATAAGGTACAAACAGCAGAATTAAATGTTATGCATATACATAGGGTACGCGAGGCTGATCCCCTCAAGTACGTTATTCTGTAGCCAGTAACCAGAGGGTCAACCAGCTATTGACTCCTTTGGAAGTTATCGTTCAAAGTCTATTTGACTATCGATTGTTCTAAAAGCATTTAATGTTCTTGCTTCTGATTATTCTATTGTTGAAATTCCTTTAATATTCCTTCATCATGATATATCTTTATTATTGCACTTTAAACTTACTGGGCAAACTCGTTGCTCATTCTTGCTATATCATGACTTCATTGCAGCTAAACCCGAGACGTCAGGGAAGAACAAAGGAAAGGAAAAGATGAAGTGATAGAATTCATGTAGTAGAAACTAAAATTATGTGTAGTTGACTTCTGTATTATAATTTAATCCCTGATAACTATTAGGGTATGGATTGTGTATGTGTTAAAGGTTATTTGTATTCTGGGACTAGTAACACCTTGTAATGAACAACGTATGTTTATTTTATTCCGCATTTTAGATACCATATGTTGTTATAGGTGGATGTTTATGTTGGATCGTGATGACCGGATCCGGGTATTTGGAGACCCGAATTTGGGGGCGTCACAGGTTGGTATCAAAGCTGTAGGTTATAAACTTTAGGATCGCGAAACCTAGGATATAACCTTCATAGTAAACTCGTATCGAGTGTTAGTAGATAAATCGAGGAGATTTATCATATGTGGTTTTGATGAATTGGGGAATTCATCGAGTCGAGTAGTACTCAATGAAATATAACTTCATTTCTTCAATGAATATATTTTATTGTTGTACTAATGTTAGTTTTTGTGTGTTTGTAGGATGGCTGCTGTAGGGGAGACCAGTGGAGCTCGTGAGGAGGAGGTATTTATAGACATACTGGTAGTGGCGGAGCAGCTGGTGGGCTATGCTCCTATTACCCCGGGATGGTTACAGGAGGAGTCCGAGCCGGAGGAGGACTACCATAGGGAGCTACCAGAGCCAGTAGTAGGTGGGGTGATGAGGTCCGGTAGTCAGGACCCTGATACTGAGGAGGAGAATTCCGAGGCCGAGGGCGAGGAGCCATCTGCTGATATTGATGGCATGGGGTCCACTGCTGATGATATCATCGAGGGGTTGACTGACAGAAATGAGGAGTTGGAGGCTCGGATTGCTCATTTGGAGGAGCAAAACCAGACCCATCAGTTTATGGAGGACCAGTACAGAGACCTAGCCTACCAGCTCGAGCATGATTTAGGGGTGGCTAAGGTACAGCTGCAGGGCTACGAGTCCTCAGCACAGCAGGTCGGACCACTGCTACATCAGCTAGTGGCCCGAAATGCTGAGTTGAGAGAGAGGTTGGAGCAGAGGGACCTGCAGATCGCCCACCTGAGGGCGAAACAGGAGGCTATGAGGTTCGAGGCTGGACTGGAGGTGGCTGCGAGGATGCGCGTCAGGGAGGCCTGGGCCAGGGAGGCCAGGAGGGTTGATCAGCTGGAGGACCAGTTGGAGGCCAGAGCTGTGAGGATAGAGACCCTAGGCCATGCCCTAGATGCAGCTTACAGGAGACCCCGGACTGAGGTAGGGGAATCCAGTCGCTCTGTTCGTCGCAGGATCGGGGATGGAGCATTCTCTTCTGGTCAGCAGGCTCGGATCCGTCATGATGTATAGTGATGGGATAGGATGGTTGTTTAGTTTCTAGTACAGTCAGTCCCACCTTTTGTTATATTAGGGACGTATGCATATTTGTATTGTGAAACATTTTATTTGCTTTCTTGTTGGGGTAGTAGTCAAACCCCAACTTTTGTTGCCTTAGAGGATGGGCAGTATCATTCCCCACTTTTTGTTTTAGGGGATGTTTGGTAGGACACAGTGGCGCATTTATAGCAGTATGCCACAGGTTTCGTCTTGTAACAAACGGTGGTATATGAATATAAATGCAGATGTTTCACTTAAATCAATGTATTGATAAGATATTTTATCTTTAATTGTTTACTTTAATAACATGTCTTGTAAAACATAAAACTATAGGTAAAAGTCAGCGGATTTTCCTTATCCAAACATGCCGCCAAGAGGACGACCACGAAACCGACAGGTTGAGGAATCAGAAAGCGAAGTTGGAAATCAATCCAACCCTATGCGAATGTTCGCGGAAATGCTGGCCGAGGCTATGCAATCCAGACCACCACCTGTAGGGACCCAAGCAGCAGCTGAGCCAGCGCATCATCTGGCAAACTTTAAAGATTTCAAATTGGTCGGACCGCCCGAGTTCAAGGGAACTCTTAACCCAATAGAAGCACAGACCTGGATAGAAGAGATAGAGAAGGTCTTTGAGGTGGCAAGGGTGGCAGAGGAACAGAAAACGAGTTTTGCTACCTTCATGTTAAAAGGCGAGGCAAACTACTGGTGGAAGGCCAACAGAGGCCGAGTGGAAGAAGGCACTGTCGCTTGGGATCGTTTTAAAGAAATGTTCTTGGAAAATTACTTTCCAGAGAGCATGAAGCAGGAGATGGAGATCAAGTTCCTGGAACTAAAATAAGGGAACATGTCTGTGGCGGAGTACGCAGCTAAGTTCAATGAGTTGGCACGGTTTGCAGCTCACCAAGTCAGCACCGAGGAAAGGAAAGCTCGTAGGTTTGAGCAAGGGTTGAAACCATGGTTATACCGTTCTGTGGCGGTATTAAAAATCAGAACATTCGCAGAATTGATGGAGAGGGCAATCATTGCAGAGGGTGGCAGCGAGGCCCTGGCCAAATACAACCAAGAGAAGAAGAAAGGACATGAGGGCCCGAAGGCAGGGAGCAGCGGGGGCAGCAACCCCAATAAACGCAAATGGAGTGAGAGCAAATCTTTCGGGAGCAATAAACCCGGAGGAAACCAGTCTGGAGGGGAGGCAAAGAAACCAGGCAGGTGCAATAATTGCGGCAAGAACCACACCGGGGAATGTATGAAGGGAAGGAGTGTGTGTTACCGTTGCGGACAGCCGGGGCACATGGCTCCCCAATGTCAGAATAAGCCAAAGGGGGGATGTTTTTCATGTGGAGCACCCGACCACCAAATGAGGGATTGTCCGAAGAAGAAGGGTGACGCCGGGAGTGGCAACAGGAACAACAACAACAGCGGGAACAATAACCGACTGAGCTATGGGGCACCAGCCAGTCAGGCTAACAGGCCGACAACCCGCACGTTCAATATGACCGTCCAGGATGCAATGGAGTCCAAGGACGTGGTGTCAGGTATCATCCCAATCAATGATATAAATGCATATGTGTTATTTGATTCGGGTGCTACTTGCTCTTTTGTTTCCGAAGAATTTGCTAGTCAGTTGAGTTTACCTCGTGAAAAATTAGAACACCCTATGAACGTAGAAGTAGCAAACAAAGAAATTGTCCCTGTAGAACACATTCATATGAATTGTTGTGTTGAATTGCGAGGATTTAAGCTCAATGTGGATTTGATACCAATTCGGCTGGGAGAATTTGATGTAATCTTGGGAATGGATTGGCTATCAACCCACGGAGCAGTTATTGATTGTAAGGAAAAGTGTGTACACCTGAAGACTCCTAATAAGTCGAAGGTAGTGTTTTACGGCAGTAAGTCACCAAGACAATCTTGCTGTCTTACTATGATGCAGACGAGAAGATTACTTAAGAAAGGTTGCGTGTGTTATTTGGCCTATGTGGTCGATACTCGTCAGGTCGGGGATGAGATGAGTCAAATACCAGTCGTGAGAGATTTCACCGATGTCTTTCCCGATGAACTTCCGGGACTGCCGCCGGATAAGGAAACCGAGTTCGTTATCGATTTGGCACCGGGAACCGCACCAATATCGAAGCCGCCGTATCGAATGGCACCTGTAGAGATGAAGGAGTTGATGGTGCAACTGCAGGAGCTGTTAGATAAAGGTTATATCAGACCGAGCGTGTCCCCGTGGGGAGCGCCAGTTCTGTTTGTAAAGAAGAAAGACGGTTCAATGAGGCTTTGTATCGACTATCGGGAGTTGAACAAAGTTACGATTAAGAATAGGTATCCACTTCCTAGAATTGACGATCTATTCGATCAACTCAAGGGAGCGAAGTACTTTTCAAAGATCGACTTAAGAACAGGCTATCATCAGCTGAAGGTGAGGCAGGAAGATATCCCGAAGACTGCATTCAGGACTCGTTATGGGCACTTCGAGTTTCTGGTAATGTCTTTTGGATTGACGAATGCACCAGCAGCATTTATGGATATGATGAACAGAGTGTTCAAGCAATACTTGGATAAATTCGTAGTCGTATTCATCGATGACATCTTGGTGTATTCAGGGACAGAGGAGGAGCATGCTGAACATTTAAAGATTGTATTAGAAGCTCTCAGGAGGGAGAAATTGTATGCAAAGTTTTCTAAGTGTGAGTTTTGGTTGCAGAGAGTGCAGTTTCTGGGTCATGTCATAGACAAGAATGGTGTTTCGGTGGACCCAGCAAAAGTAGAAGCAGTTATCAACTGGGAACAGCCGAAGACGCCAACAGAGATCCGGAGTTTCTTGGGATTAGCGGGATACTATCGAAGATTCATACAGGATTTTTCCAAGATAGCATCGCCATTGACCAATCTCACCAGGAAAACAGTTAAGTTTGTTTGGTCGGGGAAGTGTGAAGAAAGTTTCATGGAATTGAAGAAGAGACTTAGCCAGGCACCGGTGTTGACCTTACCAGACAACACTGGAGGCTTTGTAGTGTATAGCGACGCGTCACACAAGGGTCTTGGCTGTGTGTTGATGCAACACGGCAAGGTAGTGGCGTACGCATCACGTCAGCTGAAGGATTATGAGAAGGGTTACCCGACCCATGACTTGGAGTTAGCAGCGGTGGTTTTCGCCTTGAAGATCTGGAGGCACTACCTATACGGGGAGAAGTGCGAGATATATACAGATCATAAAAGTCTGAAATATATCTTCACTCAAAAGGAGCTGAACATGAGGCAGCGTCGATGGTTAGAATTGATCAAGGACTATGACTGTGAAATTCTGTACCATCCAGGCAAAGCGAATGTAGTGGCTGATGCCTTGAGTAGAAAAGGCAAAGTGAAATTGATGCAGCTGACAGTCCAGGAGGAATTGATACGGGATTTCGAACGCCTGGAACTGGAGGTTAAGTATCCAATGGAGACGAATGAAAAGTTGTGTACCGTAACGGCAGGTCCGACTCTACTGGATAAGATAAAGGAGGCTCAAGAATTTGACGAGGAATGCATTGACATTAAGAAACAGTTATCGGAGGGAAAAGCCTCGAAGTATAAGGTTGACAGCACAGGATTGCTGAGATTCGAGGGAAGGATCTGGATACCCTACGTACCAGACTTAAGGGAAGAGATTTTGCAGGAGGCCCATAATACGAGATTTTCGGTACATCCGGGTAGCACCAAGATGTATCAAGATCTTCGTCAACATTATTGGTGGCCGCATTTGAAAGGGGAAGTTGCAGAATTCGTCAGCCGGTGTTTAACTTGCCAGAGGATTAAGGCAGAGCACCAGCGACCGAGCGGATTGTTGCAACCCTTGGAGATTCCCGAGTGGAAGTGGGAGCACATTACTATGGATTTTGTGGTAGGACTCCCAACAACACAAAAGGGTCTAGACGCCATCTGGGTGATCGTAGATCGGTTGACCAAGTCTGCCCACTTTCTACCGATCAAGATCAGGTACAAATTGGAACAGTTGGCGAAACTTTACGTGAAGGAAATAGTATCACGACATGGAGTGCCGGTATCTATCGTGTCTGACAGAGATCCGCGCTTCACGTCAAATTTTTGGAGAAGTCTACAGGAGAGACTGGGAACACAGTTAAGAATGAGTACGACATATCATCCTCAGACTGATGGTCAGAGTGAGCGAACAATTCAGACCTTAGAGGATATGCTTCGAGCAGTGGTGATGGACTTAAGTGGCAGCTGGGACGATCATTTGCCACTGGTAGAGTTCGCCTACAACAATAGTTACCATGCTAGTATTGGTATGCCACCATACGAAGCATTATACGGAAGAAAGTGTCGAACACCGTTGTGCTGGGATGAAGTTGGCGAACGGAGATTGTTGGGACCAGAATTGGTACAACAGACCGTGGAAATTATTAAAGTAATAAAACAGCGGTTAGTGGCAGCCCAGGATCGCCAGAAGAAATATGCTGACTTACATCGTCAGAAACGAGACTTTGAACTCGGTAGTTTTGTGTTTCTGAAAGTATCCCCCTGGAAAGGCAAAATCCGTTTTGGGAAAAAGGGCAAATTGAGCCCTAGGTTCATAGGACCTTTTGAAATCCTAAGGAGAATAGGCGAAGTGGCGTACGAGGTAGCATTACCTCCTGAACTTGAGCACATCCACAACGTGTTTCATGTATCAGTGTTGCGTCCGTATAAACCGGACTACAAGCATGTCATTTCCTATGAACCAATTCAAGTCGAAAGAGACTTATCGTATGAGGAGATTCCTGTCCAAATACTCGATAGGAAGGAACAGAGGCTGAGAAATAAAGTCATTCACTCGGTTAAAGTTCTCTGGAGAAATCACGCGGTGGAAGAAGCCACGTGGGAACTCGAAGAGAAAATGAGAGCGAATTACCCCCAGTTATTTGAGTAACCTTAGATTGAAATTCCGAGGACGGAATTTTTATAAGGGGGAGAGTAACCTTAGAAAATGAGAACGAATGCGTGTAATGTCCAGGAATTTTCGAAACATTGTATCAAATTATTTTGATAAATAAAATTTATCTTATATAATTTTATGAATTTAATTGGACTCATGTAAGAATTATATTTAATTATATAATTATATGGTCCAATAATTCTCTTCATTAAGGGGCCCATTAATAGTGCGATTTAAATTAGTGGGTTAACCCCAAGTTTTTATTTGAAAGAAATTGGAAGAAGATTAATAAATAAACTCATTTCATTTAATAATTCGAAAGAGAAATTTTGCCGAAACAAATGTTCAAATAATTAATTTATTGAATTAGTTATTCAAGTTAAATATTAGAACATAATATTATTAATTTATATTTGGGTCACCTTCATTTGGATTGACCATTGGTTTTTTTTTACTTATTTTGAATTGGACCCCAAATCCCCTTTTATTTTCTGGATTGGGCCAAACCCATGTTATCTTATTTTTGAGCCCATTCCTCTTCTTTCCTTGCCAGCCGGGTTGTGATTGGCGAACGGGTCGACCCAAGTAAATTGGGGAAACCGGTTAATGTGGAGATAACCGGTTAATCCTGCAATTGAAAGCTTCAAACCAAGACAACCGAGCAAATCAAATTGGGGGGGGATATTCAGTCAGCCCTAGGATCTCAGTAGCCGAATCGAAGCAATCCATCAGCCAATCAATCAGTCGAAGCGGACGAGCGCGCGACGGGGGAAAGGGAAGAAGCTGTCAACCGTCGGCAGTAGCAAGAGAACCAGCAGGACTGGCGTCGGAGTCGCGAAGGGACCAACGGATATCAATGAACGACCGGACTGTTGGCGAGTGAACCAAGGGTCCCTGAAATCCGGCGACGCGACCGGTGAGGCCACGCAACTCGAGGCGTCGCCGAACCCAGCTGGGAAAACGACGGGAACTGTCAATCGCTGCATATCCCTTCCTACCGCTAGTTTTTGACAAAACAATTAAGGTAATACCCAACCATTTTGGGTAAAGATTTCCCTATAAATTAAACCCCCAAGGCTGCCGATTTTCCTTATTTGTGAGTTCCCAATTAGAAATTTAGGGTTTCAAATTAGAGGGAGAAAAGGGGAATCAGAGAGAGAGAAGAGGGAACAGGGGAAGACCAACTGCGGTTCCGGTTCGGAGGAGTCGACGGTGGGGCAAATGCCCTCTAATTTCGTCGTCTATTTCGGGAAGAGAAGGAGGACGGTAACGAGGAGTCAACCTCGACAGAACCCAACCCCAAGGTATAAGAAGGATTCTATTTTTGGCCCAACTGCCGTATGTATTCTTTTTGTTTTGTTTTGATTGGTTTCTGATGCTATTTGGGTTGGGAAAGTCTGTGTATAGGAAGCCATGAAAGGCCAGAAGGTATAAGAATGGATTGGGATTGTGGGATGTCATGTAAATCACTGGGTTTTGAAGAACATTAGTATGACCACCATATGTTTGTTGAAGTGCCTGAATGAAATTATTCTTTACTTTGATATTAAATGTTCTGTTAAAAACACTGTTTAGATAAAAAAAATTTAACTTTGGTTTATTCGGTGCTAGTATTTTGGGCTGTTCACAGAATCTGAAAAACATGTGTGTTGTATTTTATTGTTGGAACCAAGCCTAATGTAGCATGTTTATGCGGCTGGTGGTTGGGGCTGGGTCTGCAAGGCGTGAGCGGCAGCCACGCCGATGGGCACTCGGTGCAGTGTGGGCTGGCCAGGGAACAATTGCTAGGCGAAGGCTAATGAACCTTTCCATATTGATTAATAGTATTGCTTCGCAATGTGCAAAATTTTTACTATTGTTTTTAGCAACACCAAGAAGGGATTCATAGCTGCATAATAAAATCTGTTATGAATATTATTGACACACCAATTATTTTATTTTTGAATTAATAATACTAGTTGAACCTTAAATGGATTTTTATGGTAAAGATACAATAAGTGTAAGAACAACAATCTAAATAACTATTTATTATCTAACGTTTAAATAATAAATAGAGATAGTAATTAATTATTATTTAGTTGAAGGGAAATAATTATTTAATGTTTAATATAATAATAAAAACGAAGTTAATTATTTATTATTTAATATGAATAATAAATAAGGATCATAATTAATTAATTATTATTTAACTAATATTAAATAATAATTAAGGATAAATGAAGTTAATTATTTAAAATGAATAATAAATTAGTAAAGTAATTATTTATTATTTATCAATAAATAATAAATAAAGATAATAACTATTTAATAAATAAAGATAATAAATATTTGATTTTGTTTAATAATAATCAAGTATGAATTAAGTTAATATTTTAAATTATTTGTCTGTAAGTGAGAAATAAAGATAACAATATTTAATTATTATTTAATATTGAATAATAATTAAGTATGAAAAAGTTAATAAAACAATTATTTATAAATAACTCTTTGATTTCTATTAATGATTTAATGCGAGTAAAGTAAATTATTAACAATTAAGTATGGGTAGAGTGATACATTAATTTTCTAGTTAATGTTAAATAAGGAAAATAATTTCGTAAATTCTCTTGAAAGGGAATAATAGCTAAGTATGAATGAATATTAAATAACCTGTTTATTTGTTACCACTGTTAGTTAGTAACGCATTAATCAAATTATTATTTAGTGTAGTAAATAATAACTTGGGTTATTAAATATTGTTAAATTGAATATCTAATAAGCATGATTAGTTATTGAGGTAATAACTAGAGGTCATTAAGTAATTTCTGATTAGCACAATATTGAATAGTAAGTTATTGTTAATGTAGCTAATAAAATGCGAAGTGTTTATTTTGCTAAATAAATCGCATAAGTGAGTGTATCGATATACGGTATGCAATGCTAATGGATAAACCAACTTTACCAACTGATAGGTTATCCACGGTCAATTAATTAAAGCTAGAATTTATCTGTAGCTGAGCAAACAGGCAAGTTCCTAACCCTAAACTCCTTACATTATTGCAAGTTCTTCCTTACCCAACTTTTACATTGAGCAATACTTCTAAAACCTTATGCAGTATTTTAATTCATGCAAAAGGTATATATTATTGCAAGTTATTCTGTAAGCTTGAATCTTATCTCCAAGCATGCTTTAAGTGGTCTAATTACTTTCAAAATTATTCCACATCTGTATATTCATTGACATTTGTGCATTTGAATTCGTATATTTAAATTCAGAAATCTATCAACCATTCATGGTTAAGTCTGAACCCTTGTTCGGTCAGACAATTACGTGAGAATTTATAAAAGCTATCCGAACCAATATATGGTAAGGATTCTTAGACTGTATGAACACCCCTTTATTTATAGGGGAGTACCCCCCACGTACCGTATATAAGGTACAAACAGCAGAATTAAATGTTATGCATATACATAGGGTACGCGAGGCTGATCCCCTCAAGTACGTTATTCTGTAGCCAGTAACCAGAGGGTCAACCAGCTATTGACTCCTTTGGAAGTTATCGTTCAAAGTCTATTTGACTATCGATTGTTCTAAAAGCATTTAATGTTCTTGCTTCTGATTATTCTATTGTTGAAATTCCTTTAATATTCCTTCATCATGATATATCTTTATTGTTGCACTTTAAACTTGCTGGGCAAACTCGATGCTCATTCTTGCTATATCATGACTTCATTGCAGCTAAACCCGAGACGTCAGGGAAGAACAAAGGAAAGGAAAAGATGAAGTGATAGACTTCATGTAGTAGAAACTAAAATTATGTGTAGTTGACTTCTGTATTATAATTTAATCCCTTATAACTATTAGGGTATGGATTGTGTATGTGTTAAAGGTTATTTGTATTCTGGGACTAGTAACACCTTGTAATGAACAACGTATGTTTATTTTATTCCGCATTTTAGATACCATATGTTGTTATAGGTGGATGTTTATGTTGGATCGTGATGACCGGATCCGGGTATTTGGAGACCCGAATTTGGGGGCGTCACAATGCGTTAGTCATATTTATGGATTTGACGAACAAAGTGTTCAAGCAGTATCTAGGTAAGGTTATAGTTGTGTTCATAGATGACATTCTGGTCTATTTTAAGATGCAAGGAGATCATGCTGAACACTTAGGGATAGTGTTAGAGACACTAAAGAGGAAGAAGTTGTACACGAATTCACTAAGGTATGAATTTTGTTTAGAAAGATGGTCCATTTTTTTTGGGATGCGTGAACGATAAAGATGGGGTATTCGTAGATTTAGAAAAAGTGGAAGCGGTAATTAATTGGAAACAACCGAAGACGCCGATAGAAGTGCGTAGTTCTGAGGGTTAACAGGATACTATCAAAGATTTATCTAAGATTTGTCGAGGATAGCTGCTCCGTTAACGAATTTGACGAGGAAGGCGGTGAGGTATGTATGAACGGAGAAATGCGAGGAGAGTTTTCAGGAACTCAAGATGAGATTAAGTGAAGCGCCAGTGTTATCCTTATCGGATGACATAGGTAATTTTGTAGTTTATTTTGATGCATCGTATAGGGGACTTAGATGCATGCTTATGCAGTATGGTAAAGTCATTGCGTACGCGTCACGACAGTTGAAGGATTATAAGAGGGGTTACCCTACTCACGATTTAGAATTGGCAGCAGTAGTGTTTGCCTTGAAGATATGGAGACATTATTTATACGGAGAGAAATATGAGATATACACAAACCATAAAAGTCTAAAGTAAATCTTCACACGGAAGGAGTTGAACATGAGACAGAGGAGGTGGTTAGAATTGATCAAAGACTATGATTGTGAGGTTCTATATCACCCGCGAAGGGCGAATGTAGTGGCCGACACCTTGAGAAGGAAGGGTCGGGAAAAGTTGTCAATATTAACGGCTCAAGGTGAGCTAATAATAGAGATGGCTAAAAGGAAGTTGGAAGTTAGGTTACCGAAGGAATCGGGGGATAAGTTATTTTCAATAAAGACTCATCCAACCTTATTAGACAGAGTAAAGAAGACACAACTCAAAGATGAGGAGTGTGCGGGGGTGCAACGAAGTTGATAGGTAGTATTGCGAAGTGTTGTCTGTATTACGGATATGAGTTACAGGTCTGAGAGGGAAGAAATTTAGTATAAACTCGATAATGAGGGAGTAATAAGATTTAAAGGAAGAATTTGAGTACCGAGAGTACCTAAGTTAAAGGAAGATTACGAAAAGTCCATCGCAGGTCAACGAAAGTCAAGATTTTAATCTTTAATCCTTCGGGCTTTGTTTTCGGGAGCCCAATGGAAGTAATGTAGGAGGCCCAAGATAATTTAATCAAGGCCCAAGATAAATTGTTAAGAAACCCCAAAGATTGGCCTAAATAATTATTAAACCAAATCCAAAACCTAAATGGATTCAAAGCGGGTCGAGATGGGTCAACGAGTGGGTAAAATGGATAGGGCAACCCATGTGGGGCCCCAAGAGGAGGTGGGATCCGGCCACGGGGAGTGGGGAAGCTTGTTGGGGAAGCTTGATAAGCTTTCCCCACAAGCTAAGTTAAGTATTAAATGTTTAACCCCAAAAGTCTTTGCTTGGTTAGTTAACTCAACCAAGGTTAGGTTAAGAAAGGGCATGGTTGCAAGAATGTGAGATATTAGAGGGTAAAGACAACACAAGACCAAACCTAAGGGGAGTACTTACAAACCTTAGCAAAGTTATCCTAAAAGACCTAACTACCCCAAGCCTTAGTTTTCCTATAAATAGGAGGCCATTCTCTTCACAATCCTCACCAATTCACCAATCTTAAGAGGAGAAACTCTAGCAAAATAGAGAGAGAATTTGAGGATACTTGGAAGAAGGAAGGGAGGAGAAGAGCTAGCTAAGTACTAACTCCATTAAAGCTTAAGCAAGAACGAGAAGGTAAGAACATTAAAGCCCTAGTTTCTATATTTGTAGTTTTACTATTTTGTAAATATGGATTGAAGTGCCTTGTTGGTGGTGGTTAATGGGGATCAATGAAGGATCTTGGTGATATAAGGATGTTGACGATTAGTGGACTAATATTTACCTGGTAAATGCATACTATGTGACAACCCGAATTTTCAAGAATTATTAAATGAGAATCTAATAAATAGAATTCTTATTATGTGACATTTTGAGTTTGATTATGTGTTTATATGTGTTTTATATTTTGAAATATAAATGATTCGATGCGAAGTGAAAGAGATATTTATATTTATGTTTTGAAATGAGGTTTAATAAATAATGAGGGTAATTCACTTAATAGTGAATTAATGTGAATATATATTTGTTTTGATAAAATGAGAGAGAGCAATATGTTTTATGTTAATGTATTATGATTGTGAATGTCGTAAATGGATAAAATATTTATTGAGGAATATTTATATTTTAATTGAGATGTTTATTTAATAAAATAAATATTTGATGAGAATATTGTTCGATAATTTATTTATATGATAAATATTTTATACTTGATACGTGCTTTATTATACATAGATGTTGATAATTTATTAAATGAGAGAATGAATAATTTTACTAAATAAAATTATTTATTGAGCGAAAGATGATTTTATTAAATAAAATTATTTATTAAATGAAAATTATATTTTTATGTGATTAAATTAGTTGTCATAATTTCTTTTGATATGGTATTATTGAAGGGTTATTTTATTTAGTTAAGATTTAATAAGTGTGTCAAATATCTTATAATAAGAAGGAATATTAAAATAAAGAGAATGGGGCTTATTTGGATTCTAGCCAAACAAGGCCTAGACCCTTTGTTTTGTAACTGCTGAGAACCATAAGGTCGTCAGTTATTTTATTTTACGTATTATATTTCTTAAGTCTGGAGAAAAGGAAGAGAAAGAACAGAAAAGAGGAAAGGGTTGTGAAGGAGAGAAGTTCTCTGTGAAATCAAAGAGAAAGAAGAAGGAATCAAGAATAAGAAGAAGGTTAATTAACAAGCCTTATCACTAATTAAAGGTAATAATTTAGCCTTTTGTTCTTAATTTTGTGTTATTGAGTTTTGCAAAATGAAGAGTTTAATTGATGAATTATGAATACTTGTGGTGTATATGTGTTGTTAAGTGTTTATAAATCATTGTATGTAAGTTACAATTGATTTTCAGAAATTAGATTGATATAAAACAAGTTTTAAATTGACAATTTATGTTTTTAAGGAGTATATGAGTTTTGGGAAAAATTGGTTTAAATTCTTTGGGTTTTGTTGTTTTGATTGTTTTAGGTTGTTAGAATTGTTACATAGATGTTTGGTATTGATTCTAAGGGGTTTGTGATAATTGGGAATGCTTAATTTGGTGTCCTGATGTTGAAAATTCGTGTTTTGGGGTTGAGGATTCTGCAGTTCGCAAAACTGCAGAACCTGGAATCAAAGAGGCTCGCCCCGGCGAGGGTTTTGAGAACAAATTTCTCGCCCCGACGAGGATTTTGTGAAGGCTTTTCTCGCCCCGGCAAGAAATGCAGAAATGGAAAAAAAAATTATTATTATTTTTAATTCTTTTCTTTTTTTGGTTATTATATGCTACCCTAAACAAAGCTTACTTATAACCATTACACATTTAATGTAAAACATGTTATAAAACCTAGTAACATGTTATAAACACACAAATGATGTTTTTTTTTTTAAAAGGTGATTCTTTAATAAGCTATATATGGCCTAAGTTTAATGATTCGTGAGGTATAAGAATTTGAAAGATTAAGATGTGGAGTAACTTAATAATCCAATTGAGTGTTATTCACCTATTGTGATTTAGTGAGATGTTATAGAGACTTAACTAAATGTTAAGTATCAGTTAAAGTGTAGCGTAAACAGAATGAAAAGAAGTTTAATGTTAATAACCGGAAGGTTTACAAGGAGTTCTAAAGGGACTTAATTCCTAAGTTAGGAATTGTAAAGAGATTAAAGTGAAGGATTATAGAATGTTAAATAGAGTAAATACTAATAGTTCCTATTTGATTAATGAATGATGTGCATGATTATATTGTGTAGGATACGTGAGATGCAGATAAGTATAATCTATTTGCGGTAAATGGTAATCTACGAATCAGGCAAGTCTTTCAGTTCCTATTTGCTATGTGAACTTGATGATTAACTGCTTTAAGTTTATACTGTAAAGAGCATGATGTGTTGTATATATTGCGAGCATGAAATGTTAAAGTCAATATATGACTTCCTTGATTGCGTTGATAATGTTGATTGAATTATGGAATTCAATCTCTACTCGATATGTGACGTATAGCATGTAAGTTATATTTATCCAGATGTTTACATTATGTTAAACGAGCATGATAATTATGTGCTACGTGATACATGCAAACTGTTAGATTTTGCTGAGCTGTCGAGCTCATTCTTGCAAATAACCATTTTTGCAGGTTAAGGATTCAAGGTAAAGTTATGTGCTACCTAAATGACGTGGATCAAAATGTTGCATGAAGATTAGATATTCTAGTTCAAGTTAATACTTGAGTCATGTTAAGATTTTCGTTAAATGTATTTATGTTGAGTTGTAAAGTTTATATTGAAGTGTAAATTTTTATATTAAGTTCGACAAGGTGAATCATTATATTAACATGATTCTATGATATTTAAATGTAAAGGTTGAGAATTTTTGGGATCGAGAATGATTGATAATAGAAAAATTTTATTATTCCGCATTTTTGTTAAGTTTATTATTGATTATTGATGTAAAGTTAGAATGTAGATGTATTGTTAACGACCGATGTCAAGAGTTGGATTGTTTAGAATTTTGGGGTCGTTACATACTAAGCGAGAACATATCGTCGATAAAGAATCAAACCAAGAAAAGCATGAAAAGGTTGTTAATGTTGTTGATGACCATCATTTGCATGCTAGTAAATTAAAAATCTAAGAAGAAGGAAATGTACTCAAATGAGTTACGAACGTGTTCCAGGTGGAACGGAATTAAAACAAGCTATATAACGAAGTTATGATGAAATTTCAGTAAAAGACATAGAATAATGAAAACCCTATCTTGGAACCACTTTGGACCAAGTTAGCAAGTAGATCATGTTGGTTTGCAGAAACAAGATCAAAGCATACAATCTAATTGAAACGCAACAGAAACATGCAATAAAGCAATTTAAATTTTTTTGCAATCCCAGGAATCACCATATGCAATATTATTAATTAAACAACAACGAAGAAGAAGGAATTATACGTTTGCAGATTCAACCTTTTAACAGCTACGAGTTCACCTCCCTTACTTCTTCACGTTCTTCTCTAATTTCTCGAATCAAACGTTCCTTACAATAGTGTGCAACGCCCAAGAGGTGATCCACCAAGAGTATATTGATTGAAGAAGAAGAATTTAGGTTCTACTAGACCTTGGGTGGCTAACCCTAGTTTTCTCTCCTAACTATTTAGGGTTTTGAGAATACTTGCAAAATTGCATTAGTCTATACCACAATAAGACTTCTCCTATTTATAGACCAACCCTATTTCTAAACCTTTTAGAAATTAGGGTTTTATATAATTCCCAATCTAATTAGGAATTATAATAATAATAATAATAATAATAATAATAAGACTTCTCTTATTTATTTATAATTTAGTATTTCTCCAAATACTTAATTATAAATATTAGTATTTCTCCAAATACTATATTATTATTATTATTTAGTCAATTTAATAATAATAATAATTAGATGATTACTCTTATTAATTTATAATTTAGTATTTCTCCAAATACTTAATTATAAATATTAAGCTATTTAATTTATTCCACTAATAAATTAAATACACTTAATTTATTATTATTAAGCCAGTCACTTCTAAAATCATATTTCACTCTTTTAATGGTGTGACCCTCTAGGTTCAATATTAAGCCGGTAAGTAGAATAAATAAATTAGAACCATTCTAATATTATTTATAATGAATTAAACTCTTTTAATTCAAATATAAATAAATAATATTTATTCTACATCATGAGTGACACCTTATAAATAATGTATCATGACTATCCGGATAATATGAATTCAACGTTCAATCATAAAGAATTATCACAATGAATACAAAGAACCTATTCCGTGAATAGTTACCGCACAATTCAATCCTTCTA
The DNA here is from genome assembly GCA_034770075.1 of Aralia elata. Taxonomy (NCBI): domain Eukaryota; kingdom Viridiplantae; phylum Streptophyta; class Magnoliopsida; order Apiales; family Araliaceae; genus Aralia; species Aralia elata. The sequence continues at coordinate 38,901,481 of CM068386.1, read as the reverse complement.
CCATGCAACATCCCGATCAAACATAAAACATGGAATTACTGTCAAGTTTTATTTATTTGATCATATGTATTTCTATTCTAAAATGCACAACTCCAGTTAATGTAAATTAGAAACTCCTTTCTAATTCTCATTCAACCCTGGCCAAGGATTTCTGAGTTGTCACTTATCGAATCACATAGGACATTCTCTCTTTTTACTGGAAGTGTTAGATCCTTTGTTGATCATTCACCTATCTCCATATATACTTAATTATATCCGAACATACCCTACAACATACCCTAGAGTATTAAGAAATATGACAAAATATAACTCAGTATATACAAGATACTATGATGATCTCAAGTCCAAGGATCACTCATACTACTATTACTATAGGAACACCTATTGACAGGCATGTAAAACTCCATTAGGGTTCCTTTATTCAAGTCACGTTCATTGAACTTATTCTCCAATAAGCACTTACATACTTGTTTTAGTGTCTCCACACAAATGATTATGAGATCAATCATCCTCTTCAACAGAGCAAGCACAGTATGTACTAATCTATCCGGAATCAGTAACCCCACATTAGTGATCCATACGATTAGGAACGTTTTAGTTTTGAGCTATTTTGAATTTAGATCTCATTAGCATGATCAACATCATGATTCTAAAAGCATTGCTCGAAAAACTATGGGTTTATCATATTTATTAATTCAACTAATTAACATGGATAAAGAATGCCTTTTATTAAATAAATTCTCTTATTAATAAATGAATAAGATTACAAAGTAAATACTCATCACATCGAATGTGATTGGCTTGAGGGCATACTACTTTTAATCTCTCACTTGCACTAAAGCCAATCGCCCTGGTATCTAATACCCATCTTCTCTAAGTGACGATCAAGCTATTGCTGAGTTAACGCTTTAGTAAATGGATCTGCGATGTTATTCTGAGAGTCCACTCTCTATAAGGTGACATCTCCTCTTTCAACGATTTCTCTAATCAGATGAAAGCGCCGCAACACATGCTTGGATTTCTGATGAGACCTGGGTTCCTTAGCTTGTGCAACAGCTCTAGTGTTGTCACAATATACAGGCACTGGTCCTTGTATGCTAGGAACTACTCCAAGTTCAGTAATGAACTTTTTCATCCAAACAACTTCCTTTGCAGCTTCACTTGCAGCTATGTACTCTGCTTCTATCACTGAATCAGTAACCGTTTGCTGCTTGGAACTTTTTCAACTCACTGCACCACAATTTAGGATAAAGACATAACCTGAGGTGAATTTTTGGTCGTCTTGGTCAGTCTGAAAACTCGAGTCTGTATAGCCCTCTAGTTTTAAATCAGACCCACCATACACTAGAAACACATCCTTAGTTCTTCTTAAATGCTTTAAGATGTTTTTCATCACTTTCTAGTGTTCTTCTCCAGGATTAGACTGATATCTGCTTGTCACACCTAGTGCATAAGCAACATCAGGTCCCGTACATATCATCCCAAACATGATAGATCCTATTGGCAAAGCATAAGGTATCTTACTCATGCGATCTCTCTCTTCAGGTGTCTTTGGGGACATTTTCTTAGAGAGATTCACTCCAAAACTCATCGGTATGAGTCCTCTTTTGGAATTTTTCATGTTAAACTTCTTTAACATCGAATCAATGTACGTTCCTTGGGTCAAGCCAAGCATCATCTTAGATCTATCTCTATAGATTTTTATCCCCAAAATATAGGATGCTTCTCCCAAGTCCTTCATGGAGAAGTGTTTAGACAACCATATCTTTACTGATTGTAGCATTAGAATGTCATTTCCTATAAGTAATATATCATCAATATATAGTACCAGGAATGTCACAGCGCTCCCACTAACCTTCTTGTACACACAAGGTTCATCCTTGTTTTTAATAAAATTAAACTCTTTGATTGTCTCATCAAAACGGATGTTCCATCTGCGAGAAGCTTGTTTCAATCCATAAATGGATCGTTATAGTTTACAAACTTTATTTGTTCTAACTATTGAAACAAATCCCTCTGGCTGTATCATGTATACATCCTCTTCTAGTTTCCCATTGAGGAATGTCGTTTTCACGTCTATTTGTCAGATCTCGTAGTCATAGTAAGCTGCAATCGCAAGTAAAATCTGAATGGACTTGAGCATTGCAACTGGTGAGAAGGTTTCGTCATAGTCAACTCCTTGCCTTTGTTTGAAACCTTTTGCCACTAGTCTGGCCTTATAGGTCTCTACCTTGCCATCTGCTCCAGTCTTTCTTTTAAAGACCCATTTGCACCCTATAGGCACTATGCCTTCCGATGGAGTAACCAAAGTCCATACTTGGTTGTCATACATGGAGTCCATTTCGGATTTCATGGCAATTTGCCATTTCTCTGAGTCTTACTACTCATTGGCTCATCGTATGTTACTGGATCATCATCCTCTATGATGCGTACCTCATCATCATCATCTATGATGAATCCATACCTTTTAAGTATCTTCGGTACTCTTCCAGATTTATGACTTGACTGTGGTATAGAAGATATCTCTACTTAGACAGGTTCATCCACTTGACCTGTAGTGGTTTGTGGTTCTTGAATTTCTTCAAGATCTATTTTCCTCCCACTAGTCCCTTCAAGGATAAACTCCTTTTCTAAGAAGGTAGCGTGTTTTGCAACAAACACCTTTTGCTCAGTAGGATTAAAGAAATAGTATCCTAAACGTTCTTTAGGATATCCCACAAATCTGCACTTATCAGATCTTGTCCCAAGCTTATCATTCTGAAACCTTTTCATATAAGCTGGACATCCCCAAATCTTAACATGCTTAAGACTTGGTTTCCTCCCTGTCCATAACTCATATGGAGTCTTAGGGACGGATTTCGAGGGGACCTTATTTAGTAGATACGCAACCGTCTCTAGGGCATAACCCTAGAAGGATATTGGAAGATCGGTAAAACTCATTATGGACCGCACCATGTCCAACAAGGTACGATTTCTCCTTTCAGAGACACCGTTAAGCTGTGGTGTACCAGGAGGCGTCCATTATGAGAGAATACCGTTATCTTTGAGATGATTAAGAAACTCATTGCTTAAATATTCTCCTCCTCGATCCGATCGAAGAATCTTAATACTCTTGTCAGTTTGTTTCTCCACTTCACTTCTGAATTCTTTGAACCTTTCAAATGATTCAGATTTGTATTTCATTAAATACACATATCCAAATCTCGAATGATCATTAGTGAAAGTAATGAAATAAGAATACCCTCCTCGTGCATCTATTGTCATAGGTCCACATACTGTTAGGTTTGTATATAGTGCGAACAGGTAATCAAATTATATAAATAGTGCGGAAGCGCGATAAAACAGATTTTAAAATTTTTATACAAACCATCACCAAGATCAATCTATGTGCTCAATTAACGATATAAACGAAAGAGATAGAGATTGAGAAATTATACCCTCGTAGAACCGTGCTTCCTCGGGTACAAGTTCAACTCCAATTCCTTCGCGTTCTCCTTGAATTTCACGGATGAGATTTCTTCCTTTGATCAACATTAGCCACCCAAGTGTTTGGCCTCTAGAGGTGATCCACCAAGGAAGAATAGGTATTCAAGAAGTTGGGTATTGGCAAAACCCTAATTTCTATCTCTATAGAAATTGCTAGTACTCTCCACAATCTAATGCAAGAGTGTGTAACCTAAATCTATGATAAGACTTCTCTTATTTATAGATGTAGGAAAACCCTTCCCTAAACTATTTAGGATTAGGGTTTATATATTATAATTAAACTCCTTTAATTAATTGTGCTCCTAATCCAATTAGGAATTCATGGGAGAGTACTTCTATTAATTAATTCCTAATCCCTATTAGGAATTAAATAATAGTAATAGTAATAATAATAATAAGACTCCTCTTATTAATTTATATTTAATATTTCCAAAATATTAAATAATAAATATTAAGCTATTTAATTTATTCTATCTCCATAGATTAAATTAAATACATTTAACTTATTATTACAATTATGCCATTTACTTCTTAAATAAATATTTTTTTTTGCGGTGTGACCCTTTAGGTTCTCCATATTAAACCGGTTGTGAATAAATCAATTAGAACAATTCTAATCTTATTTAAATAAATAAATTAAACTATTTAATTCATTTAAATAAATAACATTTATTCTACAATAAGGGTAAGCCCCCTTAGCGATCAACGACTTTCCAGATAATATAGATTTCAACATCAATCACAAAAGAACCTTTCAGTGAATAGTTACCGTACAATTCAATCCTTCTACCATACAATGTCCCAATTAAATATAAGACATGGATTTACTGTCAAGTCTTATTTTATTTAATTATATGTATTTCGATTCCCAAATGCACAACTCTAAATAATGCAAATTAGAAACTCCTTTCTAATTTCATTCTGCCTTGGCCAAGGACTACTGAGCTGTCATTTATCGAATCACATAGGACATTCACATCTTTTACTAGACGTGGTAGATTCTTTGTTGATCATTCACCTATCTCCATGCACAACTTATTATACCCAATCATACCCTTTGATATACCCCAAAGGTCTTAAGGGACATGTCAAAGTATAACTCATCATACACAAGATACTATGATGATCTCAAGTCCAAGGATCACTTGTACTACTATCACTAGAGGAATTCCTATTGATAGGCGAGTAAAACTCCATTAGGTATTCCTTAGCGAGCCACGTTCAGTGAACTTATTCTCCAATAAGCACCTACATACTTGCTTTAGTGTCTCCACACAAATGATTATGAGATCAATCATCCTCTTCCTAAGAGCAAGCAACGTATGTACTAATCTATCCGGATTCACTAATCCCCAATTTAGTAATCCAACGATTAGGAACAATTTTAGTTTGTGAGCTATCTTGAATTTAGATCTCATTAGCATGATCACCATCATGATTCTAAAAGCATTGCTCAAAACTATGGGTTTATCACATTTAATATAACAACACTATGTAGATAATATAAAATGCCTTTTAAGAAAATTAATTCTTTTATTAATAAATGATTAAGATTACAAAGTATATGCTACATCATATCAAATATGATTGGCTTGTGTGCATACTACTTTCACATACATCTGTGTGTACCAACTCTAACAATCTTGCAACTCTTTCTCCATGTCCACTAAATGGAGATTTAGTCATCTTTTCCATGAGACAAGATTCACAAGTTGGATATGATTCAAAATCAAATGGCTCTAAAAGCCCATCTTTATGCAACTTGTTTAGTCTTGTTTCATTAATATGACCGAGTCTGCAATGCCATACGAAGGTATGATTCACATCATCTCTTTTCCTTTTATTAGTTTGTTCAATTTGCAAAATATTTTCATGTAAGTCAAGTATGTAAAGACCATTAATTAATCTACCAGTTCCATACAAAACATTGTCATTAGAAATAGAACAACTATTGTTCTTTATTATAATATTAAAACCTTCCTTGTCCAATAAGAGAATTAAAATAATGTTTCTAATAAGAACTGGAACATAATAACAACTTATTAAATTAATTGATTTGCCAGAAGGCAGTGCTAAACAATAAGTTCCTACGGCTAATGCATCAACCTTTGCTCCATTCCCCACGCGCAGGGTGACTTTTCCTTTGTTCAGCTTTCTACTTCTGCTTAATCCCTGCAAAGAATTGCATATGTGAGACCCACAACCGGTATCCAATACCCAAGTAGAATTTTGACTTACAGAAAGATTTATTTCAATCATGAACAAACCTGTATTTGTAGCTGAAGCTTCTCCAAGCTTATTTTGCTTTTGCTTTGCAAGATACTCCTTGCAGTTTCTCTTCCAATGTCCAGGCTTGTTGCAGTGGAAGCAAACTCCTTTGCTATCAGCATCAGCCTTTTTTTTGTCCTTAGGTTTCGCCTTTCCTTTTGCCTTCTTGGGATTTTTCTTCTTTTTATAAGATCCTCACATTAGTTAATTTATGTTGTTTAGAAGTGTATGGATGTACTTGGTCGTGAGCACCAGATTCGAGGTTTTGGTACCTGAATTTAGGGGTGTCACGGGTTGGTATCAAAGCTGTAGGTTATAAACTTTAGGAATGCGAAACCTAGGTTATAACCTTAGAAGAAAACTCATATAGAGTTATTTTTGGGTAGAAACTTATTATGATCTTAGAATTGAGGATTTGGATTATACGTTGGTGTTATTAAGCTTGTGGATAATTTGAGGAATGTGTATTGATGAGATAATATGGTAAAGTGAAGACCATTAAGTGTGACACCCCCAAATGCGGGTCTCCAAATACCCGGATTCGGTCATCACGATCCAACATAAACATCCACCTATAACAACATATGGTATCTAAAATGCGGAATAAAATAAACATACGTTGTTCATTACAAGGTGTTACTAGTCCCAGAATACGATTAACCTTAAACATTTACACAATCCATACCCTAAATAGCTATCAGGGTTTAAATTACATTAACAATAATTAACTAACACATGAATCTAAAGTCTGCTACGAGAAGTCTATCATTTCATCTTTTCTTTTCCCTTTGTTCTTCCCTGACGTCTTTGGTTCAGCTGCAATGAAGTCATGATATAGCAAGAATGAGCAACGAGTTTGCCCAGCAAGTTTAAAGTGCAACAATAAAGATATATCATGATGAAGGGATATTAAAGGGATTTCAACAATAGAATAATCAGAAGCAAGAACATTAAATGCTTTTAGAACAATTGACAGTTAAATAGACTTTGAACGATAACTTCCAGAGGAGTCAATAGCTGGTTGACCCTCTGGTTACTGGCTACAGAATAACGTACTTGAGGGGATCAGCCTCGCGTACCCTATGTATATGCATAACACTTAATTCTGCTATTTGTACCTTATATACGGTACGTGGGGTACTCCCCTAGAAATAAAGGGGTGTTCATACAGTCTAAGAATCCTTAGCATTGATTGGTTCGGATAGCTTTTATAAACTCTCACATAATTGTCTGACCGAACAAGGGTTCAGACTTAACCATGAATGGTTTATAAATTTCTGAATTTAAATATACGAATTCAAATGCACGAATGTCAATAAATATACAGATGTGGAATAATTTTAAAAGTAATTAGACCACTTAAAGCGTGCTCGGAAATAAGATTCAAGCTTAAAGAATAACTTGCAACAATATATACCTTTTTGCACGAATTAAAACAATGCATAAGGTTTAAAAGCTTGCTCAATGCAAAAATTGAGTGAGAAGAACTTGCAAAAATGAAAGAAGTTTAGGGTTAGGAACTTGCAATATTTAAAGTTTCGGAATAGAGAACTTGCCTGTCTGCTCAGCTACAAGTAATTCTAGCTTTAACTAATTGGCCTTGAAGAACCTAACATTGATAACGTCGATCTATCAATTAGTACTACGCGTAGTTGTATATCGATACGCTTACTTATGCTATTTATTTAACAATTAAGCAAATCACATAGCACACATAAGTTAATAAACTATCGTAAATCCTATAAAACACTTAATATTATCAATCCTGATAATATTTAATTCACCTCTTGGTATTATTAGTCCACTAATAACACTTTTTATTCGTTTACTAATGTTATTAACATCTTAATAATATTTTAATCATCCAATAATACTTTAATCTAATATTATTAATCTCTTAATAATATTTTAATTCTCATATCATTAATAATATTTTAATCTAATATTATTAGCCATTTTAATAACATCTTAATCATTTATTAATGCTTAAAACAAATATTATTACCCATTCAATAATATTTCCATGAAGTTTTAACCTTAATATTTCTTTGTTTACTAAAAAATATCGAATTCTTATATTACAAATATCATAGTAATATTTTAATAAGTTATTAGGCGAATAAACAATTTATCCTAATTGTTTTACCCTTTATTAAACAACTCCTTTACTACCCATAAAAGGTCATAAATATTATTTCTCATTAAATATTACCAAATTACCCCTCAATAGTTAGAATATATAATATTAGGAGTATCCAAGCTTAAAAATCACATTTTCCTTATTTATGACATCATTTAACCATTTATTTTCTTTTAACCATAACTATAACATTATTATGAAAAATAGCAAATAGGCTCTGAAAATTATTATTCTCTGGATCTGGATAGTATATGATCCAACAATGATCCACCAATTTTCCTGGAATTTTAGAAAGTGATTTACTATATTTAAAGTACCCAAAACCTCCGAATCTTGTTCCATTTTTCATAAATCGAGTTTTGCTCAGACAATTCTAAAATGTTCAGGGTACACTCTCATAATATACATAAACATACTGTAAAAATTTCATATGTTTTCAAGGTATACACAGTGATAAATCCGGGTATAAATATTTAGGAGTCCTTCACGGTAAAAGCCATTACACAAAAACTACACATCAAAACGTGTTCGTTCTTTTTCCTACTTGTAGATAACTTCTTAAGGTACCTCTATGATTTTTCTCAGATTTTTAAAAGATTTATAACTGACCGAAACAACCTTTGGAAAAATGAGGACAACAAGCTTTTAGGGTTTTAAAGCTTTAAGTTTTATAGCTGGACTGTTTTGGGAAAATAGCCCCCAAGGCTTCAAAAATTATTGGATTTGTGTTCTACCACTGGGGTTTACTAGCTAACTCATGTATCTAGCACTCCCCTTTAACGGATCACAAATCCAAGTTGTAGATCTCAAGTTATGGGTGATCCAAGTGAAGAAAAGCTAAGGTTTTTACCCTTTAAGAACATAAGTTCCTTTTCTTCCTTTGAATCTCCATTCTAACACTCAAGAGGATTAGATCTATACATAAAGCATGAAGATCTAATGATTCTTGAGTCTTAGAACAAAATCTCTCAAAAACTATGAAAATAAAACAAAGTAAGAAAGAAGAAAATGATTTAGGGTTTCACCTTGATCTTGTAGCTACTCTCCTTGATCTACCAAAGTATGTGATGAACTTGGGATGCATGAACTATGCTAATCTCACTCTCTTTTTCTCTCTAAGCTCTCACTTTGTGTTCTTGCTTGGGAGAAATGAAAGAAGGAGATGAAAAGAAGAAATGAACTTGAAATGAAATGAAAGGATAGAATACTTGCAAGTATAATGCTAAATTAGAATTCATGCTATTATCCCCCACATCTTTCTTACCCATTGGATATAAGAGTTCACCTTATCCCTTTCATTTAGCCTTAATCTTATCTTTAAGTGTGCTAATTAGATTTTCCACCAATGGGAGCTTGACAACCTTGTCCTTTGTGTAAGAGTTACCAAATAAAGCAAGTTGATTGACATAATTTCATGCCTTAAAAGGCTTAATAGGGCTTAATAGGTAATAAACATAGTTTAACAATTTTAATATGTATTACCCTAATTGTTTATTTAGGGTTTCTATTTCCAATCTTATGAAATTTAATTACTTACACATATCTCTTTAACTTGTAACCTAATTAGGCTAATAAAATTCAAATCTATTTAATGCAATATTGGGTCATTTAATTTAACCCAATGATTGATTAATTAATTTGCCACACTATTAATTACTACACCCATGATCAAATAAATAATTGGTCTTAGTTCCTTAATTAAATAAGCTAATCAATTAGAAATTGATTACTAATTGAACTATTAAATTTTATTATTCAATGTGACAATATTCTCATTAATTAATACTTTTATTAATTAATCTACTCAATTCAATATATTAACTATATTCAATTTACTTGCATGATTAATTAGTAACAACTTTATCAATTTAATTGATATTAAACCTTAGGGCTTGTTCACTAATTTAACTATACTATTAGTGACCCCCTTTACTCAACTTAAAACAATTCATCACCCATGATCGAATAAATAATTGGCCTTAGTTCCTTAATTAAATAAGCTAATCAATTAGAAATTGATTACTAATTGAACTATTAAATTTTATTATTCAATGTGACAATATTCTCATTAATTAATACTTTTATTAATTAATTTACTCAATTCAATATACTAAGTATATTCAATTTACTTGCATGATTAATTAGTAACTACTTTATCAATTTAATTGATATTAAACCTTAAGGCTTGTTCACTAATTTAACTATACTATTAGTGACCCCCTTTACTCAACTTAAAATAATTCATCACCTAGTCATGTAGGCTAGGTTCAAATAAGCATACAAACTAACTTATTAAAAATTTAATTTATATATTTAATTAATAATGACGTTTAGAATTCACGGGCACTACATCTCTCCCCCCTTATAAAAATTCCGTCCTCGGAATTGCAAAATAAGGTTACTCAAATAGAAAAGGATAATTTGCTTTCATCTTCTCTTTGAGTTCCCACGTAGCTTTTTCGACTGCGTGATTCCTTCAGAGAACCTTGACGGAATAGATGATCTTATTCCTCAGTTTCTGTTCCTTCCTATCGAGTATCTGAACAGGAATTTCCTCGTACGATAAGTCTTTCTCGACTTGGATTGGTTCATACGAGATAACGTGCTTGTAGTCTGGTTTATACGGCCGCAACAGTGACGCATGAAACACGTTGTGAATGTGCTCAAGTTTAGGAGGTAACGCTACCTCGTACGTCACTTCGCCAATTCGTCTTAATACCTCGAACGGTCCTATGAACCTAGGGCTCAATTTGCCCTTCTTCCCAAAACGGATCTTCCCTTTCCAGGGAGATACCTTCAAAAACACAAAGCTACCAACTTCAAAGTCTCTCTTCTGACGATGTAAGTCGGCATATTTCTTCTGGCGATCCTGAGCTGCTACCAGACGATTCCTGACCAGTTGTACTGTATCTGTAGTTTGCTGCACCAATTCAGTCTCAACAGTCTTCGCTCTCCAACCTCGTCCCAACACATCGGGGTTCGACATTTCCTTCCATATAGCGCTTCGTACGGTGGCATACCGATACTAGCATGATAGCTGTTGTTGTAAGTGAACTCCACCAGTGGCAATGGTCATCCCAGATGCCCTTTAAATCCATCACGACCGCCCGAAGCATATCTTCTAAGGTCTGAATCGTTCGCTCGCTCTGGCTGTCAGTTTGAGGATGATACGCTGTACTCAACCTCAACTGTGTTCCCATTCTTGCCTGCAGACTTCTCCAAAAATTTGACGTGAAGCGCGAATCTCTGTCCGATACAATAGATACCGGCACTCCATGACGCGATACAATCTCCTTGACGTAAAGTTTTGCTAATTGTTCCAGATTGTACCATATCTTAATTGGCAAAAAAAATGAGCAGACTTGGTTAGACGATCCACAATTACCCAGATAGCGTCTAAACCCTTATGAGTTGGTGGCAGTCCCACCACAAAGTCCATTGTGATGTGCTCCCACTTCCACTCCGGAATCTCTAATGGTTGAAGTAATCCGCTCGGTCGTTGGTGCTCTGCTTTAATCCGCTGGCATGTCAGACATCGGCTGACGCACTCCGCCACTTCTCGTTTCATATTCGGCCACCAAAAATTTCGTCACAAATCCTGGTACATCTTTGTGCTCCCGGGATGTACTGAGTACTTCGTGCTATGAGCTTCCTGAAGGATTTCTTCCCTCAATTCCAGATCCAACGGTACCCAGACTCTCCCTTCAAACCTTAGCAATCCAGTGCTATCAATCTTTTACTTAAGCTCCTCGCCTTCGGCAATTCGCTTCTTTATTGAATCACAATCCTCATCCTTTTCTTGAGCCTCCTTAATCTGATCCAATAGGGTCGGGCTCGCTGTCACTGTGAACAATTTCCCGTCCGCCTCCATCGAATACTTACCCTCCAATTCCAGACGTTCGAACTCCTTTATCAACTCTGCTTGAGTCGTGAGCCTCATTAATTTCTCTCTGCCTTTCCTACTCAGGGCATCTGCCACTACATTTGCTTTGCCCGGATGGTACAGAATCTCACAGTCGTAATCCTTGATCAATTCTAACCATCGGTGCTGCCTCATATTCAGCTCCTTCTGAGTGAAGATATATTTCAGACTTTTATGATTTGTATATATCTCACACCTCTCTCCATATAAGTAGTGCCTCCAAATCTTCAAGGCGAGTACTACTGCTGCTAACTCCAGATCATGAGTCGGGTATCCCTTCTCATAGTCCTTCAGCTGACGTGAAGCGTACACAATGACCTTGCCATGCTGCATTAGTACACAACCGAGGCCTTTGTGTGACGCATCACTGTATACTACAAAACCCCCAGTGTCGTCCGGTAAAGCCAACACTGGTGCTTGGCTAAGTCTTTTCTTCAGCTCCATGAAACTCTCCTCGCACTTCTCCGTCCAAACGAACTTTACCGTCTTTCTGGTTAGATTGGTCAACGACGATGCTATCTTCAAAAAATCCTGGACGAATCTCCGATAGTATCCCGCTAACCCTAGGAAACTCCTGATCTCCGTCGGCGTCCTCGGCTGCTCCCAGTTGATAATGGCTTCCACCTTTGCTGGGTCTATCGAAACACCATCCCGGTCAATGACGTGACCTAGAAACTGCACCCTTTGCAACCAAAATTCACACTTTGAAAACTTCGCATACAACTTCTCCCTTCTTAATGCCTCCAAAACAATCCTTGGATGTTCAGCATGTTCTTCCTCTGTCACTGAATATACCAAGAAGTCATCGATGAATACTACCACGAACTTGTCCAAGTACTGCTTAAACACTCTGTTCATCATATCCATGAATGTCGATGGTGCATTTGTTAGTCCAAATGACATTACCAGAAACTCGAAATGTCCATAACGAGTTCTGAATGCCGTCTTCGGGATATCCTCCTGTCTCACCCTTAGCTGATGGTAGCCTGTCCTTAAATTAATCTTTGAAAAAGTATTTCGCTCCCTTGAGTTGATCAAACAGATCATCTATTCTGGGTAGCGGGTACCTGTTCTTAATCGTAACCTTGTTCAATTCCTTGTAATCGATACTGAGCCTTAACGATCCATCCATCTTCTTTACGAACAGAACTCGCGCTCCCCATGGTGACACGCTCGGTCTGATATAACCTTTATCCAACAGTTCTTGCAATTGAACCATTAGCTCCTTCATTTCTACCGGTGCCATGCGATACGGCGCCTTCGATATTGGTGCGGCTCCCGGCACCAAGTTAATTACAAATTCTACCTCCTTTATCCAGCGGTAATCCCGGAATTTCATCTGGAAAGACATCTGTGAATTCCCTTACGACAGGTATCTGACTTGGTTCGCCCTCGACTCGACGAGTATCAACTACGTGAGCCAAAATAACCTATACAACCCTTCCTCAGAAATCTCTTAGCTTGCATCATCGTTAGACAACAAGATTATCTCGGCGATTTACTACCATAGAATACTACATTTGACTTATTAGAAGTCTTCAGGTGTACACACTTCTTTTTACAGTCGATGACTACTCCGTGAATCGATAACCAATCCATTCCAAGGATCACATCGAACTCCCCCAAACGAATCGGTATCAAATCCACGCTGAGCTTAAATCCTCGTAACTCGGCACAACAATTCCTATGAATGCATTCTACGGGGATAATTTCCTTGTTTACTACTTCTACGTTCATAGGGTATTCTAACTTTTCACGAGGTAAGTCTAACCGTTTAGCAAATTCTTCGGAAACAAAAGAGCAGGTAACACCCGAATCGAATAACACATAAGCATTTATATCATTGATTGGGATGATACCTGACACCATGTCCTTGGACCCCACGACATCCTTCCTTGTGCCCATCATGGCTTTTCTGATCTTGGTTGTGCTTTGTCAACGCTTCATTTCCTCCTCGGCAACGATTGCTTCCTTAAGTGACGTAGGAAATGTGTTGATCTGTTAAAACCACAACCTTACTATACGCCCAGGGCTTCAACCCTTGATCAAATCTCTTCGCTCGCCCTAGCTCCGGTGTCCACTTGGTGTGGATCAACCTAGCTAGTTTGTTAAACTTCGTTGCGTACTCTGCTACTGACATATCATCTTGCTTCAGATCCAAGAACTTTATCTCCATACTTGCCTGCGTGCTTTCTAGAAAGTAATTTTTTTGAAAAACAGCTCCTTAAAACGAGTCCACGCAGTCGCGTCTTCCCCAGTTCGGCTTCTATTCGCCTTCCACCAGTAATTTGACTCACCCTTCCTCATGAAAGTGGAAAACGAAGTCTTCTGTTCCTCGGTCACTCTTGCGACCTTGAAAACTTTCCCCATTTTTTCTACCTATGTCTGGGCTTCACTCGAATCCATATTCCCACGAAACTCCGGTGGTCCTAGTAATTTGAAACCCGTAAAGTTCGTCATGTGATTTCATGGCCAACAACCGCAATGGCTGGTCTGCCTTGCATCGTTTCCTCTAACAAGTTCGCAAAGGTCCTCTTGAGGTCAGTCTAACCCTCCTCGTTATTCACTGACTCTTCCACCCTCGTGTATCGGGGTTGTCTCCTTGACGGCATTGTTTGTTCTAAACAAAACCTTACATAAATCCTTCTTGTTTTACACATCGTGCAAAATTCTACTGATGTTATCATTTAAGAGTCAAAGCACAAATCGATCACAATCAATCATGTAATAATAATACCACATTTATATTCATACACCCTTTAGTGTGTCAAACACTTATAATTCCGGCATATTCCTATAAATGTTAACTATCCCATTAAGACACAAAAGATGAGATTAATAAGAACTGCATTCCCCTAGATCTGAAAAGTGGGAATGTATCATCATCATATCAACTCAAGGCACCTTTAGTAAATACTAATAAGCTCATCTTAGTACCTCGTACTACTTACATCATATAGCATTCCTGATATCCACTTATCCCTCTGTTACTAACAACAAAATGGGATTCACATAACTATTCCACAACTTACACAAAGTTGGGACTTACAACAGATATACTACTAGCTGTACAAAAACTGAGATTCACATTTCTTACATGCATAGATATACTAGTACATATACATTGACTATTATTCTTCATTCATTACGACTCACAAAGGTCTTATAACTCTCAGACTTGACCTTTCTTTCTTTCATTTCCTCCACATATTCCTTATATCGGGCTCCAATTGATCCTTCTTAGGGATTTCTATTATCTCATCATTCAGTTCCATCTCTAGATACTTTTTCCAGATCAGACACTAAATCTACCCTTGGTTCATTTCTTATAATCTCTCCGTTGTCTCTCCTTTCTAATCATCAAAACAATCTAAATTGCCATCAGTCATCTCTTAATTTATTCATTTTTTTTGCATATAACATCATTCATCTCAATACTCTCAACTTTTGCTTAACAACTCTATATGAGTTCATTACCTTTGTCTCACCTGGCATTCCACCATAAAGCTTAATAACTTTAACTAACACTTCAAAATATCGATATATTCATTATTTATCGAATTAATCATTTCCTTCTTGCAAACCTTAACCCAACAGATTCCTAAGGTACCCTCTCTTCATCACAAAGAAACTCTATACCACATCACTCCAATATCTTATCTAATGAATAGCCACAAAAATTAATCAATAGCCACAGAATTGATCAATAGCATCAAATGATTAATCTAATTACCTCGAATATCTATAACTCCAGCTTACAATGGATCGTCCATACTTAATGGTCTTCACTTTACCATATTATCTCATCAATACACATTCCTCAAATTATCCACAAGCTTAATAACACCAACGTATGATCCAAATCCTCAATTTTAAGATCATAATAAATTTCTACCCAAAAATAACTCTATATGAGTTCTATCCCCTTCTATTCATCTATATTCTCTCAGGTTATAGCCTAAGGACTCTTTCTCCTAAGGGTTATAACCTATAGCTTTGATACCAACCTGTGACACCCCCAAATGCGGGTCTCCAAATACCCGGATTCGGTCATCACGATCCAACATAAACATCCACCTATAACAACATATGGTATCTAAAATGCGGAATAAAATAAACATACGTTGTTCATTACAAGGTGTTACTAGTCCCAGAATACGATTAACCTTAAACATTTACACAATCCATACCCTAAATAACTATCAGGGTTTAAATTACATTAACAATAATTAACTAACACATGAATCTAAAGTCTGCTACGAGAAGTCTATCATTTCATCTTTTCTTTCCCTTTGTTCTTCCCTGACGTCTTTGGTTCAGCTGCAATGAAGTCATGATATAGCAAGAATGAGCAACGAGTTTGCCCAGCAAGTTTAAAGTGCAACAATAAAGATATATCATGATGAAGGGATATTAAAGGGATTTCAACAATAGAATAATCAGAAGCAAGAACATTAAATGCTTTTAGAACAATTGACAGTCAAATAGACTTTGAACGATAACTTCCAGAGGAGTCAATAGCTGGTTGACCCTCTGGTTACTGGCTACAGAATAACGTACTTGAGGGGATCAGCCTCGCGTACCCTATGTATATGCATAACACTTAATTCTGCTGTTTGTACCTTATATACGGTACGTGGGGTACTCCCCTAGAAATAAAGGGGTGTTCATACAGTCTAAGAATCCTTACCATTGAATTGGTTCGGATAGCTTTTATAAACTCTCACATAATTGTCTGACCGAACAAGGGTTCAGACTTAACCATGAATGGTTTATAAATTTCTGAATTTAAATATACGAATTCAAATGCACGAATGTCAATAAATATACAGATGTGGAATAATTTTAAAAGTAATTAGACCACTTAAAGCGTGCTCGGAAATAAGTTTCATGCTTAAATAATAACTTGCCAACAATATATACCTTTCTGCACGAATTAAAACAATGCATAAGGTTTAAAAGCTTGCTCAATGCAAAAATTGAGTGAGAAGAACTTGCAAAAATGAAAGAAGTTTAGGGTTAGGAACTTGCAATATTTAAAGTTTCGGAATAGAGAACTTGCCTGTCTGCTCAGCTACAAGTAATTCTAGCTTTAACTAATTGGCCTTGAAGAACCTAACATTGATAACGTCGATCTACCAATTAGTACTGCGTAGTTGTATATCGATACGCTTACTTATGCTATTTATTTAACAATTAAGCAAATCACATAGCACACATAAGTTAATAAAACTATCGTAAATCCTATAAAACACTTAATATTATCAATCCTGATAATATTTAATTCACCTCTTGGTATTATTAGTCCACTAATAACACTTTTATTCGTTTACTAATGTTATTAACATCTTAATAATATTTTAATCATCCAATAATACTTTAATCTAAATATTATTAATCTCTTAATAATATTTTAATTCTCATATCATTAATAATATTTTAATCTAATATTATTAGCCATTTTAATAACATCTTAATCATTTATTAATGCTTAAAACAAATATTATTACCCATTCAATAATATTTCCATGAAGTTTTAACCTTAATATTTCTTTGTTTACTAAAAAATATCGAATTCTTATATTACAAATATCATAGTAATATTTTAATAAGTTATTAGGCGAATAAAACAATTTATCCTAATTGTTTTTTAACCCTTTATTAAACAACTCCTTTACTACCCATAAAAGGTCCATAAATATTATTTCTCATTAAATATTACCAAAATACCCCTCAATAGTTAGAATATATAATATTAGGAGTATCCAAGCTTAAAAATCACATTTTCCTTATTTATGACATCATTTAACCATTTATTTTCTTTTAACCATAACTATAACATTATTATGAAAAATAGCAAATAGGCTCTGAAAATTATTATTCTCTGGATCTGGATAGTATATGATCCAACAATGATCCACCAATTTTCCTGGAATTTTAGAAAGTGATTTACTATATTTAAAGTACCCAAAACCTCCGAATCTTGTTCCATTTTTCATAAATCGAGTTTTGCTCCGAAAATTCTAAAATTTTCAGGGTACACTCTCATAATATACATAAACATACTGTAAAGATTTCATATGTTTTCAAGGTATACACAGTGATAAATCCAGGTATAAATATTTAGGAGTCCTTCACGGTAAAAGCCATTACACAAAAACTACACATCAAAACGTGTTCGTTCTTTTTCCTACTTGTAGATAACTTCTTAAGGTACCTCTATGATTTTTCCCAGATTTTTAAAAGATTTATAACTGGCCGAAACAACCTTTGGAAAAATGAGGACAATAAGCTTTTAGGGTTTTAAAGCTTTAAGTTTTATAGCTGGACTGTTTTGGGAAAATAGCCCCCAAGACTTCAAAAATTATTGGATTTGTGTTCTACCACTTGGGTTTACTAGCTAACTCATGTATCTAGCACCCCCCTTTAACGGATCACAAATCCAAGTTGTAGATCTCAAGTTATGGGTGATCCAAGTGAAGAAAAGCTAAGGTTTTTACCCTTTAAGAACATAAGTTCCTTTTCTTCATTTGAATCTCCATTCTAACACTCAAGAGGATTAGATCTATACATAAAGCATGAAGATCTAATGATTCTTGAGTCTTAGAACAAAATCTCTCAAAAACTATGAAAATAAAACAAAGTAAGAAAGAAGAAAATGATTTAGGGTTTCACCTTGATCTTGTAGCTACTCTCCTTGATCTACCAAAGTATGTGATGAACTTGGGATGCATGAACTATGCTAATCTCACTCTCTTTTTCTCTCTAAGCTCTCACTTTGTGTTCTTGCTTGGGAGAAATGAAAGAAGGGGATGAAAAGAAGAAATGAACTTGAAATGAAATGAAAGGATAGAATACTTGCAAGTATAATGCTAAATTAGAATTCATGCTATTATCCCCCACATCTTTCTTACCCATTGGATATAAGAGTTCACCTTATCCCTTTCATTTAGCCTTAATCTTATCTTTAAGTGTGCTAATTAGATTTTCCACCAATGGGAGCTTGACAACCTTGTCCTTTGTGTAAGAGTTACCAAATAAAGCAAGTTGATTGACATAATTTCATGCCTTAAAAGGCTTAATAGGGCTTAATAGGTAATAAACATAGTTTAACAATTTTAATATGTATTACCCTAATTGTTTATTTAGGGTTTCTATTTCCAATCTTATGAAATTTAATTACTTACACATATCTCTTTAACTTGTAACCTAATTAGGCTAATAAAATTCAAATCTATTTAATGTAATATTGGGTCATTTAATTTAACCCAATGATTGATTAATTAATTTGCCACACTATTAATTACTACACCCATGATCAAATAAATAATTGGTCTTAGTTCCTTAATTAAATAAGCTAATCAATTAGAAATTGATTACTAATTGAACTATTAAATTTTATTATTCAATGTGACAATATTCTCATTAATTAATACTTTTATTAATTAATCTACTCAATTCAATATATTAACTATATTCAATTTACTTGCATGATTAATTAGTAACAACTTTATCAATTTAATTGATATTAAACCTTAGGGCTTGTTTCTCTAATTTAACTATACTATTAGTGACCCCCTTTACTCAACTTAAAACAATTCATCACCCATGATCGAATAAATAATTGGCCTTAGTTCCTTAATTAAATAAGCTAATCAATTAGAAATTGATTACTAATTGAACTATTAAATTTTATTATTCAATGTGACAATATTCTCATTAATTAATACTTTTATTAATTAATTTACTCAATTCAATATACTAAGTATATTCAATTTACTTGCATGATTAATTAGTAACTACTTTATCAATTTAATTGATATTAAACCTTAAGGCTTGTTCACTAATTTAACTATACTATTAGTGACCCCCTTTACTCAACTTAAAATAATTCATCACCTAGTCATGTAGGCTACCAATGCACACAAAAGGTTCAAATAAGCATACAAACTAACTTATTAAAAATTTAATTTATATATTTAATTAATAATGACGTTTAGAATTCACGGGCACTACATTAAGTATGGGCGATCCATTGCAAACTAGAGTTATAGATATTCAAGGTAATTAGATTAATCATTTGATGCTATTGATTAATTTTGTGGCTATTTATTAGATAAGATATTAGAGTGATGTTATATGGAGTTCTTTGTGATGAAAAAAAAGGATATCTTAGAATCCGTTGGTTTAAGGTTTGCAAGAAGGAAATGATTGATTTGGTAAATAATGAATATATCGATATTCTGAGGTGTTAGTTAAGTTATTAAGCTTTATTGTGGAATGCCAGGTGAGACAAAGGTAATGGACTCATAAAGAGTTGTTAAGCAAAAGTTGAGAGTATTAATATAAAAGATGTTATATGCAAATTTTTGAAGAGATGACTGAGGCAATTTAGATTGTTTTGATGATTAGAAAGGAGAGACAACTAAGAGATTATAAGAAATGAACCAAGGGTAGATCTAGTGTCTGATCTGGAAAAAAATATGTAGAGATGGAACTGGATGATGAGATAATGGAAATCCCTAAGGAGGATCAATTAGAGCCCGATATAAGGAATAGATGGAGGAAATGAAAGAAAGAAAGGTTAAGTCTGAGAGTTATAAGCCCTTGTGAGTCGTAATGAATGAAGAATAATAGTCAATCTCTTTCTTAACTCGAGTCTTAAGTTCAGCGGCTTTCATCGTTGATGAACACTTGCGCTAATAAGCAATGTATATGTATAGGTATATCTATGCGTGTAAGAAATGTGAATCTCAGTTTTTGTATAGCTAGCAATATATCTGTTGTAAGTCCCAACTTTGTGGAAGTTGTGGAGTAGTTATGTGAATCCCGTCTTGTTGTTAGTAACAGAGCGATAAGTGGATAGTAGGAATGCTATATGATGTAAGTAGTATGAGGTACTAAGATAAGCTTATTAGTATTTATTAAAGGTGCCTTGAGGTGATATGATGATGATATATCCCCACTTTTCAGATCTGGGGGAATGTAGTTCTTGTTAATTCCCATCTTTCGTGGTCTTAATAGGATAGTTAACATTTATAGGAATATGCCGGAATTATAAGTGTGCGACACACTAAGGGGTGTATGAATATAAATGTGGTATTATTATTACATGTTTGATTGTGATCAATTTGTGCTTTGACTCCTAAATGATGACATCAATAGAATGTTGTAGGGTGTGTAACACACGAGGGATTTATGTAAGGTTTTGTTTAGAACAAACAATGCCATTAAGGAGACAACCCGATACACTAGGGTGGAAGAGTCAACGAATAACGAGGAGGGTCAGACTGACCCCAAGAGGACTTTTCCGAACTTGTTAGAGGAATGCGTTGCAAGGTAGACCAGCCGATGCGGTTGTTCAGCCAGGAAGTCACAGGGCGAACTTTACGGATTTCAAATTAGTAGGACCATCGGAGTTTCGTGGGAATACGGATTTGAGTGAAGCCCATACATGGGTAGAAGAAATGGAGAAAGTTTTCAAGGTATCAAGAGTGACCGAGGAACATAAGACTTTGTTTGCCACTTTCATGAGGAAGGGTGAGGCAAATTACTGATGGAAGGCGAATAGAAGCCGAGCTGGGGAAGGCACAACTGCGTGGACTCGTTTTAAGGAGCTGTTGTTAGAAAAATTACTTTCCAGAAAGCACGCAGGCAAGTATGGAGATAAAATTCTTGGAACTGAAGCAAGATGATATGTCGGTAGCAGAGTACACAATGAAGTTTAACGTGTTAGGTTTATATATAGCGTGAACATGCAATCAAATTACATAAATAGTGCGGAAGCGCGATAAAACGGATTTTAAAATTTTTCATACAAACCATCACCATGATCATCCATGTGCTCAATTATCAATTAAACGAAAGAGATAAAGTATGAGAATCATACTCTTGTAGAACCATGCTTCCACAGGTACAAGTTCACCTCTAAATCCTTCGCGTTCTCCTTGAATTCCACCGATTAAATTCCTTCCTTTGATCAAACGTTAGCCACCCAAGTGTTTGGCCTCTAGAGGTGATCCACCAAGGAATAATAGTTGTTCAAGAAGATGGGTGTTGGCAAAACTCAAGTTTTTATCTCTATAGAAATTGTAAGTACTCTCTCTCTCTCTCCAATTCTTATAGAAGAGTGTGTAACTGTCTAACCCTAAATCATGATAAGACTCCTCTTATTTATAGATATAGGGAACCCTCCTAAACTATTTAGGATTAGGGTTTTTATTTTAATTGAACTCCTTTAATTAATTGAACTCCTAATCCAATTAGGAATTCATGAGAGGGTACTTCTATTAATTAATTCTCAATCCCTATTAGGAATTAAATAATAGTAATAGTAATAATAATAATAATAATAATAAGACTCCTCTTATTAATTTATATTTAATATTTTTAAAATAATAAATATTAAGCTATTTAATTTATTTCTATCTCCATAGATTTAAATTAAATACACTTAACTTATTATTACGATTATGCCGTTTACTTCTTAAATAAATATTTTTCTTTTGCGGTGTGACCCTTTAGGTTCCCCATATTAAACCGGTTGTGAATAAATCAATTAGAACAATTCTAATTTTATTTAAATAAATAAATTAAACTATTTAATTTATTTAAATAAATAATATTTATTCTACAATAAGGGTAAGCCCCCCTTAGGCGATCAACGACTTTCCAGATAATATAGATTTCAACATTAATCACAAAAGAACTTTTCAGTGAATAGTTACCATACAATTCAATCCTTCCACCATAACAATGTCTCAATTAAATATAAGAACATGGAATTACTGTCAAGTCTTATTTTATTTAATTATATGTATTTCGATTCTCAAATGCACAACTCTGATAATGCAAATTAGAAAACTCCTTTCTAATTTCATTATGCTTTGGCCAAAGACTTCTGAATCGTCATTTATCGAATCACATAGGACATTCACTCCTTTTACTAGAAGTGGTAGATTCTTTGTTGATCATTCACCTATCTCCATGTATAATTTATTATACCCAACCATAACCCTTTGATATACCCTAAAGGTCTTAAGGGACATGTCAAAGTAATAACTCATCACACACAAGATACTATGATGATCTCAAGTCCAAGGATCACTTGTACTACTATCACTAGAGGAATTCCTATTGACAGGCGAGTAAAACTTCATTAGGTATTCCCTTAGCGAGCCACGTTCAGTGAACTTATATCTCTAATAAGTACCTAATATACTTGCTTTAGTGTCTCCACACAAATGATTATGAAATCAATCATCCTCTTTGTAGACACCCAATTTTTGCATTCCCTGTACTAACCATGACAGGAGGGCAAAATCGTCAATTGAACCGGCTTGCGGGAGCAAGGGGTTGGGCCCAAGTTGCGAGCGCCCGACACCACCACCGCAGTGATATTGGCGAATCAAAGCTGACAGTGACAAAAAGGCCATCCGAGACAAACATCCCCCGAATGAGGTGGGCACGTCTCCCGAAATTCTCAGACTGCCGAATACGAGCCTGTCAGCGAAAACCGACGTTTACGGCACGAAAATCGAGGCGTGGCACGGAAAACGAGAAAGTCAAACCGTCCAGCCGCGGATTGATCTGCGGCCAAGTAGTGCGCCTTTTTGAAAACACGGAGCTCGAAACACGAACTCGAAATCGGGGTGAGTGGAAGGCAGGCGGCCAGCCAGCCTATTTTAAAACTCAGCTTCGTGTAGCATACAGGGAGTTCAGCAAATTGGGGAAGAAGAAAGGTTTCAGCAGCAGCCAAGCACGGAAATAGAGGAAAGAATAGCCAATTTTGCAACAAAAATAGGAAGAAAAGAGAGAAAAAAAGAGAGAATTTAATTCTTTTGATTTTGATTGTATCAAATACACTCCTTATCCTATTCAAATACACAAGTTCACATCCATTTGAGATCATTTACAAGGTGAAAATTCCTATTTGTTCTAGCAATTTATATCATATCATTTGGTTGAATTAAATGTAGTTATCATGAAATTTATGGTGGGATAATGGATTAGGGATTATTAGTGAGGGTTCCATTGGAACGAAATTTCCTCCTAATAACCCGAGGATATCCAATTGGTTAAATTTCTAGTTTGTTTATGATAATTTATTGGGTGTAATTTATTTAGATTGTCAATTTCGATTATCATGGTGTGTTAGGCAAACCCGTATTGGTTAGTTATGTAGTATTCATTTTGTGGGTATGTAATAATCTCGTGTGAGCCTAGGTATGCGACCCCGTGATCCAAATCCGATGATGGACTTTTTGATGCATGTAATAGATTCAAGGTGCTCGTTTTTTGTAACATGTAATCATCGGGCCTTAAAACGACGTTAAGGCGAGAATCGGATTTAAGGCCCCGTATTAGTGGAGCATGTGATTGTTGGCGTTCGGGGGGATGTTTTGATAGGCTTACATGCCCATGAATAGCCCCGACGCGTGTTTATGCTTGATTAAATTTTGTGACAATACAAAAAATGATATTTCAAGGATTAAACGATGAAGGTTTTGTTTTATTTAAAATCAAACAAGCTAGGTTATTAAAGTCACGAGGTTAAAAATCGGAAGTGTTAATAAATGTCGATTCCTACTAAACGAGAAGGCCGAAGGAAATCATTTTCAACCATCACCAAAAATGGCTTTTATGAATGAACGAAATGTTTTATTAGACTTTTGTGCATAGGGTTAAAGATATCCCTAGAAATTGCCCATCATTTTATGAAAGCAAATGTATAGATTTCGATTCCTATTTTGAACAAAGGTTTAAAAGATTTCTTGTTTTGCCAAAACAAACGCCTAATAAAATCTCATAGCTTTTGACAAATAAAATCCAACCTTTCGCACGAACAAAGGAGCTCTCTCGTATTAAATGGAAACGACGTTCTAAACATTCCCGAAATAAAACACGATTTTTCATAAAAGCCAAATGTTTCACCTCACCACAATATTCACATAAGCACACACACACACCCGTACGTATACACATTTCATGAATCAAAGGATAGGAAAAGTATCAAGATTGCGGTAACCGTGTTTCACGGAAGTCGAGGGGTGCCTAACACCTTCCCCTCACTTAAGCAAGCCCCCGAACTCTATGAAATCTCGATTCGCAGACCAATTAATTCAGAGTCACATATGAGCCAGCGATTTATAAAAAAACGAAAACTCGGATGAGTTGGTACACTCAATTTCAAATATACCCAACTGGCGACTCTGGTTAATTGGCTCATCATAAAAAACGATCTTTCAAAACCCCGTCGACATAAATGCCGACCTTTTCCAAAGAATCATCTAATAAAAAAGGAAAAAATTGGAAAAGGACACACGAGAAGAAAACCCGGCGTCGACACTCTTCATAAGAGCAAGCAACGTATATACTAATCTATCTGGATTCACTAATCCCCTTTTTAGTAATCCATCGATTAGGAACAATTTTAGTTTTTGAGCTATCTAGAATTTAGATCTCATTAGCATGATCCCCATCATGAATTCTAAAAGCATTACTCAAAACTATGGGTTTATCACATTTAATATAATAGCACTATGTAGATAATGTAAAATGCCTTTAATAACCGAATAAGATTACAAAGTATATGCTACATCATATCAAATATGATTGGCTTGTGTGCATACTACTTTCAATCTCCCACTTGCACTAAAGCCAATCGCCATGGTATCTAATACCCCTTCTTCTCTAAGTGACGATCATCCTGTTGTTTGGATAAAGCTTTCAGTAGATGGATATGCAATGCTGTTCTCAAGAGTCCACTATCTCTATAGTGACTTTTCCTCTTTCAATGATTCCACTAATCAAATGAAAGTGCCGCAACACTTGTTTGAATCCAAGATGAGACTTAGGAAACTATTTCTAGTTCTGTAATGAACTTTTCATCCAAACAATCAACTTGCAGCTTTATTTACAGCTATATACATTGTCTTTGTCACTAAACCAGCAACTCTTTGCTATTTGGAACCTTTCCAATTCACTGCACCATCTTTTGAGGTAACTATTTACCCTAAAGTGGATTTGTTATCGTCTTGGTTAGTCTAAAAAACTTGAGTCTGTTCAGCCCTCTAGTTTTAATTCAGACCTACATGAATCATGATCACATCCTTAATTACTGGTTAGGTACTTAAAGATATTTTTCACTGTCTTGCAGTAATCTTCTCCAGAATATGATTGATCAACATCAATCCTTGTATATTCATTGCATACATGATAGTAACTCATACGATCTCTCTTTTAATTGGAGAAAATTTTAGAGAGATACACTCCATGGCTCATCATCATGAGACCTCTCTTGGAGTTTGCCATGTTAAACGCCTTTAGCATCAAATGAATATACGTTCCTTGGGTCAAGCCGAACATCCTTTTAAATCTATCTATATAGATTTATATCCCCAATTTATAGGATGCTCCTCCCAAGTCATTCATGGAGGAATGTTTAGATAATTTTATCTTTACTGATTGTAGCATTGGTGTGTTATTCCTTATCAGTAGTATATCAACATATAATACTAGAAATGTCACAGTGCTCCCACTGACCCTTTTGTACACACTAGGTTCATTCTTGTTTTATGATAAAATCAAACTCTTTTGATTGTCTCATCAAAACGAATGTTCCATCTTTGAGAAGCTTGCTTCAATCTATCAATGGATCATTGTAGCTTAAAACACGATTTGCTTTCAACCTTTGAAACAAATTCCTCTGGTTGTATCATACATACATTCTCCTCAAGTCTTCATTGAGGAAGAGTGTCTCCACATCCATTTTGCCAGATTTCGTAATAAGCTGCAATTACAAGCAAAATCCAAATAGAACTATGAGCAATTACCCCACCCGTGTTTTTAATACTAAGGTGTTTAATTTCACAGTCAACTCCTTGACTTGAAAAAAACCTTTTAAAACAGGCTCTGGTCTTATAGGTCTCCACCTTCGCCATTACTGCCCCTAAGTCCTTCTCTTAAAGACCCATATTCACCCTCTAGGCATTATGCCCCCTTGTTGTGGAAAGTTAAAAACACAGAGTTATCCCCCCCCCCACCCCCCCCACCCTCATACCTTGGTTCTCATACATGGAGTCCAATTATCCGGATTTTTACATAGCAAATCTGCCATTTTCTCTGAGTGTCTACTACTCATGTAGCCTCATCGTATAAAATTGGATCATCATCCTCTATGAATGTTGTACCCTCATCATCAACCTGCTATGATGAATGCATACCCCTGGAATATCTTCGGTAACATGCACTTTCCAGATTTACGATTCCGGTTGATGGTAACAATAGTGTCCTATCTACAAGGTTCCTCGGTTTGACTTAAAGTGCTTTTGGTGGTTCTTGAAATACTCCCTTCAAGAAATCTATTACCCTCCCACTAGCTTCCTTCAATGATAAACACATTTTATCTAAGAAGGTAGCGTGTAGGATTATAGTAATAATACCCCTACAACTTTCTTTAGGAATATCCCCATTAAAGTCTTGCACTTATCAGATTTTGTCCCCAAACATATCTTTGAGCCACCTTTTTCACACTAAGCTGGACAACCCCTTATCTTAGACATATTTAAGGAGTAAGTGAAATCCTTTCTATCCACATAACCTTTATGGAGTCTTGGGCTCAGATTTTTTGAGGTTACCTTAATTTTTGTAGATATGCCAGCCGTTTCTAGGGCATAACCCCAGATGGATACTAGAATGTCGGTAAAAATCATTATGGACTATACACACCCATGTCCAAACAAGGTATCAATTTTCTCTCTTTTTTTTAGATACACCAATCAATATATGACGTATCCAGGAGTATGTGTCAAATTATGAGAAAATACCATTTTGAGATGAATCTAGAAACTCATTGCAACAAGTATTCTTTCTCTCCGATCTGATCAAAAGAATCTTAATACTTTTGACAATATGATTTTACTTCTGAATTCTTTGAACCTTTACATATGATTCAGCACTTGTATTTCCATCAAATACACACATTCAAACAAACAACTCTTTGATATGACCATCATCTCTCCTTTTCTTTTTATTAGTTTATTCAATTTGCAAAATGTTTTTTCATATAAGATCAATGTATACAAAGTTTATCCAAGTATTCTTCTAGTTTCAAACAAAACATTATCATTATAAAAATAGAAACACACAATTGTTCTTAGATATAATAAATTACCAGAACCTTCCTTGTCCAAAACCAACCGAAAGTTCTAAATGTTTTCTAATGAGAACTCGGAACATAAATAATAACTTTATTAACTTAATAGACTTGCCCGTCAGGCAATGCTAAAACTATAAGTTCCTATGTGTTTTAATGCAGCAAAAACCTCTTGCTCCATTTCCCACACAATAAGAATTACTTACTCTTTGTTTAGACTTTCTCTACTTTTGCTTAGTCTCCTGCATTAGATTGTATACGTTAGAAACTACAAGCTGGTATCCAATACCCAAGTAGTAGAACCTAGACTAACAGAAAGATTTATTTTTAAATCATGAACAAACCTGTAATTTGTAACCGAAAGCTTCCTTAAGCTTTCTTTCTGGT
The DNA here is from genome assembly GCA_034770075.1 of Aralia elata. Taxonomy (NCBI): domain Eukaryota; kingdom Viridiplantae; phylum Streptophyta; class Magnoliopsida; order Apiales; family Araliaceae; genus Aralia; species Aralia elata. The sequence goes on along the minus strand of CM068386.1, from coordinate 38,873,122 downwards.
TAGCCTCTGTAAGATTCTCCTTACAGTTTCCTTTCTAGTATCCAGGCTTATTGCAGTGGAAGCAAACTCCTTTTGCTATCTGCATCAGTCTTTTTCTTATGGTCCCTTTGTTTTTGCCTTTCCATATACCTTCTTTGAATTGTTCTTCTTTTAAGAAGATCCTTTGGCCCTCTTCCGCTTCCTGGAAGAATCATCTACCAGTAAGACTTGGTCTTTCTTGGTTTGGTAAAGTGACTCTTTACAGTTTTTCAACATGTTTAAAGCAACTCAGGCAGACTGACATATCAGCTTATTCATGTGGAAATTCACAACAATTTGTGAGAAAGAGTCCGGGAGTGATTGCAAGATCAAATCTTAGATCAACTCTCCATCCATTAAAACCCAGTTGTCCCATTGTTCAATCAGATTGATCATTTTAGGACATATGTCTGTACTGTAGTGCCCATCGGTCATTCTAGATCGAAAAAAGGATCCTTAGATATCTGATATCTAATAGTCCTACTTTCCTCAACATTCAACTCCTTGGAAGGTACAGGAGTATAGTAGGAGCATCCATAGTTTCATGCTGACGCTGAAGCTCGTTACTCATGGATGCGAGCATGATGCATTGAGCCAACTGTGCATCATCTTGCTACTTTCTAAAAGTAGCAATCTCTTCTCAGAGGCATTGTTTGCAACCATTGCAGGGATAGGAAATATTAAGGACATAAAATAGCTTTTCAGCCTGAGAAACTATTACTCCAGATTCCTTTAACCAGTCCTATTAATGTTGGGTCCCGGTTAATTAGGCATCTAATATGCTCCGCAGTGATAGTAAAATTAGACATTGTAAAAATTCTGTAAATTAAATAGACAACCATTTTAACATACAGGTTTTATTAATTACCAAAATAAATTAGGCCTTTATCTTAAAATTTGTAATCCTCTCACTTTTTCATCATAACTATATTAACCCTCCCTAATATAGGTTTCGGCATATCTAATTAAAGAATTTGCTATGTTGAGACATAAGGATCCCATTTCAAATGTATATAAGGCCTTGTGGTTTCGACACAACAAATGATATAATAAATAAATAGGTAGACAAATCTATTGTTCAATTACATCACTATGTAACTCCTATGTATTTTGCCTCTATAGATTATTTTGATCATAAGTGGGTGACACATCTGAATCAAAATTATCCTAAGTTAAGTCCAACCTGGAGCATCTTTCCATATATGTGAAAGAGAAAAATACCGTCCCTTCGTGGTGACACAAACAATAACCAGTAATGTTACAATTCCTTAAATAAGCATCAAAATGTGATAATGCAACATCTTAAATATTTAATACTTGCCTTGTGTTGACACAACAAACTCATATTAAAAATAATTTAATATCCTGCTATTGGCTTACTATACTAGATTAGCCGTACGTTTTGATATTTCAAATATTCTTATGGAACGTCTTAGGAGCTTTAATATAATTTTTTTGAGGGGTTTGAGTTATTATTTGTCTCATATCCTATGTTTAGCGCGTAAGCACATACACATATATATATATAAATTATATACTATAGTATATAATATATATATAAAATACGTCGTCATATTATCTTAACAAGTTGTGAAGGGGGGGGTAAAAATATATAATATAAAATAATGTGTGTATATATATATAAATATATTTACATAGTAAGCCCAAGCACATATAGATATGATTCTAGTATTCCTACCCGGGCATTGATTATGGGACTTTTATTCTAGTTTGTTCAACTAGAACCACCAAGTGAACCAAATAAGGGTCAAACCTAGGATGCAAGAACAAAAATTGAATAAGATATAACTATTACATTTAAACCGCGGGGGCTCCATTATCAAACGGTGTCTTCCAAGCGCTCCTTTGCTCCTATGGTCTCCCAAATTCTTCAAGTTAATTCCTAACTAAACCTATTACATAAACTATTTACAATAAATAGAAAACCTTGATTTAGCAGTCAAGGGGAAGGTACATAGGAGGAAGATAGAATCTACATCAAGAAAAAAATTAAAGAGAGAAAGACGAGGTGTACGCAGTACCCCATTTATGAAAACCCATTCAGATTTCAAGCATCCAACTAAATAAATTCATCAACACATATGGCGTCCAGTTAGTCCACTAATCAATCCACTAATTTATTATCATACAATACTCTTCCATATCATGTGTCAATAAATAACAATTCATCTCATGAATAATAAAAACCATTCCGTATATGCCATTGGATATCAATTTAAATTGGGCAATTAAAAGTTTACAAGAAGAAATCCAATTTTGAAACAAAAATAAACTCCTCCTATAATTATCAAACTTTAAATCATAATCAACTATTTATTTTATTTTATCCATTTTTGAATACCAAAACTCTTTATTTTTAATCAAAATTTAAATCATAATAAACTCCTTTATTTTTAACATGGAATCCAATTTTTGCATAAAAAAAACACCTTTATTTATAAAAAAATTGTTCAAATTCAAAATAAACTCCTTTTATTTTAATTGAAAATAAAAAACATCAAAAATACAAAATTTTTCAAAATCAGCAGACCGACGCGGCCGCGCTCCAACATGAACTAGGAGCGGACCGCGGCCGCGCTGCACCCCGAGAAACGATTTCTGGGTTCGGGCGATGTCCGCGCTCCAGAATTAACTGAAACGGCACGGCCGCGCCGCGTACAGACTTCAGAACACTTATTTTTTCGTTGCCCAAAACACCTGATCCAATCGGGGCATACCTATACATACATGGAATCATATATAATCGATAATTAGTCACAAGGTTAGGCTCTGATATCACTAGTTAGGTTTGTTATAAAGTGCGCAACCATGCAATCAAATTACATAAATACTGTCGGGAAGCGCGTAAAAACGATTTTAAAATTTTTATCATACAAACCACCACCATGATCATCCATGTGCTCAATTATCAATTAAACGAAAAGAGATAAAGTAATGTAGAATCCTACCCTTGAAGAACCATGCCTTCCACAGGTACGAGTTCCCCTCCAAATCCTTCGCGATATCTACTTTGGAATTCCACCGATTAAATTCCTTCCTTTGGGATCAATATTAGCCACCCAAGAGTTTTGCCTCTATAGTAAATCCACCAAGG